>CM062809.1:285937417-287137417 GCA_031772625.1 Pinus tabuliformis | reverse complement strand
CAATGACTTGTATAAATATAAGTGACCTCCAACCTCATTTGGCATCTCACTCACTCACACATTCTTCTCTCTCCTTCTCTCATTGGTTCGCACAACTATTGGACATATCTTCTCACTCACATGTGTGGCAAGGAGGATGAAATTTAAACAGGAGTATGTGAAAATTCGGTGACCCCAAATCCTACTGCAACAACTGATAATGTTTCTTCTATTTGTTCAATTAATCAAACAAATTACTTGTAGTTTCCTACGGCAAATATCAAAACATATACACCGCGGCCTTCACAAATACAATATTGTGGAAGAAATAAAAACACTAGAAGAATAGATGCGCACACACAATAAACACTGTTATTTTTGGACCAATGTCCCTCGAAAAACCCAACTTGGGAAAACCAGTGCAGCAGTTGAGGGTTTTATTATTATGCAATAGTAAATCTGAGTACAAATCTATGGAAGCTCAAATCTAGCTTCCCATACAAAGAAAATGATTGACAAATGTCTAGTGAGAAAAATCCCACTTCCACAGGTGATCGAACACTGACCTTAGCTCAAGATGAGCTGCTCCTTACTGCCTTTGCGTCACATTACGCAGATTTGCGTCAGCCGTGCTTGGACCAATGTCTCTCTTACTCTACTGATCAGCTGCTGCTTTGGAAACTCGATCTTCTGGCCTCCGGGCTCCCACTCCGGCTCCTATCACTGAATCTCAACTTCTCCTCAACAAAATACGGATCTACCTCTAAAGCTCTACGCTACCTCTCTGCACTGCGTCAGCGTCTCTATGGAGTACGCTGTCTCTCTGCTATGCACTCACCGGACTAGAAAAACTTCCTTCCGACCTTACTATCCCTGCCCCTCTCTCACTGCTTCGAAGCTACTGAGTCACCTCTAGCAACACACAACTGTTACTTTGGAGTTCGATTTCCCAGCGATATCGAATTCCTAGTGGCTCCCAGTGTGTTCTCCAACCCCTATCAAATTTCTTCTTATAATCTCTCGTTGAGGCTTCTACGGCCAAGATTAAAACATAATCGATGGCTAAGATTAACTAGAACTCGATCCATGTCTTCTTCTAGAAGATTTCATCATGACTTAATTAATACCCTTTAATTAATCAGTTTTCCTAACTTTAGACTTAGACACCATTAAAAAAAGATTAATTATTTTAATTAAGTCGTCTTTAGGGGGAATTTCCAGAAACGATTTTTAGGTTTTGGAGAATACATGTATCCATGCCTCTCCACCAAATTTCGTAGCTACAACACAACCGATGCTACAAAAATCAACACTCCTTCTTAGCGAGGAATGTGTTCTAGCGCTGCAACCCACTGAAGCAACACCTTGTCTTTGTACCACCTCTTGTTACGCTGTTGGTGTCTGGTTGCTGCTGCCCACCAACTACTGTGCAACTCTGATAAAACTTTGCATTCGTCATGCTGTTGGCACTGCTAAACTGCTGCCAACACTGCAACTCCCTCTCCATCTGCTGCTGCTGCAATTGCAACAACTGCAACAGAAAAGCATCCAAAATATTGAACCAACTGTAGTTAGTATGATGCATTTGTCACCCGAGTCCTGATTGCTACTAGACTCTGTGCTGTCACTGAAGCCTCTGCGTTGCTGCTGACTCTGCTCTGTACCAACTGCATTGCTGCCAACTCGGTTCTGCGCTGCTTAGTCTCTGACTATTACTAGCTACTGCATCTGTCACTCTGGCACTTGACTGCACCAACTGCCACTGGTCTGTCCTGCTACTACATGCTATGGGCTCTTGTAGCAAGGTATTGATTCATGAGGTGGACCTCCTCAAGAATTTTGCCCATGTTGTAGCTCTCTGGGGCTACAAAACCACCCCACCTCACTCCTGGAGGTATCTCAGTGATTATGGCAAACTCTTCCTCCAATCTGAAGGACAACTTGTCGATCTCTATGGATGCTGCCTGCTGATCCAGCTTCTCCTCCTTGCCCCTCTTTCTGAGAGGACATTGAGTGCCGCAGTAGCCAAGCTCACCACACTTGAAGCACTTGACCTTGGAAACGTCCTTCTTCCTCCTGCGTTGCTCTTGTCGCCCCTTTGATGCGAGGGGCACATCTTCCTCTTCCTTTGCTTGCTTCGTCCCACTGTTGCTGCTACCATTGATGGTGCTCTTCACCAAATCTTGCCTCATCTCCTTCTGCTGCCGATCAGCCCACATACGATCCCATTCTAGCAATTATTCTTTGCCCACTATACTTTGGACGAAAACTTTCCATTCTTCGGAAACGTTGTTCAGAGTTAATCGCACCAATTATGTAGGCTAGGGTGCTGATGCTACTGAAGGCAGCTGGTTCCCGATAGACTGAAGCCTAGTAAGGAAGAGGTCTATATGCTACCCTTTCTGCATCCTCGTGCATCTCAGCTTCTCCTCAAGATACATCTTCTGTTGCTCGGAAGATCCTTCGTATAGCATAGTAAGTGCCTCCCACATCTACTGGGCAATATCTTTGCCAGCGATGTGAGATACCAGGTGATCTCGAACCCCATCAAGGATCAGCCTCTTTGCTTTCGCCATCTCCTTCTTGTACTTCTTAAGGTGATATGCATCTACGAGTACAACTACCACATTATCAATGTAAGTCTTGAGATCATGTTCATCTAGAAGGCAAGAGATTTTAGCCTTCCAGATCACATAGCTGGAGGCTCCATCCAACCGATCTTGATCTCTCAACCCTATTGAAGCCATCTCTAAAAAAATGTCGAATTCCTCCTCTTCTCCTCTGCGCAGCTGCTACCCAGCTATTCGCACTCCCTTCTGGAGTGAGAAATTCTGCACACAACTACTACTGCTTTGCTAGGAGAATTTGAACTTCTATGCTAGAAGTCCCCTGAGAAGAGAATTCCCTCGTTGTGTGCTCTTCTTTCCTCCTGACGTTATTTTGCACTAGCAAACTGCTGCAAAATAATTGCGTCCCAGCTGAAGATCTGCTCTGCAAGGAAACTGCTGCTACTCCCTCTGCCTCTGGCAATCTTTGATCTAAAAATTTAGGTCCTTTGTCGACTCTCCCAGAGAATAAATTTCCTCAAAAACTGACCCTCTTGGTACAAGGGACTGTGCTACCTCAGAGGGTTTCGAATTGCTGCCTACGTAGAAATTCGAACCTCCCTCTCCTCTTCTGCTATTGAGCTCTCCGGCTTCTATCTGTGCTATGATAACATGTGAAAATTCGATGACCCCGAATCCTACTGCAGCAACTGATAATGTTTCTTCTATTTGTTAAATTAATCAAACAAATTACTCGCAGTTTCCTACGACAAATATCGAAACATATACACTGCAACCTTCACAAATACAATACTGCAGAAGAAATAAAAACATTAGAAGAATAGATGCACACACACAATAAACATTGTTATTTTTGGACCAATGTCCTCGAAAAAACCCAACTTGGGAAAACCGGTCCAGCAACTGAGGGTTTTATTATTATGCAGTAGTAAATCTAAGTACAAAGCTATGGAAGCTCAAATCTAGCTTTCCATACAGAGAAAATGACTGGCATAAGTCTAGTGAGAAAAATCTCACTTCCACCGGCGACTCGACACTGACCTTAGCTCAAGATGAGCTACTCCTTGCTGCCTCTGCTTCACACTACGCAGATTTGCGTTAGCCTTGCTTGGACCAACGTCTCTCTTACTCGACTGATCAACTGTTGCTCTGCAAACTCGATCTTCTGGTCTCCGAGCTCCCACTCCGGCTTCTGCCACTGAATCTTGACTTCTCCTCAGCAAAATACAGATCTCCCTCTACAGCTCTGCGTTGCCTCTCTATGGAGTACGCTGTCTCTCTGCTATGCACTCACCGGACTGGAAAAACTTCCTTTCGGCCTTACTATCCCTGTCCCTCTCTCACTGCTTCGAAACTACTGAATCACCTTCAGCAACACACAACTGCTACTTTGGAGTTCGATTTCCCAGCAATATCGAATTCCTGGTGGCTCCAAGTGTGTTCTCCAACCCCCATCGAATTTCTTCTTATAATCTCTTGTTGAGGCTTCAACGACCAAGATTAAAACATAATCGATGGCAACATCCCTTCCATTCATAGAGCCAGCAACATAGCCAGCAGCAGTAGTAGCTAGAGCTAAAGGTCCAGAAGCAGCCACTACTACCATAGCCAGTTATCGTTCTCGGCACCCACCACCATCTCACTAGCCAGCTTCCATTCGCACGGTTCCTTCTACCCCAAATCCCTATCAAAAGATCCGAATCCATAAGCAGCGGTCGGTTCTATTCGCATCAGAGCCAGAAGCAAAGCCGGGAAAGAAAGGAGCCGAGCCAGCTTTAACAATATTAACTAGAACTCGATTCATGTCTTCTTCTAGAAGATTTCACCATGACTTAATTAATACCCTTTAATTAATCATTTTTCCTAAGTTTAGACTTAGGCACCATTAGAAAAAGATTAGTTATTTTAATTAAGTCGTTTCTAGGTGAATTTCTAGAAACGATTTCTGGGTTTTGGAGAATACATGTATTCAAGCCTCTCCACCAAATTTCATGGCTAGAACACAACCGATGCTACAAAAATCAACAAAGTATAGGGCCGAAAATTTCAGAAGTTCACTGAAGTTTGAGCAACATTGACCAAGGACTGTTTGACTATGATTTTGGAGGGTTTGACTTTGTTTGACCAGGCCACATTGATTGGCATAGAAACCAAGATTTTCTGGGCTATTTGACCTGCGTTGACTGCAGGGTTAACGTCAGGTTGACCAAGTTTGATTGCATATTTTGTGACTGCTTTGGGCTGACTTTGATCACTGCAGAAGGCCGAGTTTCACTGCCTTTGACAGAGCTTCAAAGGGGATGTTTTGCTGCTACGTTGACCATCTTTGACTTTCTGGTTAGGGCTGAATTTGACTGCAGATTTGACAGGACTGTTTTGACTTTGATTTGGCAAGTTAGTTTTGACTTTTTGTACTCTCTCTCTCTTCTGAACATTTGATATAATAAGAAGAAGAATTGATCAAAGGGTTTTCCCCATTTTGGGGTTTTCCCTGACATTCGCCAAATGTGGTGTTCTCTTGTCTTGGCTTGTCTTCTACATTTTGTTATTCATGTTCTATCTTGTTAATTTTAGTTAACAATGGTATGTTCTATGCTTAGCACAATTAGTTCAATGTTCTGTGAGAAATCCAATAGCAATTTCAATTTAGATTTCCAGTAGCAATCACATTAACCATTAATCACATTGACAGTAAAAGTAGATAGAACATAAAACAATATGCAGAAGACAAGCCAAGATAAGAGGACACTAGATTTGGTGGATGCTAGGGAAAAACCCCAATGTGGGGAAAACCCTTTGATCAATTCTTTTTATTATTATATCAAAATTTTAGCATAGAGAGAGAGTACAAAAGTTAAATTGACTTGCCCAATTCAAAGTCAAAAAAATCTTGTCAATTTCTATAGTCAAACTTCAGCCCTAACTAGAAAGTCAATGCTGGTCAAATTAACAATAAATCATCCTCAAAACAACTCGGTCTTCCCCGGTCAAACTCGGCCTGATTAGGAGGTCAAAGTCAACCCAAAATAGTGTGCTCAAACTCGGTCAAAGGAGAGAGAAAAACTACTGTAATTTTATGCGGTCAAACTACAGTCAACCTTGAAATTAGCGCTGGTCAAATTGCCCAAATTCCCTTGATTTCTATGCCCTGAAATGCGGCCTAAAGAGACAGAAAATATCCTCCAAAAATAGTAGTCAAAGCTGGTCAATAACCCCTTGGTCAACGCTGGTCAAACTTGGTCTGTTGCCTAAAATTTCTGTCTTGCAATTCAACCCAAAAAACTCGTCCTTCTTGCCACACGTGTGAGAGAGAGAAACTTCCCAATAGTTGTACGAACCAATGAGAGGAGAGAGAAGAATGTGTGAGTGATGATGATGCCAAATAAGGTGTGAGGTCACTTGTATTTATACAATTCGCTGTGGGTGAAGAGACACATCCACTGGGCTTCTTGAACCTACATGATGATGTGGCCGACTTGAACAATTTGCACATGTGTGAGCATAAATTCAAAATCACACTTCCATCATATGAGCTGTCCCAAGGTGGAATTTGGCCCTAGTTGCTAATTTAACACTCCCTCTCAACTAGGGAGAATTCCACCCGCCAATCCATCTAACGTCATCGATCATCATGCCATTCTGTCGTCATGAAACATCTCTCTCATCTCATCTCTGCTCTATTGAACCATGATGTAATAATGAAGAAGAATAGATCGAGAGTGAGTCACAAGACCTTACCACTCTCCACTAATAGAAGTCAGTCCAGAGGTAGAACCTCAATTGATCCCAAATCAAGTTGTTGAACACCATGCTTCCTAGACATAGGGAGTACGGTAGTACACGATGTGTCCATCGGGAGTTCTATGGTCCCTATCCACGTTTCCCAATTCATTGGCCAGATGAGAGGTACTTCCCATGAGTCCTGGACTACATGGGTAGGATGTATGTTGGGGCATCAACAGGAGAAGGTGAATCAGTTATCCTACTCATATGCCATAGGAGAAGGTGAACCACTCATCCTATACATATGTCAATCGTAGGGGAAGGTGAACCACTCGCCCTACACACATGTCAATCATCATGGGGTATCACAGGGGAAAGCGAACCACTCACCCTGTATACAACTCACCAATAGGGGAAGGTGAACCACTCACCCTATGGTTGCTCATAGCTCCAAGAAGTACCCCAAGTCCCCAGGAGCTCCCAGAGTTCAGTGTCCAACTCAAGCGGGATCCTCATGGGAGGGTCTTTCCACAACTCCAAGTCTCTCACGGAAGGTTAAGAATTTGACCTTCCCAAGGGCTTCATGAGGATATTTGCGACCTTCTCATCAGTCCTGATGTGTTGGAGCCTTATTGCTCCCCACTGTACCATATCTCGGATAAGGTGGGACCTGATATCAATGTGCTTGGAGCGGTCGTGGAACACAAGATTCTTTGAAAGGCAAATCCCACTTTGGTTGTCGCAGAACATCACGGTGGTATTCAACACGTGCTCAAATAGCTCACTAAAGAGTTTCCTTAACCAAACAACTTCACAACAGGCATAGTAGCTGCAATGTATTCGGCCTCAGCGGTGCTTAAAGCAACTGATTTATGCTTCCTGCTCATCCAAGATATTGAAGAAGATCCTAATGAGAAACAACATCCAGATGTGCTCTTACGATCCACCACACTTCCATCCTAGTCAACATCTGTATATCCATGCAACCTCAAATTCCCGACAGTGTACCTCAGTCCATAATTGATTGTGCTCTGGAGATATCTCAGGGGATTCTTAGCAACAATTCAATGTATGTGATGAGGCTCGACCATAAATTGACTCAACGTATTCACAACGAAGCATATGTCAGGACGAGAGTTTACCAAGAACGTCAGGGCCTCCACAAGTTGTCTATATTCAGAAGGATTTGCCAATTTGGGCCCAGCAACACTTCCACATAGCTTCTTAAAGTTGAGTTCCATCGGAGTAGTCACAAACTTGTAATCCACCATCCCACATCTCTCGAGTAGCTTCACAATGTATTTTCCTTGAGAAAGGAAAATCTCACCTGGATTTTGCCAGACCTCTAGGCCCAAGAAGTAGTGCATCAAACCTAGGTCTTTATCTCGAACTCGGAAGCCAACTCCCTCTTGCATTGATAAATGGGAGGGTCTGCACCTGTCAGAAAGAGATCATCTACATAAAGGACCAGAATGAGAGGCTTGTCTTTTTCAATCTTGAAATATAGGTTAGGGTCAGCTTCGATCTTTGTAAATCCCAGCTTCATAAGATAGCTATCAATCCTCTCATACCAAGCCCTGGGGGCTTGCTTCAACCCATAGAGGGCTTTCTTGAACCCGCACATGTGTGTCCTTTGATCGTGTACTTTGAACCCTTCAGGTTGTTCTATGTAGACTTCCTCCTTAAGCGAGCCATGCAAGAAAGCAATCTTCACATCCATTTGGTGTAGGCTCCATCCTTGAAAGGTAGCAAGAGCAATAATAGATCGGATAGTGGTGTATCGAGCAATCGGTGCAAATATCTCGTCATAGTCCACTCCTTCCTTTTGAGAGAAGCCTCGAGCAACGAACCTGGCTTTGTATTTTTCAACACTCCCATCAGCTCCATGTTTGATTTTGTAAAGCCATTTCGAGGTGACCACAAACTTGTCCTTGGGTCTAGGAATCACATCCCAGACATCATTCTTCATGATTGATTTGTACTCCTCATTCATCGCATCCTTCCATACTTGGTGTTTCATGGCCTCTTCGAACATACATGGCTCATATTGAACAATAGTACTCATAGCAGCTAAGTACCCTTGGTACTTGTTCGACTTCTTACTTTCACGAAATGTCCCTCTTGGAGCAATATGTCTTTCAGCATCTTCGAGAGTGTCTTTGAGCCACAAAGGTCTTTTCCTTGAGGTAGAGGAATCACCAGGAGGTGGATCAATGGGATCCATCAGTCCTTCAACATCGGGAATCGGTTCATCTATCGGAGATTCATCTTGTTTTCCTGCAACATCATCATTGTCCTTCCTTGGGATAGGGAGATCTCTGGCTTTCCCAAGGGCATAATCTTCATTGAAAGTGACATCATGGCTTATTTCCACTTCTCTTTGACCAAACACATAGATTCTATATGCCTTCGAAGTTTCATTGTAGCCCACAAATGTTGCTTTCTTCCCAGATGCTTCTAACTCGTTTATTTTCTCTTTAGGCACATCAAAATATATGGGACATCCAAATATTCTAAAATGAGAAACATCTGGTTTCTTACGAGTGAAAACTTCTTTGGGTGTCTTGAAATCCAATGCTTGATGCGGGCTTCTATTTTGAACATTTATGACAGTGTTGGCAGCTTCTCCCCATAAGAACTTTGGTAGGCCTTGGTAATGAAGCATGGCACGGGTGGCTTCTATGATTTTTTGATTCTTCCTTTCAACAACACCATTTTGCTTAGGAGTGTATGCAATGATTGTCTCCCTCTTAATGCTAGCCTCTCTGCAAAAGTCATTGAATTTGTTTGATTCATATTTAGTTCCATTATCAGTCCTCAATATTTTGATCTTCTTCCCTGTTTGATTTTCAACCAAGGCTTTGAAAGAACGAAACCATTTGAACACTTTGTCCTTCTTCAAGAAATAGATCCATATTTTGCGAGAGAAGTCATCCACAAAAATTGCATAGTATAAGTATCCTCCCAGTGATGTTACGGGAAACATACCAGATAGATCAGAATGGACCAATTGAAGAATGTCGGTAGTTTGACTTTCACTTGAAGGGAATGGTCCCCTTGTATGTTTTCCAGCTGCACAACCCTGACAAACACCTTCATGATCTATGTTGAATTCAGGCATACCTGTGACCATCTTCCTTACCCTAGGTAAGGCTTTGTAATGAAGGTGGGCAAATCTTCGGTGCCATAATTCAGATTGAAGAGAAGTATCGCAAGTCATAGCTCCCAAAGGACTTCCTCCAACTTGATAGAGACCTTCAACCCTAAATCCAAGTGTAAATGCATCTTTAGGGTTTCTTTGCCAAATACGTACCTTTCCATCAATGAATGCTACCTTGAAGCCTTTATCTTCCATCGCAGAAATAGACACCAGGTTCTTCTTCAAATCGGGTACATACAATACTTCTTGTAGATGAAGGGTTTGACCTTGATTTAAGTGAAGAGTGACAGTCCCTATCCCTTTCATGGGGTAGGTGGCATTGTCTCCAAGTATGATCTCCAAATTAGTCTTATTTTCAATCAAATTTGAGAGGGCCTCCTTGTACCCAATGAAGTGCCTTGAGGCACCACTATCAATCAACCAATGATCCAAAGTGTCCGGAGGAGAGGCAGTAGTGAGGGCGGAAATAAGATAAAATTCTTTTTGTTTTTCTACAACATTAGTTTCCTCATACCTGGAATTTCTCGTCCTTTTGGGAGGTCGACCATTACCATATCGAGCAACAAGAGCATTCCTCTTTCCTTTGTTGATGAACCTATTGTTCATTTGATTGCCATTGCCTTTGAAATTATTGTGATTGTGGTTGTTATTGTCATCCCGTGGAGTATCTTGTAAGGACACTCTCTAGCATAATGGCCAAACCTGTTGCAATTGTAGCACCTTTCTTTTCTTCCTTTTTTGAATCCCTGCTTGTATCCTTGACCTTGTCTCTTTGGACCAACATTGTTATTCCTTTTTGCATGAGCAGAAAAAGCAGTCGATTCATTTCCATTTGAAGGCTTGTCTCTTTCCATCATCCTCGTTTCTTCTTGAGTGCATCTAGCCAATAGCTCATCGAAACTAGGAATCTTGTCATTGTTAAGAATAGTGGTGTTAAACACATCCCATGCTCTTGTGAGACCTCCAAGAGCAATGAGAGTGAGCTCCCTGTCAGCAACAACTTCTCCAATAGATAGAAGATCATTCTTGATTTCGGTAATCCTCATGAAGTAGGATTGGATAGACTCTCCTCTATCCATCTTGATGTCCTTCAACTTGTTCTTGAGAAAGAGGATTTGATTTGCATTGTTTACTTTGAACATCCCAACCAGCTTATCATACATCTCCTTAGATGTTTCCAAATCAGAAATATAGGCAACCAAATGCTTTTGAATGGAATCAATGATAATTGTTTTAGCTTTGACCTCACCTTTCTTGTATTTTGTCTTTGCAGCAACAGGTGCATTTGAAGGAGGCTCCACCACTTTTCCCTTTACACAATCCATAACATCATTCTCTTCCAAAGTCAAATCCAAAGTCATCTTCCATGCATGATAGTTAGATTTGTCCTTGAGCTTATCCTCGGATTTGAAGTATGATGTAGTCACCACTGAAACTAAACCAATATTCTTGTCAAACAACTCTTTTCTTAGTGATTGCTTTTCTCTCTCTTTCTTGAGCTTTGTCTTCACCTGGACTCTAATACCATGTTAATTTTAGTTAACAATGGTATGTTCTATGCTTAACACAATTACTTCAATGTTCCTCGTGTTGAGAAATCTAGGGCATCAGTAGTTAGGTGATTTCTCTTCAATTAGTAACTGCTTGTGAGTGCTTTTTACTTCTTTAGATTAAGATCTTCTTTACTTAGGTTATTAGTGTTCTTCTTCATCAAACAACTACCAATGCATGAACATAAATAGACAAGAGACACAGAATGTAGGCTATCATCCAGGGCCAAAACCTCTCACTCTTTGAGAGGAAAACCC
Source organism: Pinus tabuliformis (assembly GCA_031772625.1). Taxonomy (NCBI): domain Eukaryota; kingdom Viridiplantae; phylum Streptophyta; class Pinopsida; order Pinales; family Pinaceae; genus Pinus; species Pinus tabuliformis. Next base: position 287,126,180 of record CM062809.1, on the reverse strand, counting down.
ACACAAATTCTTCTTATAGAGATTCCAATTGACGAATACCAAGACCAAGACCCTTGACCTATTAGCCACTCCAAGACCAAGACACTAGTTCACTTGACTGTCTTCTGCTCTTCTTGACTCCTTTTCCACTTCAACCTTCTTAGCGCCGAGACATAGTTACCACCGAGGCATTGTCACTGACATGACACAAAGGTCTTATTTCTGTGATGGCATTGTGTCCTTATTGATTCCTTCATACTGTGGTGGTACATAGCCTTTCTCGCTGTGGAGGCACCGAAACAAAGTTATAGTGAGAGCATCAAAACGAACTGTGGATATACTGAGATCATCTCCTATTCGAGCACATTGAGATGGTCACCAAACTGTGATAGCAATGAACTGTGGTGGCACCGAGATTATATTTTTGAACTGTCATGACGCCGAGATAGAGAGACCTTCTTTATGATAATACCAAACCTTAACCACTGTAATTTCACCAAATTTCTCCTTGCTGTATTGAGACAGAGTTTTTCCCTGACTGTGAGATAGCACCGAACTTATCTCTGCAATCCTGTACCCTTATCCGAGCTCCTTCACCAAACTTGCTTATGCAATCCTATCCGAACTTGCCTCTGCAATTTTTGTCATCCGAATTTCAAAGAGATCTGAGCTTACTTATGTGGAATAGGCTGAGCTGCCTATTATAGTAGTCTGCCCATGAATATCAGGTGAAATGATCTTATGAAGGGTTGTGTCTCCAAACTAGTTGAGCTAACATGAGTTTCCTACTTCATCTTAAAGCCGACTTAAAGAGGGATAACTTGTGCTTGTCTTAGAGGGCTACTTGACAATCCTATAGACTCATATACATTTGTAACATGCCCAAGAAGGGTTCTTTATACATGACATTGACTCTTTTGACAAATCCTAAAGGCTCACAATGGGAGCCATCTAAAAATAAAATCCCTTGCTCATGAAACCCATGAAGCAAGCATTACAATAATAATTTTATTTTTCTTCTTTACACTATTTATAAAAATTACAATTACATGTCATTATGAAGACCGAACCTAGTTACACTTTTCAACACTCCCTCTTTACTAGGGAGGTATTCATAATGATACTTGGTAATTCTCAATTTGAAGAATTTATCATAAGAAGAATCAGAGGGGTAACCCATCTGTATAGCATCATATCAACCAGCATTGTCACCTAGCAAGGTCTTAACTAACAACTCTATCTCTCCACAAGATCTGAGCTCAATGCTGGCGAGAGAAATGATTTATAGACACCTTTATCATTGTCTCTTCTGGAACATACCCCACCCGGGTTCTTAGGGTGTGTTCCATTAGGACTATTCTTATCTTGGATTCCCAGTCCTCAAAGAATATCGGTCCTCTATGACTACTCTTATCTTGGATGCCCTATCTCATCCTCAAAGAGCATTAGATGCCAGATGATTACCCAATTCTCCATTCTGTCTTCCCAAGTGAAGACCATAATGATGTGTCTATCTTTCCCTCTCAATTAGGGAGGACATATTGCGTCCAAGTTTCTATAAAGCAAGAAAAAAACTTGTTTCTAGGCTCCCTCTTAGCTACGGACCTACAACAGCTCCTCAGGTGGAGATGAAAAGACAACCAACTGCTTGAAGAGCTCCTTCCTTCGATGTCATGAATTTCTTCTTCGTCATGGAGTCTTCATCTTTTGGGACTTCTTCATAGGGCACAAACCATCCATCACTTTCATCCATGAGTCTATCATGTCATCATTCCTTTCATTCGAAAGCAATCCATCATTCTACATCTGACCTTGCTTCATGTCATGCTGCCTTCTTTATGTTTTGTTCTTCAGAAGGCTCTTACATCTTTCTACATGGTCCTCTTGGAAGACATTCACAGTTCTTCCCTTGACAGTCCCGCATAAGCCCATCTAGATATTTGTTCAAAAATAAGAAATGAACACTTAAAATAAAAAATTACCTTTGTGATGGTCTTTCATTATGACATCTTCCTATTGGCATCAACATCCTGCATACAAGTTGACACATTTCCCAAAGATGTATATTGTCAAGGTCTCCATCTTTTTCAGACTTTCATCAGAGTCTTCATATCTTTCTGGGAGATATCATAGTCAAATCTTTCAGTTCTTGGATGTTGATTGCCTCCTTCCATGGTTGCATGATCTCTTCCTTCATTTCTTCACACATTTCATTCCTAGGGGCTTCTGATCAATTTTCTTCCAATTACTGTCAATCACCTCATATTCCATATGAGAACATATTATGTTGATTTCATCTAGTGTGACCCATTCCTTCCTACATCCTTTCATAGGAGGAGATTCCTGTCCTTTGATCATGCTTCTCAATATAGAGCAGTGATCCATGTTACCTGCAACCATACGACATGACCTTATAATATTGAGTACAAGCATACATACCTCATTCACCTTTAGGTCATCTAGGCTTCTTTCAGCAACTTCCTTGATTGAAAAGAGCTTCAACCCCTTGATCTGCTTCATCTCTTATGTCATCATGATATCATCCCATGAATTCCACAAATTGGAGTACCTGATGAAACACTTGCTTCCTTTCTAGATTGGTGAACCTTTCAATGAAGATTCCATCAGAGAATCTTGAAGATCTTGAATATCCCTATCCAGAAGATGTTTCCTTGTAAATGATGAGTCTTGTCCTAGATGGCTTCTTCCTTTTTCCCATAAGTGTCACTTGAGCTTTTAATGAGGTTACCAAGAGCTATGTCCTTCATAGTTGACTATCATAGATTTTGTTCTAGACATCCTTCATGTTTCCTATGGTGATGTCACGATCTCTTACTTCTAATGCTTTTCCTCTTCCTTGGATTTCTTCCTTTTAGCTTCCTCTAATTCTTTGGTGAAATGGGCTTCTTCTCTATCTTTCTTGATATTGCCCTTCTTGAGCTTAGGACAATCTTTCCTGTAATGCTTATAGCATTGAATCTTAGCTATGTTCTTCTTTCCTTTCTGAGGACCAAATTTTCCAAACTTCCCCTTCCTTCTGACAAATGTTTGAACACTTTTTGCCCTCAACTTGTCTTCTTCTATCTTGCATAGAAACCACAAGTTGTTGAATGGAATAACTTTCTTATCCTCATAGGCATTTGTTACCTTGTTCATCAGTTAGTGCATTTAGAACAAAGGAGATCATTTCCTTATCTGAAATCATCTCTCCCAGATCTTGCAGTTGAGATCTTATGAAGATAACCCTTTATCCTTTGATACCTTTAATTTGTGTAGATCAGATCTAAGTGATATGACCTTCTTTATCGCATCTTTAGAGAATAGTTCTACCATCTTATCATATATCTCTTTTGATGGGGAACGAGGGAATCTTTGACGAATTCCATAAGAATCTCTTGAGCCCTTAGATCCTTTTCCATGTATTCAGATAGTACTTGACCTTCAGATGGTTTGGAGACTTTTCCATTGATATGATCAATGACTTCATTTTCTTCGAGGACTATTTCTATCCTTCTTTTCCATGCAAGGAAGTTTGATGACCCAACCAACTTATAGATCTCCTTGCAAAACGAAGTCATTTTACTAGATTAGATTATAGAAGAAAAAGGTACTTACTTGTCAAGTGAAGATAAAATCTTCAACTTGATCCCTTTGTTGATGATGATCGATGAAGATGTCTTGATGCTCCTCGGATGATCTTCTTTAAGGATAAGGAGGTCCTTGCTTCAATGAGGGGGACACACCTTGGAACGTTTTGAAGATAATGATTAGGCCCTTGATCTTGCTTCTCTTGATTGAATAGTCTACAAACTCTTTGAGGTTTCCTTTGGTGATGATAGAGTGCGGATCTCATAAATACTTCTAGGGTTTTCGTTAAAATTGGCAACTAGGGCCAAACTCCACATGGGTCATCTTATTTATGATAGCTGATAATTTTCATGGATTCCTCTCTCCAAGAGGTGTAGGATTGATCTAAAGATCATCCCATTCTGACATGCACAAATGAAGTTATGAATTTATTTTAATTATGGACAAATTGTCAAGGTCAGCCAGCAAACTCATGTAGGCTCAGAAGCCTAACAATCACGTCTATTCATCCTCAACATTTGCCTATAAATACAGGATGCCTCCTCCTCATTTGGACACACTTCACTTCTCACACATCTTTCTCTCCTCACATGATTGGGTACAAATTTCTGGGCAACCTCTCCACACGTGCGAAGAAGAAGATAGTCATTTTTTGTTTTGGGTGTTGACCAGATTTGACCGAAATTTCAGGAGGTCGAACTTTCAGGAAGCCGAAATTTCAGGGGATTGAAACTTCAAGAGGTCGAAATTTCAGGAGACCGAAATTTCAGGAGGCTGACTTTGACCAGCGTTGACCCTGGTTGACCGCGTTTTTGTGAGGGAAATATCTGTTTGGGCAGGCCGCATTTTTGGGCACAAAAATCGAGGCATTTTGTACTATTTGACCAACATTGACTGTAGAGAATTAACCGCAGGTTTGACTTCTGCGTTTGCCAAGTTTGACTGTGATTTTTGGCACTGTTTTTGGGCTGATTTAGAGGACTATTGGAGGCCGAGTTGACTGGGTTTGACCGAGCTGTTTTGGAGGTCAAATTTGCCCTGTTGATCAGCGTTGACTTTTCTGGTTAGGACTCTTTTGCTGCTTTTATAAATGATCAAAATTTGTAAATCATATTATCTCTCTTTGCTGAACTATTGAAGACTAAAAGAGGATTTGATCAAGGGTTTCCCCACATTGGGGTTTGTCCTTGGCTGGTGTCACATCTTGTGTCCTCTTGTCTTGGCTTGTCTTCTATTGTTTATGTTTATGTTCTATCAACATTTTACTTACATGTTTATGTGATTGTTAAGCTGAAATTGATATTGGGCTCATAAAGAAATTGAAGTAAAATTGCTCTAAAGCATAGAACATACCATTGTTATCCTAAAATTAACATGGTATTAGAGTTGAGGTGAAGACAAAGCCGAAGCAAGAGTGAAGAGCAATCACTGAGAGGAGCAATCACTGATCAAGAACAAGCTGAAGGATATAAAGAAGGGAAAAGGTGAAGATATTCAATCCTACTTTGTGAGGATTATCGAGATCAAAAATGATCTTCTTTCGATCGGTGAAGCTATTGTTGACAGGGAGCTCACTCTCATTGCCCTTGGAGGTCTTCCTCCCGAATGGCATGTGTTCAACACTACTATTCTCAATAACGACAAAATTCCAGGTTTTGAAGAATCACTGACTAGATGTTCTCAAGTAGAAACAAGGATGATGGAATTGGAGATGCCTTCGAATAGCAATAATCCTACCGCATTCTCCATTCATGCCAAGAGGAAGAACAATGCAGGTTCAAAGAAGCAAAATCAAGGAAGACCAGGATTCAAAAATGAAAGGAATGGAAGATGCTTCGTTTGCAACAAGTTCAGTCACTATGCCAGTGAGTGTCCAAATAGAAGGGACACATCTCATGATGACGATCACAATCATTTCAGGGGCAACAACAACAATCAAAGGAATGTCAGGTTCAACATCAAAGGGAAAAGGAATGCTTCCGCTACTCAACTTGGAAATGATCGAGCTTCTAAAAGAACAAGAAACTCCAGGTATGATGAGTCTAATGTTGTAAATTCTAAGCAAAAGGAATTTTATCTTATATCTTCCCTCTCTACTGCCTCTCCTTCGGATACAAATTTGGAAATTATCCTTGGAGACAATGCCACCTATCCTGTGAAGGGAGTTGGGAATGTTACCCTTCAATTGAATCAAGGTAACACAATACTATATGTACCTGATTTAAAGAAGAATCTAGTGTCTATCTCGACGATGGAAGACAAAGGATTCAAGGTGGAATTCATCGATAGAAAGGTACATGTGTGGAAAATAAATTTCAAAGAAGCATTTACTCTTGGATTCAGGGTTGACAATTTATATCAAGTTGGAGGAAGTCCATTGGGAGCCATGTCTTGCGACGCATCTCTACAATCTGAACTATGGCACCAGAGGTTCGCCCATCTTCATTTTAAGGCCCCACCCGATATGAGACAGATGGTGACAAGTATGCTCGAGTTCAAAGTAGAGCATGAAGGTGTATGTCTGGGATGTGCTGAAGGAAGACTTACAAGGGGACCATTCCCCTCAAGTAATAGCAAGACCACAAACATATTGCAATTGATCCACTTCGACATATCTGGTATGATGCCCTTAAACTCGTTGGGAGGATACGTATATTATCTCACCTTTGTGGATGATTATTCTTGCAAGACCTGGATCTACTTCTTGAAGAAGAAGGATGGAGTGTTTACCTGGTTTCGACATTTCAAAACCTTGATCGAAAACCAATTCAAGAAGAAAATCAAGATATTGAGGACCGATAATGAAACCGAGTATGAGTCAAATACATTTAATGACTATTGCAGGGAAGCTGGCACTAAGAGGGAGACTACTACTGCATATAGTTCTGAGCAAAATGGTGTTGCTGAAAGGAAGAATCGTTCCATTATAGAAGCCACTCGTGCCATGCTTCACGATCAAGGACTTACAAAGTTCCTATGGGGAGAAGCTGACAACACTGCTGTGTACGTTCAAAATCGATGCCCTCATCAAGCATTGGACTTCAAAACTCCCGAAGAAGTTTTCACCGGTAAGAAACCTAATGCTTCTCATTTTAGAATTTTTGGTAGTCTTGTATACTTTCATGTGTTAAAAGAAAAAATAAGTAAATTGGAGGCATCTGGGAAGAAAGGAACTTTTGTGGGCTACAGTGAAACTTCTAAGGCATATAGAGTCTATGTGCCTGGTCAAAGAGAAGTAGAGTTGAGTCATGATGTCACCTTCGATGAGGACGCTGCCATAAGGAAGATTAGCAACCTTCTTATTCCAAGGAAGGACAAAGAAGCAGATGCAGGAAATCAGGGGATTCACAAGAGCCAGTGCCTGATGTTGAAGAACCGATGGATCCCATTAATCCTCCTTCTCATGAGCCCTCCTCCTCCAAAAGGAGACCCTCATGGTTGAGGGAAACTCTCGAAGATGCCGAGAGACATGTTGCAGTGAGGGGGACATTTCGTGAAAGCAAGAAGCCTAATAGGTACCAGGGGTACTTAATTGCTATGAGCACCATTATTTAGTCTAAACCTTGCTCATTCGAAGAAGCTGTGAAGCAACAAGTATGGAAGGATGCTATGAACGAAGAGTACGAGTCAATTATGAAGAATGATGTCTGGGATGTGGTCCCTAGACCCCAGGACAAATCTGTTGTCACCTCTAAATGGCTCTACAAGATCAAGCATGGCGCTGATGGAAGTGCTGAGAAGCTCAATGCCAAATTTGTTGCTTGAGGCTTCTCTCAAAAGGAAGGTGTAGATTATGATGAGATATTTGCACCCGTTGCTCGCTACACCACCATCCGTTCGATTATAGCCCTTGCTGCCTTGCAAGGATGGAATCTACACCAGATGGATGTCAAGATTGCCTTCTTGCATGGTTCACTTAAGGAGGAAGTCTATGTGGAACAACTTGAGGGGTTTGAAGTTCAAGATCGTCAGACACATGTATGTAGGTTGAAGAAAGCCCTCTATGGGTTGAAGCAAGCACCCCAAGCCTGGTATGAGAGGATCAATAATTATCTAATGAAGCTGGGATTTACAAGAAGTGAAGCTGATTCGAACCTTTACTTTAAGGTTTAGAATGATAGATCTCTCATCTTGGTACTCTATGTGGACGATCTCTTTCTGACAGGTGCAAACCCTCTTATTCATCAATGTAAGAGAGAGTTGGCTTCCAAATTTGATATGAAGGACCTAAGACTGATGCATTACTTCCTAGGGTTGGAGGTTAGACAAAAGCCAGGGGAGATTTTCCCTTCTCAAGGAAAATATGTTGTGAATCTACTTGAAAGATTTGGGATGGTGGACTGCAAGTCCGTGACTACTCTGATGGAACTTAATTTCAAGAAGTTATGCAGAAGTACTGCCGGGCTTGATTTGGGAAATCCTTCTGAGTATTGTCAACTCATAGGGGCCCTAATGTTCTTGGTGAATTCCCATCCGAACATATGTTTTGCATTGAACACATTGAGTCAGATTATGGTCAAGCCTCATCGTATACATGGAATTGATGCCAAGAATCTTCTGAGATATCTTCAGGGCACAATCACTCATGGACTGAGATACACTACTGGAAATGTGAGGTTGCATGGTTATTCTGATGCTGATTGGGCTGGCAGTGTGGTGGATCGCAAGAGCACTTCTAGATGCTGTTTTTCTTTGGGTTCTGCTTCGATATCCTGGATGAGCAGGAAGTAGAAATAGGTTGCCTTGAGCATCGCTGAGGCCGAATACATAGCTTCTAGTATGGCCTCCTGTGAAGCAGTATAGTTGAGGAAGCTCTTCTGCAAGCTGTTTGGACATGTTCTGGATACCACCGTGATCCTCTGCGACAACCAGAGTGGGATCCGATTATCAGAGAATTCCGTGTTTCATGATCGCTCCATGCATATAGATATCATGTACCACTCTATTCGGGATATGGTACAACGAGGAGCAATAAGGCTCCATCACATTGGGACTGATGGTATGTCGCTGATATTTTGACAAAAGCCCCGGGGAAGGTCAAATTCTTGGCCTTCCGAGGAGAGACCCTCTTATGAGGGTCTTGTATGAGATGGACATTGAGCTCTGGGAGCTTCGGGGGGCTAGGGGTACTTCTTGGAGCGATGAGCAACCATAGGGTGAGTGGTTTAGCCTTCCCCTAGTGGTTTGTTGTGTACAGGGTGAGTGGTTCATCCTTCCCCTGCAACATGTGAGCAGGACAAGTGGTTCATCCTTCTCCTGCCGAGACATCGTACCCATGCAGTCTGGGACTCATGGGAAGTACCTCTCATCTGGCCAATGAGTAGGGAAATGAGGATAGGGACCATAGTACTACTGATGGACGCATCGTGTACAACTGTACTCCTTATGCTAGGATATCTGATATTCATCTGGGATCAATGGGAACTGACTTCGGGTCAGTAAGAGTGGTATGAGACACTCTTTTTTGATTGGAATTGACTTCGAGTCAGTAAGAGTGGTATGAGACACTCTTTTTTGATTGGGACTGACTTTGGGTCAGTAGAGAATGGCATGATACATTCTCGATAACTTCTTCTTCTTCATAGTTCAATAGAGCAGAGTAGAGCAGTGCATGGATGGCAAAGATAGTACAAATTGGCAGATGGATTAACAGGTGGAGTTCTCCCTAGTTGAGAGGGAGCGTTAAAATTTGCAACTAGGGCCAAACTCCACATGGGTCATCTTATTTATGACAACTGATAATTTTCTTGGATTTCTCTCTCCGAGAGGTGTAGGATTGATCTAAAGATCATCCCATCCTGACATGTACAAATGAAGTTATGAATTTATTTTGATTATTGACAAATTGTCAAGGTCGGCCAGCAAACTCATGGAGGCTCAAAGGCCTAACAATCACGTCTATTCATCCTCAACGTTTGCCTATAAATACATGATGCCTCCTCCTCATTTGGACACACTTCACTTCTCACACATCTCTCTCTCTTCACATGATTGGGTACGGATTTCTGGGCAGCCTCTCCACACGTGTGAAGAAGAAGATAGTCATTTTCTGTTTTGGGCGTTGACCAAATTTGGCCAAAATTTCAGGAGGCTGAAATTTCAGGAGACTGAAATTTCAGGAGGCTGACTTTGACCTGCATTGACCCTGTTTGACTGCATTTTTGTGACGGAAATCTCTGTTTTCTAGGCTGCATTTTTGAGCACAAAAATCGAGGCATTCCATACTGTTTGACTAACGTTGACTGCAGAGAAATGACCGCGTGTTTGACTTCTGCGTCGACCAAGTTTGACTGTGATTTTCGATAATGTTTTTGGGCTGATTTAGAGGACTATTGGAGGTCGAGTTGACTGGGTTTGACCGAGCTGTTTTGGAGGTCAAATCTGCCCTGTTGACCAATGTTGACTTTTCTAGTTAGGGCTCTTTTGTTGCTGTTATAAATAACCAGAATTTGTAAATTGTACTATCTCTCTCAGCTGGACTATTGAAGATTAAAAGAAGATTTGATCAAGGGTTTCCCCATTGGCGTTTGTCCCTGGCTAGTGCCACATCTTGTGTCCTCTTGTCTTGGCTTGTCTTCTACTGTTTATGTTTATGTCCTATCAACATTTTACTTACATGTTTATGTGATTGCTAAACTGAAATTGATATTGGGCTCATAAAGAAATTGTAGTAAAATTGCTCTAAAGCATAAAACATACCATTGTTATCCTAAAACTAATAGTTTTGACTTTCTCCAAGATGATATGATCTTTGTCCTAGAAATGCTTATCTTGGATGAATAAACTTCTAGTTGCCTTGATTATTTGCTTGATGAGCCCAAGACTTCTTTTGGTGTAGACTTTCTTCTTTGATCTAGGGTTTGATTCTTCAATGTAGATCTTTAAACTTTCGCTTTGGTATCCTTCGACTTGCCTTGATGCCTTTCTTGAAACTCGATCCTTGAGTGTCTCTTTGATTAGATGCCCTTTTCTTGACTTTGTCACCTTAGCTCTGATACCATGTTGAGAAATCTAGGGCATCAGTAGTTAGGTGATTTCTCTTCAATTAGTAACTGCTTGTGAGTGCTTTTTACTTCTTTAGATTAGGATCTTCTTTACTTAGGTTATTAGTGTTCTTCTTCATCAAACAACTACCAATGCATGAACATAAATAGACAAGAGATACAGAATGTAGGCTATCAGCCAGGGCCAAAACCTCTCACTCTTTGAGAGGAAAACCCGCACAAATTCTTCTTATAGAGATTCCAATTGACGAATACCAAGACCAAGACCCTTGACTTATTAGCCACTCCAAGACCAAGACACTAGTTCTCTTGACTGTCTTTTGTTCTTTTCTTCTTCTTGACTCCTTTTCCGCTTCGACCTTCTTAGCACCAAGACATAGTTACTACCGAGACCTTGTCACTGACATGACACAAAGGTCTTATTTTTGTGATGGCATTGAGTCCTTATCGATTCCTTCATACTGTGGTGGTATCGAGTCTTTCTTGTTGTGGAGGCACCGAAACAAAGTTACAGTGAAAGCATCAAAACGAACTATGGATATATTGAGATCATCTCCTATCTGAGCACACTGAGATGGTCACCAAACTGTGATAGCAACAAACTATTATGGCACCGAGACTGTATTTCGGAATTGTCATGACACCGGGACAAAGAGACCTTCTTTATGATAATACCGAACCTTAATCACTGTAATTTCACCAAATTTCTCCTTGTATCGAGACAATTTTTTTCCCTTGATTGTGAGATAGCACTGAACTTATCTCCGCAATCCTGTACCCTTATCCGAGCTCCTTCATTGAACTTGCTTTTGCAATCCTATCCAAACTTGCCTCTGCAATTTTTGTCATTTGAATTTCAAAGAGATCCGAACTTACTTCTGTGGAATAGGCCGAGCTGCCTATTTATAGTAGTCTGCCCATGAATATTAGCTGACATGATCTTATGAAGGGTTGTGTCTCCAAATTAGGTGAGCCGACATGAGTTTCCTACTTCATCTTGAAGCCGACTTGAAGAGGGATAACTTGTGCTTGTCTTGGAGGGCTACTTGACAAATCCTATAGACTCATATACATTTGTAACATGCCCAAGAAGGGTTCTTTATACACGACATTGACTCTTTTGACAAATCCTAAAGGCTCACAATGGGTGCCATCTAAAAATAAAATCCATTGCTCATGAAACCCATGAAGCAAGCATTACAATAATAATTTTATTTTTCTTCTTTACATTATTTATAAAAATTACAATTACACGTCATTATGAAGACCGAACCTAGTTACACTTTTCAACACCTTGAGCAACTCAATAGCAATTTCAATTTAGATTTCCTCTAGCAATCACATTAACCATTAATCACATTTACAGTAAAAGTAGATAGAACATAAAACAATATGCAGAAGACAAGCCAAGACAAAAGGACACCAGATTTGGAGGATGCCACGGAAAAACTCCAATGTGGGGAAAACCCTTTGGTCAATTCTTCTTATTATTATATAAAAATTCAACAGAGAGAGTACAAAGTCAAATTGACTTGCCCAATTCAAAGTCAAAACAATCCTGTCAATTTTTGTAGTCAAACTTCAGCCCTAACCAAAAAGTCAACATTGGTCAAATCAACAATAAATCATGCTCAAAACAACTCGGTCTTCCCTTGTCAAACTTGGCCTGATCAAGAGGTCAAAGTCAGCCCAAAACAGCTCGATCAAACTCGGTCAAAGGAGAGATAAAAAATTGTTGTAATTTTCTGCGGTCAAACTGCAATCAACCCTGAAGTTAGCGTTGGTTAAACTGCCCAGATTCCCTTGATTTTTGTGCCTAGAAATGCGGCCTAAAGAGACAGAAAAGATCCTCCAAAAATCGCAGTCAAAGCTGGTCAATAACCCCTTGGTCAACACTGGTTAGACTTGGTTTGCTGCCTGAAATTTAGTCCTGCAATTCACCCAGAAAACTCATCCTTCTTGCCACACGTGTGAGAGAGATAAATTTCCCAATAGCTGTACGAACCAATGAGAGGAGAGTGAAGAATGTGTGTGAGTGATGATGATGCCAAATGAGGTGTGAGGTCACTTGTATTTATACAATTCATTGTGGGTGAAGAGAAACGTCCATTGGGCTTCTTGAGCCTACACGATGATGTGGCCGACTTGAACAATTTGCACATGTATGGGCATAAATTCAAAATCACACTTCTGCTTGTCCAAATGAGATGATCTTTATATCAATTTTGGTCCTCTCGAAAAGAGGAATTTAATGCAATCATCATCTCCATCAAATGAGCTGTCCCAAGGTGGAATTTGGCCCTAGTTGCCAATTTTAACATATCTACAGTTACTGTCAATGTGATTTATGGTTAATGTGATCGCTATTGGAAAAATAAATTGGAAATTGTCATTGCGTTGCTAAAGGAACATTGAAGTAATTGTGCTAAACAAAGAACATACCATTGTTAACTAAAATTAGCATGGTATTAGAGCCCAGGTGAAGACAAAGCCCATGCAAGAGAGAGAAAAGCAATCACTAAGAGAGATTTGTTAGACAAGACTATTAGACAAGTCTCTATGGCTTCTACATCCTACTTCAAGACCGAGGACAAGCTCAATGATAAATCTGACTATCATGCATGGAAAATGACTTTGGACTTGACTTTGGAAGAGAATGATGCAATGGACTATGTGTAGAGAAAAGTGGTGGAGCCTCCCTCAAATGCACCTGCTGCTGCAAAGACGAAGTTTAAGAAAGGTGAGGTCAAAGCTAAGAAAATTATCATAGACTCCATTCAAAAGCATTTGGTTGCTTATATTTCTGATTTGGGAACATCTAAGGAGATGTATGATAAGCTGGTTGGGATGTTAAAAAAAAACAATGCAAATCAAATCCACTTTCTCAAGAACAAGTTGAAGGACATCAAGATGGATAAAGGGGAGTCTATTCAATTCTAGTTCATGAGAATAACACAAATCAAGAATGACTTGCTATCTATGGGAGAAGTTATTTCTGATAGAGAGCTCTCGCTTATTGCTCTTGGAGGTCTTCCAAGACCATGGGATGTATTTGTCACCACCATTCTCAACAATGACATGATACCTGGTTTCGATGAGTTATTGGCTAGAAGCACTCAAGAGGAGACGAGGATGATGGAGAGAGACAAGCCCTTAAATGGAAATGAACCTACTGCTTTCTTCGCTCATGTAAAGAGAGAAAATAATGCTGGTCCAAGGAGACATGGTCAAAGATTCAACAAGATATTCAAAGAAGGAAGAAAAGGAAGGTGTTACAATTGCAACAGGTTTGACCACTATGCTAAAGAGTGTCCTCACAAGAAAAATACTCCAAGGGATGACAACTGTTGAAGGAAATGTAACTAGGCTAGGTCTTCATAAATGTAATTTTGATATTTGTAGTTATTCAAGAAAAATAAATTTATTTTGATATTATTTGCTAATGAGTTTCTTGCTCATTGAAAATAGGTTCTAGCACGTTTTGAAGTGCTTCTAGAGAGTCAAAGTCAAAATGTAATTATGATGAGACCCTTTGAGGGCATGTTACATCATGTATGTCAACATACAAGGTCATGGGAACACCTCCAAGCCAAGTCAAATCCTCTCCTAGCATCAACGAAGTCTCCAAGTAGCGAAATAATGAATAAAAGATGAATTATGTTTAAACTATCAAGTCGGCCTAATGGACAGTCAAGTCGACCTAAAGAGGAGGGACAAACCTCTATTTATAGAGGCTATCCACTCCTCATTTGACATCAATGAAGCTTTGAAATCCGCAAGAGAAAGAGGATAAGTCTAACGAAGGAAGCCGAGAAAAAGAAGTCTTCTAGGGCAGCGAAGCAAGGGAGAAAGAAGTTGAGGTTGAAGGGACTATGTTTCTAGAGTCAACACAGTCACACGTGCGAGAAAGGAAGGTCTGCCTGCGGTCATTACAGTAGGAAAATCACAGTGACAAATATCTCTATTTTGGGCTAATAAACAAGGCCTATAAGGCCTCCCCATCTAGCGAAGAAGGAAGGAAAAGACAACGAAGATAAGAGGACTGTTTTAGGGTTTCTGTCCACACGTGCGAAGATTTCAGAAGTGAACTTTTGCGGATTTGACAACAGTTGAAGGCAACACATTTAGAGGCCTCATTCGGATGTATAACTAGGTCTACAAGGTCTCCTAAGGAAAGCGAAGAAGGTTCTCTCTATAGCGAAGTAAAGAAGCCCTAATGTTCTAGGGTTTCTCCTAAGAAGAAGAGAAGTCTGACTTAGACAAGCAACAAAAGAAGGACGAAGTACTAAGGAGCAAAGTGCTGGAAGAAAGAGGTCCATGTGCCGGAAGTTATAGTGCAAAAAGAGGAAGGATTTGACTTATGCTTGGAAGATATCCTAGTCAAGGATCTAGGGTTTGGCAGTTGTTCAAATAAGAAGCTTCAATAAGAGAAAACTTACCAAGGGTTTCCTTCTCAAGAATGGAGAGGTTTTGTCCCTGGCAGAGAGCCAAACTTTGTGTTGTTATTTTTTTTTGGTCGCAGTTTGATGAAACACACACACTAATAAGAAGAAGAAGATAAATTGTCAAAGTGCATCACAAATTGTTATCAAGTAACGAAGAATCACACTACACTACTTTGCCCTAGATTCTTCAACAACAACAACGATAATAACAATTTCAAAGGCAATGGCGATCAAAGGAACAAGTTCAACAACAAAGGAAAGAGGAATGCTCCCGCTGCTCAAAATGGAAATGGCCGGCCTTCCAAAAGGATAAGAAATACCAGGTATGATGAAAGTAATGTTGTAGAAGAACAAAATGAGTTTTTATCTTATTTCCACTCTATCTACTGCCTCTCCTCTGGATACTTTGGATCATTGGTTGATTGATAGTGGAGCCTCAAGGCACTTCATTGGGTATAAGGAGGCCCTCTCAAATTTGGTTGAAAAGAAGACTAATTTGGAGATCATACTTGGAGATAATGCCACCTACCCCATGAAAGGGATAGGTACTATTACTCTTCACTTGAATCAAGGTCAAACCATTCATCTACAAGAAGTGTTGTATGTGCCCGATTTGAAGAAGAACCTGGTGTCTATTTCTGCAATGGAAGATAAAGGCTTCAAAGTAGCGTTCATTGATGGAAAGGTACATATTTGGCAAAGAAACCCTAAAGATGCATTTACTCTTGGATTTAGGGTTGATGGTCTCTATCAAGTTGGAGGAAGTCCATTGGGAGCTTTGGCAAGCGATACTTCTCTTCAATCTGAGCTATGGCACCAGAGGTTCACCCACTTACATTACAAAGCCTTACCTGGGGTAAGGAAGATGGTCACAGGTATGCCCGAATTCAATATGAACCATGAAGGTGTTTGTCAGGGTTGTGCAACTGGGAAACTTACAAAGGGACCATTCCCTTCTAGTGAAAGCAAGACTACTGATATTCTTCAATTGGTCCACTCCGATCTATCTGGTATGTTGCCCATAACATCGTTGGGAGGATACCTTTATTATGCAATCTTTGTGGATGACTTCTCATGCAGAACGTGGATCTATTTCTTGAAGAAGAAGGATGGAGTGTTCAAATGGTTCCGTTCTTTCAAAGTCTTGGTGGCAAATCAAATAGGAAAGAAGATCAAGATATTAAGGACCGATAATGGAACCAAATATGAATAAAATGAATTCATTGATTTTTGCAGAGAGGTTAGCATTAAGAGGGAGACAACTGTCCCACACACTCCTGAGCAAAATGGCGTTGCTGAAAGGAAGAATCGAACAATTATGGAAGCCACCCGTGCCATTCTCCATGATCAAGACCCCTACTGAAGTTATTATGGGGAGAAACTGCCAACATTGCTGTATATGTTCAAAATAGGAGCCCACATCAAGCATTGGATTTCAAGACACCCAAGGAAGTTTTCACTAGTAAGAAACCTGATGTTTCTCATTTTAGAATATTTGGTTGTCTCATGTATTTTTTGTTAATTTTTCAGATTGTTCTATGTTGTATCAATTACTTTGTAATGTTCCAGACTTAAAAAACAATGATATGCAAAAGAAAATCGATTTATAACACAGAAAAATTAAAACAATTAGCAAATGCTCAATAAACTCCAGAAGTGAGAACCAACTGAGCCATTTTATTAATGAAATGGAGCAAGTACAATAGTATGGAGAAATGCACTTGGGCTTGCCTCAAGGGCAAGCTTGACAGAACCCAGGTGATAAACAATAATCTCAAAGCTGGAAAATGATTGCTCCTCTAATGCTCTGCGTTGTCCCCCAGAAACTACACTGTTGGCTGGAAAGGAACTGCAAGAAACCTTGTCTCTGGTGCTCAGAAAATGCTGAAACTTTAACCCCAAGCTCCTTGGCCAAAACCCACAAAAACTCAGAAAGGGTTTGGCCTGAATCCAATCTCCCAAATTCAGTCTCCAATATGCCCTACGTCCTCCAAATTGCTCAAGAATAGGACCTGCAAGGAACACCAGCGTAAACATCCTCTAAGCTTTGAAAATGAAGCAATTTCCTCTCCAAATGTTTTCCTTAACCTCCCTGGTAAAGTTCAGCCTCAAAAACTGATACTCTACCCTCCATGTGAGCACCAAGTGCTGCCTCTGCGGTGGCCCATGAAGCGCGAAAATCACCCTACAAAGAAGCACACTCCTCCAGCTCCAAACTCTCCAAAATGACAAAAAACCTCCTATGCCTCCTCTCCAGAAAATATCTCAACCAAACTCCACTGCAAGACACCACAAGCAAACTCGGCCTCCTCTTCACTGCGTCCTCTAGTAATACGCACCACCTGGAGATGAATGCAACTGCTGGAAATCACAATGAGATCCTCCTCCTGAAGAATGAAGAAAAACCTTCCTAGGGTGGCACTCGAAGTCCCCTGAAGAAAGGGTGAGCTCTTCACTTGAAGAACTCGTGCTGAACAACAAGTGACTCGGCTAAGCAACTCGAGCAACCAAAGAGAAATCGATATGCCAAAAAGATGAATCAAATGAGGAGAGTTGCCTTCCTTATATAGATTTCGTGGAGCACTTTTCCCTCCAATTTTACCTCCATCGTGGGCCCTCACTTAACCACCTCCATGCAAAACTTAACCACCTCCATTCAAATTGAACTAGGTAGTGGGTATTTCCCTAGTGTGGATGGCCCCCATGTATAACTTAACCACAACAAAAATAACTTTTCCTAAGTCTAATCTCCTAATAAAATTGAATGGGCCCCAATATTTCCAAAATTGGCCCCAAAATACAATAATTATTCTTGTTCCAAATTAATTTAGGAAGGGACATGACATACTTTAGCCCAATTCCATACTTCAATTAGCAATATTTCCAATTACAATTAGTCTTTCCAAATATCAATAGTAATTGAAGATAGAACAATAAATGCAATGACAAAGGAGACAATCAACACATCAACAAGAGACATCGGGTTTGGTCAAAGACCAGGGAAAACCCCCACAAGGGGAAAACCCTTTGAAATTCTTTTTCTATTAGATTGTCATAAAATGTTAGCAGAGAGTACAATGAGCCCAATACAATATCATCCAGCAAAATAACTCAATACAAATTTAAAACAGACTTCCAGAGTCACTGTGGTACAAAGAGAAACCCTTCAGTTTTCGGTTGATTGTGGTCAACTTCAGTCAAATGTGAAACCCTAGCTCAAAACCTCATTTGCTCCCTTTAGGTTGACATGCAAGTGACTATAGCCTCCCAGTCATTCTATTGGCCTCTGTAAGCGTGTGACTATGGTCTATTTAGCCCAGTGACATGTGTGCGACCTAGAAAACAAAAACCCTAATCCGTACGAGCCGCAGACTTGAAACTTCAGACCCTGTGCAAGCTTTTCTCCGTCGAACCTGTGTGAACCAATTCAGAAAGAAGAGAAGAAGATGCTTGGTTGGTGTCCAAATGAGCTCTAGGTCACTTGTATTTATAGGCTTTCATGGATGTCCAATAATGTCCATTTGATGTTGAGGCTGACCTGTCCAAATGTGCATGTGTGGGTACATAAATTCAAAAACCAACTTTTGCTTGTCCAAATGAGGTGATATTTAGGTTGATTTTGGTCCTCTTGAAAAGAGGAACTCAATGCCATCATCATCTCCATCATATGAGTTGTCCAAGGTGGAATTTGATCGTAGTTGCATATTTTAACACTCCCTCTCAACTAGGGAGGATTCCACCTATCAAAATATGTCCATCTATCAATATGTCATCATATGTCCCATCTCTGCTCAACTCTATCTGTTGAAACATTCTTGAATCTAAAGAAGAAGAATCGTCAGGGAGCAAAAGTTACCACTCTCTATCTCGTCAGAGAGCATATCTTAATCCGAAACCACATCGGGGAGCTACTACTCAACCCAGAATCTCATGGGGGAGCTACTACTACGACCCCATATCGAGCAATAGGTGATATAGGGGAGCTACTACTCAACCCATCCTATTGCCTACCGATCTTCCCAAAAATGACCCTTAAGAGTCATGTGGTAGAGCACCTGCATCATAATTCGAGCTTGGACGAGAAACCCGACTTACCAAGAGGTAAGGATCACTCGCTTCCATGCCTCGTCAACCTGTCGGCTAGACAGGGAGGGACAATCCCAACAAGCCCAGCTTGTGGGTATGATGCCAACTGGGGTATACTCTGCGAAGACCAAGATAGGGTGACCTACTACTCCAACCCTATGGGTAACAGATAGGGTTGAAACCCTATTTTCCGGAGATCCCTCAACCCGAGGAGCCCTCTATCTCAATTCCGCACCTCGAGATCTCAAATAGGGGGGAAGAGCTCGCTTAATGTCCTCAATCAGCGATGCCCCTTATCAGGAGGGGTTACGTCATCAGTCCAAGATGCTCTCTAAAGACCAAGAACTTCCCTTTCAGTAAAGCCTTGGTGAGAATATCTATAATTTGCTCATCTGTCGATATGTGATGGAGACGAACGACTCCTTTCTACACCATGTCTCAAATGAAGTGATATTGAATCTCTATGTGCTTGGACTTGTCATGAAATACGAGATTCTTTGCCAGACGGATCCCACTCTTGTTGTCGCAATATATTACTGTAGTGTCTAGGACCTGCTCAAATAGCTCTCCAAAGAGCTTCCTCAACCAAACTGCTTCGCAACTATCCATGCTAGCGGCAATATATTCTGCCTCAGTGGTACTCAACGCTACAAACTTCTGCTTCCTGCTCATCTAAGATATCATGGCAGATCCAGGATGATAACAACATCTAGACGTACTCTTCTTATCGATAACGTTTCCTGCCTAGTCAACATCGGTGTATCCATGAAGTCGAACATCCCTGATAGAATATCTTAGACTAAGTGTTATCATCCCATGCAAATATCTCAAAATGTGTTTGGCAGCAGTCCATTGTGCATGGAGAGGCTTGGTCATGAATTGAATCATTGTATTCACTGCATAGCATATGTCTAGACGGGTGTTCACAAGGAATATCAGAGCCCCAATCAACTGTTTATACTCGGATGGATTTGCCAAATCGGGTTATGTAGCTTCTCCACATAACTTCTTGAAGTTCATTTCCATCGGTGTGGCCATGGACTTGCATTCTGTCATTCCAAATCTCTCTAATAGCTTCACAACATATTTTCCTTGTGAAAAGAAAATCTGTCCT
Organism: Pinus tabuliformis; assembly: GCA_031772625.1. Lineage (NCBI taxonomy): Eukaryota > Viridiplantae > Streptophyta > Pinopsida > Pinales > Pinaceae > Pinus > Pinus tabuliformis. The sequence continues at coordinate 287,105,964 of CM062809.1, read as the reverse complement.
GGCCTTTGCCACACCTCAAGGCCTAGAAATTAGTGCATGAGTCCAAGGTCCATCTTGAATTCAGAGGCTAGCTCCCTCTTACACTCGATTATTAGAGGCTCACTACCTGTCAAGAATAGATCGTCAACATATAAAACCAAATTAGTGACATACCTTGGCCTACCTTGAAGTAGAGGTTGGGATTGACATTGCTTCTTGTGAATCCCAACTTCACCAAATAACTGTTTATGTGGGCGTACCATGCTCTGGGGGCTTGCTTCAAACCATACACAACCTTCTTAAATATGCAAACATGTGTCTTTCGATCCTCTACTTCAAATCCCTATGGTTGCTCAACGTACACTTCTTCTTGTAACATGCCATGGAGGAATGCAGTCTTCACGTCCATCTGATAAAACTTCGAATGTGGAAGTTTCGGCTTGAATCATAGTACTCATGGCTACAACATATCCCTGGTACCTGCATGGCTACTTCCTTTCTCTAAATGATCTTTGAACGGGAACATGTTTCTCAACATCTTGTAGAGTGTCACGGAGCCAAAGTGGTCTTTTGCTAGTAGGAGGATCACTTGGAGGAGGATCTAAGGGATCCATATGCTCCATGGGATCATCAACAATATTAGTCTCGGACTCGGGCACGAAAGGACCATTTAGAATATCCATATCATCATTCTTCTTAGGAGGAGGAGGCAGAGGAAGGTCCCTTGCTTTTCCAAGGGCAGATTCTTCATCAAATGTAACATCCCTGCTAATTTCAACCTTTCTTTGACCAGGAATATATATTCTAAATGCCTTAGAATTTTCACAATATCCAACAAACGTACCTTTTCTTCATGTAGCTTCCAATTTGTTCCTTTTGTCCTTTGGCACATGGAAATATATAAGACATCCAAATATGCGGAGATGACCAATGTCGGGCTTGACACCTGTAAACACTTCTTCGGGGGTCTTGTTTTCTAAAGCTTGATGAGGCACCCTATTTTGAACATATACGGCAGCATGTGAAGCTTTGGCCCAAAGGAACTTTGGAAATTTTTGATCATGGAGCATTGGTCAGGTAGCTTCTACTATGAACCTGTTCTTCCTTTCAGCTAGACCATTTTGTTCGGGAGTATATGACAGATTTGTTTCCTTCTTGACACCTTCCTTCTTGCAAAAGTCAATGAAATTATTTGACATGTATTTTCCACCATTATCGCACCTGAATATTTTGATCTTCTTTCCTGTTTGATTTTCAACCAATGCTTTGAACTCATTGAATGTTTTGAAGGCTTCATCCTTATGCTTCAAATAGTATATCCATGTTTTCCTTGAAAAGTCATCAATGAATGTGATGTAGTAGAGATGGCCACCAATAGACTACATGGGCATTGAACCACATATATCATAATGAATGAGATGGAGGATGTCATTTGTCTTGTTCTCACTAGAGGGGAATGGTCCCCTTGTCTTCTTTCCACTCGCACAACCACTCGCACAACCTGGACATACTCCATCATGTTGGGCTTGAACCTTTGGAATCCCTGAGACCAATTTCTCCAATTTTGAAAGAGCATCATAATGTAGATGAGCCAACCTTTAGTGCCATAATTCGCTTAAATGATTAGTATTATGAACCAATGCTAGTAGTGGTCTTCTAGTGACCCTGTAGAGTCCTTCATATCTCGATCCCAATGTGAATGCATCTTTCATAGGTGATCCAACAGGCCAAGTAAGAACCTTTCCCTTGATGAAGGAAACCCTCATCCCTTTGTCTTCCAAAGCGGATATTGATACCAAATTCTTCTTCAACCCAAACACATACATCACATCATGTAGCAAAATAGATTCCCCATAATTCAAATGAAATTTGATGGACCCAAAACCTTTAACAGGATGAGTGGAGTTGTCTCCAAGAATGATTTTCAAATTTGACTCCCTCTCTACCAAATTAGAGAGAACTTCCTTATAACCAGAGAAGTGATGAGTGGCCCCACTATCAACCAACCAACTATCCCACGAATCCGGAGGAGATGAACTAGTAAGGGCAGAAATAAGAATATATTCAGATTGATTTGCAACATTGCTTTCATACTTGGAGAATTTTGACTTCTTTTGAGGACGACGATCTTCTTCATGGTCACTTGGAGCATCTCTTATTCTTCTTTCATCTCTTCCATTGTGGTCATTTCTTCAGTCATCTCTTCTTCTTTGATCATTGAACTTGTTGTTGTTGCTTCTAGTATTATAACATGGTCCATTTCTCTTCTCGGGGCAATCTCGAGCATAGTGGCCTTTCTTATGACAATTGTAGCATTCGATGTTCATGTATTCCTTTCTTCTACTTGGATTTCGAGGAGGAGGCTTTCTTGAATTTGATGGACCTCCTTTCCCTTTCTTCTTCTTTTTATCATGAGTGATGAATGTAGCGGGCTCTCCTTCTTCATGCTTTTGAATCCTTCCTCTTGATATCATCCTTGACTCTTCTTGAGTGAGCTTTCCAACAATTTCATCAAATGACGGGAGGACATTGTTGTTGCTTATAATAGTAATGAAGGTTTCCCAAATAGGAGGGAGACCTCTTAGAGTCACGATCACAAATTCCCTGTCAGGCACAGATTCCCCAACTCTTTGCAATTGATCTCTAAGATGAGATATCCTCATTATGTAGGATTTCACAAACTCTCCTTTGTTCATCTTGGTGTCTTTGAGTTGATCTTTCAAGGAGATAATTTCATTCAAATTGTTGACTTCATACATGCCAACTATCTTATCATACATGTGTTTAGACCTTCTCATGTTTCCAACATATGCAAGTAAATTATCTTGTAAACCATCAACTATAATATGCTTTTCTTTTAACTCACCTTTGTTTTTGGCAGCACCGGAAGCATTTTTCGAAGGCCCAGGTACTCTTCCTTGAATGTAGTCCAAAACATCATTGTTATCAGCTATGATCTCCGACCTGACTTTCCATGTAGTAAAATTGGATGAGTCACCAACTTCTCATTTTCCTTGAAGAAGGAAGTCATCTTGACTTTGAATGGATCGACTCTTTTAACTTTCCAAAGATGATTACTTCAAAGCTTGTCTCCTTTTGGGCTTGTCCTTCACTTTAGCTCTGATACCATGTTAATTTTTCAGATTGTTCTATGCTGTATCAATTACTTTAGCCCAATTCCACACTTCAAATAACAATATTTCTAATTACAATTAGTCTTTCCATTCATCAATAGTAATTGAAGATAGAACAATAAATGCAATGACAAAGGAGACAATCAACACATCAACAAGAGACAACAGGTTTGGTCAAAGACCAGGGAAAAACCCCACAAGGGGGAAAACTCTTTGAAATTCGTCTTCTATTAGATTGTCATAAAATGTTCAGCAGAGAGTACAATGAGCCTAATACAATATCATCCAGCAAAATAACTCAATACAAATTTGAAACAGACTTTCAAAGTCACTGTGGTACATAGAGAAACCTTTAAGCTTTCAGTTGATCATGGTCAACTTCAATCAAATGCGAAATCCTAGCTCAAAACCCCAGTCGCTCCCTTTAGGTTGACATGCAAGCGACTATAGCTTCCCAGTAGCTCTCTTGGCCTTTGTAAGCATGTGATTGTGGTTTATTTAGCCTAGTGACATGCGTGCTACCAGAAAACAGAAACCCTAATTCGTATGAGCCGCAAACCTAAAACTTCGGACCCTATGTAAGCTTTTCTCCATCGAATCTATGCGAACCAATTCAGAAACAAGAGAAGAAGATGCTTGGTTGGTGTCCAAATGAGCTCTAGGTCACTTGTATTTATAGACTTCATGGATGACCAATAATGTACATTAGATGTTGAGGCCGACTTGTCCAAATGTGCATGTGTGGGTACACAAATTCAAAAACCAACTTTTGCTTGTCCAAATGAGGTAATCTTTAGGTCGATTTTCGTCCTCCCGAAAAGAGAAACTCGATGCCATCATCATCTCCATCATATGAGCTGTCCAAGGTGGAATTTGATCGTAGTTTCAATTTTAACATTTTCATGTGCCCAAAGAGAAAAGGAACAAGTTGGAAGCTTTTGGGAAGAGGGGTATATTCGTTGGCTACAATGAAAATTCAAAGGCATATAGGATCTATGTACTTGGTCAAAGAGACGTGGAAGTAAGCTGTGATGTCACCTTTGATGAAGATACTGCCCTTGGGAAAGCTAGGGATCTTCCTATTCCAAGGAAGGACAATAATGATGCCATGGAAAAACAAGATGAACCTTTGACATATGAGCCTATGACCGATGTTGATGGTCCAATGGATCCTAATGATCCACTTCCTGGTGATACCTCTACCTCAAGGAAACGACCCCTATGGCTCAAAGATACTCTTGAAGATGCTGAAAGACATATTACTCCAAGAGGGACATTTCGTGAATGTAAGAAGCCGAGTAGGTACCAAGGATATTTGGCTGCTATGAGTACTATTGTTCAAGTTGAACCATGCATGTTCGGAAGAAGCCGTAAAGCACCAAGTATGGAAGGATGCGATGAATGAGGAATATGAATCGATCATGAAGAATGATGTCTGGGACGTGGTGCCTAGACCCAAGGACAAATTTGTGGTCACTTCTAAATGGCTTTACAAAATCAAACATGTAGTTGATGAGAGTGCTAAAAAGCATAGGGCTAGGTTTGTAGCTCGTGGCTTCTCTCAAAAGGAATGAGTGGACTATGACGAGATATTTGCACTGGTTGCCTGATATACCACTATCCGATTTATTATTGCTCTAGCTGCCACTCAAGGGTGGAGTCTACACCAAATGGACGTTAAAACTGCTTTCTTGCATGGCTCGCTTAAGGAGGAGGTCTACTTGGAACAACCTCAGGGATTTGACGTACAAGATCGAAGGACACATGTATGCAGGTTGAAGAAAGGCCTCTATGGGTTGAAGCAAGCCCCTAGGGCTTGGTATGAGAGGATTGACAGTTATCTTATGAAGCTGGGATTTACAAGGAGCTATGTTGATCCAAACCTATACTTCAAGGTTGAAAAGGACATGCCTCTCATTTTGGTCCTTTATGTTGATGATCTCTTTCTGACTGGTGCAAACCCTCTCATTTATCAATGCAAGAGGGAGTTGACTTCCGAGTTCGAGATGAAGGACTGATGCACTACCTCCTAGGCCTGGAGGTCTGGGAAAAGCCAGGCGAGATTTTCCTTTCTCAAGGAAAATACATTGTGAAGCTATTAGAGAGATGTGGGATGGTGGATTGCAAATTTGTATCTACTCCGATGGAACTCAACTTCAAGAAGTTATGTGGAAGTGTTGCTGGGCCTGAATTGGCAAACCTTTCTGAGTATCGACAACTTGTGGGGGCCTTGATGTTCTTGGTAAACTCCCATTCAGACATATGCTTCGCTGTGAATATGCTGAGTCAATTTATGGTTGAGCCTCATCACATACATTGGATTATTGCTAAGAATCTCTTAAGATATCTATTATCTCCGTGGCACAATCAACTATGGGCTGAGATACACTACCAGAATTTTAGGCTACATGGATATACTGATGTTGACTGGGTTGGCAGTGTGGTGGATTGAAAGACCACGCTAGGATGTTGCTTCTCATTGGGGCCTGCTTCAATTTCTTGGATGAGTAGGAAGCAAAGATCGATTGCTCTAAGCACCGTCGAGGCCGAATACATTGCAGCTAGTATGGCCTGTTGTGAAGCTATTTGGTTGAGGAAGCTCTTCAGTGAGCTATTTGAGCACGTGTTGGATACCACTGTGATCTATTGTGACAACCAAAGTGGGATTTGCCTTTAAGAGAATCCTGTGTTCCACGACCACTCCAAGCACATTGATATTAAGTACCACTTTATCTGGGATATGGTACAACGGGGAGCAATAAGGTTCCAACACATCATGACTGATGAGCAACTTGTTGAAATCCTCACGAAGCCCTTGGGGAAGGTCAAATTCTTAGCCTTCCGAGAAAGGCTTGGAGTCGTGGAAGGACCCTCCCATTGGGGTCCCATTTGAGTTGAACATTGAGCTCTGGGAGCTTCTGGGGGCTTGGGGTACTTCTTGGAGCTATGAGCGACCATAGGGTGAGTGGTTCACCTTCCCCTATAGGTGCGCTGTGTATAGGGTGAGTGGTTCACCTTCCCCTGTGATACCCCATGATGGTTGGCATGTGTGTAGGGTGAGTGGTTCACCTTCCCTTACGATTGATGACACGTGTGTAGGGTGAGTGGTTCATCTTCCCCTACGATTGATGATATATGCATAAGATGAGTGGTTCACCTTCTCCTATGGCATACGAGCAAGATGAGTGGTTCACCTCCTCTTGTGGATGCCCCCACATACATCCTACCCATGTAGTCAGGGACTCATGGGGAGTACCTCTTATCTGGCCAATGAGTTGGGAAAAGTGGATAGGGACCATAACACTGTAGATGAACGCATTGTGTACTATCGTACTCCCTATGTTTAGGATGCATGGTGTTCAACAACTTGATCTGTGATCAAGTCTGATCGGGGTTCTACCTTTGGTTATGCAGATTGACTTTTGTCAATGGAGAGTGACAATGTCTTGTGACTCACTCTCGATCAATTCTTCTTCATTATCTATATCAATGTTCAACAGAGCAGAGATAAAATACAAAGATGGTACATGACGACAGGATGGCATGATGATTGATGATGATGGATGGATTGGCAGGTGGAATTCTCCCTAGTTGAGAGGGAGTGTTAAAATTGGCAACGAGGGCCAAATTCCACTTTGGATAGCTCATTTGATTGATATGATGATTGCATTGAATTCCTCTTTGCAAGAGGACCAAAATTGACCTGATGATCATCAAATTTGGACAAGTAGAAATGTTTTTGAATTTATGCCCACACATGTGCAAATTGTCAAGGTCGGCCACATCATCATGTAGGCTCATGAAGTCCAAGAGACATGTCACTTCACCCTTAACGACTTGTATAGATATAAGTGACCTCCAACCTCATTTGGCATCTCACTCACTCACACATTCGTCTCTCTCCTTCTCTCATTGGTTCGTACAACTATTGCGCATATCTTCTTGCTCACACGTGTGGCAAGGAGGACGAATTTTAGGTAGAAGTACAGGGTCAAAAATTTCAGAAGTGGACTGAAGTTTGAACAACATTGACTAACGTTGACTAAAGATTGGTTGACCAAGTTTGACTGTGATTTTGGAGGGTTTGACTCTGTTTGACCAAGCTACATTGATTGGAACGAAAATCAAGATTTTCTAGGCTATTTGGCCTACGTTGACTACAGGGTTGACTTTAGGTTGACCAAGTTTGACCGCAGATTTTGTGATTGTTTTGGGCTGACTTTGACCACTGCTAAAGGCTGAGTTTGATTGCCATTGTTCGAGCTTCAAAGGGGATGTTTTGCTGCTGCATTGACCATCTTTGAATTTTTGGTTAGGGTCGCATTTGACTGCAGATTTGATAGGGCTGTTTTGACTTTCATTTGGAAAGTAAATTTTGACTTTTTGTACTCTCTCTCTCTCTCTATACTGAAGATTTGATATAATAATAGGAAGAATTGATCAAAGGGTTGTCCCCATCTTGGGATTTTTCCCTGGCATCTACCAAATCTGGTGTTCTCTTGTCTTGGCTTGTCTTTTGCATTTTGTTATTCATGTTCTATCTACAGTTATTGTCAATGTGATTTATGGTTAATGTGATTGCTATTGGAAAACTAAATTGGAAATTGTCATTGGGCTGCTAAAGGAAAATTGAAGTAATTGTGCTTAGCATAGAACATACCATTGTTGATTAAAATTAACAAAAGTAGACCGTTGACTTATGGTATGAAATAGATTATTTGGTAACTATTAACAATAACGTGACCAAATAGTTATGTTTACAAAATAGGCCATCTACACATCAAAATATGATGACTGAAAGTTCTAAAACAATAAACTAAGCTAGTTGCTAAACACCTCTCTACAAAAAAAGTGTTCACCAATCGCAAAAGCATCCATGTTGCCAAATGTCATAGATGTGGGGTAACACTGCCATGCATGTTCCACCAAGGTTGCATGAAGTGTCATGTCCCTTCCCAAAAGCATTTGTAAGAGGGTTTGTCTCTACACAATTTTACACAATTTTGCCAAGGAAAAGGACCCAAGTAGTTTCGACTTAGGGACTTAGGAGAAATACGGCCAGATTAGTTTGCTAGTGGAAGGTGGGGGCCACCCACGTGGGAATGCATACTAGGCAATTCGAATTGCTTGGAGGGAATTTGTATAGCTGTTGGAGGGGCCCACATGAGGCAAAGGGAGGCCCATGAAGTCATAAGGAGGAAGAGCTTCTCACTTGGTGATTCATTCACTCTTGCATATCGAAATTTACTTGACTGTTTGCTCGAGCTGCTTAGCCGAGTCAACTGGCTGTTCAACCACGAATCTCTCAAGCGGGAGATTCAACCTTACCTTCGGGGGACTATGAGTGCCACCCTAGGAAGGTAGTTCCATAGCATCTTGAGGAGCACCAAGGAGTATTCACAACACATCCATTCAACCATCACTAGGAAGTGCGTATTTTTGGGCCAGCAGGTAGAGAACACGTAATAGAGGGAGGAGCTTTATTGGGCTAGCCATTAGCCAGGGAAACGAGGGAATTCAAAGGACATTAGTGGGTCAGAACTCAGGAGGAGTTTTGGAGCAAGGGAGTGCAACAAACAGGCAATTCGAATTCTAGTCTTGGAGGACAGTGAAGAGGGCCACTCCAGGCAAACACGTGGGTCTTGAGGGAAAGATCTACAGCCCAGAATCTCAGTTGGAAAGCAAGGAAATTCATAGGAGAGCTCATCCTAGTGATTTGGGGTAGTTGGTGGGAGGTTTTCGAGCTTCATTCCAATAGGCTGAGTTTTGTAGTTGCAGTAGAGGTTGGGTTCCTTGGGGGTTGAATTTCAGAAGTCTGAACTAGGTCAAACCCTTCCTGGGTTTTGGCTAAGGAGTCGGGAGCTAAAATCTTATAATTTTCTGAGCACTGGAAGCAGTGATTCCAACAGAGAGTGCAGTTTCTAGGCAGCGCAGATAAGTTTTGGTGCAACAGTTGGGCAGCCTTTAGATCAACATTTGCTCAACTGGGTTTTGTCACGCCTGTCCTTAGAGACAAGCCCTGGTACACCATTCCTTTTTATCATTGTATTTGCTCCTGAAGATTTAATAAAATGGCTCAACAATTCTCTATTTCTAGCGTTTTCATGGGTGCTTGATGTGTATTTCGTTTTTCTGATTGTTGCACTGTTTGCTTGCTTTGTTTATCACTTAATTTCTTGTTTAGGAACATTACAGTGGTATCAAAGCCTAGGTCTTGGCTCAACTGTGGGGATTTTCTCTTATGAGAGAAGGGGACCAACAAAATATTACATACAGGAGGCAGAGGTACCAGAGCAAAGAAAGAGAGTTGGAAATCACTCTAGACACAGAGGATAGGGGGAAGGCAGTGGTAGCAGAGGAAGATATGGTAGAGCCCAAGAGCAGGGAGGAGATGGCTTTTGACAACCTCTTGAAGGCTTTGAATGATTTAGAAAAGGGGCAAAAAGAGATGCTAGAGGAGATAAAAATGCAGAACCGGGAGAGAACCACCCCTAGGGGATTCTTATTTGGGGAAACTTTTGGAGCCTCTCAACAATTCGATCACCCTTCACCTGCAGCACAACCCCCATCAGCAAGTGGGCCAACTTGAGCCACACTGCCCTCTTTTGTGCCTGTGGCATAGATTGAACCAGTAGGGACTGAAGACCCTTCACAGATGGGAGAACACTTTAGAGAATGGTAGTCTATGGGTGCAGACTTCAGGGAAGCACTCTCTTTCAGAGATTTCTGCAAGCTCAAGCAGAATGAGAAGAGCAAGGGCTATGGAGGACAGGGCACGTAGAGCTATGAGTTGTAGAGGACCATAGGGAGGATGCACTTCCCTACATTCGATGGCACTGCCAAGTGCACTACTCGGGCTTGGGTTGAGAAGATGGACACGTATTTCCAGCTCAACTGGATGACAGAGCTGGAAGCCATCAAGATGGCCACGCTGCACATGGAGGGGGAAGCCCACGACTAGTGGTTTCATGGTTTGGCCACCTTGGGGCATGCCAATGTGGCTTCATATGAGGATTTCACTAGGAAGGTGGTGGAACGCTTTGACCGGAGGGATTCAGAGGTCCATTTCAAGGTGCTAATCCAACTTTGCCATACATGCAACCCACAACAGTACATCTCAAAGTTTCTGTGAGTTTCGGTGATGGTATCGGACCTATCAGATGCTCGAAGGATATACACCTTCATAGAGGGCTTACTCGAGCCCCTGCGTGGACTGGTGAAGTCACGCAGACCCTCCACGCTACAGGAAGTAGTTATGTGCACCAGAGATTTGCAGGGGGTCATCCCCAAGAGCAGAGCACCTTTTCCTACACGGACCCTTTTCCCCAGAAGGGGCATGACACTAGATCCCCACCTCAGAGAACCACCCAGGGGCGAGGGTAGCTGGATGATGAGACACAGAAGGGCCTTAGGAGGAGGAAGTTGTGCTTCACTTGCTGGGAGCCCTGGGCACCAGGCCATCGGTGCACTACTGGCAAAGCACATTATATTGGGGTCTTTTCAGACAGTGACTAGGAGGATGAGATGGAGCAGGAGTGTGGTATGCGGGACGGTGAGAGTTCGACAGATAGGGGACCACCACCACCACCTCCACAGGGAGGGGCACTCTCTGCCCCATTCGAGGGAGTCCTTTCTTTTTTACGCGGGGTCCCCAAATTCTTGACATTCAGGATCAGAGGTACTATACAGAGATAGTGGGTGTCAGTCTTAGTTGACAGTGGGGCTACCCACAACTTCATAGATGCCTAGTTGGTTCAGAGGAGGGGCCTCACCACGACCGAGTTTGAGGGCTTTTCAGTCCTGGTACCAGGTGACCGTACCATGCAGTGCACTCGGTATGTGCCCGCTTTGACAATAGTTATGGGGAACTACTCTATGATGGACCATTTCTTTGTGGTCGATGTGCCAGACACCAACGTGGTGATGGGTGTCCAGTGGCTGTACTCCCTTGGGCGAGTCACTACTGATTTGAAGAAACTAGAGATGGAGTTCACTGGGCTGGATGGCAAATCGGTGGTCCTTAGAGGTATGCATTCATATCCACCGAAATAGTCTCAGCACATAGGATGGAGGAAAATTTGCGACATGGGGACATAGCATGGGCAGTGGAGCTGAGGGTTTCAGAGGTTGGAGGGTAGGCCCAACCACCACCTCCAGACATATCGGCCTTGTTGGACAGGCATTCAGTTTTTGGTAGCATCAGATGAGCTCTAGCCATGAAAATTGGCGGAGAGGCTAAGGCACAGTAAAAAACCCAGAAACCGTTTGGTGAAATTCCACTCGGAATGTATTTTATTAAAATAATTAATATTTCTAATGAGGTCCCTAAGTCTAAAGTTAGGAAAATTGAAATATTAATGGGTATTAATCAAAATATGGGTGGGGATGATCTAAAAGGCGGATCAAGTTATGTTTTAATCTAACTGTTGATTAGAGGCTTAATTTAGGTTGTTGAAGTCTCAACGAGAAAAGTATAAGAAGGAGGCTTGGGGTTCATTTAGAAACACACATGGAGAGAACGAATTGATCTGGAGTTCGATTTTTGGGGCTAGGAAGCTGAGAATTTGAACTAAGTGATCATTCTGCAACAAAGGGGCAGGGATAGTTCGGGAGTACTGACAGAGAGGCGGAGAGAAGCTACTGGAGGCAGCGCAACAGCTAAGAGGATTGACGCTAGGCCAATCTGGGCCCACGCAGGCCTGATGCAGAGCCAAAAGGGCCAACACATAAGTTGAAGCTGCCCTCCACGCAGAAAGCCAGAATTGTCGGGAAAACTGACGCAGTGGGCAAAAGAAACAACACAGAGGTGATGCAGAGCCTATAGGGCTGATGCAGGGCCTACGCAGGGCTAGCGCAGAAGTAGTTGGGGTTAGCCAGTTTTGCTGCCGGATCAGCCGAAATCTGCCAGTTGAAGTGAGGTAAAACTCACTCAGTTTTTCCACCATTGTATTTTCTTTGTTACTGGTTCGCCGGGAAGGAAACCAACATTTGTATTCTTAATTATTGCTTAATAATAGAAAACCCTCAGAGTTGCTGCACCGATTTTCTCGCATTGGGTTTTTTGCGGGGACTATTTTGTCCAAAAACAACTGTGTCCTATGTATCTTGTTATTTTCTCAGTTTTCTGTTTCATGTAATCAAATATTAAAGTATCGTAGGCTGCAGAAGTAATTTGCTTCAGTATTCAAAGAATAACTTGATAATGTATATTAAAATCAAGTAGGTGAAGTAGATTCAGATTTGTTGCAGCAAGGGTTCCTTGAGGATTAGGAATTTTCACATGGTATCAGAGGAATGATTTTGAAACTAGAATAGTAGATCCAACGCTGAGCAGAGAGGCCAATAACTGCATTTGGCAACAATTCGAATCCCTTTGAAGGGATTGCGTAGTCCTTGCTGGGAAGCAGAGATTCCGAGGAAATCTCTCTCTTAGAGAGTCGATAGAGGTACAATTTCCGAATTGTGAACTTGCAGAGGCAGAGGTAGTGATGCATAGCCTCAACGCAATGCTTGAAGGGCGCAGTTTCTGCTAAGGCAGAAATCCGTCGGAAAAGAGCAAAGACACATAGAATGGGAATTTTCTCCTCAGAGAGCTTTTTGCCAAAAAAATTCGAACTTCTCACTTGCCGGGCAGTAGTGCTGCGCAGTGACTAGAGGAGTTAGTTTGACAGTTGGGTGAGATGGCATTGCATGGGCTTAGAGATCAGGACAGGTTGGAAAGAGCTTCCAACTATGTCATATGGAAGACCAGAATCTTAGTTGTTCTGGAGGAATACGATCTCGAAGCATACGTCAAGAGTGTTTTGGCTGTTCCCGCTAACAATGATCAAAAGAAGAAGTACAAGGCCGAGCAGGGGAAGGCGAAGAGGTTCATACTCGATGGAGTTCAAGATCATGTGGTCTCACACTTGCAGGGCAAAGATACAACCCGAGAGATGTGGGAAGCTTTGTCTTCTCTGTATGAAGGTTCTTTCGAACAACGAAAGATGTACCTAGAAACAAAGTTGCAGCGAACATTGATGCCGAAGGGAGAAGGAGTTTGAAGCATAAAAACTGTTACTGAAGCATGAAAATTGATAGCTTGGAGGCTTGAATGTGGAAATACACAAGAGGTATTTGTAATAATAATTTATTATATAAAAAATGTATAAGTGACGATGAATCTTACAATGAAGCCCTGCTTTTATACCTAAGAAAGTGACCTTTCATGATTAGGCATGTCTTTTATACATGCCTTTCCACTTAACTAATGATTATTTAACATAATCAGTGTTTGATTATTTAATATTTACATTTATTTTATTTATTTACTTGTTATGAATTATATTCATAACATAGCCTCTTCCTTCGGAAGCTTTGTCCTCAAAGCTTTAATGCTGTGGATTTTCTTCACTTAGTGTCTGTCGTCTCGATGTATATAATCTGGCCATCCTCTCATCATGTAGCTATTCCCTTGATTTTTTTTTTTTAATCTTTTTTTCTTTTCATAACTCTAATTTTTTATTTTTTATTTATTTTTTAATATAGTTTTTTTTTTAGTAATACTATATATATATATATATTTCCATAATTAAATTAATTTATATTCATTATAAATTAATTCGATTAACTTATATTAATTACAAATTAATTGAATTAATTTTTATTTATGTATACGATTAATTATGTGACCAATTAATGTAACTCATCACGCCTCGTAATTCCCACTAAAAAGTCACGGCGGATCACTGTTCTCTGCTCACCACAATTCCGCCGCAGAAAAGGTTCAACGATATTGGGAAATTAATCAGAACCAAAACTCCAACGCATGTTTGATTGCTGACCACGCCTATTTACCGAGACGCTTGTTGATCCATACATTATGCCTCTTGACAACGGAGTGCAAATAAACAATTTTTTTTCTTCGGTTGGCAAAGAATCTAGATTATCTACGGGATAATAATATCTCTGGTTGCTTCCGGAATCGGGAGATAAATTCATGTTTGTTTTTCTGTGATGAATCTTATATCTTGGACATTGTATGCAACCAGGGCCCCTGTTCAAGTGATTTAGCAGCGTGCCGATGAAATGCCTCACTGCAATAGGCAGAGTCGATATTTGCACAACGGATGAGGCATAGGCCATATCTAGACAGTGGGTGTGCGTGGATCATCCAGGATGTAATAGATCAATTTACCAAAGGAAATGGTCTCCATGATGTGATTTATCTGTGGATTCTTACACGTGACCTCCACCTGCAACTCTGTAGTTCTGGGCACCTGTTTTGATAAAAAAAACGAGGTTGTATTTGTAGCTTGCCAATCGGAACAACAAACTAGGCCATATTTGTTCCCTGCCAACCGGAACAAAAACCCAGCAAGGAACACCGCGAGATCCCTGTCCTTCTGCATGGAGTACAAACGCGGTAACGTCATCAGAATCTTAGTTTCACAATGTACTATATGTTGTGCAGGCCTTTCAATGCCATCACTGCTAAGCACTGTAATTGTCATTTTTAGATTTTTGGGAAATGTAACTAGTAGATGCGTAAAGGAATCAAACAAATCCTAAATGATGGAATCTTCCCGTGCTTTATGGTATGCACGATATGTCTTTGCTAATGTCTCATCTGAGCATTCATTGTCATCATCAATCTCTGTATAAAGCTTGTTTTTCACGCGATTTAGATCTTCATGAAGTCCATCCAACAATACAATTAGGAACTCTTGTGTATCCTCTTGACGATAACCTTCAAAATTGGGATTTAAAACACCAACTGTTTGTTTAAATGTATCTGGTGCAAATTTTAATCTAGGACTCCATGCTTTCCTCAATAACTCACCAATTACTGTTGCTAACTTGCCCTTATATCCAAGAGGATTATCATGATTTATATGTTCTTGATAATCTCCAAAAAAAGCCTTGACTAGCTCGGGTTTGTGGAGCACACATTGAAGAGCGTTGTTCATATAAAAAATATTACCAAGGTTCTGAAGTCCTTTTAATCCCACGAAATTACCCAATTCCATGGGTGATCAACTTTGATTTAACCAGGGGTGCATATGTGTGTGCCATTTGAGATGTTATTGGTGTTGACCACTATGTGTCAACTACTCATAGCAAGTACACCCCCTTTTCTTCGCAAAAGGGATAGCGCTTGATTGACATGTCCGTGCCATTCGATAGTCATCGTCGACTTGACCAATTGATGTTGTAAACCCAGTCTGCATGTGTGAATTGTAAATAATCTTAGCAGAGTTGAGTCATGTATGTAAATTGCCTAGGTGGACTTAATTTTCTAGTGATAATCTACGTTCCAGAAGGTTTTTTGTCTCACCAATCCATGATCGGCAAAGTTTTCCTTCAGCCTAACCCCAAAGCCGGAATGAATTTTGTCATTAGAATCTTAGAGGAATCCTAGTGTGTTGATCTGCTATATTATATTTGGTTGCAGAACTGGGTGGTTTATGAGGGTCTATGTCAAATGGGTTTTCCCCCTTGAGATGTAAAGTTGTAAAAGTCATGATGTAAAGTGTCTTGAGGGTTAGAAAATGTTTTAATCCCTTCATAAGTCCTAAGTCCTAGGTCCTAGGGAATTTTTTCCAAAGGCTAAGTTCGAGGACCTATTTAAAAATAAATAAAAAATTAAAAAAAAATTAAAAAATTGAAAAAATAAAAAAAGAACAATAAAAAAAGAATATATATATAAAAGATATAAAAAAATAAAAATAACAAATAATAATAATAAAAAAGAAATAAATAATAAAATAAAATAAAAACTTAAAAATAATAAAATAATAATATTTTGAGTAAATAAATGCAAAATTTCAATTTTTTAATGCATTAAAAATTCGACGGATGAGATTAAGAGATATCTTGATCCTCATCGACGGTCGAGATTAGTTTGACATGGATCACTCGAACTAGCCGTTGGGAATTTTTCCTTTAAATAGGGTGCTAGGGGTCATTTGAGATTAGATTGGATCTGAGAGTCTGGTGCTAAAGAAAGCTCTCTTGTAGTCTTTTTTGTGCAATAAAGAAAGACTTTGGGGTTAAAAATCTTGTTGGTGTTACTCTTCTGGAAATGTTGTAAGATTGTTTTATTTTTCTGCATAATTTTATTTTCAGCCATTGATGATAGCTTAATGAAGATTGATCTAGGCACAAGTATCTTGTCTGATCTTTGGGGTTTGAATGATAGTTTAGATTCTGAAATATAGTGGCAGGTATCTCCATTTGATCTGGGTTTCACTATTGTTTTCTCCCTCTATGTTAATGGTTGATTTTAAGCTGTGCAGGAAATTTTTTTTTCCAGATTACCGGGCGTTAGGGGAAGTTCTTGGCTGAACCAGCCAACTCCCGGATTGTGTTTTCTGAAAGAGCCCAGCCAGTTCTTGATCCCGGGCTTATCATTTGAAATTTTTTATGAATGCATGCAGGGTTTTCCGAAGTGTCTCACGTTAAAATTAAATTCTGAAAATACTACTGTGATTATTGACAAATCTGGCTTCTAAAGAGCCTTAGATCTGTAAATACTGTAAATTTTTAGCTGATTTAGGGTTTCACGTTTGTTTCTGGCACATTTTACTTCTCGGTGTTCTGTTTTTGCCATTGCAGGTTGCAGGTATAGATTTTAAAATTTTGCGGGGTTTTTCAGTAGACAATGTGAAGCAGCTGGTTCAAAATTTTAAGAGGCCTCGTAAATCTTAAAAGGGTTTTCCGGCCATTTGTTTTCTGATCAGTTTCTTCAGTTTTGTTGTCTACAGGTTTCATTTTTATTATAGGAAAAATTTCAAATTTTTCTGTGGGCAATCCGATATTTCCTGTGGCTCCCATACCCTGTCCTCTACGTGAGCTGCCATTTCCCATGCCGTTCCATCACTCAGCATCTCTACCATACTGCGTCCCTCTTTGTTGCTGCTCAACCTTCATTCACGACAGACTTGCAAACACACATATTTGTTATTCCTCAAGCGTCCTTTGCTCCGCAACTTCTTGGAGTTCGTTTCTTGTTTGGGTGGCGACTCCATTCCATTTCTTTTATTTTTCCCAGACAAGAAGCCTCCCTGATATCTGCTTATTGGTTGCTTTTTGGATCCTAGAATTAGATTCATTGTTCAAGTGGCAACTCCACTTCTTTCATCTATTGATTTTCTTGAGCAGAGATCTCGTTCTATCATCCATTTGGTCCCTCGTTATTCATCATGGATTATTCGTTTAAACCATGTCATTTTATTGATGATCTCCATGATATTCCGGAAGTGGCCATTTCTAAATTACCTTTGTTCTCAACTGGTGATTCAGTGGCTGTTAAAAGACATCTAGGCTTGTTTACTCGTATAATGATCATATATTGTAGACCCCTTCAGTATAATCATGAAGATGTCAAAATGCGTCTTTTTGTCTTTTCTTTAGAGGGTGATGCTTTGAATTGGTTTAACAATTGTCCTAAGGATTCTTTCACTTCTTTACAAGACATTGTCAATGCTTTTAAAGATAGATATGGTTATCTAGATAGCTCGCCTTGTGCCCCTAAAATTGTGCAATAGAATGAAAGTAATCTTATAAAAGGTCTTGCTGTCGGTGAAAGATTCCAAGACAGTTCTTCATATCAGAATGTGCCATCCACTTGTACTATTGCAGATCAAATCCATGATAGTGGAAAAGCAGGAACAAATGACAATGAAAAGGAAGATCAAATGCAGATTATACAAGAACTAATGTTGCTGGTAAAAAATATGGAGATCAATCAAACTAATTACGCCAATGATGTGAGAACTTTATGCACCCACCTGGAAAAACATAATAGGGAGATGGAGATCACGCAAAATCAACATGCTAAGGAAATTGAGGCCATGAAGATTAATCACGACACAAAAATTAATTTTATGCAAAGCAAGTTATCAGGCTTAGAGGAAAATATGACAACCATGAAAGCTAATCATGATAGGGAAATTAATTCTATGCAAAACAAGTTATTAACTATGGATGAAGAAATGACTATCATGACATTCGATCATAATAATCAGTTAGCTACCATGCAAGCAAATCATAAGGAAGAGATAAACTCTATGCAGCATTGCTTGATGACCATAAAGGAAAGAGACGATAAAGTAATAAAAGATATGGAAGTTAATCAGATATGTCTTCAGAAAAAGTTATTGACCATGGAAGAAGATCATGCTAGGGAAACTATGAGAGTTGAACACTCTAGCCAGATAAATGCCATTACAATACAGGTACATAAATTTCAACAGCGGATTAAGGATGAAAGAAACCAGGAAACATCAATAGATCATGAGCCTTCTCATTTACTGCAACAAGCTCCATCTTATTATGAGGAGGTCATTGGTTGGATTGAAAGGTGGTTAATTGAAGGTGATCCAGATAAAATTAAAAACGATAAAGATCAGATGCAGGATGGAGAAGACATGTCACGCATATCTTACATACTTCATCTGAGAGCTTTGAAGCAGAAAGTTCCACGTCATCAGTGATACAGCTTGCCAGGAAGAAAAGGCGCAAGAGGAAGAAAATGAGAAGAAGATTTGATGCATCAGACGGCCGGGAGCAGCTTGATTTTCGGATAGGAAAGAGTCCTACCATATGCAGAATTGGACATGGCACATCCGACAAGCAGTCGACAAATTTTCCTGAAAGCAGGCAAATGCTCAGTATACACTATATTGAACACATCTAATGCCATGGGGCATCCTCTGTATTTCTAACCCTACCCTTTGTTTTTTCAGCATTTTCATTTTTGTTTTAGGATTAGATTTACTTTTCTAGATAGTTAATAAATGAAGAGCTTATATCTTTCATGTGATTAATATTATATGATGATTTTTTGGATGGACGCTACTTATGTTTTATTGTGTATTGCGTGGATGCAGATTCTGGATTCTCACATTCCTGCAGTGCAGCAACGTGTCCCCAAATGGAGCCAGATGTTGACCACTATGTGTCAACTACTCATAGCAAGTACACCCCCTTGTGGATGATAGACCTCTCATACTGGCACCTCATAAGGATGACCTATTTCTGACAGGTGCAGACCCTCTAATTTGCAGAAGTAAGAGAGAGTTGGATTCTGAATGTGGAATGATAACTTGCAAGCCTGTGGCTACCTCAAGGATATTAACTTTCAAAAGTTATATGGTAGTGATGTCGGACCAGATTTGGGAAATGCCTCTGAGTTTCATAAACTCAATCACGTTGATGTTCTTGGTGAACTTCCGTCCGAACATATGTTTTGCAGTTGGCATGGTGAACTCATATTTGGTTGAGCCTCATTGGATTGGTGCCAAGAATCCTCTGAGATATCTTCGGGGCACAATCTCTCATGGATTGAGATACATTGCCGGAAATATGAAAACTGCATGATTATTCGAATGCTGACTGGGCAGGCATTGTGGAGGATCACTAGAGCACTTCTCAGTGCCAGTTCTCTTTGGATTCTACTTTGATATCATGGATGAGCAGGAAGCAGAAATCGGTTGTTATAAGTACCGCCGAGACCGGATACATAACTACGAGTATGACCTCTAATGAAGTTGCCTGGTTGTGGAAACTCTTCAGTGAGTACACATGATGAATGCCACTGTGATTCTCTGTGACAACCAGAGGTGGGATTTTATTATTGAGGAATCCCGTATTCAATGATTGCTCCAGCAGATAGACATCAGATGCTGCCTTATCTAGGATATTTCGATATGGTAAGTTGATGAGCAAGGAGGCTCCATCGCACTGAGATGATGTACAGGTCAGAGCCCCAGGGAAAGATCAAATTTGTGATTTTCCCAAACGACTTGGAGTCGTCAAGAGACCCTTGTAAAAGGGTCCTGCATGTTGCATACATTGAGCTTTGGGAGCTCTGGGGGCTTGCGGTTCTTACTGGAGCAACATACGACCACAGGATGACTCACCCTCCCCTGGTGGTGCACACTGTGAACAAGATGATTCAGTCTCTTGTGGAACAAGATGATTCACTCTCTTGTGGGACATGATGATTCGCTTTCTTGTGGAACAGGATGATTCGCTGTCCTGTGTAGCAAGATGATTAGTTATCCTGTGAGGTCGGGATGATGTGTTCTCCATGACGATTGTGTAGCAGGATGATTAGTTCTCCTGTGAGGTCTGGATGATGTGTTCTCCATGACGACTATGTAGCAGGATGTTTAGTTCTCCTGTGAGGTCTGGATGATCTGTTCTCCATGACGATTGTGTAGCAGGATGATTAGTTCTCTTGTGAGGTCTGGATGATGTGTTCTCCATGACGACTGTGTAGTAGGATGATTAGTTCTCCTGTGAGGTCTGGATGATGTGTTCTCCATGACGATTGTGTAGCAGGATGATTAGTTCTCTTGTGAGGTCTGGATGATGTGTTCTCTATGACGACTATGTAGCAGGATGATTAGTTCCCCTGTGAGGTCTGGATGATGTGTTCTCCATGACGATTATGTAGCAGGATGATTAACTCTCCTGTGAGGCCTGGATGATGTGTTCTCCATGGCGATTGTGTAGCAGGATGATTAGTTCTCCTGTGAGGACAGGATTGATTAAGTTCTCCTGTTGAGGCATCCTACGCATGCAGTCTGGGACTCATGGGAAGTACCTCTCATCTGATCAATGAGCAGGGAAATGAGGATAGGGACCATAGTAGTACTGATGGATGCATTGCTGTATCTACTTTACTCCCTATGCTAGGATGACCTTCATTGATCTTGGATCAATGATACTGGTCTGGGACCGGTGGTAGGAGTTGTACCCACTATGACGTTGGCTTCGGGTCGGTTGAGACTGGTCTGGGACCAGTGGTACATACTCTGAGACTGACCTCTGGTCAGTGCAGTACTGGTCTAGGACCAGTGAGAGTGGTACATACTATGACGCTAACTTCGGGTCGGTTGAGACTGGTCTGGGACCAGTGGTACACTCTCTGAGACTGCGATACTGGTCTGGGCCCAGTGGTAGGAGTTGTACCCACTATGACACTGACTTCGGGTTGGTTGAGACTGGTCTGAGACTGACCTCTGGTCAGTGCAGTATTGATCTGGGACCAGTGAGAGTGGTACATACTATGACGCTGACTTCGGGTCGGTTGAGATTGGTTTGGGACCAATGGTACACTCTCTGAGACTACGATACTATTCTGGGATCAGTGGTAGGAGTGGTACCTACTATGACACTGACTTCGGGTTAGTTGAGATTGGTCTGGGACCAGTGGTACGCACTCTGAGACCGACTTTGAGTCAGTGGAGGATGATACTAGTCTGGGACCAGTGGTAGGAGTTCTACTCACTATGACACTGGCTTCAATTCGGTTAAGACTGGTCTGGGACCAGTAGTACACTCTTTGAGACTGGGATACTGGTCTGGGACCAGTGGTAGGAGTGGTACCTACTATGACGCTAACTTCGGGTCGGTTGAGACTGGTCTGGGACTAGTGGTACGCACTCTGAGACTGACTTTGAGTCAGTGGAGGATGATACTGGTCTGGGACCAGTGGTAGGAGTTGTACTCACTATGACGCTGACTTCGGGTTGGTTGAGACTGGTCTGGGACCAGTGGTACATACTCTGAGACTGACTTTGAGTCAGTATGATACATCCTCGATCATTTCTTCTTCTTCATAATTCAGACAAAAGTAGAGCAGAACAGAACAAAGCAGAGCAGAGCAGATCAAAGCAGAGTAGTATAGATCAATACAGGGCAGAACAAGACAAAGCACAACAGGCAGAATAGAGTAGAGCAGGGCAAGGGTCAGGCTGCACAGGGCAGTGCATTTGATGGATGAATAGTAGCAACTGACAGACAGATTGCAGATGAAGTTCTCCCTAGTTGAGAGGGAGTGTTTAAATTGGCAACTAGGGCCAAACTCCATGTGGGTCATCTTATTAATGGCAGCTAATATTTTTATTAGATTCCTCTCGTCGAGAGGTGTAGGTTTGATCTAAAGATCATCCGATTCCGATAAGTATTCATGGAGATATGAATTTATTTTGATTATGGAATTATTATCAAGCCGACCTACAACTTATGTAGGCTCAAGAAGCCCAAACGTCATGTCTATTCAACCTCTACGTTTTAGTATAAATAGAAGAGGACTTCAAGTCATTTCTACACACACTTGGATCTCTTCCTCTCTCTACTTGTCTTTGGGTTTTAGGAGGAGAGATCCTAACATGATGTCGGTGATGCCGATGAAGCCGGTGATGTCGGTGAAGCCGCTGAAGCCGGTGATGCTGATGATGTCGGTGATGCTGATGATGCCGGTGAAGCCGATGAAGCCGATGATGCCGGTGATGCCGATGATGCCTGTGATGCCGGTGAAGCTAATGATGCCGGTGAAGTCCATGATGCCGGTGAAGCCGATGATGCCGGCGAAGCCGATGACACCGTTGATGCCGATGATGATGATGCCGGTGATGCCAATGATGATGATGCTGGTTGATGCCGATGATACTGATGCCACTGATGCCGATGATGTTGATGTTGCTGATCTAGGGTTTGCTGTTGCTGATGTAAATCAGATTTATGTACTATTTCTCTCTGCTGAATTATTGAAGATAAAAGAAGATTTGATCAAAGGGTTCCCCACACATTGTGGGGTTTGTCCCTGGCTAGCCGCCACATCTTGTGTCTCGTCTTGGCTTGTTTTCTATTGATCGTTTAATGTTCTATCTGCACTTTACTTATGTACATGTGATTGCTAATCTGTGGGTAATAATAAGAAATATAAGTAAATTGCTCTAAGCATAGAACATACCATAAAATTAACATAGTTCAATCCTCTTTTTTCCATGCAAGGAAATTAGCAGTCCCAACCAATTTGTTGCTTTCCTTGCAATTTTTTTTGATATTTCCAGAAGAGGACATAAAAATATACTTACTTGAGAGAGATGTTGTGAAGAGACCTTGCTGCTTCCTTGAAGATTTGATGATTTGACTTCTTGGATCTTGGAGTTCTTCAAGATGATTCCTTCAAGGTGCCTTATGAGAGATCAACTTGATGAAGACTTTTCAATATGTAGTTCTAGAGATCTTCAATGATGAGCCTAGATCTTGGGTGCTCTTCTTTGAATATGAAGGATTTTTGATCGAGATTCTTCTTGGATGCACCTTCTTGTAGATGCCTTTAGATGGAAGGCTTTCTTCTTTCCTTGTTCCCAGGATGGTAGTCTTCTTTGATGGATCTAGGAGGGGAGATAGTAATCCTCCTTGTCTTTGATGGATCTGGAACCCTTGCTTGTGGATCTGATACTTTAACCTTTGTGTGACCTTGCTTCTTGATCCTGATGCTTCAATCTTCTATGTGTTCTCGAGATGCCCTTCCTTGATGTGTCACCTTAGCTCTGATACCATGTTGAAGAATCTAGGGCATTTGGGTTATAATGATTCTTCTTACGATGATAACTATTTGTGAAGTACTTTTTACTTTTATTATTACCACAATCTTCTCTTATAATTATTAGTGTGTGTTCTCTTACTTCATCAAACAGTTACCAAAACAAAAAGGAGATAAGAACACAAGATATTGGCTCTCAGCCAGGGCAAAACATCTCTCTCCTAGAGAGGAAAACCTTCTGCAAATTTCTCTTATTGAAGCTTCAATTGACAAATGCCAAACCCTAGACCCTTGACTAGTAGATCCTCCAAGCACAAGAAATAGTCTCTCTTCCTTTTGTCCTTCAATCAATGCCTTATTCTGCTTTGCACCTTGATCTCTTCCTTAGCACTTCTTCCGACAATTGATAGCTTTTTTTCTAGCAATTGCAGAAACCCAAGGTCTCCTTAGAGACCTCTTCTTTGGTGTCTTCCTTGCCTTCTCTACTTTGCTTGGCAATCTTCCTTTCCCTTGATACTTATGCTAGAGAATGAGATCTTCCTTGAGAAATATTTCCGAGTTGAGAGGTTGATCCTCTTACCCTACTGCAGGTCTGATTTCTTCGCACGTGGGGCTGATCTAGGGCTTGAAATAAACCCTTTTACTTGCTCTTTTTCTTTGCTAGATGTGGGACCTACTTCACTTGATATGGAGGCCTAATTGGAGCCTCTTTTTCACCCAATTGAAACTTCTTGTAGGGCTGCAATTTCTGACATGTTGCAGCAGCAGAATGTCCTCTCTTACCTTCGCACGTGTGACAAAAAAGAGCCCTAAAAATAGTACCCAAAACTCAGATTCTTCTTCTCTTTCTTTGCTGCCCTAGAAGCACCCTTTTGCTCCTTTTTCGCACCTCTTTCTTGACTTGTCCTTCGCTGATTTCAGAGATCACTTGCTTGCTTCTTTGATGAGGTTGAATGGCCCTATATATAGGAGTCTGTCCCTCCTATTGGGCCGACTTGAGCTAGTGAGGCCGACTTGACTTTAAGTGCACCAAAAATTCATTTTTGAGCCGACTTTGAAGAGGAGACGTGTCTTTGCTTTGGAGGATCACCTTTGACATATTTCTTTGACTCTGGTACTTAGATTTACATAGTGTAACATGCCCATATGGGTCTTCAACAATTACATTGACTCTTTGACTTTTCTAGAAGCACTAAAACATGTGCTTGACCTATCAAATTGGCAAGAAACCCATTCTTGATAATTATAAAAATAATAATTCTTTTCTTTTACAAGTACAAAGACCAAAATTACATTTATGAAGACCGAACCTAGTTACACTTTCTTCAATAGGTATCTCCTCTCTTCTCCAAGCTCTCCAAAGATGCAAGAATGAGGAAAAGAGGGGGGAAATGCCTTTAACCTCATCCTCTCGTTTTCCTAACTCACCCTTAGCTCACTTGAATCCCAAGTCAAACATTGGTTAAGTAAAAATAAAACTTACCCGCGGAACCACCCTGTCCTATCTTGGAACCGGTCATGAACCGCGATGATCCATGCTGAAACCGCAGTTTGGGCCAACGAAACTGTGCATGGAACCATCGTGATTCTGTTTTTTTAGGAACCATGAAAAAATGGTGAAACCACGGTTCTTCCTAGGGATCGGGGGCAGATCTATCCGAGATGCGAATCCACCTCTTGAACCGGGAGGGGGTGTCGGTTCCTACAACTTTGTGTTCCACCACTCCTTGAAAAACAATGTTCCACCATCGTTTATATTGGGATCCTCATCATTGGTATCATTCTTCATTTTTTACCTCTTGTCTAGCCTTTGCCTCTACCTCGATCCTCTAGGGACATTAGTCGACACCACCCAATTTTGATGAAACTGCGTAGTCCAAACCTTAAAATATGGTAGCAAAATCTTAACGTGCTTGATCAATGATTTTGGTTTGAGTGAAGGTTACATTTTTGCTTAGGCCATGATAAAGGGGTTCATCAATCAATACTACCAACATTGGGGTATGTTGAGAAACCAAGTGTAGTGTAGATTAAGATTGATTTCTCTTCTTGATAATTACTTGTGAATGTTAGCTGCTTTCTTATTACTTGTTTTGTTCTCTTCATCATGCAATTATACAACATCACCAATTCAGCGTAAACATTGTCATCATCATGAATTCCACATAAAGGAATCATCACCACCAATTCAGCATAGACATTGTCATCATCATTAGAAATTATTATAACATTCAACATATCATCAAGTTTTTGTTTCCAATTTCAATCATCAACATCATCACCAAAATTAATAATGCTAAATGCACATTACATAACACAAATTACAAAAGTGAACTATGATTGGCAGTGTACTATCATATGACATATTATGGTATTCAATGCCCATTGTTCAAAAGTTTAAAACATTATCATAAATTACATTTACATATCATCAAATATGTTTTCATCCATGAAATTAAGATTCACATCATCATTTGGATCCTCTCCACGAGTGGGTGCATTGCTGCCATGTCCACTTGAAGATGCGATTATTGGTGCCTTCTCATCAAACAAAATCATATGAGACATGGCATTCAACGTCATATCCAAGTCAGGAAACTCTGGAAATGGATCCAAAACACTTAAAAATGGCAGAAATGTTTCAAAAATAGGATTCTGCGCTATGTTGCAGGGGAGCGCTCCCCCCCGGATTTCGCTCCCAATCCGCGTTCCATGCGGGAGCGATTTCGGGAGCGCGCTCCCTAAAATTTTTTTCGCTCCTTGCCTTTTCGGGAGCGTTTTGCCTTTTTCCAATTTTTTTTTGTAGTAATGTTCGAAATGCATTTTTTTTGAAAGAAACAAATAATTTTTGAGTGGGGCAGCTTAATGATCAAGTCTAGGCCCTAGTATTGATATGCTATTCATGGTAATGTTAAATTCTTAGAGTAAAAGTGACATTTTCCTTAATCTTCATTTTCATCATTTTACTTAAATTTTTAACATTACCATGAAATGACTCAGGATGTTTGAGAGTGGTTTCGGCCTCATTGGATTTCATATGGAGAAAGTAGAATTTTAGATTTCATTCAAAATCCAGCAGACTGATCAGTTTTTCAGGATTTTAGGATTGGGGGATTGCAATGTTTCCATTGAATTTTGTCATGTATTAGGGTATGGAACTCATATTTAATCAAGAGCACCAATCCCTCTATGTACCTTGATGTTAGTGACATTGGTTGTCGAACTCCTCTATCATGACCCTCCTAAAAATGTACGCATCACTCAAACAAAATCTTGACTTGACATGCTATGCTTTTTCTATCTTATGTTAATGCTTAGAGGGTGACATTAATGACAAAGATCCCTATACAAATATAGAGGTAATGACAAAGATACCTCTGGATATTAATGCTTAGAGGGTGATATTAATGACAAAGATCCTGATTTTCCAACAAGACTAAAAAATTAGACATTTCTCGTGGTGGCAAGAGGCCCAAGCATAAGAAATAGATAATAAATTTACTTCTCTTTTCTAGTTTCTAGTAGCTTTTATAACTATCGACAACTTTCATATTTATTATGATATTTCTTTAAACAATATATGACAATTTAAGTTTGAAGTTGGCAATTATAACTCATTAGTAATGAATTATGAATATGATGCCTCATGAAAGTTGAAAGTTGTTTCATTTCATTTCATTTTATAACATTTCATTTCATGTTAGATATTATTTGTTGTAATGGTTACACTTAGCTTACAAGTACAACTTTGGTGATCAATGATGATAAATGTTATATATTGAATTTTGAAAGCTTGAAACTTTAAGATTGATGAATCATGAGACTCAATATGTTGTATGTTACTATGTTACTAACTTGTGGACGTGGTTGATGAAGATTATAACTTCTAGATGATTGTTTTTATATGGTTCAATCTATGTTTTTTATATCTAATTCATTATTCTACATGTTTTTGTTGACATATATGTATCAAAATATAAAAAATATATATATTATATAAAAAATGCTCCGGGATTCGCTCCCAAACCGGGAGCTTCTGAAAATGTCGCTCCCGCTCCCGTTTTCGCTCTCGCTCCCCGCTTTCGCTCCCGCTCCCAAGTAACATTGATTCTGCATTTCCAAAAAAATAGAAACGCTTTAGAATTAGGATCTTGCATTTCCAAAAAACTGAAACGTTTCCGTGCTGTATCGTACCCATTTCCGTTTCCGTTTCCGAAATGTCGGACGATGTTTCTGGGTTTTGGGAGGGGTGTTTCCTGTAACTTAGCAAAAATTAGGTTCCAAGCCAAGGCAAAACCCCACAAGGGGGAAAACCCAACAATCCTTTTCTTATAGAATCAGATCAAAATGAGATTTCCAAGACCAAGACCCAAAAATACCACCAAAATGTCAAGTCCAACCTTCCTCCAAGTCACCTCCAAATTTGTTCAACTTTAGTCAAAGTCAATGAAGGTCAAACTGTCCCAAATCTGGTCAACTCTCTGAAATTTCAGACCTGCAATTAGGGGGCTGAAATACGGCCTGTGGCAACTTCAGAAATTCAGCCTTTGTCACAGAATTTACAGTCACACGTGCGAGCTGCTTCAAGGTCAAGATTCGGTCAACTTAGAATATTTGTCTTGTCTTTTGACTTCGTCTTTATCTCTCCTTTGACTCTATTTTCTCTTCTTTTTTGCTTGCTTCAGATGTTCTCTTGTTCATCGAATGGATGATCTTCAAGAGGGTTGAACTTGCTTCTTATATATAGCTGTCCTCGAGGTCGAACAAGTGTCTCTTTGGAGGGCCAAGGAGGGCTGACTTGATATTTTGTGGTCTTAGGAATCAACATAAAAATAAATTTTTTTTTTTCTTACAAATGTCCAAATGGGACATGACTCAAATATATTTTTCTTTGACTTGTAATAAATTCTTCTTGACCCTTTTTGACTCTATAAGCATGAAGAACATGCTTGGACTAAAATAAGAATATAATAAATACATCAATGATAGATTTAGATTACATTATGAAGAATGACACTAGTTACAACTTCAACAGGGTACATATAGGGCTTGGTGCTCTTGATTAAATGCTAGTCACATATACTCATATGTGATAGAATCCAATGAAATGCAACAATCCCATTGATCCCAAAATCTTGAAAACTGTTAAGTTTGCTAAAGTTTGAATGGGATATGAAATTCTATTTTCTCCATATTAAGTTCGATGAGGTTGGAACCACTCTCAAACATCCCGAAACAATTAATGATAATGTTAACTTTTACTTTAAGAATTTAACATGACTATTAGGGAGCACCTAGGTAGCCTCTAGGGAGTGTTGAGGGAGCATCCTAGGAGTGTCATGAGAGTGTGTACAGGAGTGCGGTCTAGCATGTTGGAGTGCGCATAGGAGTGTGATTGTTCCAAATTTCCAGGGAGCATGAAAATTGAGGTTAGAGCACAATTCTATTTTTTGGTAGTGCACTTTGTGGGGTGCTCCTATAGCACTCTTGTTTGGAAGCAAGATTTTGGGGTCTGGAGCAGTGGGGTTGGGTGGTTCCTACAACACTTCCCAAAATTTATCGAGGAAGCCTTAGAATGAAATTTCAGGTTGGAACAAGATTTCTAAACGACAAGAAGAGAAAGGATGATTGAATCAAATCCATTGGAATTGTGGATAAGTCAAGCTTAGGTACTTCGGTAATTTGAGTGAGAATGTGAATCTTTTGAAGGTCTATTACCCCAGTCTTATTATCCTTGAGTATTACTCTGATGTCGAGGGCCCGAAGCCATTGTGGTTTTGGAAGAGGAAGGAGAAGGGGACCTCTTATATTCTATGGATGTAGAGGAGGTGACAGATATGGGCCGTGGGAAAGCATTGTGGACATAAGTAGTAGGCATGATAGAATAAGGACAAATACAATGAAACCTAACTTGATGAGGAAGAGCACATAGTTGAGCATGGGAAGGAATCAGTGATTCAAAAGACATAATACAATTTGTAGAGTTATAGCATGACTATATATACACCACAATGTATGCTATGCTTCATCATTATTTATTAGGTGGCATTCCAAATTTAGTTAGCACTTATATTGTATCTCCGTTGAAGTTTGGGTGTGAACTCTTACTTAAACCTGTATAAGCTTGTTTGGGCCAAAAATGGTCAAGGTTTATATATGACATTAGTGAGACGCTTCTCTTAGCATGTGTATGATACTATGATGGCTTTACCATGATTATTTCCCATGCACTCTTGGGAAGACATGGGTGTGGTTTGTTATGGGAGAAATAATATATATTCTTTTGAAAAAGATAGACAGCAACACAATATGCTGCCTATGAAAGAAGAAAAGGTAACATATTACTACTGCATACATGGATAGCAAGCCAAATTGCCATGGGACACAAGTACCTCAACTTTTATATCATTCTAGTTTACTATCATTGTGGATGTTGCTCTATGCTTCTTATCCATACTGAGATGTGGAGTGCACCTCATGTTGCTCTGTGCAAAAATATTATCTAGATATTAGGCTTTTAGAGCTTCTATGGGATGTAAATGTTACAATAAAAAGTTTGAAACTATCTTATCAAAAATAGTTGTTTGGTAACAACCTGATCGAATAACATTTAATTTAGAGGTTTAAGTTCTATGGTAAGTAGCTAGATTATCTAATAACATTTTTTCATGTGACCAAGCCTATACTAAGCCTTTCTGCCTCATCTTGCTTATCGTTTGTATTGCTTACACCTTGTTGGTGCTGCATGAGTGTTCAGGATGAAAAAGTGACTGATCGATTTTCTATTCTAATTCTTATGAGCATAAGTAAGTGGTTCCATAATAGGTTAAAAATAAACAATATATTCTTTAAAACTTTTGTTCGATAGTGTAGAATCTAGATTCTTCTTAATATTTTTCACAATATGATACATTTTAATTTTTCCTCGAGTGTGTCCACCATAGTAACTTTGTTATGATTATCTTTTTCCTTTTTAATAATGTCATTTTACTATTTAATTTGCATTTACTCTCTTTTATATTGCTAGTACCTTTTCTTGCTGTGCCATTAATTTACTTGTGCAATTGGGTCATGGATGCAGGCATGGCTTTTGGCCCTGGTAGTGTTGCCATCCAGGTCTCATATGGTTATTCGTGTTGGGTTGGTCTTGTTTTTGGCATTATTAACAATATGGACCCTTCCACGTGACATTTGGCAAGTATGCTTGGACATCCTTTCTTAATTCAGTTCAGTCAAGTAAAGACTTCTAGCTTCTCTGACAAAAATATATGCATGAGGTTTCGTTCAGCTATCTAATTTGATTGCAAAGTTTCTTTGTTAAGTTATAAGGAATCGATAGCCAAAATTAATATTCTGCAGTATTTTAGTACGATGAAGTCTGTGTAGGTAAATTGCATGGCAACTCTAAATTTTTTTGGTCTAATTCTCATTGGGCGATATTTGCAATAGCTGATCCTTGGATTGATTCTCAAAGCCATCATGTGCATATACTATTCTTCGATGCTAGTTCTTATTGTATTACTATTTATTCAAAAGTAACTAGTGTCTCTATCGCAGATATTCATGAGGTTACGTCAGCAATCTAGTTTTGATTGCAAATTTCTTTGTTAAGTTTCAAGCATTCGTTCACCAAAATTAATATTCTGCTGTATTTTCGTATGATGAAGCGTATGTTGGTAAATTATTTGGCAACTGTAAATATTTTTGGTCTAATCCTCAATGGGCGATATTTGCAATAGGGTGATCCTTGGATTGATTTCCAGAGCCATCGTGTGCTAATACTATGCTTCAATGATAGGTGTTGTATTTTTTCACAAGCAACTAGTGTCTCTACCACTTGGAGCTTAGCTAACGATGGTTCTCCCATTTTTTTGGTGTATTTAATACTTAATTTTGAAATGGAGCAACATGCCTTTAAGAGGAGTATAGAGTCTACCTAATCTAAACTATTTACATTAATAATTATTATATAAGGTCATGTCCTTTAGATTTAGTCATGTCCCTTGCATACTATATATATGATGCTTCTCAATTGCACGTCACCATCATCTGTATCTTCACGTTATTTATTTATTTATTATCCATTTGGACTATATGGCCTTGTGTCTTTTCTTATGAATGTCTATGGCATTTTTTGAATATTGAAAAGTGTTAGATTTCTTGAACCCAGGCCAGATTTTATGATATAAAATAATATTAAGAACATAAATAAAAATTAACTTTCAGATCTGAATTTTATGACACCAAATACACTGGGTTCCTAACTCAGCATGCACAACAGAAATAAAATAACCAGAAAACCAAGCACATAAAAATATTTTGACACAGTTTTACCCTGGAAACCCCAATGTGGGGAAAACCAACAAAGTTTGGGCTTCTATTCAGCTTGGAAATTCAATTATAGCAAGTGCACACTTTAAAAATTTACAGCAGCAAAAAATACTCAACAATTTCCCTGTCACGGTCTGCCCTGTGCGGCCTATTCGTCCCAGAAAATACTGCTGTACAACTTCAGGAAACACGAGTTGTACAACTCAGCTATTTCATACTGCACGGCCCTGGTAATTTCTGCATGTACAACCTTGAGAATTTCGGCCTATATGGCCCAGATTAACTAGTTTGCTTGTTGTCCAAACTCGTCCTGTTTGCTGCCCCTGAAACTTGACCCGTTCGCTGTCTTCTCTTGCTGTCAGTACGACCTCTTATTTCTCAACTCAAAGTCCAGTCTCTTGTGCCAAATCAATCTGCCTCTCCAATAGCCTATTTCCTTCTTTATAATTTCTGACCTAATCTCCAAAGTGATGGAGGGCTGAGATTGCATCTCCACACTTGAGATCTACGGTCACGATATAATCTTTTGTTGACCCTTTTAACATTATAAAAGTTGGCCAATAAAGTAAAAAAGTTTAATTAGTGACTTTATGCCTAAGGTCCAAACTTAGGAAATAATTAAATAAATTTTTTTTGTGAGAGAATTATGATGATTCTTTGCATGTTATGGCACTTGACCAATGCAGAATCACCTACCAAGCTACAGTTTCAGCACTCCCTCTTAGTGAGGAAGGTGTTTTGGACCACCTCCAACTTGCCTCCGAAGAACAGAAATTTGCCCTTCATCAAAGATTTGGTTAGGATGTCTGCTACTTGCTCATCCGTAGGTACACACTGCATCTTCACTGCCCCCTTCGGCACATAATCTCAAATGAAGTGGTACCTGATATGAATGTGTTTTGATTTGTCATGAAACTCCGGATTCTTCGAGAGTTTGATACAACTCTGATTATCATAGTGAACGATAGTCTGCTCCATCTTCTAATCAAATAGTCCCACGTGAAGCTTCCAAAGCCAAATTTGTTAGATTTTCCTCAACTTAGCACTTGGTATTTATTTCCAAGCAATAAATTACTAAATAAACACACAATTAGGTTCCTAACAAAAAAATTTAGCGGAAGCAATTAATGATCTGAATCACATGCTTACAGGCAAATTTTTGCCCAACAAACGGGCCGTTAACTCCCTCTGTATCTGTCAGACCAGGAGGTAACTCCTCAAAACAATTCATGATATTCATTCAGGTTGGTCTTTATTATATACATGAGGGAGAGACTGTTCATTTCATCTCCCAGTGACTCTTCATATTTTCTATTATTTATTTACATCAATTTCAGTTATTCACCCAATCCTGATGATTAGGTGTCAACATTCCCCCCCTTAATCTGAAGGGATGTTGGTGATTCCAAGCATCGTTCTGAATCTTTCAAGATTTTCTCTTCCAAGTGCTTTGGTGAAGATGTCTGCAATTTGCTCATTAGTGGAACAATGGCGGAGATGGATTGTTTTGGCCTCAATATGATGTCGAATCAAATGATACTTAGTATTGATGTGCTTCGTTCGATCATGGAACTTTGGGTTCTTGGCCAACTTTATTGCCGAGGTATTGTCAATCATGAGTGGAGTTGATTGTACTTGTTTTACCTGCAAATCTTCAAGAATTTTCCTCAGCCACACAATTTTTTTTGTTGCCTTAGCTGCTGCCACATATTCTGCCTCTGTTGTGGAATCTGTTGGCACTGATTGTTTGCGTGGTCTCCAGGAAACAACTCCTGATCCAAGACTCATAGCATAACCTGAAGTAGATACCCCACTTTCTTTGTCTCCATCGAAGTTTGAATCAGAGTATCCAATCAAGTTGAAGTCGCCCACCTGTGTATACTTGATTCCAAAGTCTTGAGTTCCATCAAGTACTTTAGAACTCTTTTTGCAGCAGACCAATGTCCTTGACAAGGCTTTTGCATAAACCTGGAGAGGATTCCAACAACAAATGAAATGTCTGGTCTAGTAGTAGTTAGGTAGTTGAGACTTCCTACAAGCTGTCTATACGTTGTTGCATCTTCAAATTATTTTCCTTCAATGGATGTGAGCTTTAAGTTTTGTTCCATTGGAGTAGTCACAGGATTACATTCTGTCATGCCAAACCTGTTCAACGGATCTCCAATGTACTTCTTTTGAGAAAGGAATATGGATTTCGGATGTTGAGTTACTTCAATACCAAGATAGTAGTGAACATAGCCCAAATCAGTCATTTCAAAACGTTTCCTCAATTACTTCTTTATGGATGCAATGTAGCTCCCATTGTTCCCTGTCATCAAAAGATCATCTACATATACAACAAGATATACAACTGTTTTGCCGACTTTCTTGACAAACAAAGTTGCATCATCAAGATCATAATGTTTGAAATTGAGTTTCAGAAGATGCTCAGTTAGTTTTTCATACCAGGCTCGCGGTGGTTGTTTGAGGCCATACAAGGATTTCACAAGTTTGCGTATTTTATGTTCATGTCCTTTCATAGCAAATCCTTCAGGCTGGGACATAAAAACATTCTCTTTTAGATCTCCATTCAAGAAGGAAATTTTTACATCCATTTGATGGACTTTCCAACCGTTCTGAGTTGCTAGGGCAAAGAGTGTCCGGATGGTAGCCCATTTTGCTGTGGGGGCAAAAGTCTCCTCATAATCGACCCCTTCCTTCTATGCAAAACCTTTTGCCACAAGCCCGACTTTGTGCTTGTCAAATGAGCCATCAGCTTTATACTTGTTCTTGTAGACCCACTTGCAGCCAATTGGTTTGGTTCCTAATGGAGGATCAACCAGCTTCCAAGTGCCATTCTTTATCAGGGCATCATACTCCTTTTGCATCGCTTCTTTCCATTCATCATGAGAAGCAGCTTCTTTGAAGGAAGTTGGTTCAAATCTATAGACAAATTCAATTCACAATCATAAGAAACATCCATATCAATAGGTGAATTAGAGTCATCTATATCACCTCCATTTTGCTGGTTTGAATTTCTAGTTTCCGTCTTTCCAACCTCATCAAGATGAACACTTTCAAGTGTCTTTGTCAACCACTTTGGGGGACCTTTCTTAGATGGTCTAGGCTGCTCCGTTGATTGAGTTGGGATTGAATCAAGATTGAGTCTTCCAATTCTATCAATCACATCACTTAAAGTATCATCCATTGTTGGAGTTTCATGCGGGGGAGAGAGTGCTTTAGAAGAAGATTCCACAGGTTGATCTAGTATAGGAATCCCCCCTTCAAGATGTGGAATCTGATTATCAAATTTTTGAAATGATTTTGCATTTGCGAATCTATCCAAGCGATCAAGTTGTCGTTCAACAACATTGTCGGTTTTGGATGTTTCAAGAAAGATTAGATCTCTAGATACAACAAACTTTTTATTGACTTCATCATAGAGACGATATGCTTTGGAGGTGTTTGAATACCCCAGGAAGATACACTTACGACTTCTTGCACCAAGTTTGTTTCTATGTACCTTTGGTATCAAGGCATAACAGGTGGAACCTGTTATGTCCCTATACCAATAGGTGTCATATATCATGATTGACTTGATGAGCTATGTAATATGTTCATACCTTTCCTTGTTGCAAAGGTTTTCCATATTTTCAAAAAATAAAAAAATTTAAAAAATGTAAAGAGGGTATACCCTAAAAGAAAAATCAAAGGGTAAAAAGAATAAAAGATGGTCAAAAAATCAAAGAAAATGAACCCCAACAAAAAGAAAGACCAAGGAAAGTGTGCAAGTCTAAATGCCACTGTTTTTTTACTTTTGTATAATAAACAATTGTGTGTAGATTGTTAACTTATGCCACAATTCATGAATAGTCAAACAGTTTAAGCTTGGCTAGTTCATATTTCAATTTTATGTTGTAGAAATAGAGAATAAAGATCTGACCAAACAGTGTAATCTTGGTAGATAAGTAGATAGGTAGAGTGAAAAAAGGAGCTCAACAGTTTAATCTGAGCCCTTGGATGTAATAAGTGTAGACTTAGATAGGCATTGCCATGTAAAAGAAAAGAAAAGTTTGATAAGGGTTTGCCAGTCTAAGTGCACCCAAATAAAGAAGTAAAAATGCTAGGTTAAAGTAGGTAGGGTAGGTAGATGATGGTTGCAGAATTATATGTGATGAATGATGACTCTAAATGTGTTAATCTTTTACTTTCATCACAAGGCCAAGGCATGTATTATATTGAAAACATCTCAAGCAAAACAAAGTCAGAATAATTAACTCGCCTACTAATTTTCCCCAAATTTTCACTAATTTCCCCTAAGTGCTAAGGTATTTGTTAAATTAGGGGGGCTCAGAGCATTTCTCTGACTTTTGGAGGGACCTGACCCTCAACCCAATAATTTATAAAGCCTAGGTATTTACAAACCATTCATAAATCATTCATTCATCTTCATAGGTCTTTTCCTAAGTAAAATTCTATTTTACTTAGGAAAATTGCAATCTTTCTCATAAAAACCCTTTTTCATTTTAAGCCTAAGTTTAAATACACACATCAAATGTTTTTTTACTTAGCGCTTTTTCATTTATTATGACATATTAACTATTAACTTGTATTAAGTTATAAATCCCTTATAAAGTTTACCCTCTTCCGTATTATTGTAATTATGTAATAATCCCGAAATATTATATATGTCTCCCCGGTTAAATATAACCATAAATTGTTTTAAAATAGGATTAATGAGTTAATCAGTAACCCATTAAGAACCTCGACCCTCTGCTACATTAAACGAGATTAATTAACCCTCACGGTTAATTAATAACCTCACCAGCGAATCCCGCCGCCCTCGATGTGATTAAATAATTTTTAAATACATTGGGCCCGCCATTGTTAAAACCCCGTCACATCATACTCCCTGACAACCGTCTGATCACTCCTTCCATATCTGACGGCCATAATACATATCGCACGGCCCTTTGTGACCGCACGTTAGCGTGCGATCACAAAGTGGTTTCATAAACAGTACCCTGCCACGCGTCAACCGATCTATGGAATCGCTGGCTCGAGGCTAAATACTGCCCTTCCCCATAAGCGGTGCGATATAAAACCGTTTACCGCCCTCCCACAAACGACAAAAACATCATGTCGTTTGCCACTGACGTCACCCGCCTAAAATCCAAAAACCCGCCAATCTTTGACTTTGTAAATAAAACAAAAACAAATCATTTTCACTGTTTTATTCGGTAAACCTGTGCGCCCATGCAAACGAACGTCGAGGTCAACTAGTTCGAGCTTTCAGTCGCCAACCTGCTCCAAACCTTGCAGCCGACGCCGACCAAAACCCTCCAGTCGCACCCAATACCTGCATTTCATTGCTCATCCCCCAAAGAAAGGTATTTATCGAATTCCCGACAAAAACCCTGCAAATACTTGTTTTCCACTGTAATTTGACGAAAAGGCCCAAATTCATTATAATTCAGTTATTATTTTCGTCATTTAAAATCCCCCATAGCCTCTGTGTTGCCTATTTCACAAAGAAAACCACAGTTTCCTTTTGAATCCACAAGAACCAGAAATGGAAACCCCGGTGGCTTTGAATGTTGCACCCATTAATGCCCCTCATCGAGATTTAGACTATCTGCCTTTGGCAGATAAGGACTTCCAAATAAAAGACCTTACCATTGATAAAAATCACCTCAAAGTCTTTTGCCAAAGTAGAGATGACTACTTGAATGGCTCTGATATCATAGGACTGTGGGAATCCAATCTTCCCATATACTTTCTCCCCTCAGTCCATGTTTTCCCTGATATAATTCATCAATGCCATGCCAATTATGACCCCAACCGCCTAGCCAAACAGTCCTCTTTCCAATAACTGCTGAATCAATCAATGAGATGTTACAATTTCACCCCAGTCAAGCTCTCACTCCCATTTCCATTGGAGATTTACTTGAGAAATCAACTAAATTATCCCAATCTGAACTTAATCGCCTCTGTCAGACTTTCATACTACAGAAACATCAGCCTAAGGGCCCACCTCCTTATATGCAAACTTTCTTCACAGATATGGGAAGACTCATAGTTGATATGATATCTTTAGTTATGGGATTCAACACTAGTGAGTATGTTGATGAGTTAACCCTAGTGTTGTTGTCAATCTTTACTCCTGGACAACCCCCTGCTGTCAAGTATGATTATGCCTCCTTTATTGCTGATAAAATTCATGACCAGTTCATGAGACTGGAGAATGAAAGAGTTTTCAAATATACCACCTTCATATATCATCTCATGCTTTATTATCAGTTAGATAATTTCCCATTCCCTGTCATGAAACTTGATACCAAGGGCAATCCAAGCTCTGTTATTTTTTGGACTTCCATCTTCCATGAATCCTTTGATTCCCCTTACTCATATAATGAGTTCATTGATCAGTTTGTTCATTCAGCAACCACCTTATTGACAGGGATTTCCCCTCCCAGGATCAGTGGTGACATTAAAATGATCCTTCTTCTCTCCAAGCAGTACAGAGTGGGTGACTGGTATTTATACCAGAATTATACGGAAATCAGGATGTATGGGTGTGAACTTTCCCCTTTCAAGCTACCAAAATATGTTCCAATGAGACTGTTTGCTTTGGAATACTATAGGTAGATGATAAATTCAGACCTGGGTCATTTTACTAAAGCTAAAAAAAAGCACAACTCAGAATCAAACACTAATTAGGTCCTTTCATTTGCAACACTAGAGAAGCAGGGAAAGAAGCAGAGAAAATTCTAGAAGATTATCTTAAATTACACAAAAGTTTTGGTTGGGTTCCATATGACCCTCATAGCTTTATCTGTGATAGAAGGATGAAGAATAGGCTGTCACCATATTTGCACCACAGAATCCTAGAGATTGAACAATTTGCCAACATGGATGAATGGAGGGAAGGAACCTTAGTAGAAATTGATAGTGAGCAGGTCAACATAGAAAATGTAATGAAAGATCTTGAAAAGACTCTTGACCTAGATTCTTTTGGACAGGTACATTTTGAGACTTCTCAGAAGTCAGCATCAGGGATAAGTGCCTCAACAATTGGGACCTCTGAAAGGCACTCATAGCAGACCGATACACCACTTACAGGGACATCCAAAGGTAAAGAAACAGAGACAAGCACTCAGGCTACAGAACAGTCAATAATGTCTAAACAGCCTGAAACTTCTAAGGAGCAGGCCCACATACACACTCCTCCAACTCAAGTCAATGTGGGAGAACCCCCAATCTTGCAGACTCCTCTGAATGAGGAAAAGAACAAAAAGAGAGATAGGGAAGTAGCTACCCCTGCCAGTGGACCCTCAAAACAACCTGGTGCTAAGAGGCATAGGCTAAATCCTCTTTCAGAAGAAGAATTTTTTGAAGAAACTACTGATAGTCAAAGAAAAGAAGGTGTAGATAGTCATCAAACTTTCCCAGTAGGTGGGACACCTTCTAGCTCATAGAGACAGGAGTTGGAGAGACAACAAAGTGCTGAAGTATCATCTTTCAGGCCCCCAGGAAAAGACAATCCAGATATCAAAAAGAAGTTTAAAGAAATAAAAGCCATAAATGAGCCATTAAGGATCCAAGTCTACAATCAGTATTTGAAAATGGCTCCCACTAATCAGAATAGGTTGATGTCAGCCTATGACATCAAAGAAGGTAAAATGATAATGAGTTTTTTCAAACCCAAAGTGCAACAACCTCAATCAGCTGTAGATTACCTCAAAACCGATTTTGAGGTCATGGCAAAGGACATTCATCCCTTGGACCAGATTGAGTTACACAAATAGACAGGGGAGATGGTCTATTCTACATTGACTGGCAAGGCCATGATGGCCCAAAGACTAGAAAATTCTTTGAATAATACAACTGCCCAATTACAGCTGGAGAAAGCCTCCTCATAGGCTAAAGACAATAGAATTACATATTTAGAAGAATTGATCATTGGATTGGGTCATGATCCAAAAGATGTGAAGGTTGTAGAAGCCTTAATTAAAAAGAAAGATGAAGACATAGCTGCCTTAAGAAAGCAGCTAAAGTTGCCTTCTTCAAGGCATCCACAGACTGCTGAGATCCTACAACAAAGGTCTGAAGAAGAGCTTATGGACTTAGTCCTAAAGCTTAATGAACAACTGAAGGAGACTGAACAAGAAATAGAAAAATCATTGAAGGACAAGCAGGGAGAGTCGACCTCTCAGCCTCCCAATGTGATACTAGTAGTTTCCACTGCAGTCCCCTCAACACTTGGAACAGCTTTGGCACCAAATGTCCCAGTGGTCACAACAGAAGTAATAGCAGGAACAACAACAGCAGGAACAACACAAGTAGGTACTTCAGGTCTAAGCACAGAAGAATTGATAAAATCAATGGAGGAATTGAAGCTCCAAGTTTCAGAGTTACAAAAGGTAAAAGAACAATTTCTTACCTTAAAACAAAAATATGATCTTTCAAAGATAAATTTTGCAGAAAAGGTGAGGGAAAATAAAGGGTTAGAACAAAAGGTGAAATCATTAGAAAAAGACCTCACATTTGATAAACCCTTAGCAGATATTAGGAAGATTCTTTGGACCAACATCACTCAATCAATAAATGATGTTTGGCCATCCATACAAATAATTTTTGAGCAGATTGATTTGGTAAAGCTAGCTCTTGAAGAAGTCCAGAGAACTAAGGAAGAATTAGGAAGGATGCCTGAGGAAGCTACTAGACTAATAAATATTTTGAATACTAAGAATAAGCACCAGCTTGAAGAAGTGGGCATTGAAGACAGAACATGGACTATTCTGGAAATCAAGAAGGTGTTAACTAAAAGGTCTCTAATGCAAAATTTGGAAAGGAGATGCCTAAACATGCAAGAGGAAATTGATGATTTTATGCAGAAATTTGGCATATTGCAGAGTAAAGGACTTCCCAGTCCTTTAGTTATCAATGACAAATTGATGACACAGATAGACTATGTTGACAAGTTGGCTAAGTATGCAGACAACCAGGCCAACTCATCTGGTAGTGCAGCTGCACCAAAGGCATTACCTACAGGCAGAGTTCTTTTTGACAGTCTAGAGAACCTATTCTATGTGGAGCATGAAATAAAACATCTGTTCCAAGTTCAACCTAATTTTTTCAAATACACCGAGGCTGATGAGATCCTTAGAAAACTTCAAAGGACTAGAATACCACAGGAAAAATGGTGGACAGATATGACAGAAATTTTGTGATTTACCCTTGGTAAAAAGGTAAATTTCCATTTTTTACCATAGTCAATGATGGTAACAAAAGATAAATAAGGATCAAACAGGTAAAGAGTATCAGAGTAGGTCAAAGAGTATCAGTAAGAAGATGAAAAACAGAGCAGCTAGCACAGAATTACAAAGAAGACAACAAGATGCCAAATCATAGGGCCTGCCTCCAGCACATTCACAAGAATAGGGACAACAAGCCATCAGTTTGCCTCTATCTTCTATCTACGAGACCATCTGTCTCTATTTTCATGTAACATATAGTTAGTCATCCTAGAATATATCTCTCTTTGTTATGAGATATTTTATTGTAAGTTTTTGTATAAATACTCCCTCATTCGGAGTATTGAGGGTGGATTCTTAGACATTGCTGTAAAACTGATTACTTTGGAATAAAGTGTTGTTGGACAAATCTTGCATGGCTGGCTGGATGAAGAATTAATACAAAGGACTTTTCACAGGATTCATGTGTCAAACACCGGACAAATAAGTATCTTATATCTCATGTGTTATTGTTTTCTTGTTTATTATATCAATTGTGTTTCATATCTGAATATTAAAACGAAAAAGAATAATTCAGAAAGTGCTTAAGTGCAATCTGTTTTCAATCGTTTTTATTCTAAATGTTTTCCTCTAAACTAGCATAAGCAGTGAATTCTTAATTGCTCTTGTTTCCTAGTTTACTCATTTTGATCATTTAGTAAAAAATCTTTAATTGCTTTTATTGGTGATCATCCAAGTTCCCTCCTCTTAAAACATGTTGAAGGATTCTTAACTGCACTTCATCTCTTTTAAGTCCATTCCATCTTTTCAAGTCTCTATTTGCTCCTTGTTTAGCTATTTTGCCCTATGAAGCCATCCTTTGTTGAGAAACCAAATCTAGTTGAGCCATCTTATTTTGACTCCATTAGCCCAATGGCCTAAAATATTCAGTCCTACCCCTCTGCTACTGAATTTCACTACCAAACACAATTAAAACCCCTCAAGCTTTCATAACTAGCCTAATATCTTCCAAAACAAAGCTAAACCTTAAAGAGAGAGCCCTCTCTGGATACAGATTGGCTAGATTCTATACCTAAAAGTTGGTTTGTGGTTACCTCAGACCCCTTTCCCTCTTCTTCCAACTTCTGGGAAAATCTGAGTGATAACAGAACCAAAGACCATGAGATGCTTTACCGAAGGAATGTGCCCATACCACATTTCATAGAACTGCATCAGCCGAAAACATCAATTTTACATTTTTGAAAAACATCATGGACCGCACCATATTTAAGATTGTCCTATTCATTCTTTCAGCTACACCATTGTGTTGGGGATTATAAGGCACAATTGTTTGATGTTTGATCCCATGTTGGCGAAGATAGTTTTCAAATTCATTTGAAGTGTATTTTTTTCCATTATCAGTGCGAATAGAGCCAATATGAGATTGTGCATCATTTTCAATCCATGTATGAAAGTTCTTGAATGTTTGAAAAGCATTAGATTT
This sequence comes from Pinus tabuliformis, assembly GCA_031772625.1. Lineage (NCBI taxonomy): Eukaryota > Viridiplantae > Streptophyta > Pinopsida > Pinales > Pinaceae > Pinus > Pinus tabuliformis. Next base: position 287,063,475 of record CM062809.1, on the reverse strand, counting down.
GTTCTTCAATAAATAAACCCACATTCTAGTGTAGTCATCAATGAATGTCATCATATATTTATTTCCATTTGCAGAAGGAACAGGCATCGGACCACATAAATCTGAATGAATGAGTTCAAGTTTTGTATGTGCTCTTGAATGTGTATCATGAAAACTCTGTTTACTCTGCTTTCCTAGAATACAAGCATCACATTGTTTAAGTTTCCTAGGAATTGTAGGCAAACCAGTAACACCATTTTTCTTCAACAAGCGGAGGCTGTCATAGTTCAAATGTCCAAATGTAGCATGCCATAATAAACTTGATGGAAGTGTACCTTCTTCATAATGAGAATTGTATGAGAAATGTTGTGCACGAGCAGAGGTACCTTGCAGCTTGAGAAGCCTTTCTTCTTCTACCCCCTTCATGACAAGTGAGTGGTCAGATGCTTTTCTCACCTCAAGCTTGCCATCAAACATATGAATGGAGTGACCTTGCTGGTAGATGTGGACCAAGGACAACAAGTTTCTCTTCAGCGATGGGAGATATAGAACATGATGCAGAAGGATGTCTGGAAGACCAGGCAATTTAACCTTGATTGTGCCAAGCCCTGATGGTTTGAGTTTTGATTGGTCTGCAAAGTATACTGCTCCATCAACATTGTCAGTAAATTCTTCAAAAAAATATTTTCTACGAGTCATGTGGCAAGTTGCTCCTGAATCAAGCAACCAATCATTTTTCCAAGAAGCAAGTGAAGCATTAAATAAATCTTCATTTACTCCAATATTACATTGTGCCACAACATAATGAGCGGATTCAGGTGCTTTACCTTTGTCTGTGTCATTAGTTTTACCTTTGGGTTGGTTTCTTTACTGCTCAATTTTGTCCCAAGGTAACTTGCATGTGGAGGCATCATGTGATCCATTTCTTTTGCAGCGTATGCAGTGCAAATCTGACTTTTCTCCTTGAGAGTGTCTGTCCCCCTGACTCTGAAATATCTTCCTCTTCCTCTTCGACCACCTCTTCCTCTAGAAGAATCTTGGGCAAGATTCTTTTCTTTATGAGCAAGGCACACAGCCTCTTCAGAAGATTTAGTGGCTATCTTCTTTCCAAAAGCTTTCTCTCTGTCAACGAATTTTTTCACAAGAGAGTCAAAGGTAATATCTTTGAGATTTCCATTTGCTTGCAATGACTCAAGATAATTGGAGTAAGTAGGATAAAGTGCCTTGAGAAAAGCGATAAGAGGAATATCCAATTCAACCTTAGTGGTTTTGATATCATGCATTCTAGATTTTACTTCGGATACAAGAGCAAGAGGATTATTATTTTGTAATTCAAGAGTGAAGAGTTTAATCATGAGTTGAACAACTTCAAGTGCAGAGTGTGAGTCGTAGAGTTCCTTCAGTTTTTGTAAGGCTTTGAAAGCATTTGAAAATGGCGAAATATGGCAACTCACCTCTTCACTTATAGATGCTGCAATTAATGCATAGGCTTTGCTGTTCTTATTTTCCCAAATGGTGAACCCCTTGTCTAAGGTAGGCTGTTCTGGCTCTTTGTCTCCGTCTCCAACACACACTCCTTTTCACAACTCATTGAAAACGAGGGTGTGTTTTATCTTCCGGGACCACTCAGGATAGTTCTCCTTGCCAGTGAGAACTACTCCCACAATAGATATGATTGAATGCATTGTAAAATCTGTGTACTGTGGGAAAAAAATCGCTCTTCTACTGGTAAAACAATTTGCACTTGCTGTGTAAAAGAGAAAAAAAATTGCGCTGTAGTAAAATATAGTTCTGATGTATATATCAGAGGTACCGTAATGGTGACAGCGTATGGAGGAGGGCAATATATGATAATGGTGGAGTTATATATTCGCGCAGGAGAGGAGCCTCTCATGATCATTCTTCAAGTGGCGCAGAGATGTCTGGAGTGCCTCTTGTGTGGCCCCAAATTTCATGGAACACAAGATTTGATGGGTTCCTCAAAACAACTCTTTATTAGACTGTCACATTCGCCCAGCTGCAGGACAACAATAGCATTGGAGGAGGGCCGTGGAGTGGTTATGGGAGCGTTCAATGTGGAGCAGCCACCGCACCAGCGTGATACCAACCGTGGAGACCAAGCGTTCTATGTTCTATCACGAAATTCAAGAAGATCACCCATAACAAAATATCTTGTTGGAGGTTAGCATTGCAACATATGCATCCACGCTCACGACATTCACCATATTTCATAAAAAAATATATGTAAACAGATTTGTTCGAAGAATACCAGAGGTGTTCTTCTACCTGGCAGAGAACAACGTGATACCACCGAGCATGGTTACCTCTGGTGCCGAGTGTAAGGAGAGGGCCAGTCCCGAAACTGTTGCCCAATACGCTGGTCTGCCGACGGCTTGTGTGCTGGAGATGGTTCACACCACAATTGCATCCTCTTGCGCAACCTACAAACCACTAGAGCAGTTTATGAAAAACGCTTCAAAACGCTTCATTTCCTTCACAAGTTATTACTCTTGGCAGTGTTCAATCCAGTGTGGAGGCAGAGGGACAGAGTTAGATCACCAAGAAAATGGCAGGAAAATGCAGGACAAATTTCTGAAGAAATGGCAGAAGGGAGTTACAAAAATGGAGCTGGAAGCCAAAAATGGCGCTAGCTCTAATACCATGTCAGACCAGGGGGTAACTCCTCAAAACAATTCAAGATATTCATTCAGGTTGGTCTTTATTATATACATGAGGGAGAGACTGTTCATTTCATCTCCTGGTGACTCTTCATATTTTCTATTATTTATTTACATCAATTTTAGTTATTCACCCAATCCTGATGATTAGGTGTCAAGAGTACCCAAGTTCAATTCCCCGAAATGACATGTTAAGCCTATTGTGAGGAGGCTAGAGGAATAGGTGGCCTCAGATTTACTTTGTTTGTAGTCAATACGAGACATCTCAGTTCTTGCTTAGTCATATATTCTTGGTATATGTTACCCACCAAAAGTGGGTACCCCTAGGAGAAATTTTCTCCTATTCATTTTCTTTCATCCGGCAGCCAACAACCCTTGATAGCCACCCACCTTATAGCCAATGTGATGTGCCACTTGCATAAGTTGTATGTTTCCTTGCCCATTTGTCAAGAGCACATGTTAGAAGGTGGGCAATCCGATCCAAAAGGTATCCTATCCATTGTGCAATCGGGTGCTATTGCTTGTTTTTCATTTGGGCATTTAGCATAGATTATTGGGTGACTTGGAAGAAGGGTTTTCACCGTGGTTTTGTTCCCTCACCTTAAATGAGGGGTTAATCTTCAATCCTAGTCTAGTGGGACCTCCCCTATTGGCCCATCGTTTTAGGAAGGGCCCTACTTGGGAAACCCCGATTTTGTTAGCGTGGTTCCGTTTTTCCATTCCATATTTATCACTTCCCTCCATACATTATAATCCCTATTCATTATCTCCCCTCTTTGGGTCCACAGGGTGCTGGCACACCCCCTTCCCTTCTCCACATATCTAGGTTGGGTTTGGAAACATTGCCCCGAAGGTTGATGTAGCTAAAAGAAAAGTAAAAGCATATCATGGCCACAAGCAAGAAACAAAAGAAAGAAAATTATAAAATGCAAAAGATGGTTAGAACATTAATATTAGCACGTGGGCAAAAGCCAAGTGTGAGCTCTACCCCTTATCATTATGGCCCTCACCCGATTCTCGGGGCCAATGTTTCCCTATTACACCTTTAAAAGGAACCCTTGCATGTCCCAACCCTTGGTGGGCGATGAACTGCCCCACCTTTAAGGGGGTAACCACTGCTATACATCATACATAACATGCTCTCATTTCCTAGAGCTTCAAGTAGTAATATAAAGAAAAATCAAGAAAAGGCAAAAGGCAATAAGAGGGGTGGAAAAATAAAGGCTGGGGTAACTCATGCATCCACGATTGCTCCTTCTCATATATTTATAGCTAGAATGTGGACTTCCTCATTATTGCTACCCCTTTGACCATGGCATTTGGCCTTGAGCCCCTTTATCTCCATTCTGTTCCATCGTTATTCACATGCCACCTATTGATTGAAGGATCTACTAGGGACCTGTGTTTCCCCTTAGGGGTTGGGAACACCTAATAAGGTCGTCTATTAGCCACTCCTACCTAGAGAGGTAACACTATTACGTGATCAAAGCCCCAAATTTGGAAGGGAAGCCCCGTATGAAGTGTCAATTTGCCCATGACTAACAAGCTTGGTTTACTTAGATGCACAAATGATTATTGTACTTGATGGAAAAGATGTAGCACTAGACATTGTGTGTGATTGGCAGGTGGCTTTCATGATGGGATGGGCAACTTAACTAGGTCTCAAGTCCACTATAGGAGCATATGACACCCTATAGGTGAAGCGTTGAGAGCCACACGACTCCTATTACTTGCAGAGCATCATTCCACTCCATGGGCACCTACAACACCCCCAACAATCTACACTTTTCCCCACATTATTCATGAGATGACGCACTTGGACTAGTTTGCCCCAACTAACTTATCAATGATCACGTGGTTTGGCAACTGATCCGAGACCTAGATGAGGTTTGTATCACCCATTGAGACATGGGAGGGCTAGCACCATCCTCGGAGCCCTCAATGTTGGAGCAAAATTAGGTTATTATATCACCAGGAGACCCATGAGACTCGTTTTGTGCCCCAAACACAAAACTGGGGTCCACAAGATGATTTGCATGGAGATTTAGGGTCCAACCCCTAGATCATGATTTATGGAGCCCTATACACACGATTTGTGTTAATTTTAGGTATGTTCTATGCTAATAGTAAATTTACTTAAATTTTCCATATTAACTCAATATCAATTTCAGATTAGCAATCACATTTAGCATGATAGTAAAATGCAGATAGAACATAACCATAAATCGTAGAAGACAAGCCAAGACAAGAGGACACAAAATGTGGCGCCAGCGAGGGACAAACCCCAATATGGGGAAACCCTTGATCAATTCTTCTTATGTTCTTCAATAGTTTAGCAGAGAGAGAGAGATAGTACATATACATCAGAAGTCAACACTTTGACTTGTCAAAATAAGAGCAGAGATCTTCTCTAAGAAGATGTCACATGAGGTAGTTGATCTGAACACAGGTGATTCCGTCACCTTGCTGCACCATGCTGCATCATCATACCATGTCCATCATCATTATGCTGCACCATGTTGCACCATCACCATGTGCACCATCACTGTGCTGCACCATGCTGCACCATCACTGAGCTGTACCTCATCATGTTGTACCCAACATGCTGCTCTTCATCATCATGCTTCACTATTCATCATGTTGCACTATGCATCATGCTGCACTATGCATCATTGTGCTACACCACTATCACTGTGCACTATGCTACACCATTCAAAGTTGGACCCATCACTGTGCACTATGCTGCACCATTCACTGCTGTACCCATCACTGTGCACTATGCTGCACCATTATATAATACACGCTGCATTGCGACCTCAGGACAGCCTTAGCTGCTTGCTATGGCTTGCAGCCTAGCAAAGCAGTAAGTTGTAAGTTGTAAATTCTTTCAACATGCCTAGATAAATCTTGGAACAAGCTTATTCATTACCTTGGTACAACGCTGTCATCTATTGTGAATTTAGAACCCCTTAACAACATCTTGAGTCCTCAGGTCACTTCAACGTTGAAACCTCTTTTACTGTGGCCAAGTGACCTTTCACTTGATGAGGTTAGGTGCTGTTCCTTATAGTGGATGGGCTAGATATGACAGCATTGTAGTCACCTTGTTTGGACTGAGAGTGAAGGCTGTACAATAGCTGCGAATCAGCCCTGTAGTTAGTGCAGCTAGGGCTGCGTATCTTCAGCTGAGAGTGGACCTCCTTTATTGCGGATAGGGCTAGATGAAAGCCTCCTCAAACTGCGGTTTAAGACCTTCCCTTCACAGAGTATAAGTGTCCCTTCTTGCTGCGTGTACTGCGGCTAGGAGACTAGATCCTCCATGACAACGTTTAGCATAAGGATGACATCGTATAGGATTTAGGCATCCCTTCCATGACAACGTATAGGAATTAGGCATCCCTTCCATGACATCGTATAGGGAGCCTTTTAGGACAACGAATAGGGTGTCTCCTAGACCTGCGATTAGATCTCTCCTTGCTGTGTTATTGTAGTTTCATTAAAGCTTCCATGACAACATTAGTGTTAATTTTAGGTATGTTCTATGATAGAGCAATTTATTTCAAATTTCAGAGTTAGCTCAATACCTTTTCCAGATTAGCAATCACATCAGCATTAAATTAAACTGCAGATAGAAAATAAATATAAATTGCAGAAGACAAGCCAAGACAAGCGGACATAAGATGTGGTGCTAGCCAGGGAGAAACTCCAATGTGGGGAAACCCTTGATCAATTCTTCTTATATGTTCTTCAATAATTCAACACACAGAGAGAGAGAGAGAGAGAGAGAGAGAGAGAGAGAGAGATAATACATTTACAACAGAAGTCAACACTTCGACTTTCAAGATAAGAGAAAAGATCATCTCTACATGAGATTAGTTGAAGACATGCTGCTTCAACTAATTCTCCAAGGTGACTCCTTCACCTATCATTGTGCTGCATCTCATCCATATGTTGCACCTCACCATGTAGCACCATGCTGCACTCATCATCACAGTGCTAGACCTAATGACCATGCTAGGCACTTCATGCTGCTGCTCCTGTCACTGTGCTGCTCCAATCACTAAGTTGCTCTCATCACGGATCTGCACTCAATGCTGCACTCATCACTGATCTGCACTCAATGACTACTATGCTGCACTTCACTGCTGTCTCTAATACCATGCTGCATCCAACTGTTGCATCTAACCAAGCTGTCTAACATGCTGACCACACAAGCAGTCACATCAACCTTTAGTCCTTATCCTTGTGCAACCCTTAACACAATATGCTGCTGGCTATGGCCTGTGGCCTAGCCCAGCAGCAAGCAAGGTTATCATACAGTACCCAACTATTACCCTTGAAGAACAATGTCTACCAATCAGCCTTATTGCTGCACAGTATGCCCAGAACAGATCTCAAATGTGTCACGCTGTCACCTACAACAATGTGACTTTAACGTTGATGAAATACTTCCTTTAGCTGCGGCATAAGACCACTTCTTCTTGCTGTGTCTTAGGTCTTTGTATGCCGCTGATTAGGGCCTCTTCTATTGCAGCTAATAGAGCTGCATATAAGACCTTTTTCATGATGGCAAATAGGAGCTAGATGAGGGCTGCCAATTAGGTCTCTAGATTGACAGCGTAATACATCTTCCTTTCAGATCTCCTCACTGTTGCTAGGGCTTCATGACCTTCTACTAGACAACATATATAACTCTTCTCAATACGGTGGCTAGAGTCTCCATTATGACAACGGATTAGGATCCTTATGGACAGCGGTTTAGGAGCTACTCAGACATCAGATCAAGGTTCTCTTTTGCTGCGGTTTGAGGGTTACTTGTGACAACAAATCATGACCTGTGGCTACGGTATTTAGGATAGCGTATGAGGGCTTATCCTTCAGCTGTGTGTAGGCTCATTTTCACTGCGGCTAGGGCTCCCTCTAGTACTTCTTAGATCTGTGTTGAAGCTCCTTAGACTAGAGAGCCTTTTCTTGACAACATTGAGGGCTTATACTTTACTTCCTTCCTTGACTATAGCTAGGGCATGTATACCTGTGGCTAGGGCTCCTCCAAGATTCCTCCTTTAGGGTTGCGTAGAAGGCATCTTGACTAGCTGCGTAGAACCCTTTCTTCACTGCGTTAAAATCTCCTCCATGATAGTGTTAGGATCTAGGGCATCCTCTAGGGCAGCGTATCCTCTTTAGATTTTTCCTCCCACCAAAACCCAAAGACAAGTGGAGAGGAAGAGATCACCAAGAGGATGTGTATCCAAATGACTTTCAAGGCACCTCTATTTATACTAAAACGTTGAGCACAAGAGGGGTTTATTTGGTTGCTGGCCGACCTTGACGAATTGTCCCATAACACAAATAAATTCATATCTCCATGAATACTTATCGAAATCGGATGATCTTTAGATCAATCTTACACCTATCGATGTGAGGGATCCAAGAAAAATATCAGTTGCTATAAATAAGATGACCCACATGAAGTTTGGCCCTAGTTGCCAATTTTAACAGTTAGGGTCTAGGGCATCCATTAGGGCAGCATATACTCTTAGTGACTTTTCCTTCCACCAAAACCCAAACGAGTGGAGAGGAAAAGATCACATGAGATGGTGACAAATGACTTGCAAGCCACCTCCTTTTATAGTAAAACGTTGAGGATAGATGGGGCCAATTTCGTTGCTAGCTGACCTTGACGAATTGTCCCATAACACAAATAAATTCATATCTTCGTGAATACTTATAGGAATGGAATGATCTTTAGATCAATCCTACACCTCTCGATGAGAGGAATCCAAGAAAAATATCATTTGCCATGAATAAGATGACCCACATGGAGTTTGGCCCTAGTTGCCGATTTGAACACTCCCTCTCAACTAGGGAGAACTCCATTTGCTAATCCATCTACCAGACTGCACTATCTCTCCCTCTCAACTAGGGAGAACTCCATTTGCTAATCCATCTACCAGACTGCACTATCTCTCCCTCTCAACTAGGGAGAACTCCATTTGCTAATCCATCTACCAGACTGTACTATCTCTGCCATCAGTGCCCTACACTGATTTGCTGAACTATGAAGAAGAAGTGATCGAGAATTTATCATACCATCCTCTACTGACCCAAAGTCAGTCCCATATAAAAGAGAGTGTCTCATACCACTCTTACTGATCCGAAATCAGTCCCAAATAAAGAGTGTATCATACCACTCTTACTGATCCGAAATTAGTTCCTAAAGATAGTGAGTTACATCACTCTTACTGACCCGAAGTTAGTTCCAATTGATCCCAGATCAATATCATCCTAGCATAGGGAGTACGGTAGTAACATGATGCGTCCTTCGGTACTACTATGGTCCCTATCCTCATTTCCCTACTCATTGGCCAAATGAGAGGTACCTCCGATGAGTCCCAGACTGCGTGGGTAGGATGTCTCAGCAGGAGAAGGATGAACCACTCATCCTGCCTACATGTCCCTAGGGGTATCCCAAGGGAAAGCTGAACCACTCACCCTGTACACAACAAATCACTAGGGGAAGGCTAAACCACTCGCCCTATGACTGTGTCTCGGTAGGAGAAGGATGAACCACTCATCTTGCCTACATAGCAGAGCACTAGGGGAAGGCTAAACCACTCACCTTATGGTTGCTCATCGCTCCACGATGTACCCCCAAGCCCCCCAGAGCTCCCAGAGCTCAATGTCCATATCTTACAAGACCCTTAGGAGAGAGTCTCTCCACGACTCCTAGTCGTTCTCGGAAAGTCAAGAATTTGACCTTTCCCAGGGGCTTCGACAGAATATCAGTGACCTGCACATCAGTCCCAATGCGATGGAGCCTTCTTGCTCCTCGATGTACCATATCTTAGATAAAGTGGTACCTGATGTCTATATGCTTGGAGCGATCATAGAACACAAAATTCCTTAACAATCAAACCCCCCTCTGATTGCCACAGAAGATCACGACGGTATCCAGCACGTGTCCAAACAACTCATTGAAGAGCTTTCACAGCTAGACAACTTCACAAGAGGCCATACTCATTGCTATGTATTCGGCATCATCGATGGTCAAAGCAACCGACTTCTTCTTCTTGCTCATCCAGGATATCGAAATAGAACCCAAAGAGAACCAACACCTAGAAGTGCTCTTGTGATCCTCCACACTGCATGCCTAATTAGCATCAGAATAATCATGCAACTTCACATTTCCGACAGTGTATCTCAATCCATGAGAGATTGTGCCCTGAAGATATATCAAATGATTCTTGGCACCAATCCAGTGAGACTCAACCATATATGAGCTCAGCATTCTAACTGCAAATCATATATCCGGACGAGAGTTCACCAAGATCATCAATGCTAGTATGAGTTTATGAAACTTAGAGGCATTTCCCAAATCAGGTCCGACATCACTACCGCATAACTTCTTAAAGTTAGGCTTCATCGAGGTAGTCACGAGCTTGTAGTTCATCATTCCAAATCCGGAATCCAACTCCCTCTTACTTTTGCAAATGAGAGGGTTTACACCTGTCAGAAAGAGGTCGTCCTCATAAGGTGCAAGTATGAGAGGTCTATCATCCACAACCTCAAAGCAAAGGTTTGAATCGACTTCACTCCTAGTGAATCTCAGCTTCATTAGATAGCTATCAATCCTCTCATATCAAGCCCGGGGTGTTAGCTTCAAGCCATAGAGGGCTTTCTTCCACCTGCATACATCATATTCCCGATCTTGATTCTCAAACCCCTCGGGTTGTTCCAAACATGTGGACTTGCTACCTGAAGGGAATGGTCCCCTTGTAAGATTTTCCTTCAGTACATCTCGGACATGCACTTCCATGCTCTTCTTGAATTCAGGCATCCCTTTCACCATCTGTCTCACATCGGGTAGGGCCCCATAATGAGCAGACCTCCGGTGCGATAGAAGAGATGTGTCAACTGACATGGTCCCCAATGGACTTCCTGCAACTTGATACAAATTGCCAACCTTGAACTCAAAAGCATCTTAAAATTACTTTTTCAAACACGTACCTTTCCATTGATGAATGCCACCTTGAAACCTTTCCATTGCCAAAATGGACACCAGGTTCTTCTTGAGATCAGGTACATATACCCTGATCCAATTGAAGAGTAACATTCCCTACACCCTTTACGGGATAGGTGGCATCGTGTCCAAGAATAATCTCCAAGTTGTTTCCTTCTCTCTCAGATTAGAGAGAACTTCCCTGTGTCCTGTGAAGTGCCTTGAAGCACCATTATCAATATACCACTTTTCCAAAGTGTCCGGAGGAGAGGTAGTGAAGAGGGCTGAACTCCTCTTGCTTATTTGAAACAACATTTGGTTCTTCATACTGGAGATCCTCGCTTTCTTGAAGAGTCGGCCATTTCCTAGATGACTTGCATTCCTTTTTCCTTTGCCATTGTACTTGTCATTCCTTCGATCATTGAAGATGCCCCTGGAATGATTGTTATCATTATCAAGTGATGTGTCCCTTCTAATCGAAAACTCCTTCGCATAATGGCCAAACTTATTGTAAGCAAGGCATCTGCCTTTCCTTCCACCCTTAGTGTACTTGTTCTTTGTAGCTGGTGCATTTTCTGAAGGCTCCGGGATTTTACCCTTCACGTAATCCAACACTTCTTGCTCTTCCAATGTCAGATTCAGAGACATCTTCCATCCATGATAGACTTTTCATGGAGCTTGACTTCAGCCGGGAAGAGGGATGAGGAACCCATTGAGCCTTTGACCTTGTCCAACTGTCTTCGGTGATTGCTCTTTCACTCTTGCTTGGGCTTTGTCTTCGCCTCAGCTCTGATACCATGTTAATTTTAGGTATGTTCTATGTTGATAGCAAATTTACTTAAATTTTCCATATTAGCTCAATATCAATTCTAGATTAGCAATCACATTTAGCATGATAGTGAAATGTAGATAGAACATAAACATAAATCGCAGAAGACAAGCCAAGACAAGAGGACACAAGATGTGGCGCCAGCCAGGGACAAACCCCTATGTGGGGAAACCCTTGATCAATTCTTCTTATGTCCTTCAATAGTTCAGCTTAGAGAGAGAGATAGTACATATACATCAGAAGTCAACGCTTTGACTTGTCAAAATAAGAGCAGAGATTTTCTCTAAGAAGATGTCACATGAGGTAGCTGATCTGAACACAGGTGATTCCATCACCTTGCTGTACCTATCACTGTGCTGCACCATGCTGCACCATCATACCATGTCCATCATCATTGTGTTGCACCATCACCATGTCCATCATCACTGTGCTGCACCATGCTGCACCATCATCATGTCCATCATCACTGTGCTGCACCATACTGCACCATCATTGAGGTGTACCTCATCATGCTGTACCCAACATTCTGCTCTTCATCATCATGCTTCACTATTCATCATGCTGCACTATGCATCATGCTGCACTATGCATCATTGTGCTGCACCACTGTCACTGTGCACTATGCTGCACCATTCACTGTTGTATCCGCCACTGTGCACTATGCTGCACCATTCACTGCTGTACCCATCACTGTGCACTACGTTGAACCATTATATAATACGCACTGCATTGTGACCTTAGGACAGCCTTATCGGCTGTTATGGCTTGCAACCTAGCAAAGCAGCAAGTTGTAACTTGTAAATTATTTCAACAGGCCTAGATAAATCTCGGAACAAGATTATTCATTACCTTGGTACAACGCTGTCATCTATTGTGAATCTAGAACCCCTTAATAGCATCTTGAGGCCTTAGGTCATTTCAACTTTGAAACCTCTTTTACTGTGGTGTTGTAGCGGCTACAACCGCCCTCCAAAATTTTGCCTTGGCCTGTTTTGGAGCCTCCCTACCAACCTTCATAGCAGCTTGCCTTGCTTTGTCAAGTCCTCAAGCTTCAGTGTCTTTCTTGCTCAAAGGCAGCCTATCGATCACAGTTTGATCTTTTCCCTTCACAGGCTGCTCATCCAGACTTGGACCAACTATAGGCTGAGCAAATTTGCGCATTTCTGGAGGGCAACCGACCTTCTCTCCAGGAATTGCGCAATTCCCTTTCATAGCATGTTGGGCTCTAGGATTGCGCAATCATGCCAACCAACCCTCCCAACAAGATTTGCGCAATTTTACCCATCAACAGGCAATTCAGCCCAGGATTTGTGCAAATCTGGGCAGCAGTCAGCTGCTGGGCCCAGAAATTGTGCAATCCCCTTGGGCAGTCAGCCCAGCTTACAGTGGGAAATGCACATTTTTCTCCAATAGTCAAGCAGTGTCTTGCATGTGCAGCTGAGTTGACCGGTTCCCTATGGGACTGAGCAAAACAGACTTGCATGCATGGTTGTTTCTCCCAAGGTAGCATGCAAAGGCATCCCTTGTTTCAGGGATCTATGTTTAGCAATTGGAGGTTACATGCAAGGAACGATTCAGAAACCTCCCTCCAAGTGTCGCTTCCCCTAGATTTGTGGCATGCAGGTCATAGCCTTGTTGTTATCAAAACTCATCAACCGGGCGTTGTAAAGCTCATTTCTCACATCAACCTTGTAGCTCTGACATCTCACATCACATCTAGGAGCAGTCGGCACATTCAGGTCAGCTGTTTTGGGGTAAGCTTGCTTCCCATGCCTTGTGCTGCATTTCTCTCACTTTTTGTGTTTTCGCTTGTGGAGTACTGTTTGCTTGATTCCTTTGAATGCTTGCTGTCGTTCACATGTATACTAGCTTGTCCTAACGCTGTTTTAGTATCTCACTGCTGTCGCATGCATGAAACTGTTTTGCACGGACGTTCGCCCAACCGGCGAATTGCCTCACCCACATGCATGTTGATCTGTTTGCTGAATCTTTCATTCATGTTTTGCATGCATTGTCGATCACTTTTGCTATCACTTACTGTTGCCATGCATTCACTGACTTGTTTTCAGTTGCCCGTCGGCGAGTTGGGCCAACCTTGGCCCGGGCTCTATCTTCACCAAGGCTGCATTGTGCAATCTGGGAAAGGAAGGCGGCTCACCTTCCTCTCCTGATTTGTGCATTCCTGCCCAACACTAGCCTTCAGGATTGTTTTGTGCATTTTTGGAGGACAGTGGCTGCTTGGCCCAAGAAATTGCACAAATTTGCCCCTGGGCTAGCAGTCCTTCCCAGCTGGAACCGCTCATTGCGCAATCCCAACAGTCAACAACCACACTGGACTGTGCATTGTGCAATTCCAACAGCCCGGATTGTGCCTTGTGTAGTCTTGGCAGTTGGTCTCCAGACCTCCTGCCAAAATTGCGCAACCTTCATGATCATTCACCCAAGTATGTTGCAAGTCAGTTCTCATGTTCACTTTGGTTTTTGACTGACAGATTGCTTGCTATGAATGTTGCCATGTCTCCAGGTATCACAGTGTTGGAATTTCTAAGTCTGACACATTAGAAACCCTTCATGCAGTTTACTGATTTATTCCTACCTAAATGTTCTATTAATTAACAAGTTATTTACCATGGAAATACTGGAAATAAATACAAGTACTTGATCAACACATTACAAATCATCAACTGAAGGAAATAGAAACAAGCACACAACTAACACCGTTGTTTTTGGACCAATGTCCTCGGAAAAACCCAATGCAGGAAAACCGATGCAGCTATCTGAGGGTTTGATTTATTAAGCATTTTAGAATACAATCTGGGTGCCAAATCCGGCTCACCCAACAGAGAAAACTCTCGACAGTAGTACCTCTCTACTCGGAAGCAGATATTCCGGTTGAAACCCCAAATAAACACTCCGGCAGCTCCACAGCTCCAATCTGCCCCACGAAACCCCAACGTCAGCCTCTCTCTGGCCCAACGTTAGCCCAATGTCACTCTGGCTTGGCCTGCGTCAGCCTCTGGAGGCATTGCGTCAGCCCTCTGGCCCTCTGCGTCACCCACGCTGGCCCTCTGAGGCACTGTGTAGCTCCTGGCTGCCTCTACATGAGCCTTGGCTGGCTCTGCATGAACCCTTGGTTGCTTTTGCGTCCCTCTCTCCGGCTACTGTGCTGATCCTCCCGGTGCTATCTCTGCCTCTCTGCTTCTATATTCACTACCCCTCAGCTACAACTCTGATCACTCTCTCAACTTTCTCAGCAAACCCAGCCCCAGAAAGTCGAAATCTTGATCTCTTGGTGTGTTCTCCAAGTGACCCTCAAGCCTCCTCTTATACTTTTCTCGTTGACAAATCAACGGCTGAGATTAATTCCCTAATCAACGGCTAAGCTTAGATCTGGCTTGATCCATGACTTTTGGACCATTCTAACACAGTTCTATATTAATTCACATTAATATTTTATTTTCCCTTAGTTTAGACTTAGGGACTCCATTAAAAATATTAATTATTTTAATATCTCCCAAACTGTTTAGGATTTGCCTAAACCCTTTCCAGGTATTGGAGATCTCATGTGCCTTGGCCTCTCCACCAATTTTCGTGGCTAGAGCACATCCGATGCTACCCCAAATCAACACACATGTGTTCATCTGCCTCTCAATAGTACAGGTACAATGGTTTCCAAGAGAGAAGAGACGAAGACACTGTTCAGAGCATTCTTGGGGATGCAGTCGATCAAGTGTCCATGGGATTACCTACTCACGAAGACATCAAGTTGTTCGTGTACAAGGACATCAAGCAGTAGCATCACATTGAGCAACATCATAAACAACAACTGAAGGCAGCATACCAAATGCAGCGAACGCAACAAATGAAGCGAGTGGAGCGAATGCAAGAGGAAGTTTGTTGACAACATAGAGGCGGAAAAAAGTGCAAGATCAAGTAGATCCACTGATAATGAAAGCAACTTTGGAGACTTAGGCTATGAAGTGACAACACGACATGAAGATCATGCGAAGGTAGAAGATGGAACAAAGAAGGAGTTGCATGTGCTGAAGCAACAACTCAGGAAGAACATGAAGCTGCACAAACAATCCAATGATTTGTAGCATGAACGGGAACGATAGTGGGCGCAACATGCACTAACGGATGAAACTGCGCCAGTACAAGTTAAGGATCTATCCCAGCAGTTGACATAGAGCAAACATGGCGAGCAGTGTTGTTGATCACATGCAAAGGATCCAACAGCATGCATGTCGTTGAGCGCATGCATGCAATCCAACCCATTCAACACACTCACCAAAGCGAAGACAAGAAGCAAGTCCAACTGGGGCTGAACATGCGTTTCGGCAAGTTGACGCGCATGACCACCAACACACACTTGAAAATCAACACGGACACTATGCATCAATGTCTTGCCGGTTCAACCATAACCAAGAAGACCATGCACATGTTAGCAGAAGAGTTGGATGAAGGGGTTGAACTAATGCACCAGTTGCAACGAAGGCAAGAGTTCGCTTGAGCAAGATGTCGCCATGAGGTGCACGCACTCCATCACGGACAACCAAGCTTGGCATCAACTCACCAGCTTCACCATCACAAGAATGTCAAAGAGTTGGTCTCACCACAGTGGACCGAGTGTCAGTGATGTCTTGCAAGGCTTGCTCAAGCCATGTTGTCTCACATGAGTACATGGTTGTTGTAATGTTGAGTCATGTCAAGTGTAAGTCGAGTGTCAACAGTTGGATGTAACAATCATAGAGTAGGTGAAGAGTCATGAGGACTGTCACAAAGAGGAATGTCAAGGGTCACCCCACCCTTTGCTATAAATAGCCCCTCATAACTCATTGTATAGGCTTTTGGTCAGCCAAGCTTCTACTAAGACTATCTTGAAGAAGGCTTGGACAATATTGTAATGCGCCTTAGCTTCTCCACTGCATGGAGCTAGTACATCTCTTTGGAGGAGCAGGCGGATGTGGCTGTAACGTTCCACTGTTGGGGCTAGCAGGTTTACATGGTGTATTGTATGATTGTGACTTACACTTCTTTAATAATAAGAAGCAACACATTTTCATGCATATGTTGTTATTGTAGTTGGACTGTTCCGATTGCCTTAATGATATATGTTGTTTAACTTACGTACTTGTATATGCACTGATTTGTATGCAGTTATATGAATCTTGTTGTTAATGTGTTGCATGTGTTGTTAATGCTATCACCGTCCATGTCGACTGCTCTGCTGGACATCAGACAAACCTTTCTCATGAAGCTTGCTATATGAACCGCAACACTCGTCTCCACATCTGAGTGGACCGCTCCGCCGGAAGCTGTGCATGTCCTTTGTGTGGTGTGTTCCTAGCCGAGTTGGGACTGATCCCTTTCAACCTGGAACTCACCTTCACCTTCCTCTCCCTTCAAAGTGTTGGAACCTCTCGTACACATTCCTTGACTCTCTGCATTAGTCACACCCTTGCTATTGACAGAGTTATCTTACTTGCCTCTGTGTGACATCACTGTCAAGGCATTACCTTATGAGCCACTGCTGGGACTCATACACCAAACGGTCTGAGGTCTAATTGGGACTTTTTACTGGGGAGATCCCCTTGACATATTGGTAGGTCCAGCACTGTCAACATTTCTGGCGCTAGGAGGGCCTGATGACAAGCGGTGTCCTCTCATGCAGTTTTGAACCTTTGCATATCTTTCATGGAGTCTTGCATTCTTCTTTCCTTGAGGTGTTTTTTGAATCGTGAAGATGTCTCCATCTCAGGGAAGATTTTCAATCTCTTGTCCATTCACACGTATGATGGTGAAGGCGAAGTGGCTTGGCCTGAGCACTTACATAACTTCCTTTCCATGATTTATGAAGAAGATGAGTTTACTGATGAATAGGCCGGTCTGCTGCTTGCATTCACACTTTGCGAATCCCCATTTCGTTGGGTGCTCAGTCTACCGGCTGACACCGTGCACTCATGTGAGCACTTCTGTGATCTTATTGAAGACATGTTCTATTATTTTGATCCAGACCATCTTGACCGAAAACTGTTAAAACAACAGAGGGCTCCGCATGAATCCGTTATTGATTTTTGGCAGCGCTTTCGTGACTTGTAGTTTCAAGCTTCGAAGAGCCAGATGAATTTTTCTTATCTTTGGGACCGGTTCGAGTATTGCCTTAAGAAATCAGCTCGACCCAATAGGAAGCTTGATATCAAGCCTCACTCAACATTCTTCATTGATGGAACTGTGCAATCTCATGTGGGAGCAGGCACTGTCTCAACGGATTGTCCGCCTCCCTCTCATTCAATAATTCCACCATCGCCCTGTGATGTTGAGGATCATGTTCACACACTTGTTCAACCTTCACACCCTCCCAACATCACTCCACACAATTTTCGCGCAGATTTGGTTGTGAGTCCTTCGAGTTCTCATATGCATTCCTTTTTTCGACCTCCGTCTTCGCACCCAGGTGTTCCTCTGGATGATGCTGTCTTGTGTTTGTCCATTCCGGACTCTTCACTTGTTGTGAATGAGGAACAACCCACTGACGGAGTTGGTGTTGCACAACCAACATGCGTTGTCATTCATGAAGAGTATGAGTGGGAGCTTGAGCATCAACACTCGGCAAAGGATGACTCCCTTCCGTCCGAGCCCCCTCTGTTCTTTCCTAACATCGTTGGTGAACCTGCCATCCATGATTTTGCATGTGTGTCTTCATCTACGGATGCACCCATTGTTGATCTTTCGTAGGACACACCGTATGTTAGCCCATCATCCAACAATGAAGAGGACCAATCATTCATTGAAAATCCACTTGATCTTTCATTTGCTCTTTCCGGAAATGCAGAGGGTGAACATCCTTCCTTCTCATCTACCCCTCTATGTGATTCGTCAAATCATGAGGATGTTGACCAACATCTTGGATTTTCTGATCTTGGTTGTCGTGATCTCTTCACCTCATTATCTGATCATGATGTTGATTCACTCGTTAATCTGTCTAAGCCTCTGGTCTACGAAGATCCATCTATCAACGAAGTCGAAACCCCACAAACCGTCGAGGCACTTCAGCCCTCGTTGATGGTTATGTTAGGCCCTCGCTGTCCTGAGATTGGTTTTGCTTCCGATCAGGGAATTGTTCAAACACTCGAGGCTCCTCATCACTCATCTGTATGCATTGAAGATTCATCTCACTCATAGATCACACTTCCTCCACTCGAACTGCATAATCCCATTGCTCATGCATTGGAGGAGTCTTACATTGCAAGCACTCGTTCGCGACACAAGTTATCTTTGTTTCTTTCGTTTGCTTGCATGTCTCAGTCAAGAGTGTGCTTTTGCTTCAAAGTTGCATGTAGTGTCACATAACACCATGATAAGTCCACGGACTGTTTGTCATGCACATGCACTCACTTATGTCCCGTGGGCACTTTGAAACACGAAGTGTGGCTGTCTTCACTGTTATATCTTTCTTGTATGCTAGTCCACACGATTGGGTTACTCGCGGACCAAGCCTTCACCAACATGGGTCTACCAATGTGCCGATGGTTGCATTGGAAGTATCACTTCACGTGATCAGGCCCATGCACCGTTAGTGTAGGAGTAGGAGTAGTGTTTGCTTTCAGTTGTTTGCTTGCATGCTTGTTTGCTTTCATGCTTTGATTGCTTGTTTGTTTGCTTGCTTGTTTGTTTACTTGCTTCACTTTCATTTTTGCTTCTACTCTTGCTTTGCTTTGTTGATTGTTAGTTCGTTCGCTTGTTTCATTCGTAGGTTAGTTCGCATGAAACCATGTGTGACTCATGAAACGAGCTGGGTAAAGTACAAGAGGGTTTGTACAACTATCACTACTTGGTTATCTGTCATCTTGCCTATGTATGATGAACTTGTTACTCTTAATCCATGATAATTCGAAGGAAAATACGTTCTCTTTGAAGTGAACCCTGGTGTAAACACAACGCTTGCGTGCTTACTAGTGTCACCTTCTCTAGTCGGTTGTTTTTGGGTTAACCCTTGTCAGCCCAATCAAGTAGAGTAAGGTGAGGGGGAAAACCTTAACAGGCACGCCAGAGATACAATAAACTACCTCTCTGCTGGAACAACCTCTTCTGCTCTTAATAAGTCGGGATTCCTCTTCTGCCTCTGAAATGAATAAGTGCTATGCACAATGAAGAAAAGAAAAGAAGGAAAAGTCAAAAAATTCAAAATGAAAAATGAATAAGGCAAAAGAAGAGAAAAGCTTCCTGCGCAGAGAGGTGATGCAAGTAACTCCGTCGAGGTACTGACCAAGCTTGCTGGCAGCAGAGCCATGTTTGTGTTCCTTTGTGACTCCACCGGGGTACTATCCAGCCTTGCTGGCAGTGGAGCAACATCAGAGATGAAACTTAGACTCTGACGGCTATACTGCTTGTGCACTTATAAACCCCTCAACCCTAATCGAAACAATTGTGTTGCCTTGGATTGGAATGCGTGTCAATCGACCAAGAGTCTGGCGGATGCTACATCTTACAATCAAGCTAGTGTGAAGCTGAGAGCTGAACAGTACTTTCGGAGGTGTTAGACTTGCTTTTCACGAACAAGGTCCATTCAGAGAGCTGGAATTCTACCAGTGTGTCGCCAAGTGTTGTAGCAGCTACAACCACCCTCCAAAACTTTGCCTTAGCCTGTTTTGGAGCCTCCCTACCAACCTTCACAACAGCTTGCCTTACTTCATCAAGTCCTCAAGCTTCAGTATCTTTCTTGCTCAAAGGCAGCCTGTCGATCACAGTTTGATCTTTTCCCTTCACAGGCTACTCATCCGGACTTGGTCTAGCTGCAGGCTGAGCAGCTTCCCAGTGAAATTTGTGCATTTCTGGAGGGCAACCAACGTTCCCTCCAGGAATTGCGCAATTCCCTCTGACAGCCTGCTGGGCTCCAGGATTGCACAATCCTGCCAGCCAACCCTCCCAGCAGGATTTGCGCAATTTTTCCCATCAATAGGCAGTTCAGCCCAGGATTTGCGCAAATCTGGGCAGCAGTCAGCTGCTGGGCCCAGAAATTGCGCAATCCCCTTGGGAAGTCAGCCCAACTTACAGTTAGGAATGCACATTTTTCTCCAGCAGTCAAGCAGTCTCTTGCATGTGCAGCTGAGTTGACCAGTTCCCTCTGGGACTGAGCAAAACAGACTTGCATGCATGGGCTGTTTCTCCCAAGGCAGCATGCAAAGGCATCCCTTGTTTCAGGGATCTATGTTTAGCAGTTGGAGGTTACATGCAAGGAACGATTCAGAAACCTCCCTCCAAGTGTCGCTTCCCCTAGATTTGCGGCATGCGCGTCATAGCCTCGATGTTATCAAAACTCATCAACTGGATGCTGCAGAGCTCATTCCTCACATCAACCTTGTAGCTTTGACATCCCACATCACATCTAGGAGCAGTTGACACATTGAACTCAACTGTTTTGGGGTAAGGTCGCTTCCCATGCATTGTGCTGCATTTCTGTCGCTTTTTGTGCTTTCGCTTGTGGGATACTGTATGCTTGATTTCTTTGAACGCTTACTGTCATTTACATGTATACTAGCTTACCCTAGCGCTGTTTCAGTTTTCGTTGCTATCTCACTGCTGCCGCATGCATGACGGACGTTCGCCCAACAGACGAACTGCCTCACCCACATGCATGTTGATTTGTTTGCTGAATCTTTCATTCATGTTTTGCATACACTGTCGATCACTTCTGCTATCACTGAGTGTCACCATGCATTCACTAACTTGCTTTCAGTTGCCCGTCGGCGAGTCGGGCCAACCTTGGCCCAGGCTCTGCCTTCACCAAGGCTGCATTGTGCAATCTAGGAAAGGAAGGCTCACCTTCCTCTCCAAATTTGCACATTCCTGCCCAACACTGGCCTCTAGGATTGTTTTGCGCATTTTTGGAGGACATTGGCTGCTTGGCCCAAGAAATTACGCAAATCTGTCCCTGGGCCAACAGTCCTTCCCAGCTGGAATCACGCATTGTGCAATCCCAGCGGTTAGCAGCCAGACTGCACTGTGCATTGCGTAGTTCCAGCAGTCAGTCAGTCTCCTAGCAGCCTGGACTGTGCCTTGTGCAATCTCGGCAGTCGGTCCCCCGACCTCCCTGCCAAAATTGCGCAACCTTCATGATCATTCACCCAGGTATGTTGCAAGTCAGTTCTCATGTTCATTTTGGTTTTCGACTGACAAATTGCTTGCTATGAGTGTTTCCATGTCTCCAGGTATCACAGGTGTTCATCTGCCTCTCAGCAGTATAGGTACAATGGTTTCCAAGAGAGCAGAGATGAAGACACCGTTCAGAGCACGCTTGGGGATGCAGTCGATCAAGTGTCCATGGGCTTACCTACTCACGAAGACATCAAGTTGTTCGTGGACAAGGACATCAAGAAGCAACATCACAGCGAGCAACATCATGAACAACAACTGAAGGCAGCATACCGAATGCAACGAATGCAACAAATGAAGCGAACACAATGAATGCAAGAGGAAGGTTGTTGACAACATAGAGGCGGAGCAAAGTTGCAAGATCAAGCAGATCCACTGATAATGAAAGCAACTTTGGAGACTCAGGCTATGAAGTGACGGCGCGACATGAAGATCGCGCGAAGGCAGAAGATGGAACAAAGAAGGAGTTGCATGTGCTAAAGCAACAACTCAGGAAGAACATGAAGCTGCACAGACAATCCAATGAGTTGCAGCAGGAATAGGAACAACAATGGGCGCAACATGCACTCACGGATGAAATTGCGCCAGTACAAGTTAAGGATCCATCCCAACAGCTGACACAGAGCAAACATGGTGAGTAGTGTTGTTGATCGCATGCAAAGGATCCAACAACATGCATGTCGTTGAGCGCACGCATGCAATCCAACCCATTCAACACACTCACCAAGGCGAAGACAAGAAGCAAGTCCAACTGGGGTTGAACATGCACTTTGGCAAGTTGATGCGCATGACCACCAACACACACTTGAAGATCAGCACGGACACTATGCATCAGTGTGTTGCCAGTTCAATCGTACCCAAGAAGACCATGCGCATGTTAGCAGATGAGTTGGATGAAGGGGCCGAACCAATGCACTGGTTGCAACGAAGGCAAGAGTTCGCTTCAACAAGATGTCACCATGAGGTGCACGCACACCATCACGGATGACCAAGCTTGGCATCAGCTCACTAGCTTCACCATCACAAGAATGTCAAAGAGTTTGTATCACCATAGCGGACCGAGTGTCAGTGATGTCTTGCAAGGCTTGCTCAAGCCATGTTGTCTCACATGAGTACATGTGCATTGTAATGTTGAGTCATGTCAAATGTAAGTCGAGTGTCAACAGTTGGATGTAACAGTCATAGAGTAGGTGAAGAGTCATGAGGGTAGTTGAACTGTCACCCCACCCTTTGCCATAAATAGTCCTTCATAACTCATTGTATAGTCCTTTGGTCAGCCAAGCTTCTACTAAGACTATCTTGAAGAAGGCTTGGACAGTATTGCAACGCGCCTTGGCTTCTCCACTGCACGGAGCTAGTACATCTCTTTGGAGGAGTAGGCGGATGTGGCTGTAACGTTCCACTATTGGGGCTAGCAAGTTTACATGGTGTATTGTATGATTGTGACTTACACTTCTTTAATAATAAGAGGCAACACATTTTCATGCATATGTTGTTATTGTAGTTGGACTGTTTCGGTTGCCTTAATGATATATGTTGTTTAACTTACGTACTTGTATATGAATTGATTTGTATGCAATTATATGAATCTTGTTGTTAATGTGTTGCATATGTTGTTAATGCTGTCACCGTCCATGTCGACTTCTCTGCCAGACATCAGACAAACCTTTCTCATGAACCTTGCTATATCAACTGTCACACTCATCTCGGACTGATCTGTGAGTGTTGTTCGTGTTATCTTACCTTGTATGTTGTGACTATCGCATCCGAGTGGACTGCTTCGCCAGAAGCTATGCATGTCCTTTGTGTGGTGTGTTCCTAGCCGAGTTGGGATTGATCCCTTTCAACCTAGAACTCACCTTCACCTTCCTCTCCCTTCGAAGTGTTGGAACCTCTCGTACACATTCTTTGACTCTCTGCATCAGTCACACCCTTTCTGCTGACAGAGTTATCTTACGTGCCTCTGTGCGACATCACAGTCAAGGCATTACCTTACGACCCACTGCTGGGACTCCTACACCAAATGGTCTGAGGTTTAATTGGGACTTGTTACCCGGGAGATCCCCTTGACATGTTGGTGGATCCAGCACCGTCAACATGTGGCCATGTGACCTTTCACTTGATGAGGTTAGGTGTTATTCCTTATAGCTGATGGGCCAGATATGATAGTGTTGTAGTCACCTTGTTTGGATTGAGAGTGAGGGCTGTACAATAGCTACGGATCAGGCCTGTGGTTAGTGCAGCTACAGCTGCGTATCTTGAGCTGAGAGTGGACCTCCTTTATTGCGGATAGGGCTAGATGAAAGCCTCTTCAAACTGCGGTTTAAGGCCTTCCCTTCACAGAGTGTAAGTGTCCCTTCTTGCTGCGTGTACTGCGGCTAGGAGACTAGATCATCCATGGCAACGTTTAGCATTAGGATGATAGCGTATAGGATTTAGGCATCCCTTCCATGACAACGTATAGGAATTAGGCATCCCTTACATGACAGTGTATAGGGAGCCTTTTAGGACAGGGAATAGGGTCTCTCCTAGACCTGCAATTAGATCTCTCCTTGCTACGTTATTGTAGTTTCATTAAAGCCTCCTCCATGACAACGTTAGGGTCTAGGGCATCCATTAGGGCAACGTATACTCTTAGTGACTTTTCCTTCCACCAAAACCCAAACGAGTGGAGAGGAAAATATCACATGAGATGAGTGACAAATGACTTGCAAGCCACCTCCTTTTATAGTAAAATGTTGAGGATAGATGGGGGCAATTTGGTTGCTGGCCGACCTTGACAAATTGTCCCATAACACAAATAAATTCATATCTCCATGAATACTTATCGGAATCAAATGATCTTTAGATCAATCCTACACCTCTTGATGAGAGGAATCCAAGAAAAATATCATCTGCCATGAATAAGAAGACCCACATGGAGTTTGGCCCTAGTTACCAATTTTAACAATTTGGCACTGGAGGAGCCCAACACATGCCTTAGAAGGGCTTACATGTGCATGATGTCAACATTTCGACCTCTTCTGTGGGTTAATTGTTATGTTTTTCATTGGCCATGAGGTTGGCTTGTAACCTCACCTAGCATCAAGCCCATTATTTTACAATTTGAGGGGCTTTAGGCTAAAATTAGAGATATTTAGCTATGTATAAATTTGAGAGAGATCATTTCACTCTCTCATCATCATCACTTGGAGAATTTAGACCTCATAGAGAATTTCGCTCTTGTTTCCTTCTTGGCTGTTAGAGTATTCTTGGATGCATTTCGATGTGTGGAAGCTATTTTGGATTGTCTTTGGACCTATTTCTTTGATGGGT
The DNA here is from genome assembly GCA_031772625.1 of Pinus tabuliformis. Taxonomy (NCBI): domain Eukaryota; kingdom Viridiplantae; phylum Streptophyta; class Pinopsida; order Pinales; family Pinaceae; genus Pinus; species Pinus tabuliformis. The sequence continues at coordinate 287,038,520 of CM062809.1, read as the reverse complement.
GGATGGGATACTACACGTTATCTTGTAAGTGCTTATTATTGAAGATTTTCATTTTGAAACTGTCTAATGTATGCAATTGCTGCTTCTAGAGTATGCTAATTTGTTTCTTAACTTGTTGAAAATTAATTTTAAAGGCTATATAGTTGAGAATTGCATATGTTACTCACTGTATAACATGTAATGAATGTTCCTAGTGGAGGAATTCTTATAACTCTCCACCAAACTCCATTTATCATTCAAAGGGTAAATGCTGGAATTTTGATACCTAGGGCATTAAATTTTGACCTCCTTAGCAACAAATTTAGCTTATCTTGAGCATCCTTGACTCCATATGCCCAAAGGATAAGGCACTAGTCCAAGTTTTTGGTGATCAACCTAAATTTTTCTCTTCTCAAATTTGCTCCTTTAAGGCTAGGGCAAAAATCTAGGGCTTGGAGCAAAATTTTAGGGAGGAGGCATTTTGGTGATCTGAGAGCCTAAACATCAAGAGATAGGTTTAGGCTACCTAATCTATCAATTTGGTGGGCATTGACTCATATTTCATCCATACAATCTCTTGCCCCAAGTGTTGCTTTAAGAGGGAAACCCTAGTTTCTTCTCCCTCAATTTGAGATCTTGCTTGAGGGTTTCATGAGCCTTGGATTGGTTGAATATCATTATAAGAAACCCTTTCCCTAGGGCCTTGACCTTGTGAATAATCATTACCATTGAGAAACCTCAAAACCCTAGGTCTTGAGCCTTGTTTTCTAGGGATTTTCATTGGGAGCGATTTGCTTCTTTGGAGCCTAGTACCTTTATTGTGCCTCTCTCTTGAATGAGCCCTAGTATTGTCAAAGTCATACCTGGAGATACTTGGGGATGTTCTTTGGCAAACCTGAAGGATTTCTTGAAGGGTTCTCTTTGTATTAAGCCATCATCTCTTATACATGTAGTACATACTTACAAGCACAACATGTGATACCAAGGACATAATCTAACTTCTCAAGTTAGTTCTTTTACATAATCATGGAGGATGGAATCCTATGATAAGTTGTTCATCTTTCAATCATTAGTAGGACCTTCTACTTGACATCCTAGTTTATTTGTAAACACATACGTACCTTTAAGACAATAGAAATTTAGACACATACGTACCTTTAAGACAATAGAAATTTAGACACATACGTATCTTGAGAATTACATACCTCTGACTTTAACTGTATCTTAATACTTGAATTTCTTTGTGCTGGTACCTTGTGCTCCAGACTTATCCAATCAGATCTTCAAGACTATAGGACAAACTTCGGATGAGATGACACAAATTCATGTTTCTATTTGATAACTTATGGCAAGGTTGTATTTATATACTTGAAGTGTCATTCCTGTCTTCATCATCATAGAGATAGTAACCTAGTCCTTGTTGTAGATATAGCCCAAGCAATGACTATCCATCTTCAGTCCTGAATTTTCTTTACTGTGATAACACCGATCCCTTGACTGTGGTGAATCCTTCACATTGTTGTGACACCGAATCTTAGTGGTAGTACCAAAATCCTTTTTCTGTTGTTGGCATCAGAATTGTGTTATTGTAGTAACACTGAAACCTTCTCACTGTTAAGACTTTGTTGCTATGGTAGCACCGCCTTATTTACTGTATCTAGACCTTGTACCAAGAACTAATTCATAGAGATAGTGCCAAGATCTCATTACTGTATTGAGATCTCATCACTGTAGTTGCACCGAGATCCCATGATTTTATTACTGCAGGCATACCAAGATTCTTTACCACTGTAATTATACCGATACCTGTGATAGTCTTTGAGACTGTAATGGCATCGAACTAGCCTGAAACTTCTGAGATTGACCCGAGCCTCTTTCTTCTGAGATATCACTGAAGTAAAACCTTGTTACTTGATTTGTCTTTTTCCTCAAGGTGTGAATGAACTGGCTTACTATAATCTGCTTTCCATCCTTTCAATATACCTCAGAATATATAGCTCAGAAATGTCCTTGGATCTTGATCTTCAATGCAAACAGAACTTCTCACTGAGACTGCTTCAAAGATGGATGAGTGTTCTTCAAACTGCCTTTAACCTTTGACCATAGCTCTGAACCATGTTGGAAAATCCATATAGGTGGCAGTTAAATCGATTTCCCTTATTATGACATTAACTTGTGATGTTTTCATTATTAGTATTAAATCTCATAATTATCTTTTCTTATTATCAAGATAATGCGAAGCAACAAATAGAAGAGAACACAAGATATAGGCACGCTGCCAGGGCAAAACCCCCCTCAAGGGGAAAACCCAGTCACAAAATTCTTCCTTTAGTAGATTCAAAAGATGAGACGACCATGACTCTTACAATCTAGACTCAAGACTACCTCCATCCATTAAGTCAACCTCATCTCTATGCTTGTACCGAATCCTTATCACTGTGATGTTATCGGGCACTGAACTTCTTCCTTACACAGGCACCAAACTTCTTCACTGAATCTCCTCACTGTGATATATGTGAATTCTGTGGTCACTGTAAGTTCATCTCTTCACTGTAATCTGCATGCTTGTGATCAATAGCACCGAAAATTCCTTTTTGAGATAGCACCGATATATATTCACTGTGATAGCCCAAAACTGTGATAAGAGTGAAGATGGTTTTCTTTCATAACAGTGAAGTTTGTCTAGCAACCAATCCGATCTCCTTTCCTTGTGATAACACCGAAACAATCCGAGCTTCTTCACTGTGATTACTTCTGTGATGTCTGAACTAGATTTCAGATGAGATCCGAACTTGTGTCTCTGTATTTGATGCGAGTTACTTAGGCTGGTATATATAGTGGTTGCCACATGTAAATAAGCCGACATATGTTCATGAAGAGTTGCGTCTTGTTATAGGCCGACATGAGTTCATTTTATGACAGTTTCTTTGAGGCCGACTTGAAGGAGTCGATGAGGAGGTTGACTTGATGATGGAGGAGTCTTTAACCAATCAACACATTGACTTTGACAATACCCTAAAGCCTTCAATGGAGGCTTGACCTATACATTTGACCCAAGCATGAAACCCATGCTTTAATAAGTCAAATAAATTTAATAATAAAAATTCTTTTCACTTTCTTTTGACAAATAAATTACATTTTGACTTCAAGTACAATAAGATCGAATAGGCCATGTAGCTGCTGGTTGTGTTCCACAAACACCCCCACCTACTTTGCTCCTCTTCTTGAGAGATCACAAGAAAAAAGCTAGAAGTTCTCTTTTTATTTTCCTTGCTTAGAAGTAGTCTCTAGAACTTAGTACTTTGTATTTGTTATGGCTTATTTTGTAAACATTCTATGCTAATTTTAGTTTGAACTTTGAACCTACCTTTGAACTGTTGACTGAATCTTACAATCCTTGGTAATGAATATGATGCTTTGTTTCATTTCGTGGTCTTTTTTATGTGTCACGTTTTTTTTGATGACAAATTTTGTGTATTGAAACCTGAAGGTTGATGATTGATCATTTTATATCAATGTTATAAGTTATAACTACTAGATGATTGATGTTATATGTGTACTAAATGGTTCATGCATTAATGATCATCATTAATTCAATAGTTAAATCTATGTTCATGTTTTCAGCAGTTGATTCAACATTTTGCGTGTTTTTTTTTGAATATATATGCATCAAAATATGTATTATATAAAAAAATGCTCACAAAACACTGTGCTCTCAGAATCTTATTGAAAATTGCACTTCCCACTGCTTCCAACTCTTCTGCTTCTTGCTCCCACTTGCTTCTCTCAATGGCCTTGGTTTCAAGGGTTTAAAAGACAGATTGCACAATCCTATTCGGGAACCCCTCCTTTGTTAGATGAAAGCCAACCTAAACTGAGAGAAGTGTCCACCAAGGTGATAGTGGGTGGATATTCTATTGTTACCCTAGGATTGCATCTTTTTATTGGACTTGAATACTTTCTAATTGCAGGTATAAAAGGTAGCACTACAGATACCATTTATCAATTTGGAATGTTCTACAGTGTATTTTTTATTTCCATTGGTTTTATAGCATTATCTTTCTTGTCTCAATAACAATGACATGCACTTTGATGTCTTTTACCTATGGAGGTTGTTTGTGGAGTCCCACCCTCTAAAAAATGATGGGGAACTGCCAGATAGCACGCCCTTAATATTCCTGCTGCATACGGGAATCTCAAAGAACTCTAGAGTAGGTCCCAAACTTATCCTAAGTCCCTCCTAGTAGAAATTATTGCCAACAATGAGATTAACAATCACACTAATATTGAATTTGTGAATCAAGTTCAAATTTTGAAGCCAAACACAATTAAAAACCTAATTTTAGGTGAAAAAGTGTATGAAATAAACGAACAACAATCGGCGATTATGTTTCAAAATCCCATTTTAAAGTTGTGTCTATGTGGGATAATGTTGTTATAATTTTGGGTTCAACATGGATGAAATGTTGTTTACTATTTCTTTAAACATGACAATGAAATGTTTGTCACTTTGACATAATAAAATAAGATAATGTTACATAATTTTCAACAAAATCATGTACAGAAGATACCTCCCAAATAGATATAGATGGTGCACCAGTCATAGTTTTAAAACTTGGACTCGGACTTGGACTCGGCCACTTATTAACTCGAGTTTTGACTCAGACAGTTTGATTTTAATGACTTGGCTTTCAAAAAAATACAGAAAATACTGAAGTTAATGAAAAACTATTTTTAATATTCCAAACCATTAGAGGCATAAGAAGCATACCAATGATTAGCACTTCAAGAATTCAAACTAGTTAAAGCTAAATGAACCGAAGCTCCATTACTGCAGGTGCCAATGTAATGGCATGGAATTCTAGTTCTAGAACATCTCTGGGGCTTTTGTTAGCATCAGATATCCCAGAATGCTGCACAACATCCATTCTATAAAGCCATAACCCACAATTCTTCTGTGGGAGTAATAAGTCAAAAGCCTACAAGGTTTTCACAGCATTGCATAGTTTACCATTTTTTAAAGCGAAGCTTTCTAGAAGTTTTTCTTTTATCTTGTTTCATGGTAATGTCTTAAAAGTTCCTTTATGGAGTTTGTCAGCAAAATGCTTGTAATGTTCCAAACTTAAATAAATAGTGATATACAAAACAAAATCGATTTGTGACACAAGAAATAAAAACAATCAGCAAATGCTTATTAAAACTATAGAAGTAAGAACCAGCTAAGCCATTTTATTAATGAAATGGAGCAAGTACAATAATATGGAGAAATTCAACTGGGCTTGCCTCAAGGGCAAGCTTGACAGGACCCAGGTGATAAAACAATAATCTCGAAGCTGGAGATGACTGCTTCTCTAATGCTCTGCGTTGTCCCTAGAAACTACATTGTTCGTTGGAAAGGAACTGCAAGAAACCCCATCTCTGGTGCTCAGAAAATGCTGAAACTTTATATCTGGGATCCTTGTCAAAAACCCAGAAAAACCCAGAAAGAATTTGCGCTGAACCCAACCTCCCAATTTTGGCCTCTAATATGCCCTATGTAATCCCTATCAATTATGCACCGTCTGCTGCAAAGATATGGTTGAAAACCCCACCCCAACTCAGAAAATTATGAAACTTTATATTTGGGATCTTTGACGAAAACCCAGGAAAACCCAGAAAAACCCAGAAATGGTTTGGCCGGATTTTGAACTTTCAGATTGACCTCTAATATGCCCCCACGCCTTCCAAGCTGCTCCAGAAAACGGCCTGCAATAAACCCCAATGAAATCCTCCTCCAATCTCATGAAAATGCAACAATCACTTCTCCAAATATTTCCCTTAACCTCCACGGTAAAGTTCAACCTCAAAGACTGATACTCTACCCTCCACGTGAACACCCAGTGCTGCCTCTGCGCTGGCCCAGGAAGTGCGAAAATCACCCTGCAAAGTAGCACACTCCTCCAACTCCAAAACTTCTCCCAAATGCCAACAATCCTCCTATGCCTCCTCTCCGAAAAATCCTTCACCCAAACTCCTCTGCAAGAAGCCACAAGCAAACTCGACCTCCTCTTCACTGTGTCTTCTAGTAATATGCATCACCTGGAGATGGATGCAATCACTGGGAATCACACTGAGATCCTCCTCTTGAAGAAATGAAAGAAAACCTTCCTAGGGTGGCACTCGAAGTCCCTCGAAGAAAGGGTGAGCTCTTCGCTTGAAGAACTCGTGCTAAACAACAAGTGACTTGGCTAAGCAACTCAAGCGACCAGAGAGAAATCAATATTACCAAAAAGATGAATGAATGAGATGAGGTGAGCTGCCTTATATAGATTTCATCGAGCATTTTTCCCTCCAATTTGTCCTCCATCGTGGGCCCTCACTTAACCACCATCATGCAAAACTTAACCACCTCCATGCAAATCGAACTAGGGAGTGCGTAACTTAACTACAACACAAATAACTTTTCCTAAGTCTAATCTCCTAATAAAATCAAATGGGGTCCACTAGCTCCAAAATTGGCCCCATAATACAAAAATTAATCTTGTTCCAAAATGATTTAGGAAGGGACATGACAGTCCTCCCCTCCCAAATGTTGCTTGTCACCAAGCAGCTTCGGTGCTAGATGCTCAAGTATGTGCTCACCCTCCCAAGTAGCATCCTCATCCGGCAAGCTCCTCCAATACACCAAAAATTGCTTATCCTCAAGCAGTGCCTCAACAAGTGCCCTCTTTGACTGTGGATCCCCACTGTCACTTCCAACTTCATTAGGGTTCCAAATATGCCATTGGATCGTCTCCGATCATTGTACTATCCTATAGTGAAGGAGTCCCTCAATACCAGGATCCCAAGCCAACTTGATCAATGTGAAGCACCCCTTGCTCCACTCACTATCCTGATAGATAGGGGCGTTAGAACCCCTCTGTCTACTGCCAAAATGTAGAGCATCTTGACGATGTGAAACTCCATCCAAATCCTCATGAAGCTGCCTTATCGAATAGTCCACCCCATGCACTCTAATTGTGGGCCCCTGAAGATATAACTCAATCCCCATGTGACTGAAGCCTCTCATGCATGAGCTCCTCTTGCAATCCTCTTGCTAGCCATCTGCCATGCTGATGAAGTCTCCCACGCCATCAATGAATCATGGAAACTAAATGGAATATTTGGATGACTTGCCCTTGTAGAAACTTGCTCACCTCTATGGGTAGCTGAACTGCGCAGCCTTGTTATGCTAGAATCCCTTGCCCATCGCAGAAGGAACCTATCTTGCTGACATCGTGACACTTTGGTAATGACTGACTTCCTAGCATGCTCATAGCAAAGCCTCCTCTCCCATAACTCTCATCATAATCCATGCAATGATGGAGGCTAGGCCAATCTTGCCAAAGCGACTCAACAGTGTCGGCGCCTATCACTCCATGGTTAGCCCCAATCCTGAGCAACAATCTGCCTCATCCTATGGTGAGGGCTTCAATGATCCCCCATGTGTCCGCCTGTCATCTCGACCATGCTCACTGAGGAGTGGAGTATCCCACCAATCCACTGGATCCCTAGATCCCATAACCATACTGGAGGTCCAGAACCCCCAATCCTCTCTGCCTGCTGCTGTGATATGTTGCTAGTTGTTGGGACCCCTCTGTGCCCTGTCTCTACCTCATGTAGGTATCCAATAGGTAGGCACCAAGCATCAAGAACCTGTGCCACGAATATCTAGCTGCTTTGTGCCTGCCAAATCACACAATGAGATCTGCTATCCCAGCTCCTGATGATGTGCCTGGGTACTGTCGGAAGCCTAGGCATCATCCTGCCAACAAGGACTACCGTCCTCTGCACCTCATGCTCACCTAACGCCTCAAGCTGTCTAGCTGAAAAAGCACCATGTAACTCCCTATTGGTCACCTCCCCAAGTGTGAGCCTAGGGGTGGAACATATGCTACCTTGACAATCAACCATGCCATCCCTAAGCTTGTATTCGTCAACTCGTGCACCTACCAAGTGCCTCAATTGGAGAGTCTCATCCCGACTCATGACACGAGGTGTCTCATCCAACTGCCTAGGAGGAGCCTCCCAAGCCCTGTTGCCTGAATGGAGAGTGTCAAGGGGCAACAAACAAACACTCTACAACTGTAAACAACACCGAGGATGGGTACGATCAAGAGTTTGTCGGAATGCTCAAGAGTAATCCTATGGACAACCCCCTCTCTGTCTCGAATCTACTAATAACCCCCTTGAAGCCCTATCTCCACTAAACATGGTGTCCCTAGATGCTCAACAATGTCCTCATCGATCCTAGGTGGGCTGCATCCAATGGTACACGTAGTGCCCTTGTCCATAAGTCTCCTGGGAGGCAAAACTCCAAGCGCTCATTGCACCACATCATCTACCATTGCATACCCCCTAGTATCGCCGCACTCCTCGACATGCCACTGTACGTTGCAACTTGTCCCGGTACACCACTGGGTACTCCCAGCTATGGCTATACCATCTTGTACCATCCTGTGTCCCACCTGTGTCACTGCACCTGTCACTCCCTGCATGTACTCAACACGATGTGAGGCACTCCCACTCCACAACACAGTCCAACATACTATGGCACACCCCCATGCGTCTCCATGCCCATCTGCAGACCACTGCTCCACCCTAGATGCTCCTACCCATCCCTGGATGTGATGGCCTAAAGCTGTGTCCATATGCGTTGGCCCGCACCCGACCTGTATCATCACCTCCACCGTCGCATCACCATGCTCTCCAATGAGGGGATCTCCCCTCCATAACCTCCCGAGGGATCCAAGAAGTGAATCTCCCTATGTACCAGTAGTGATGCCACCACTGCTCTGCCCCTCCATGTCCTTTGTTCCCCACACAAATGTGAAGAATCCCCAGCTCCATATACAAGGCATTGACTGGTGACTTGCCAATGCCACATCCTCGACAAACTCCTGCCAGAGTATGTTGGTCATCCTGTGATCCAATGCACGACCATCATACCAAAACGACCTAGGGAGTCTGTCCATAAACTGGCTGGCCACTAGTGTTGGTTAAGACTCCCCTAACGAATGTGTGCTCAACTGCCAGGCCAACTACACCACCACGACCATATTCAACTAACATATCTGGGGAATGATAGGTAGTCCCACCTGGATCCCAGTTGCAGTATGGGCTTACGGTATCCCTAATGCCTGAAAGCTCCTGCTGAGCTTCACATCGGTCCACTACCATCTCCATAGCCCACTCCATCGGGTACCAACTCAGAATCTCTCGCCATCCAACCCCAAGAGAGGGATTGAATGTACGAACTCCCATACGTAGGACAAGCCCTCCATCTTGCGAATGCTGCACCCTGTGTTGCTCATGTCGCCTCATCTCATCAACCTGGTCAACACATAAAATATGTCGAGGTGGCTCTGCCTCTCCCTCTCTAAGGTGCAAAGGTAAACTACTGATGCTACAAGCCCCATCTATGTATGTTTGAAGAGGGTTGCTCTGATGCTCTAATGTGCACTCTAGTTGTACCATTAGGGAATCCAACCGTTCCCTAATGCGAGTCAGTTTGGTTGCTGACTCAGGACAAACCACTCTCATGCCCTCTAGCTCCTCTTTTTGTTGTAGAATGGCCTCTCGTATTGTCGTGGCCTCCTCTCTCAATGCTAGAAGGTTGGCCTGGAACTGATGAAACTGTCGTGGGTATCTATCACCTGCAGACTCAGTCACAACTCTAGATACCTCAACAACTATCAGCATCTCATCCATGGGTGGCACCTCCTCAACAGATGGCTCTATGTGTGTAGGCTCTATCCTCTCCGCCAAGGTGTCAACTGGGGCTATCAAAGAGGTATCTAATAAAGGTGACTCCTATGCCACACTGGGTATATCGATGTGCTCTTCACCATCCTGTGGTCTTTCAACATCATGCTCAACCTCCTCCTCAGGCTTTTGATGTCTAAAGCCAAGTTTCCACCAACAAAAGCGCCCCCTGGTTTCACCCTCTAACTGTCCCTGTCACGCATGCACCTTTTCAGGAGATCTGGTGCCTTGATTTTGTCGACTTTCCCCACATGGTGTAGATGATTGCACCCCCACGACCTGCTCACCTCTAATGTCTCTATTGTAAAGGTGAGGATGGGTTTGGTTTGTCACCCTCCTCAATTGGGCCAACCTCCCATCGTCCCAATGAATTCTACCCCAGAATTTCTGCATACTGGATTTCCCTTGAGCCATGGGTTTGTCTCTGGTTTCACCAGTCACTGTGCACTTATACCCAAAGCTTCCATGATCTTCTGGCTAGTTTCCCACAATTGGGGCAAGATCATGCTTTGATACCATTGTAATGTTCCAAACTTAAATAAACAGTGATATACAAAACAAAATTGATTTGTGACACAGGAAATAAAAAAAATCAGCAAATGCTTATTAAAACTCTAGAAGTAAGAACCAGTTGAGCCATTTTATTAATGAAATGGAGCAAGTACAATAATATGGAGAAATTCACCTGGGTTTGCCTCAAGGACAAGCTTGACAGGACGCAGGTGATAAAACAATTATCTCGAAGCTGGAAATGACTGCTCCTCTAATGCTTTGCGTTGTCCCTAGAAACTACATTGTTGGCTGGAAAGGAACTGTAAGAAATCCCGTCTGTGGTGCTCAGAAAATGTTGAAACTTTATATTTGAGATCCTTGTAAAAAACGCAGAAAAACCCAGAAAGGGTTTGGGCTGAACCCAACCTCCCAAATTCGGCCTCTTATATGCCCTATGCAATCCCTAGCAATTATGCACTGTCTGCTGCAAAGATACGGCTGAAAACCCCATCTCCCAAATTCGGCCTCTTATATGCCCTACGCAATCCCTAGCAATTATGCACTGTCTGCTGCAAAGATACGACTGAAAACCCCACCTCCGTTACTCAAAAAATTATGAAACTTTATATCTGAGATCCTTGACGAAAACCCAGAAAAACCTAGAAATGGTTTGGCCAGATTGTGAACTTTCAAATCGACCTCCAATATGCCCCCACGCCTTCCAAGCTACTCCAAAATATGGCCTGCAATAAACCCCAACGAAATCCTCCTCCAATCTCATGAAAATGCAGCAATCACTTCTCCAAATATTTCCCTTAACCTCCACGGTAAAGTTCAAGCTCAAAGATTGATACTTTACCCCCCACATGAACACCCAGTGCTGCCTCTGCGCTGGCGCAGGAAGTGCGAAAATCACCCTGCGAAGTAGCACACTCCTCCAACTCCAAAACTTCTCCCAAATCTCCAAAAAATCCTTCACCCAAACTTCTCTGCAAGAAGTAGCAAGAAAACTAAACTTCCTCTTCACTGTGTCTTCTAGTAATATGCACCACCTGGAGATGGATGCAATTACTGAGAATCACACTAAGATCCTCCTACTGAAGAAATGAAAGAAAACCTTCCTAGGGTAGCACTCGAAGTCCCTCGAAGAAAGGGTGAGCTCTTCGCTTGAAGAACCCCTGTTGAACAAGAAGTGACTCGGCTAAGCAACTCGAGCGACCAAAGAGAAGTCAATATTACCAAAAAGATGAATGAATGAGATGAGGAGAGATGTCTTCTTTATATAGATTTCGTGGAGCATTTTTCCCTCCAATTTGTCCTCTATCGTAGGCCCTCACTTAACCAGCATCATGCAAAACTTAACCACCTCCATGCAAATCGAACTAGGGAGTGTGTAACTTAACTACAACACAAATAACTTTTCCTAAGTCTATTCTCCTAATAAAATCGAATGGGGTCCACTAGCTCCAAAATTGGCCCCACAAATAAAAAATTAATCTTGTTCCAAAATGATTTAGGAAGGGACATGACAATGCTGGTGAGACATAATCTTGAATCCTCTAATAATTGCATTTTTTAATGTCTACTGTGATACAAGTACAAGAATTTTACAGGGAAATTTCTTTCATTTACCATATTTGCAGGAAAAAAATTAAACATGAGTTCTTCCAAATAATTACCTTGAGAGGCAATACATCTCGGTTACATCTTACAAGTACATGATATGAAAGGGAAACTTTTCAGTTGAATATGGTTCCAAAGTTGAAATGCACTTGGAATGGTTAGAAAATGCGCTGGAAAGATTTAGTATTCCAAGGTATTTGCATGTCTCAAACCGCAAAATAGGGAAAAGGAAAGTGACATGTCCCTTCTCAAATATATTAGTCACGGGGTGCAGCGACAAAATTTAGGCATCATTTTTGGTTTAGGTGGAGGACCCCACATGCAGAACTTAGGAACTATAGGCAATTCGACTTTATTTTTGGTAGCTAGTGGAATGTGGGGGCCACCCAATGAATAATTCGAAGTTGGCCAAGTCATGCGTTGCAGGGAATCGAATTAGTGGAAGGAGGAACCCACAAGAGGCTAAGGGGACCCAAGGTGATAAAAGGGGAAGGAGCTCTCATTTTGCAGCATTTTGAACATTTGCAAACAAACACCCTTTTGTACGCTCTACTACTTAGCGAGTCTACCGGCTGTTTAGCCATGAATCTCTCACGCGGGGGATTCAACCTCTTCTTCGGGGGACCATCCATGCCCGCGCTAGGGAGGCTGTTACACAGGAGTTTTCAGGGAGTCCGGTACAGTCACACACTTTAGCCATTAGTGCTGGGAGGAAATTGCGTATTCCTAGGCAGCCAGAGAACATGCAGGAGGAGTTGGAAATCAACAAAACGACATTCACAGCTTGCTGGGAGAGCCAGGAGTTGAGGAGGTAACATAGAAAAGGAAATTTTGCTGGAGTAGCAGCCAGCTAGACCAGTGCAGCAGTCAGTTGACGTTCTAGACAGAGGTACTGTGCAGAGGCCTTTGACAGCAAACTCGTGGTGCTGGAAGAGCAGTTATCCGGGCCAAGGGTCATCCAAGGAGCAAGGAGTTAGTCAATACAAGTGAACCCAACGTTCTAGGGGTATTTTCAGAGGGATTTGCAGGTTGTTTCCTGTAAGTCGAATTTGGTAGTAGCAGTTGGGGAGAGGGTCCAAGGAGCCCGAAAATCCAAAGTCAAAACCAATTCCCTTTTGGTTTTTTTTTGGGTTTTGTCCAAGGGGTCGAACGCTGAAAGGACATAATTTTCTGGGCGGTTTTTGGGCACATTCTAGCAGGTTGAATTTCAACGGGACCACAGTTTTATTGGGACAACACAGTGCAGAGTGGTGCAACAACTGGGCAGCCTTCAGCTCAGCTATTCCATCACCTGGGTTTGGTCCATCTTGTCCTTGAGACAAGCCCAGGTGCACCACTCCATTTTGTATTGTACCTATGCTCTCAGATTTTATAATATATGGCTCAACAGTTTCAGATTTACAATGTTTCCATGGATGTATAATGCATGTTTTTAACTTTATGCTGTTGTACTGTTTATTTGTTTAGAATATCACTCATATTACCACTTAGGAACATTACAAAAAACACGCTTCAGCATAGGGGAAAAATGATCTCCAATGTATATCACATTCTAAGTGTTAGATTACAATCCCACCATAGTTTCAAGGTATGCAAATATAGGCATTAATAGACCTCTTAGTGTGCTAAGTTAGGGTATGTTCTATGCTTATAACAGTTTACTTATTTTTCTTATTATATTCCACATATTAGCAATCACATGTACATAAAGTAAAGTGCAGATAGAACATTAAACGATCGACAGAAAACAAGCCAAGACAAGAGACACAAGATGTGGTGGCTAGCTAGGGACAAACCCCACAATGTGTGGGGAAACCCTTTGATCAAATCTTCTTTTATCTTCAATAATTCAGCAGAGAGAAATAGTACAATAAATCTGATTTATATCAATACTAGCAAACCCTAGATTAGCAGCATCAGCATTAGTGGCGTCATCATCAAAATTAGGGCAGTCGATATCTCACAAACCGATCGTCGGATCGGCTTGATTCCACCAACAAAAGTTGTAGCCTTCAGAGGAGGTTCAGATGAATCTACAGCGCAGATCAGAAGAGGATGTTTGATGGTCCATGCTGGTCAAACTTTGGATCTGCAGTTGCAGCTTCAGTTTCAGCAGCGTCCTTCAAACTAGGGCAGTTGATATCTCGCAAACCGTTCGTCGGATCGACTTGATTCCACCACCAAAAGTTGTAGCCTTCAGAGGAGGTTCAAATGAACCTACAATGTAGTTTAGAAGAGGAGGTTTGATGGTCCACGCTGGTCAAACTTTGGATCTACAGTTGCAGTTTTAGTTTCATCAGCTTCCTTCAAACTAGGGCAGTCGATATCTCGCAAACCGTCCATCGGATCGACTTGATTCCACCACCAAAAGTTGCAGCCTTCAAAGGACGTTCAGATGAACCTATAGTGCAGATCAGAAGAGGAGGTTTGATGGTCCACGCTGGTCAAATTTTGGATCTGCAGTTGTAGCTTTAGTTTCAGCAGCTTCCGGCTTCACATGTGTGAGAGAGAGACCCTTTTCTGCGCAGTAGAGAAGAGACTCTTTTCTACGCAGTAGAGAGAGATGTGATGAGATGAGTGAGTGCAAATGAGGAAAAATCCTCCTGTATTTATACACAACGTTGATGTTTGATTAGATGCGACTGTTGGGCTTCTGAGCCTACATGAGTTGTAGGTCGACTTGATAATAATTCCATAATCAAAATAAATTCATATCTCCATAAGTACTTATCGGAATCGGATGATCCTTAGATCAATCCTACACCTCTCGACGAGAGGAATCTAATAAAAATATTATTAGCCATGAATAAGATGACCCACATGAAGTTTGGCCCTAGTTGCCAATTTAACACTCCCTCTCAACTAGGGAGAACTTCCTCTGCAATCGGTCTGTCGGTCGCTACTATTCATCCATCAAATGCACTGCCCTGTATAGCCTGACCCTTGCCCTGCTCTGCTCTATTCTACCTGTTCTGCTTTGTCTTGTTCTGCCCTGTACTGATTTGTACTGCTCTGCTCTGTTCTGCTCTGCTCTGCTTTTGTCCGAATTATGAAGAAGAAATGATCGAGGATGTATCATACTGACTTAAAGTCAGCCTCAGAGTATGTACCACTGGTCCCAGACCAGTCTCAACCGACCCGAAGTCAGTGTCATAGTATGTACAACTCCTACCACTGGTCCTAGACCAGTGACATCCTCCACTAACTCAAAGTCAGTCTCAGAGTGCGTACCACTGGTCCCAGACCAGTCTCAACTGACCCGAAGTCAGTGTCATAGAATGTACCACTCCTACCACTGGTCCCAGACTAGTATCATTGATCCCAGATCAATGGAGGTCATCCTAGCGTAGGGAGTACCGTAGATACAACGATGCGTCCATTGATACTACGATGGCCCCTAACTTCATTTCCCTTCTCATTGATTAGATGAGAGGTACTTCCCATGAGTCCCAGACTGCATGGGTAGGATGCCTCGACAGGAGAACTAATCAATCCTGTCCTCACAGGAGAACACATCAATCCTGCTACAATCGCCATGGAGAACACATCCATCCAGACCTCACAGGAGAACACATAAATCCTGCTACAATTGCCATGGAGAACAGATCAATCCAGGCCTCGCAGGAGAACACATCAATCCTGCTACAATTGCCATGGAGAACACATCAATCCAGGCCTCGCAGGAGAACACATCAATCCTGCTACAATCGCCATGGAGAGCACATCAATCCAGGCCTCACAGGAGAACACATCAATCCTGCCACACAGGAGAGCGAATCATCCTGTTCCACAAGAGAGCGAATCATCTTGTCCCACAAGAGAGCGAATCTTCTTGTTCCAGTGCGCACCACCAGGGGAGGGTGAGTCACCCTATGGTCGTATGTTGCTCCAGTAAGAATCGCAAGCCCTCAGAGCTCCCAGAGCTCAATGTATGCAACATGCAGGACCCTTGTACAAGGTTTCCTTGACGACTCCAAGTCGTTTGGGAAAATCACAGATTAGATCTTTCCTCGGGGCTTTGACAAGGTGTATCGACCTGTACATCATCTTAATGCGGCGGAGCCTTCTTGCTCATCGACTTACCATATCCCAAATGATGTCTATCTGCTGGAGCAATCGATGAATACGGGATTCCTCAATAATCGAATCCCACCTCTGGTTGTTACAGAGAATCACAGTGGTATGTGTTCAAACAACTCACTGAAGAGCTTCCCCAACCAGGCAGCGTCATACGAGATCATACTCGTAGATATGTATCTGGTCTTGGCGGTGCTTATGGAAACCGACTTCTGCTTCTTGCTCATTCATTATATCGAAACAGAATCCAAAGAGAAACAACACTAAAAGTGCTCTAGTGATCCTTCACACTACCTGCCTAATCAACATTCGAATAATCATGCAGTTTCATATTTTCGGCAGTGTATCTCAATCCATGAGAGATTGTGTCTGAAGACATCTCAGAAGATTCTTGGCGCCAATCTAGTGAGGCTCAACCAAATATGAGCTCACAATGCTAACTGCAAAACATATGTTCGGACGAAGGTTCACCAAGAACATCAACGCGAATGAGTTTTTGAAACTCAGAGGCATTTCCCAAATCTAGTCTGACATCACTACCATATAACTTCTGAAACTTAAGATCCTCGAGGTAGTCACAGGCTTGCAGTCCATCATACCAAATCTTTTCAGAATCTTCACCACATATTTTCCTTGAGATAGGAAAATTTCCCTTGGCTTCTGCCACACTTCAAGTCCTTGGTTCTTCATTTCAAGTTTAGAAGCCAACTCCCTCTTACATTTGTGAATGAGAGGGTATGCACCTGTTAGAAAGAGGTCATCCACATACAACACTAGTATGAGAGGATTGTCATCTTCAACCTTAAGGTAAAGTTTAGGATTGGCTTCACTCCTAGTGAATCCCAGCTTCATCAAGTAGCTATCGATCCTCTCATACCATGCTCGGGGTGCTTGCTTCAGCCCATAGAGAGGCTTCTTCAACCTGCATATATGAGATTTTCAATCATAAATCTCAAATCCTTCAAGTTGTTGCACATAAGCCTTTTCTTTGATCGAACCGTGCAAGAACGCGGTCTTGACATCCATCTGGTGTAGGTTCCATCCTTGTGAAGCCACAAGGGCTATGATCAAGCGGATGGTCGTATATCTAGCAACAAGTGAAAATATCACATCATAGTCTATACCTTCCTTCTGGGAGAAACCACGAGCAACAAAACGAGCCTTATACTATTCCGTACTTCCATCTGCTGCAGCTTTATCTTGTAAAGCCATTTTGAAGTAACAATTGTCTTGTCCTGGGGTCTGGGAACTACTTCCCAGACATCATTCTCCATAATAGACTCATATTCTTTGGTCATAGCATCCTTCCATACTTTATGCTTGACGACATCTGAGAATGATGAAGGCTCATTTTGTATGATCGTGCTCATGATGGTCAGGTATCCTTGATACCTGTTAGGTTTCTTACTTTCACAGAAGGTTCCTCGGGGTGCAGCATGTCCTTTAGCATCATCAAGTATCCCCCTAAGCCATGAAGGCCTCTTCCTAGAAGAGGAAGGCTCAGGTGGATAAATAGGATCCATGGGTTCCTCCACATCAGGAATTGTTACATCATCTACCCATAGAGACAGCTTCCACAATTGTATGGTTCTTCCTTTCCGCCACACCATTCTGCTCAGGAGTACGTGGTGTAGTAGTCTCCCTCTTAATGCCAGCCTCAGATATGCTTGAGTGAACCAACTGTAATATATCGGAGGTCTTGCTTTGGCTGGAGGGGAATGGTCCCCTTTTGAGCTTTCCTTCGGCACATCCTGGACATACACCTTCTTTCTCTACTCGGAATTCAGGCATCCCTGTCACCATTTGTCTTACACTGAATAGAGCTTTATAATGAAGGGGGGCAAAACTTTGATGCCAAAGTTCGGACTGAAGGGATGTGTCATAAGACATGACACCTAGCAGACTTCCATCGACCTGATATAATGAATCAACACGAAACCCAAGCGTAAAGGCATCTTTAACATTAATTTTCCATATACGTACCTTGCCATCGCTGAAAGTTACCTTGTAGCCTTTGTCTTCCATTGTCGAGATGGACACCAGGTTCTTTTTGAGGTCAGGTGCA
Source organism: Pinus tabuliformis (assembly GCA_031772625.1). NCBI lineage: Eukaryota > Viridiplantae > Streptophyta > Pinopsida > Pinales > Pinaceae > Pinus > Pinus tabuliformis. Next base: position 287,020,501 of record CM062809.1, on the reverse strand, counting down.
TTTAATACATCCTGGAATTTCTAGCCTTCTTGAATGGTTGTCCTCTTCCTTGATTCCTAGCTCTCCTCTTACCTTTGCTATTGAATTTGTCATTCCTTTGATTGCCATCAGAGGGATTTTGATCATCGTCCCGGTGTGAGTCCTTTCTATCAGGGCACTCCCTTGCATAGTGACTTGCTTTATCGCAGATGTAACATCGTCCTTTTCTTCCACCCTTAGGTCCAGCCTTTCCTTTTGATTTAGTCCCGGAATTATTTCTTTTCTTAGCATGAGAAGAAAAGGCAGCAGGAGGACCTTTAGGCATGGGTATTTCTTGCTCTTCTACCCTTGTTTCTTCTTGAATGCATCTAGCCATTAATTCCTCGAAACTAGGAATTATATTATTGTTCAAAAGAGTAGTCTTGAACACGTACCATTCGGATGGTAATCCTCCAAGAGTCGTGAGTGCCATTTCTCTGTCTGTAATAGTCTCCCCAATAGATAGGAGATCGTTCTTGATCTCGGTGATTCTTAAGAAGTATGCTTGCATACTCTCATCTTTACCCTTCTTGATTTCCCTCAGTTTATTTCTAAGAAACAAAACTTGATTTGCATCATAACTTTAAATATACTCACTAGTCTATCGTAGATTTCCTTGGAGGTGTCTAGTTCAGAGATGTAGGCCACCAAGTGCTTGTCGATAGAGTCCCGGATGATCTTCTTTGTTTTGACTTCTCCATTTTTCTATTTGTCCCAGGCAACAACGGATGCATTTGATGGAGGCTCAACAATATTGCCTCTTACATGGTCCAACACTCCTTGATCTTCTAGGGTTAGATCGATAGACATCTTCCATCCGTGATAGTCAGCTTTCTCACGGAGCTTGTCTTCAGCAGGAAAGAGTGTTGAGGACCCCATAGTTCTTTTAGGATAGCCTTGCCAATCTTCTCTTCGGTGATTTCTCTTGCTCTTGCTTGGGCTTTGTCTTCACCTCAGCTCTGATTCCATGTTAAGTTATGGTATGTTCTATGCTTATAACAATTTACTTCTTTTTCTTATTATATTCCATAGATTAGTAATCACATGTACATAAAGTAAAGTGCAGATAGAACATTAAACGATCGACATAAAACAAGCCAAGACAAGGGACACAAGATGTGGCGACTAGCCAGGGACAAACCCCACAATGTGTGGGGAAACCCTTTGATCAAATCTTCTTTTATCTTCAGTAATTCAGTAGAGAGAAATAGTACAATAAATCTGATTTATATCAGCAGTAGCAAACTCTAGATCAGCAGCATCAACATTAGCTGCTTCATCATCAAAACTAGGGCAGTTGATATCTCACAAACCGACCGTCGGATCGGCTTGATTCCACCACCAAAAGTTGCAGCCTTCAGAGGAGGTTCAGATGAACCTACAACACAGATTAGAAGAGGAGGTTTGATGGTCCACGCTGGTCAAACTTTGGATCTGCAGTTGCAGCTTCAGTTTCAGTTTCAGCAGCTTCCTTCAAACTAGGGCAGTCAATATCTCGCAAACCATCTATCGGATCGACTTGATTCCACCACCAAAAGTTGCAGCCTTCAGAGGAAGTTCAAATGAACCTACAACGTAGTTCAGAAGAGGAGGCTTGATGGTCCACGCTGGTCAAACTTTGGATCTGCAGTTGCAGCTTCAGTTTCAGCAGCTTCCTTCAAACTAGGGCAGTCGATATCTCGCAAACCGTCCTGCGGATCGACTTGATTCCACCACCAAAAGTTGCAGCGTTCAAAGGAGGTTCAGATGAACCTACATTTTAGATCAGAAGAGGAGGTTTGATGGTCCACGCTGGTCAAATTTTGGATCTGCAGTTGCAGCTTCAGTTTCAGCAACTTCCGGCTTCACATGTGTGAGAGAGAGACCCTTTTTTGCGCAGTAGAGAAGAGACTCTTTTCTGTGCAGTAGAAAGAGAGAGATGTGATGAGATGAGTGAGTGCAAATGAGGAAAAGTCCTCTTGTATCTATACACAACGTTGATGTTTGAATAGATGCGACTGTTGGGCTTCTGAGCCTACATGAGTTGTAGGTCGGCTTGATAATAATTCCATAATCAAAATAAATTCATATCTCCATAAATACTTATCGGAATCGGATGATCTTTAGATCAATCCTACACCTTTCGACGAGAGGAATCTAATAAAAATATTATTAGCCATGAATAAGATGACCCACATTAAGTTTGGCCCTAGTTGCCAATTTAACATAGTGCTTCAGGTGAAAGGTTTAAACTTCAAACTTCATGTTGGTTTGTAGCGGTTTGAATTGGTTTTGCTAAGCTGAGCTGAAGGATGAGTTGACTCGGTCTCCTATCGGCTTTTAACTCGTTAAATTGGTTTTGAGTCGAACTGATCCGAGTATTAAAACTATGGCACCCTCAGCCAGATATTGTGATTCAAAGCAATTGGAAATTGCAATAGGAGTAAGATCAAAAGAAAAAAGTTGCAAAATTTTGACAAAGTTTTGTTAAGAAAAGATAAGTAAATTTCCCATTTGAAAAACCACAAGCAAACCTTGCTTACCAAAGTCAAACAACTAAGCTGGAAGGAAATATCAATTTCAAAATTCAAAAGCAGTTTGTTAATAAAGAAATGTCTACAGACTTGGTTGAATTTAAAAATGATTTTTTCACTACTTAAGAATTTTATCACTTGATAAATCAATATAAGTATTTGACGGAGATATTAGTACAGGGCTTAAATTTAACCAGTGGAGCCCTAAAGTTGAAATCAAGAAAAATAAATTTTCAATAAAACCCTATTGTCATCCTTATTATGAAGTAGTCACTGTAATCAGTCGACTTGTCAACATTCACATTATTTTGTACAAAGACAACACTTATATGTGATTCTTCCTGAAGACCTACTTGGACCAATAAAAAAAGAAATGTCATTAAAAAATGTTATCAACATATATTTCTGAGGAAAACCAACCTTGGATGGACTGATGCTTTTACAATGCATGAATATGGCTCCAAGCTATGGTGATCTTTTTATCTTTTTTCCTTGTGCTTCAATGACAAAGTCTCCTGAGATGAGAGGGCATGTAATATTCATAATTTATACTATTTATATCAATAATTATTATATAGAGTCATGTATTTTAGGATAGTCATGTCTTTTATGTACTATAAATATGACATTCTTCTTGACTGCATATAAAATCTCTTGTATCTTTACAGTTATTATTTATGTTTTTCTGTCCTCTTGGACTGTGCAACCTTGTGCCATCGTTTATGAATGTCCATGGCATTCTGTGTCTATTGCAAGGTATGTCAGAGGGCCACAACTATTATGCAATGCTCTGATATAAAGATTAAACAGTGATCAAGTATAATTGTTTTGGGCTTTCATGATTCAAGTCATATTCTTAACACTAATTGTTACTCTTTTTCATGATGTTTATTCATATTGATAACTCATTTAAACTGCGAGGATATTTTAGATTAGATATACTTGGGCATTTGCATAACTTGTTCTTCAATTTGAGCATTTAACCACCTATATATGAAGATTCCTGACAATCACCTCTTCTTATGACAGGATCAACTTACCCGAATGTCTCTACTTTCAGGCATTTTATTTGTCATGTTAGCCTTGAGTACAGATGGAGTTCCACCCCTAGTTCAGACGCGTACACCGCCAGCACATATGCTGCATCTGCCAAACCTACCACCAGCTCCGGGGGCTTATTCATATGTTCTTATGAAGTTGGGTCCACTGCAGCTCACCAGGAAAGGTCTATCGCTAGCTACTACAGCTTCATGTTTGTCATTTGCTGTAAGTTAAGCAGCTGATGTGTTTGTATTGTGGGGTTTCATAACCTTCACTCTCTTTCCATTTTACCTTCTTGCTTGTGCTTAGCGAAATCTAATTATATTTGACATGCATTAAAGTTGAGGTAGAGTAAGTTAGTTTATTAGGAACATCAAGTGGAAGAGTTCCAAATAAGTATTTTCTTCTTAGCAGTAGGTATACTCTCAGGTAGAAAGAGACAAATGAATTTCTTTTTAAAAAAGGTACGGTTAAAACCTTTTTTTGGTCCAAGGTATCTCCTGTGTATCTTCAAACTACAAGTTAATGATACGGTATTTTAGAGTTCAATCCTTAAAGGCACATAGTCTCCAATTTATTCTTCAAATCAGTCTAGGCAATGCTTTATCTGTTCTAATGTTGGTTGAAGTGAGAGTTGGACCTCCATATATTTTTTTACTGCTGAGTTGACAGAGCCCCATTGATGGATGCTATCATTCCTTTATGGTTGTTTGTCTTGTATGTGATGCTTTAATGGAGTTAATAGTTGTATTAGTAACCACTGCATGTACAAGACACATTGTATTGTTTACGTGGCACGCAGTAGGATTATCCCTGTTCAGAATTGATCATAAAACCTGCATGTTATCTCTGTATTGCTGCATTTGACATAAGAAGCCATCATTGAGGCATCTCAATGTTTACTGTATCTGTTGTTAAAATTCCCAAATTTAGTTTCTATGTCTGGTTTCCATAGCGGGAGAAGGGAACATGCTGGAAATAGGGTTGACTTCTGTTTGCTAAACTTTATTTGTGGTTTCCCCTAAGAACAATCTGGACTGCTTGTTGATGATGCCGAAATTCCCTGTTTTCGCTCTGGTTTGGTTTCTCAAGGGAGTGGTAAATAAATATGCATGAAAGAGTGTCAGATTTTATTGTGATTCCCCAAGAAACCATCTGAAATTCATGTCGATACAGCCCTGTCATTCTTGATTTTTCCTTTCAACTTCTTTGTGGCCATATCATATTCTTCAATCATTACATTGGCTCAATCTAGTATACAACCTGTTCTTGGTATCAAGATGCATTTGTTTCATTAATGTGTAAGCACTGGAAGAATTTCAAGATGGTATAAATGAAGTTAATGGGGTTTTTTAAAGCTTTTTCTGGGCATGTTTGAATCAAGGCTGCAGAGAGGAACCCCCCCCAAACAACCCCACATTCCTCCCCCAACCCCACATGCACTTCACTCCCAAAGTGCACTTTGAGAGGGAGCATTCTAGAAGTGCCCTCAGGAGCACAATTTTGGAATGCTCCCTCCTAGGAGCAAATTTTGGGGTGTGTGCCCAGCTATTTAAGAGTGCTCCCTATTTTTGTGGGGAGCGTTTAGGGAGCAGCACTACTAGAATGCTCTTAGGTCACTCCTAGAATGCTCCTTGGAGCTTTAAAAATGCTCTTTGAATGCTTGTGATGCCCCCTTTACTTAAATTCACATAGCAGCTACTACACCAATTTTGCAATTTTGTCTAAGTAATATTAATTTTTGGTTCAACTTAGGATAAGTGGGTGGAAAAGCGAGAATCACTTCATTTTGTGGGAGAAAGCATAGCCAAACATTAGAAAAAGGGAAAGATTAAAATGCTAGTGGGAAGTGGGGGCCATCCAAAGGGGAATTCGCACCCCTTAAGCTAGTATGCATTTGTGGGAGGCAAAGCGAATTGGAGGAGACAGAAGGAAGGTGGGACCAACAAGTATAAGTATGAGGAGAGAGCCTCCATTTGGTACGTTTGATCATCTTACATTGTCTTTATTGTTCTCTTGGGCTGTTTAGCCAAGACTACATAGTGCTGCTTAGCACATGAGGTTACCATGCAAAAATGTCACTCTACATTCAGTGGAATTCGAGTGCCAGCCATAGGAGGTCATCTACACTACATTGGAGAGCTGTTTAGGGAGGTTTTTTCAGGTGTTTTCGTGGAGTTTCCTCAATAGAGTGGGCACAGTAGGTGGGAATTCATACTTCTTGGGGGAGCTAGTTGTGGAGCAATGTTGAATTTTCGAAGTCTATTCGTTAGAAAATTAATTTGTATTCTGCTGGTTTATTTCTTCTACTTCTTTAAATTCGAACAAGTTATTTAAAATAGTTAAATACCGAAAAAAACACAATACAGTCACAACATCTAGAGATCAACAGCTGAAAGAATACAAAAACACAAGTGACACCGTTATTTTTGGACAAGTGTCCCTGGAAAAACCAAATGCGGGAAACCGGTGCAGCTATTTTGAGGGTATATTATTATGCAATATTTTCTTGACTACAACTGGGTGGCTAACCAGCTCACCTGACAGAGAAAAATACACGGCAGCAATACCTCTCTATTCAGAAACAGGTATTTAGAAAACATGTCCCACAAAACCCTCACCAGCATCTCTGAAGCTCTACGTTGGCCCTTTTGGCCTCTGCGTCAGCCCCAGACCCCTTTGCGTCAGCCCTTGGAGGCACTGTGCAGCCTCTGGGATCTTTTGTGTCACTCCCTTTGTCCTCTACGTGGATGATGCAGTCCCTCTGGCCTCTGTGCTGTCTCTGCTGGGCTCTGCATGCCCTGCTCTGGCTGCTGCTTCCCGCTTTCTGATTTTGTGTTGGTCTCTTGGCACTGTCTCTGCCTCTCTGCCCAGTACTCATTGGCCCTTGCTGTTGATCACTGATTCGACTTTGCTTAGCAACCCCGCTCTAGCAAATTGAATGACTGATCACTCTGGTGCCTCTTCCAACTGACCCTCAAGCCTTCTCTTATACTTTTCTCGTACGTCCTTCAATGACTGAGATTAAATCTCTAATCAACGGCTAAGATTAGATTTGGCTTGATCCATGACTTTTGGAACCTTCTAACCCAGTTTTATATTAATACCCATTAATATTTTATTTTTCCTAAGTTTAGACTTAGGAACTCCATTAAAAATATTAATTATTTTAATATCTCCCAAACCGGGTACAATCTGTCCAAACCATTTCTGGGTCTTGGAGATTTCATGTGCTTTACCCTCTCCACCAATTTTCATGGCTAAAGCACATTTGATGCTATCCCAAATCAACAAGAAAATCTTTTGCCAGGCTTCTAGGGAGAGATTTGGATCATTATTTGCTGGAGATTTGGGGTACTAGCTAGGCTTATTTCAGTGGGGATTTTGCAGTGATTTTGGCACATTTCCAGGACGTTGCACAAAAGCATTTCGTGGGCAGTTTGTGGGATCTAGGAGGATAAGCATTTGGGGCTGATTTGAGTTGGGATTTTGTAGAGGCATCCAGAGGAGTGTTTGGCTGGATTTTGCTAGCATTTTGGAGGGCTTTCTAGCATTATTCCATGAAGTGCGTGCAACTAGTCTCTTTGGGAACTCGCACCATTTTGTGGGTTTTCGGGAGTCCATTCGGGTGGCCAAATCCTTTCTGGGTTTGGTGGAGCAGGTTGAGATAGGGGGTTTGCTGGAGTTTCAACTATTTTGGAGCAGTTTGGAGCATTGCACAACCATTTTTACTCAGCCAACAATAGCAGATTTATTGGGCCAACACATGCATTTAGAGGGAGCTTGTACTTGCACTTTGGCAGCCATTCTACACTTGGGTTTTTGACCAGCTTGCAGTAGCAAGCCTAGGTTCCTCATTTTATCCATTGTACTCTCATATTTTGTTAATAAAATGGCTCAACTCATATTCTGCTATCTTTTGTACTTCAGTTTGGGTTTATTTTGAGTTGCATGGCATGCATGTTGTGGTTTATCATTATATTTTCATAGTCAGAATATTACAGTCGTATCAGAGCCATAATCTTGGCTCAGCCTGTGGGAAACCCTTCATTCTATAATACCAGAGGACAAGCAGAATATCGCTTATAGGAGGCAGAGGTATAGAAGCAGGGAAAGAGAGCTACAAATTACCTCTGACCCAGAAACCCTTGAGTAGGAGGTTGAGAAACCAGACATGGAGGATAATCCTAATGACAGAGATAGGAAAGAGGACTTTGCCCATAGCCTCTTGAAGGCTATCAATGATTTGGCCAAGGGTATTGATGAGTTGAGACAACAAAATAGCAGTAATAATAGAGGTAAGGGTAGCCAAGGAGACATCCATTTGGGAGAGGGTTCAGGTACCTTACACCACCAAGGACACTTGAACCATCAGGCCATAAACCCACACAATACGGCCCACATCTATAATGCACCACCTAGGTCGACTATCCCTACATTTCTAGCATCTGGTACTAGAGGGCAGCACAGGTAGGGGGATATGCCCATGGGAGACTACTTCTTGGAGTACCAGTCATATGGGGTTGATTTTAGAGATGCCATCACCTTCAAAGATTTATGCCAGCTCAAGAATAACAACAAGAACAAGGGGCCGAGTGGGGGAGCTTATGCACATGGCGTTGATTTGCAGTGCACGGTGGGAAGATTATTCCTTCCAACTTTTGACGATTCTTCTAAGAGCTCAATCAGGGTGTGGGTTGAGAAGCTGGATGTCTATTTCCAGCTTAACCAAATGACAAAGATGGAGGCAATCAAGATTTCCACTTTGCACTTGGAGGGAGAGGCTCATGATTGGTGGTTCCATGGATTGGCTACTTTGGGGCATGTAGGTGTTACTACCTATGAGGAGTTCACACAGAGGGTGTTGGAGCATTTTGAGAGGAGAGACCTTGAGGAGCACTTCAGAGCGCTGACACATCTCAAGCAGACCGGTAGTGCCGAGACATATATCTCTGAGTTTCTGAGGATATCAATGATTATGCTAGATTTATCGGAGGCAAGGAGTGTTTTCTTGTTCGTGAAGGGGTTAGCAAAGCCACTGAGGGGCTTGGTGAGATCCAACAGGCCCACCACTTTGCAGGATATAGTAGGAAGAGCCATGGATTTGCAAGATGCGCTTCCCAAGACCAGAGCACAGGTACCCACTAGACTCATATTCCAACAATGGGGTAGAGACTCTAGGCCTCCACCACAACGTGAGGCACCAACACATGGGAGGTTGGATGAGGAGGCTAGGAGGGAACTTTGGAGGAGAAAGCTATGCTTCACCTGCCAGGAGCCTTGGGCTTGTTACCCACCACTTTGTGGGTGATATCCAATGGAGATTTTGTTTTTCCTAGATGGTCCTCAGTTGGCAGCCAACAGCCCCTTGCAGTCACCAGATAGCTCGATGTGCTATTTTCTCCGCCACTTGAGCTAGCTATGTGGTCCCTTGCCCATTTGTTATGATCGTATGTTTGAAGGTGGGTCTTCCAAACCCAAAGGTATGGCTTTTCATTATGTAGTTGGGTATTTTTGTTTATTTATCATGGACACTTGTGGGCATGGATTAGTGGGGGGATTCGACGGAAAGAGTGGACTAGGTCTGTACTCTTGTCTCCTCTACCTAATTTGATGCCTAACCTTGTATCCTAGTCCGGTGGGATTTCCTTTATTGGCTACTAAGCTTTAGGGTTAGCACTACATGGGAAACCCTGATTTTGGTTGCGTGGTCCTGCTTCCCAATACCATATACATCACTCCCCTTCCGCTCATGACAACCCCATTCATCATTATTCCCATTTAGGTCCACATTTGTCCACTAGGTCCACAAGGAGTTAACCTCCCCTTCCCCTTGTCCACACCTTGGATCGGGCTTGAAATGATGCCCCGGAGGTTAATGCAGCTAAAACAAAATGAAAAAACATAATTTGGCCGCTCTCATTAGGAAAATGTACCATAAAATGCAAAAGATGGCCGAGACATACAAATTTAACATGTGGGCAAAAGCCAAACATCAGCTCTACCCCTTATCTATGGCCATCACCCTGGTTCCTATGGGCCCTATATGATCCCCCTCCATCAATAAGGAACCCATGATTGTCCCAACCCCTAGTGGGCGATGAACCACCCCACCTTAAGGGGGTATCGACTACTATACTCTACACATCATACTTTCATCCCCTGCAGCCCTGAGCAATTATGAAGAAAAAACATTTAAAGGAAAAAGGCATATGAAGAAGGGTGGTAAAACAAAGGCCAGGGTAACTCGTACCACAATTTCTCCCCCCTACACTCATATACTCAAGTGTGGGCTTCCCTTGTTATAGCTACCCTTGTACCATAGCATGTGGCTTAGAGCCTTCCCTTGATCCCCACTCCATCCCATCATTATATCACATGCCACCACCACTTGATGGATATACCATGGACATGTCACCCCCTTTAAAGGCTGAAACCACCTAATAGAGTCCTTGGTTAAACCTTTTATTGAGCTTGGAGACACTTATACATGCCAAAGACCACTATGGAAGGGCATGCCATTATGAAGTTCTACTTGTTTTCCATGATTTGTAATCTCTTTTACTCAATTACTCTAATGATTTGCTGTACTGGAAGGCAAGGAGACACATTGGATCTTACACAGGATTGCAGGGGGGTCTCCATTTGGGGTTTGGTCTCACTATATGAGATTTGAGCCCTCCAGAGGGTCATAGTGGCACTTGTAGGGTGAGCGTAGAGATCCATGGGTCTCCACCATAGTAGAGAGCACTTCATGGATCCCCAACACCATTCAGTGATTGCTCGTGTTCCACCTTTGGACGAGGATGATGCACCTAGATCACCATGCCCAACTGGCTTCACACTTGTACCACACACTTGGCAGAGGTTCCAGGGTCCAGATAAGGATGTGTTTAACCATAGGAGACAAAGGGAGGGCTTATGTCATCATCCTAGCCCTTATAGATGGTTTACAGGCATTATTGTTCCACTTGGAGACACATGAGGATGTCGTTGTGCCCCCACACCCACTTGGGGACACCACATGTGACTTGCTTGGATATCATGGGGCCAACCCCTTGCTCACTATGATTGGAGCCTATTCTCTTGATTGGCACACTTTGGACTCCACTAGGCCTCCTCAATGGGCCAACGACTCATAATGTTCACTATTTTTCCTTCTTGAGAGGCTTTTCTTTGTATTATTGAGCTATCTTGGTGGGCTTGTCACCATGTCATGTCATTATTGTGTATTATTTTATTATTTGGGGTTAAATTAGGCCAATTAGGCAAATCAAATCCCCTTTTGAGTTGTACAAATAGATGAGAGGATGATTCAATTCTCTCATCATCACTTGGATTGGATTAGTATCTCTAGAGAGATTTTCACACTTGCTGCTAGGTAAATTTTTTTGAGATTCTTGACACACTATGATGTTTGGATTTTCGCTATTGTCTTTGGAGCTTCTTTCTAATGCAAAGTTGATGAATGGATATACTCTCTCTCTCATGTAAGTGAAATTTTAATGTTATACTTGTTATTTTACTTGTTTATTGCATGATATTGTTGTCATTATTCTTGTATGGGTTATAATAATGCAAAATTCTTCTAGAAACCTATGAATAAATGATTTAAAACATGTGTTGCTCTCGAGGGATTGGGTGAATGTTCCTAGAGGCGCCTCCTAGGTTGAAAGACCTCGAAACTTCATCTCTTTTGCAAATTTGAAGTATAAATCCCTAATAACCTAGTTGTTGCACTTAGAAAGGCTAGCGAAGGTCAATTAGGGCTCCTCAGCTCACGAGAATTCTCGATCTATGTGTATCGTGACTCCATTAAGCCCAAAAAACAAGACATTGATCCTCACAACCCCTTGGTGGTCAAATTTATCTTTCTTTTCTTCTCTTTTCCCAATTCTATGCCTAACCCTAGAGGGTCACTTAGGGCATCAAGACAAAACTTTTGTAGCCTTCCAAACACCTTGAAAATTGGTCCACAACTACGTTGGGGTCTTCTCAAGGGGTCCTCCAAATTTGAGCACAATCCAACAGTGGAATCCCGAGATATCGCAAGCCCTAGCTCAAGGATCATTTCTCTCCCTAGGTTGATTTGGGTTAGTGCCCTCATTTGGATCGTTGCATTCAAATTTCAAAAGAAAATTAATTCTTTGATCCTATTCTCCTCCTTAACCACGTCAAGCCCCTCTTTTGTTGATCAACTCCACACCCTTGACCTAGTTTGGGTCCACTCGGGTTCTTTATGGTCCCGCAACTTGATAACTCAAATTCAACAAGGATCACATGAAAGCCACTTCTCCTTAAGGATTCTTAGGTCTGGGACACCTCTTGTCAAGGGATATTCTCCAAACCTAGGCTTAAGTATCCTCTTAGCCCTTCCTAGAGAGCCCATCACCTTGCTTCTTAAGCAAGTAAACCATTTAATTGAGTCTCTCTTGTGAATAGGCTCTAGGAATCACTCTCCACCCATTCATTGATCTATTCATCCTTGTGATTCCTCTTATACTGAGTCTCCTCCCATCAGTGAAAGTCTGTAAAGAGCAGGGAGCTTTAGTTGAGGTGACAGTGGGCTATTGCTCCATTGTTACCCCTTGACATAGTAGTTTCTCTATAGGAACCCCTCCTAGGACTGTTGCTAGTTTGAGCGGTAACAAGGCTCCAGGCCACAAATGCACCATGGGCAAGGCCCATTATATTGAGGTCTTCTTTGACAACGACCATGAGGATGATGTGGAGCAGGAGGCAGATGGAGGTGTCAGTGAACCACATGCAACAGGAGGACCACCTCCACCACCACCACTTGAGGGAGCACCTTTCGCACCTGCTGGGGGAGTGCTTGCTTCATTGTGAGGGGTTCCTAGATATTTGACCTTGAGGATCAGATGCACAATGCAGGGGAAACGTGTCTTAGTATTGGTGGATAGTGGGGCTACCCACAACTTTATTGATGCACAAATGGTACAGAGGAGGGGCATTCCCATGGAGACTTTTGAGGGCTTCTCAATCCTTGTGCCAGGGGATAGGACCATGCAGTGCACCTGGTATGTTCCCTCTCTGACGGTGAACATGGGGAACTATTCAGTCACTGACCACTTCTTTGTGTTGAGTATCTTGAGAATTTAGAATATGATCCACAATAACCATTTTTGTGTCGACGTTTCAAGTCTATAACAAGACTCATTGTTAGAACAAATCCACAGAGAAGAGCAAGGATGAAGGGAAATAAATATGGGATGGAAGGATAAGAAATAAGAAAGAGCTGACCAACTAATCCTAAAATTAATTTCAAAGGAGAGATTATGAAGAGAAAAATACTAAATTATTATGGGGAATTTATTAGTAATTGATACATTTTTTTTATAACCAGAATGAGTAGTATATTTATATATATAAATCGCGCTTGATCGCGTTCAAAATCAAGATTTTACAGCATATTTTCGAGCCTACTAAGGGCATCTGAGAATTCATTTGTTCCCCATCCCTTCCGTGAGAGTTTCCCTATGCTTCTTACAAAATATTCCCATTACTGGTAGCCTATGGCTATACATTCTACAGTACTGAAATAGTAAATATTTACACTTGTAGTTTGCCATACAAAAACATTTTTTAAATTGAGTGAGAGAACAAATTACTCCTCCATCGGTGCTGGACTATTAAGATCAAGTCCAGTGAATTCTTCTTCATTCCTTTGGTTGTTCTCCTCAATTTTGAGCTTTAGATGCTCAATTTGCTATCTCAACGCATCCACCTCGTCCTCCAGTTTCCTGATGCGCTCCTGTTGGAGCTGTTGCTCCTGCATGGCCAGAGCCTCCTTTTGCTGCTAATGGATACACCGTTGCAGAATATCCAAACCTTCCCAAATTTCCAAATGCTCTTGCACACAGTCCTTATAGGCATTCCTATTGTTGCCACCTTTCCAAGCTTTTACCTCCTTCGACCCCCCTATCCTAGGCCGACGATGGCCCCAAGAACCAGACAAAGAGCTTTCCTCTGCTGAATTACTGTGCACGCTCATGATCTTCATCAGGGAACCACCTGAAAACCTAGTCTCCAATATGATGCAGACACCCAACTCCGGAATGTTCCTGACACTTAACCCAAAGCCCACGATGTTCTGCTCCAACTCCCCCTCCTGACTTAGCTTACCTGCACAATTCTTGACCTCACTCAGACAACCAACACTCTGCATATCAACACACAACTTCCCCTCTTCACTGCATACGCCTCCAGAGACCATCCTGAAGGTTAGCCCTTTGACCCAAAACCCACAGCATTTGCTCAGTGACCCCAGGTTCAGCGACTAGGCTTTCGCAGAGACCACTTGAGCAAAGATTAACCATAATCCATGACAACATATCAAACCGTTACCCCATTTATAGAAGGTGCAAGTCTAGATTTTGATGCAGTACTAGAGATTGGTACTCATGAAGCTGAGATCCCAATGCTCCACCTTAATTTCCCATCTATCCACCATAATTTCCCATCTATTCTCCTTGTCCTTCATCCTAACCCACACCTTCCTCCCACGTGTGGTCTGAGTAGTTCAGAGCAGAGGGATTAAATGTTTCTCACGCTCTCCCATTAACTTACCATCTCCTATGCTGGATCGTCGACCATTGCAACAGATTCTATGTTATGGGGGTTGGGTTATCACGCTATGAGGTCTCCCTAACCCAAGTGTAGTACCTTTGTGATGGATGCAGCCACATTGTTGCAACGAGGTGAGACTACCAATGCCACAAGGCATGAGGACTGGCCGGGCTGAGTAAAGGCCGATGAGATAGGGACTGAGGAGCAGGAGGTGGAATGAAATGGAGAAGGGTGCCATAACTAAATGGAGAGGAGGAGGAACGAAATGGATGGGAGGCTTAACGGGATGGGAAGGAGAAGGGTGACGGCACTGACGGGGGCTAGGGAGGAGAGGTGAAATAGGAGATGAGGGGAGGGGGAGGAAGGGGCGGGAGGGATTAAATAGGGAGTGAATGGAGAGAGGAGGGGGTAAGGAGAGATAATGTGTTACAATCCTTAAAATTTCCAAATTGCTTTGCCTTTCTAAACTCTTGGTTGAGCCAAGAATGCCAACCTCAGACCAATATTTGGAACCCATGACTAAGATTAGGGAATGCATATCATTTCCTCTATCTCATTCACTATACTTCTTTCTGCATTCAACTAACAAGCCAAATTTGCTTGCTTATCTGCTTCCTGGTTATTCCCTCTTAGGATGTGAAAGAACGACACCAAATCAAAGAAGGGAATCATACCTTGGGATCTCTGAATAATTTGATTTAGGTTCATGTTTTTTGCTGATGAATTGTATTTCATATGTTTTATGATCAACATTGAGTCTCCTAAGACTTGGATCTTTCTGATGCCCTTTTTTTGAGCCAAGGATAGTCCTAGAAACATACCATAAGCCTCAGCTTGATTGTTTGTCTTCCTACCCAGGCCCCAAGCATATCTGTCTTCGATGTTTCCTTCAGGATTAATGAGAATCCCTTGCCCTCCTGCCACCCCAGTAATTGATATTATTAATAATAATAATTATCATTATAGTTTTTATTAAGAATAATTATCATTAATGATAAAGTTAATAACCTTTTATTATTATCATTATTAGTAATAATTTTTTTATTTTATTTATAATATTAAAGTTAATTAATAATAATAACAAAGCTAAAACCCCTTGCAACAAGCTCCCAGGCTACTAGCAAGAAGGATTATCTACCATACATTCAAGGAGTCACAGATAAACTAGCCAAGGTTCTCAGAAAGAAAGATATTGAAACCTCTTTCAAGCCCTTGTCAACCATAAGATAGAAGATGAGATCAATTAAAGACAGTCCGGATCACCTCCAACAAAAGGGTGTTTATAAAGTCATGTGTTCATGTGGGGAATGTTATATTGGAGAGACAGGAAGATCCTTCAGAATAAGACTTAAAGAACATGACACTGACATAAAAAATGGTAGAACTTGGTCTTTAGCACTTGCAGAGCACTCAACAAAGACATGTCACCATGTTTGCCTTGAAGACACTAAGATAATCGCTAAAGAGAAGCATCAGTATAAACGAAAGATCCGTGAAGCCCTTGAAATTATAAAGCATCCTCACAATCTTAATAGAGATGGGGGTTTGGAAGTAAGCAGGAGTTGGATCTTCTTACTCACCCAAGACCCCACAACTTACAACTGAGATTAGATCGCTTCCCATCATCCCCACCCGACCTTTTTACCCCATTAATCCTCTCCCTCCTGCCCTCTCCCTCACATTCATCCCCCTCTAAAATCTTTTCACTACATAACCTTTTCCTTATTCCTTCCATACCATCCTTAATAATCCTTAACTAATAATTAGAACAATTCATCCCTTTAATAATAAAATACTAATATCCTTATCATAAGATTAATGTTAATAGTGCATTAATAATGACTATTAACTTTATTCTTTAATTTAATAATAATGATAACATAAACCTGCATATCTATTTTAATCATTAATAACATACAATAATAATAATTAACCCTAACTATAACAATTATAAACCCTAATAATTAAAACTTTATTATCAATATTATTAAACAATTTTAATATCAATAATTATTATTAGGAACTTTATTAATTATAATTGTTATTAATCTATAAAGTTAATAATAAAATTATTAGCTTTGTTATTATTATCCTGCTACAGGCAGATATATCGCAATCGATATATTGTTGACTTTAAATTAGTTTTAAGTTTGACTTAAAATTAAACCATTATATATAAAGTTTACCTTTCAAACTAAAAATAATATATTTTTAAAAATATTTTAATTCATTTTCTTTTAATTTTGATTGGTGTGGTTGTGTCTTATTGTGATATGATGATGCCGCCGCCGATTTGCCAGGCCTGAAGCCTATACGGCTCATGGGTCATGTCGTATTGTACTGCAACTTATGATAGAGATGATAAATTGCTCGGCGATTCCTATTTCCAATCCCATAGAAAAGTTATTGCGCCCTGATATGCGCCCTCGATAGCGAGATATAACACGTGCGCGGTGATGACTAGAGAAAAAAAACAAGCGACGTGTTATATGGGGCTATCGAGGGCGCATGTCAGGCGCAATAACTTTTCTATGGGGGTTATTGTGCCCTGACATGCGCCCTCGATAACCAGATATAACACACGCGCGGTGATGACTAGGGAAAAAAAACAAGCGGCGTGTTATATGGGGCTATCGAGGGATGGGACTATCGAGGGCGCATGTCAAGCGCAGTAACTTTTCTATGGGGTTGGAAATAGGAATCGCCGAAATGCTCTGTAGCAGCGTGGCTGTTGATGCGTCACGGATATTGGCCGCCGTCAAATTCGTTCTGCGGAACAACAACTTCGTGGCATAAGATCAGAGACAATCAGAGAAGTACAATAAAATCTATAAGAGTACAAGCAAATCTTAAGCGTGGACATCAACATAAAGGATTGCTATTAACGTTTCATAATTGACGAATGCTTTCGCGGGTGTTAGGAGGAAAAGCTGTTGATTAGAGGAGGGTTTCGATGAGGAAGCACTGAAAGTATTTGGACGCGATGTCTGAACTTTTGGTTGGTTGTTTCATACTCAAAAACACTCATCAAGTCAATTAATCATGGTACAAGCCTCCATGATCTGCTTGGCCCCACAACCCAACAAGCCAGACCACTTTACAATGCCTACGCAAAACAGTAAACACCGTCACATAAATAAATAAATGTGATAAAAAAAGCCAATAACAATCTTACCAGACAAAATCCAGACACGAAGATTATACACAGAGAATATGTCATGCCATATTTGAACGACCTTTCTTCCCCAATTTTTTGTGAGGATTGGTTGATATAAACAGATTGATGTAAGCATGAAGATGTGGGTTGCTGATACGATTTTCTTGAACTCCACTCAAATCACGTATTATTCACTTGTCATAGAATGCACCAAAATAAAAATTAACTTTCTAGGTTTCTCTCTTTTTTATAATATTTATGCTCAAGGTGGCACGTGAGTCGAACTCAACCCATTTTAATCAATGTGCCCAGTAACGTTTCCACCTCCTTTCACCAAACTAGGGATTTGTTGTCCTTAAGAAATAGGCATTTAATTAATGGGCTGATTAAAGTTTTTACATTAAAATATGAATTTTGATTTTTTTTTTTGATATTATGAATAAGGTAAGAATAAATTTTATTATAGTTTTTCTGCATGTGATATTGATAAATTATAATATTGTAACAAAATTTATTTGTAACTTAAAAAGTTCCATAATAAATTTACAATTCTTATGATTGATTAAGTTTCATAATTTAATCATACTATTTTTTAATTACATATTATTAAAATTAATAAAATCATAATAAAAATTAATAAATATATACAATTAGAATAACTAAAACAATTTAAATCAATTCATATAGATTGAACAATAAACATTAACATATTTAAAAAAAACTGTATAATTTTTTAATGTTGTTTTATTTAGTTCCACAATTATTTTATTACTATGATTATCCATAGTGTTTAAAAAAAATGTGAGACCATGTTATTAACTTATTCCAATTTGCACAAAAGCCAAATTTTTAGGCGGGCTAACTAATATACTTCAAATGTAAATGCAAATTAATATTCAATGCAACATTAACTGTATGTTTGAGTTGGAGAATACAATTTTTATATAATACAATTGCTTTAGAGCCAGTATTTTTACTTTAATTTAACTATATTTAAACTAAGTGGCATGAACGCTAGCTATGTGGCCTTGTTATTAATTAACTTTATTATTAGTAGTAAATAATAAATTATTACTAATAATGATAATAGTTAATACTAATAATAATAAAAGATTATTAGCTTTATCATTAATGATAATTATCCTTGATAAAAATTATAATGATAATTATTATTATTAATAATATCAATTACTAATAAATTCCCCATAATAATTTAGTGATTTTTCTCTTCATAATCTCTCCTTGAAATTAATTTTATGGTTAGTTGGTCGACTCTTTCTCATTTCTTATCCTTCCATTCCATATTTATTTCCCTTCATCCTTGCTCTTCTTTGTGGATTTGTCCTAACGATTAGTCTTGTTATAGACTTGAAACGCCGACACGAAAATGGCTACTGTGGATCATATTCTGAGTTCTCAAGATACTCAAGATTCTCACCACAGAAATCTTCAAACACTTCTTTGTGGTTGATGTCTTAGTCACCAATGTGGGTATGGGTGTCTAGTGGCTCTATTCTCTTGGGTGAGTTACCACATATTGGTAAAGATTGGAGATGGAGTTCACAGGGCCGGATGGGAAGTTAGTTGTGCCGAGGGGCATGCATTCGTATCCACCACAGACAGTTTTAGCACATAGGATGAAGGCAGACCTAAGGCATGGGGACATTGAGTGGGTAGTGGAGCTGAAGATTTAAGAGGCAGGGCATCAGTCTCGACCACCACATCTAGATGTTTAGGCCATCCTAGATAGATATCCGACAGTATTTGGAGACATCCCACTAGGGCGGCCACTTTACAAGGGGTTTGAGCAGACTATTGATCTGGAACCAAGGGTACAGGTAGTCATCACAACCCCATACAGACATCCCAAGGCCTATAGGGATGAGATTGAGCGAGCTATTTAGGAGTTGCTGGCATTGGGGCACATTGGGCCCAACTCTAGTCCCTTCGCTTCATCAGTTGTTTTGGTGAAGAAGAAGGATGGTACGTTGTAGATGTGCATTGATTATAGGGCTCTTAATAAGAAGACTTTGAAGAAGTGGTACCCCATTGCCCGCATAAATGAGCTTATGGATGACCTTAGAGGAGCCAAGTACTTCTCTAAGATAGATTTATGTTCAGGGTACCATCAGATTAGGGTGAGAGATTAGGATATCCCTAAGACAACTTTTAGGTGTCACTACGACCACTTTGAGTTTTTGGTTATGCCTTTTGGGCTGACCAACACACCTACTACTTTCTAGTCTTGCATGAACCATGTGTTCCAAAAGTAATTGTGCAAGTTCGTGCCGGCTGAAACCCCAGAAAATCCTTCCAGCAGCTCCTTAGCACAAAACTACTCTGCAACCCAGCGTTTGCCCATTCTGGACTGTGTCAGCCCCTCTCTGTCTCATTCTGGCCCTGCATCAGCCTTTCTTGGCCTGCGTCAGCCCTAGGAGGTCCTGCATCAGCTTTCTGGGCCTTTGTGTCAGACACACTGGCCTCTTTGGTGCTCTTCGCAACACTTGGCTGCCTCTGCGTGAGCCTTTGCTGGCTCTGTGTCACTCTCCTTGGTTGCTGCGCTGCTCTCCCAACACAATCTCTGCCTTCTCTGTTTCTCTGTATTCAATGCCCCTCAGCTGCTCTCCCGATCACTGATTCTATTTCTCTTAGCAAACCCCGCTCTAGAGAATAGAATGACTGATCACTCTAGTGTCTTCTCCAAGTGACCCTCAAGCCTCCTCTTATACTTTTCTTGTTGATATCTCAACGACTGAGATTAAGTCCCTAATCAACAACTAAGATTAGATCTTGCTTTATCCATGTCTTTTGGACCATTCTAACACAGATTCATATTAATACACATTAATATTTTATTTTCCCTAAGTTTAGACTTAGGGATTCCATTAAAAATATTAATTATTTTAATATCTCCTGATCTGTTTAGAATCTTCCCAAACCCTTTCTGGGTATTGGAGATCTCATGTGCCCCAACCTCTCCACCAAATTTCGTGGCTAGAGCACATCCGATGCTACCCCAAATCAACACTCCCTCTTAGCGAGGACTGTGTTTTAGCAATACTCCTCACTGAGTATTACTCTGATCATCCAGCATCGGTACTTGTGCTGATACTAGGCCTTCCTGCCCAACATCCTCTGCACTGCTGCCTCCTGTACTGCTGCCCATGGTTCTGCAACTGCCACTGCTACATCTGTACGACAACTCCCTCTGCATCCGTGCTGCTGCTAGTCCTTTCTTCGAGCACTGCATCCGCACTGCACCTCCTCTCATCATGTTGCATCGTGTTGCTCATTGCTGCACTCCAACTCAGTTACTGAGAAGTAAGTAATTGATCTCCCAACTGACCTCCCTGTTGGGATAGAAACACCCACTGATGCTGAAGCTCCCTCTACCGTCGACAAGTGCTTCCTCTCTCTGACTTCTGCGTTGCTGCAACAACTCCCTGCATTTCGCACCGTTGCACACCTCTCTGTGCCTTCCTGCACTGGTGCAACACTTCTGTGCCTCTCACACTGTTGCAGCCTGCTAGCTCTCGCTGTCTCGGGACTCCTGCATTGTAGCTCTTTCTGCCGCTCCATCCGCATCCGTCTTTACCCACTCAGCCAGTCCTGCTACTCCTTGTCAGGGCTCCCATAGCAAGGTCTAATCCAAGAGGCTTGGTACCTCAAGGATCCTACCCCTCATTGCTTGTAGTTCGCATGACTACATCTCGATGTCTCCCCACTTCCGCTCAAGTGGTGTGTGAGCACTCATGGCACATAGAACAAACAGGATCTTGGCCTTCCAGATGACAAAGTTGGATGCCTCATCCAACCTGTCCTGATCCCTCAACCCATTCATGGCCATCTCTCTGCTCTTCTTGTCGACTCCTCCGAGTCTCTCTACTTCCCGCCTAGAAGTTCTCTGTTTGACTCCTGCTGAGTCTACTTCCTGTCTGAAAGTTCTCTATTCGACTCTTGCTGAGTCTACTTCCCGTCTGGAAGTTCTCTGTTCGACTCCTACTTCCCGTTTGGAAGTTCTCTTCTGTACTCCCTCTGAGTCTTGATTTCCCTCCTGGAAATCCTTCTGCCGCTGTCGAGATGCCCCCTACTCTGATCGTCTTGTGCAACCACACCACTGATCCGGATTCCTCGGCTAGAAAGCCTCGGTAGCAACTCCTCTGGCCTTGCTCTGTCAGGTACTGTTCTGACTACAGT
This sequence comes from Pinus tabuliformis, assembly GCA_031772625.1. Taxonomy (NCBI): domain Eukaryota; kingdom Viridiplantae; phylum Streptophyta; class Pinopsida; order Pinales; family Pinaceae; genus Pinus; species Pinus tabuliformis. The sequence goes on along the minus strand of CM062809.1, from coordinate 286,998,988 downwards.
ACCTCACCAGCTCCACTCTGCAATATTCCCATAGCCTTCTAAACCCCAACGACCTGCAGGTGGGAGCTCCTAGGCTTTGCGCAATCCCGACACTGCAACCCGACCTCCTCAGCCAACTATGTCAGCCCTCCCAACTACTGTGTGGTTCTGCGTGAGGCTTCTCTTGCCTTCCTTAGCCTCTGCGCTGCCTCTTCCCGACTCACCCTTGATGATGCAGGCACTGTGTCACCCTTCCTTATTGCTGCTCTACTAGAAACAACTTCTGTCACCTCGGGACAATTGTTTTCTGCTGCTATTACTCTGCTCGACTAATGTCTTTTAGTCCTCTTGTGATCTGCAATCACGCTCTGATACCATGTTGAAGTTTCTAAGTTTATTTAGATTAGAAACCTTCCATGCACTTTATCTGATTTATTCCTACCTACTTGTTATTTTCCTTAACAAGTTATGTACAATGTAAATACTGAAAATAAACACTAGTGCATGCTCAACATATTACAGATCAACAACTAAAAGAAACAAGAACAAACACACCACATGACACCATTATTTTTGGACCAATGTCCCTGGAAAAACCCAATGCGGGAAAACTGGTGCAACTATCTGAGGGTTTTCTTATTAAGCAATATCAGAGTACAATCTGGGTGCCGAAATTGGCCTACCCAACAAAGAATTTCCTTAGTAGCTATACCTCACAGTTCGAGAGGAATCTTCTTGCTGAAACCCCAGAAAATCCTTCCGACAGCTCCTCAACACAAAACTGCTTTGCAACCCCAACGTTTGCCTAATCTAGACTACGTAGCCCCTCTCTGTCCCACGCTAGCCCTGCGTCAGCCTTTCTTGGCCTGCGTCAGCCCCAGGAGGCCCTGTGTCAGCTTTCTGGGCCTCTGCGTCAAACACATTGGCCTCTCTGGTGCTCTGCGCATCACTTGGCTACCTCTGCGTGAGCCTTTGCTGGCTCTGTGTCACTCTCCTTGGTTGCTGCGCTGCTTTCCCGACACAATCTCTGCCTTCTCTGTTTCTCTGTACTCAATTCCCCTTAGCTGCTCTCCCGATCATTGATTCTATCTCTCTTAGCAAACGCCGCTCTAGAGAATAGAATAACTGATTACTCTGGTGTCTTCTCCAAGTGACCCTCAAGCCTCCTCTTATATTTTTCCTGTTGATATCTCAACGACCGAGATTAAGTTCCTAATCAACGGCTAAGATTAGATCTGGCTTGATCCATGTCTTTTGGACCATTCTAACATAGATTCATATTAATACACACTAATATTTTATTTTCCCTAAGTTTAGACTTAGGGACTCCATTAAAAATATTAATTATTTTAATATCTCCTGATCTGTTTAGAATCTGCCCAAACCCTTTCTAGGTATTGGAGATCTCATGTGCCCCAACCTCTCCACCAAATTTCGTGGCTAGAGCACATCCAATGCTACCCCAAATCAACAGTTCTAACTGCAGTAGATTGACTAAGAGAAGACCACATTTTTCTTGGTTTTCTCTTGGTTATTTAGTGAAGGAATTTAGCTTTAGTCATAGGGATTCTTACTTAGTGTTTTGGTTAACATATGCAAGTAGCTTTAAGGTGTTTTAATCCCATTTTTTGTCACATTCTAACTTGATTTGTTTGCTGGTTTTTAACAGACCCTTGCCATAACAAAGGGAGATGCTGGCGAATTTCGTCCAACATTGAGGATCTAGAGAACCCCAAGACAATCTAGAACATTCCTATTGTAAAACCAATGAAATTTACCTTTTAACTTTTCATTGAGCATTTTTTTTCCCTTTGATCTATCAAGTAATTCATTATAACTTTTTCAATTTCCCTCCATCCCTTCATTTATAAGGGATTTCCTTCTCTTGATTTCAATCGCTTATTCACAAGGGATCTAATAAAGCATTGTACCCTTTCTTGGGAGTTAGGGGAAATCCCCCTAAGCATCGCTCTTCCCCATTTGGAGATCTTCTTGTGGGTGTGCATTTTCATGGTTTTCTTTTTGTGGATCGAATCTAAAATTAACTTAGAATAGATCATCACATCATAAGATTAGAGTAGATAGCATTGCTTTTGAGTCAATTTCATTTCATGCAATCTAGCTAAGTTTCTCTTTCATTTCAACAATCTAATTGTGATCTAATTATTGAAGTAATCTAGAGTAGCATTCTTTTCTTGCTTTAGATTAGATCTAATATCATTAGTTTCTTTCATTTTCTTCCAATAAGCCTCTAGCAAGTTCCAATGGCTTGGTAGTTGAAGTAGATTAACTAGAGACCCGTCCTGTTCTAAGACTTCTTATTCTGAGATTGGGGCCCCAACGAGGATAAGGCTTGAAGAGGAAGTTGATTTCTAACTAGTTTTAATTTCTGCAATTACATTTGCATGTGATACACTCACAGATTGAATCTACCTTAATTCAAGTGAGAACCTAACTTTAACTAAAACAAAACAAGAGACACTTCAAAACATTTCGATTTTAGCAGTCTCGTACTTGGTCATTGCCTTTACTTTCAAAGTTCTGTCATTCTGGGCATTTACACTTCCAAAGCACCTTTTTTTAAGTACTTTATTTATTCACGCAATTACATTTACTTTCAAGGCATTTACTTTTGAGCAATCATTTTTTCAAGCATTTATTTCTAGGCATTTTACTTTCAAAGTTATTGTCCTTTACTTGGAATATATACTTTCACAAGTATTTACATTGGGCATTGGTATCTACTTGCTACATCTTATGCTTTAAAAGTATTTCGTTCATTCATCTTTGTTGTTATATCCTAAGTCACCGTGTTAGTGTTCGTGTTCGAGTTCGACGACCTTGAAATTCGAATAAAGTTTGACACCTAAAATTTTGCTGATAAAGTTCGACATAAAATTTGACATACAGGAATTTGAAATATATATATATATATATATATATATATATATATATATATATTCAATTTTAAGGAGGCAAAAAGACACGTGACATACATAAACCACTGTTACAGCATGCTTGATTCATCAATGTATGTTTAGTGAAGATGACATCGAATTCCAGTGCTTATACTTGGTGTATCAGTGCTGCAAGAATAAATTATCGGATTAAGGAGTTCAGTTTAATGGGTTATTTGTCATGACATTTAAGTTTTTAACAATACAACATATGCTTGTCACAAATTACAATGCTCTTTAAATTTGTGAGGAATATTGCAATAGAGATATGAGAGATCATTCATCATAGCGTGAGCCACATTTATGCTCCATAAATTGACCCATAGATGACAAATCCTAGAAATGTCCACATCCACCAGTCTTGTCAATTACATTACTGGATTTGTGAAATTTTAATGGAGTGTTTATGTTGAGAATTATTAAGATGAAAAACTAATGCCAATGAAAATTCTCACCTACTCCCTTCTATTTATGTCCACTCTCATTAACATCGGCTATTGCTAACAATCACGAGCGTATAAAACAAAACACTTCCTTTGGCTACAGGGTGGAGACTCAAGAGCAGAGTGAGAGTTTGGATGCATGAGAGGTCGAGTCGGCACTGAGGGTCCAGGGATGAGTGTGTAGGTAGTAGCGGCAGGAGTCAATGGTCGAGTGTGAGAGTGAGAGTTTCACACTCGCCTATGTTTTTACCAATTCTATTTTTTTTAATTATAAACCCTGGAAAACACCCAACCAAACAAATCCTAAAATGAACTCCATCGAATTTTTGATGATTTTTATATATATTTTTGCAAATTTACCATAGGTGCGTGTTCAGCATGAAGTTCGACGAACAAAAACGAATTTGTTCGAATTGCTTTGAGATTCGGTGAATTTCGAATCCGAAGGATTAAATTCGCCGAACTCGGTGACTTAGGTTATAACCCTTATGGTGGATGGTTATGGTGGTTTATGCTCATTGATTCTATCTACATGCTTTGAAGTCATTTGCTGTAAATCTTGATATTGATAGCTGAATGTATCTTGGTCAATTATAATTAACTTCTAGAACTAATATTTCTTTTTGTTAAAGCTTCCTAAGCCTATGTTGTCTCATATGGTCTACTGCCCTTGGCTTCACTAGGAGTTAGCCTAGACGAAGGAGTTGAGATTTGAGTGACAACTGCTCAACTCGAGACTTGCCCCCAAGGCCACACCAAGTGGAGTTAAAGGTTTTTTGTCAAATTAACCCAGGTGTGGATTTAGGCGGCAATAGGAGGATCACTTGAAACATTTGGATGAGATATTGGGTATCATGGAGGAGCAGTCGTTATATGCCAAGGAGTCAAAATGCGAATTTGGCATGACAAAGATCTTATATTTGGGCCATGTGATCAGTACGTAGGGTGTAGAGGTACATCAATAGAAGATCCAAGCCATATTAGATTGGCCAACATCAAGGACCCTTACAGAGTTACAAGAATTCATGGGTTTATGTAGTTATTATAGTTGCTTCGTTAAGGGGTCTTTGCAATTGGGTGCACCCTTAACACATTTGACAAAGAAAGGGGATTTTAGGTGGAAAAATGGAGCTCAACAGACATTTGACAAGCTCAAGGAGGTGTTGAGCACTTGTCCAGTTTTGGCATTTCCTGTTAATTTTTGGTATGTTCTATGCTTAAGAGCAATTTACTTAAATTTATTTATTAGCCCAATATCAATATCCATTTTAGCAATCACATCAGCATGATAGTAAAATGCAGATAGAACGTAAACATAAATAGCAAAAGACTAGCTAGGGACAAACCCCAATGTGGGGAAACCCTTGATCAATTCTTCTTATATTCTTCAATAGTTCAGTAGAGAGAGAGATAGTACAAATTACAATTTTGATAATTCATGACAACAACAGATGAGCCCTGACCAAAAAAGTCAATGTTGGTCAAACTGGGCATAATTCTTCCTTTAATTAGCTTGGTCAAGCCCAGTCAACTTTGGCCTTCAATAGTAAGCTCAATCAACCCAAAACACTGCTCATAATTTTGTTTACATTCTGTAGTTGGTTGCTGTTCTGGTTAGGGCACTTGCTGCAGCCCTAAACTCCCTTGACAATCTTCAAACAGTCCCTAAGGGAGCTGCGACATACCCTTGAGGAGCTCAAATACCATCAATCCAACATCCCTCCACAAAACACTGCTGCAACATTGTTTGCACTGCTATTTGCTGCACTCCTGTTTAGGGCACATCCTGCAGCCCTAGTTCCACCACACAATTAGCAAACAAGCCCTTGTAGAGCTGCGGTCCACCTTGGAGACCCTCCTCTCATGCCACGCTGCCTCCGAAAGGTATTATCCACCCTTGACAACGCTTAACACAACCTCCAGCTGTGTGCTATGGCCTGTGGTCTAGCACAACAACTTGCTGTAGCTTTCGGCCTTCACAAATGTTACCCAAACAAATCCAAACAACAACGTTTATCTCCTTGATGAACTCGACCTAGCTATCTGCACTTGCTAGCACCCAACCACATACATATCTAGTCCTACGTTGACTTGTCCTTAGTCTTCTAGGGCAAACCTCTTCAACCAATTACTTCTCCTTATGGCTGCGACTTCCCTGCCTAGAAAACACACCTAAAACAGTGCTCGGTGCATGCCCTAAAACAACCTTATTCACCACACTATCATCTACAACACATAGAAATTCCCACGCGATCCTTCCAGGCTCCTTCACGCTGTCTTAAGGCTCCTGCAAGGCTGCGGCTAGGGCTTGAGATCTTTCTTTCCATCACATCCTCCTTTTGAGAAGACATACCCAAACAAGTGGAGAGAGAGATCATGAGATGAGATGATCAAATAATGACTTGAGGTCTCCTCCTTTTATATGCAACGTTGAGGATGCTCTGGGGGTTAAAATGCTTGTTTTGTTTGCTGGCTGACCTTGACAATTTGTCAATAATACAAATAAATTCATATCTTCATTTTTACATGTCGGAATCAGATAATCTTTAGATCAATCCTACACCTTTTGGAGAGAGGAATCCAAGAAAAATATCAGCTTTCATAAATAAGGTGACCCACATGGAGTTTGGCCCTAGTTACCAGTTTTAACACTCCCTCTCAACTAGGGAGAACTCCATCTGCTAATCCATCTACTAGTTGGTACTAGAATCCAAGAAAAATATCAGATGTCATAAATAAGGTGACCCACATGGGGTTTGGCCTTAGTTGCCAATTTTAACACTCCCTCTCAACTAGGGAGAACTCCATCTCTTCGTCCATCTGCCAGTTGGTACTATCTCTACCATCAATGCACTACTCTACACTGCTTTGCTTTGCTGAACTATGAAGAAGAAGAAGTGATCGAGAATGTATCATACCATTCTCTACTGACCCAAAGTCAGTCCCAGATAAAAGAGAGTGTCTCATACCACTCTTACTGACCCAAAGTCAGTTCCAATAAAGAGAGTGTGTCATACCACTCTTACTGACCCGAAGTCAGTTCCAATTGATCCCAGATCAATATCATCCTAGCATAGGGAGTACGGTAGTACACGATGCGTCCATCGGTAGTACTATGGTCCCTATCCTCATTTCCCTACTCATTGGCCAAATGAGAGGTACTTCCCATGAGTCCCAGACTGCATGGGTAGGATGTCTCAGCAGGAGAAGGATGAACCACTCATCCTACCTACATGTTGCCACGGGGTATCACAGGGGAAGGCTGAACCACTCACCCTGTACACAACAAACCACTAGGGGAAGGCTGAACCACTCACCCTATGGTTGCTCATTGCTCCAAGAAGTACCCCAAGCCCCTTAGAGCTCCCAAAGATCAATGTCCATATCATGCAGGACTCTCAGAAGAGGGTCTCTCCACGACTCCTAGTCGTTGTTGGAAAGTCAAGAATTTGACCTTTCCCAGGGGTTTTGTCAGAATGTCGGTGACCTGCTTATCAGTCCTAATGTGATGGAGCCTTATTGCTCATCATTGTACCATATCCCGGATAAAGTGGTACCTGATATCTATGTGCTTGGAGCGATTATGAAATACAGGATTATCTGATAATCGGATCGCACTCTGGTTGTCGCAGAGGATCACGATGGTATCCAACACATGTCCAAACAACTCACTGAAGAGCTTTCTCAACCAGAAAGCTTCACAAGAGGTCATACTTGCAGCTATGTATTCGGCCTCAACGGTGCTCAAGGCAACCAACTTCTACTTCCTGCTCATCCAGGATATCGAAGCAGAACCCAAAGAAACACAACACCCAGAAGTGCTCTTGTGATCTACCACACTGCCTGCTCAATCAACATCCGAATAACCATGCAGCCTCACATCTCCGACAGTGTATCTCAATCCATGAGTGATTGTGCCCCAAAGATTCTTGGCACCAATAGAATGTAAATGATGAGGCTCAACCTTATATTGGTTCAATGTATTAACTGCAAAACATATGTCTGGACAGGAGTTCACCAAGAACATCAACTCTCCTATGAGTTGACAATACTCAAAAGCATTTCCTAAGTCAAGTTCGACAACACTACCATATAAATTCTTAAAGTTAAGTTCCATCGAGGTAGTCACGGACTTGCAGTCTACCATCCCAAATCTTTCCAATATCTTCACAACATATTTTCCTTAAGCTAGGAAAATTTCTCCTAGCTTTTGCCAGAGCTCCAGCCCTAGGAAGTAGTGCATCAGTCCTAGGTCCCTCATCTCAAATCCAGAAGCCAACTCCCTTTTAATGCCAGCTTCTCAGCAATAGTCATGGAATTCATTTGATTTGTACTCAGTCCCATTATCAGTGCTCAATATCTTGATTCTCTTCTCGGATTGGTTTTCGATCACTGCTTTGAAGTGACGGAACCAAGTGAACACTTCATCCTTCTTTTTCAAAAAGTAGATCCTAGTCTTGTGAGAATAGTCATCCGTAAAAGTGAGATAATATAAGTATCCTCCGAAAGAGTTTACAGGGATCATACCAGATAATGTCAGAGTGGATCAACTGCAATATATCGGTGGTCTTGCTATTACTTGAGGGGAATGGTCCCCTTGTAAGTTTTCCTATGACACATCCTGGACATCTACCTTCATTCTCTACTTTGAACTCGGGCATGCTTGTCACCATCTGTTTCACATTGGGAAGAGCCTTATAATGAAGATGGGCAAACCTCCGGTACCATAGTTCAGATTGTAGAGATGTGTCGCAAGACATGGCTCCTAATGGACTTCCTCCAACTTGATACAAAGTGTCAACCCGGAACCTAAGAGTAAAAGCATCTTTAAAATTTCTTTTCCAAACACATACCTTTCCATCGATAAATGCCTCCTTGTATCCTTTGTCTTCCATTGTCGAAATGGACACCAGGTTCTTCTTAAGATCAGGTACACATATAACTTCTTTGTAAATGAATCGTGTTACCCTGATTCAATTGAAGGGTAACATTTCCTACTCCCTTTACAGGATAGGTGGCATCGTCGCCAAGAATAATCTCCAAGTTTGTCTCGTTCTCTATCAGATTAGAGAGAGCTTCCTTGTACCTGGTGAAGTGCCTCGAGGCACCACTATCATTTAGCCAATTCCCCAAAGTGTTCGGAGAAGAGGTAGTGGAGAGGGTAGATATAAGATAGTACTCCTTTTGCTTATTGTTAACAACATTTGATTCTTCATACCTGGAGTTCCTTGCTTTCTTGGAGGGTTGACCATTTCCTTGACGTCTCGCATTCCTTTTTCCTTTGCCATTGAACTTGCCATTCCTTCTATTTTTGTTGTTGAAGTTGCCCCTAGAGTGATTGTGATCATCATCATGTGATGTGTCCCTTCTATTTGGACACTCCCTTGCATAGTGGCCAAACTTATTGTGAACAAAGCCCCTGCCCTTCCTTCCACCCTTAGATCTAGGCTTTCCATTGAAATGACCTTTAGACCCTGCATTATTTCTCCTTTTGGCACGAGCAGAGAAAGCGGTGGGGTTGCCTCTATTAGAAGGCATTTCTTGCTCCACCATTCTTGTTTCTTCTTGAATCCATCTCGACATCAATTCTTCAAAACCTGGAATTCGATCATTATTAAGAATAGTAGTTCTAAATATATAGCACTCGGGTGGGAGTCCTCCAAGTGTAGTGATAGTAAGTTCCCTATCAGGAATGACCTCTCCAATTGACAGAAGATCATTGTTGATCTCAGTGATCCTTAAGAAGTAGGATTGAATATCCTCGTCCTTGCCCTTCTTAATATCCTTCAATTTTTTTTTGAGAAATAAAATTTGATTTGCTTCACTAACCTTGAGCATACTGACCAACCTGTCATAGATCTCCTTGGAGGTGTTTAGATCGGAGATGTAGGTCACCAGACGCTTGCCAGTGGAATCTTTGATAATATTCTTCGCTTTGAATTCAACCTTGTTGTACTTGTTCTTTGTAGCTGCCGGTGCATTTGAAGGAGGCTCAAGGATTTTACCCCTCACATAATCCAACACTTCTTGTTCTTCCAATGTTAGATCAAGAGACATCTTCCATCCATGATAGTCTGACTTTTCACGGAGCTTGTCTTCAGTGGGGAAGTGGGATGAGGAACCATTGAGCCTTTGTCCTTGTCCAACTGTCTTCGGTGATTGCTCTTTCACTCTTGCTTGGGCTTTGTCTTCACCTGAGCTCCGATACCATGTTAATTTTTGGTATGTTCTATGCTTAAGAGCAATTTACTTCAATTTATTTATTAGCCCAATATCAATATCCAGTTTAGCAATCACATCAACATGATAGTGAAATGTAGATAGAACATAAACATAAACAATAGAAGGCAAGCCAAGACAAGAGGACACAAGATGTGGCACTAGCCAGGGACAAACCCTAAGTTGCACGAAACGGGGAAACGGGGAAGCGAAACGAAACGCGACCTCCCCAAATTTTGGAAACGGGGAAACGCGAATATATATAATAATATATATATATATATATATTAAAAACATTTAAAAATTATTAATATACATATGTGCAATCATAAAGCATTAATGATACATTTACTTAAACAGCTTAGAAACTTTAGAAATGGTTTCTAGAATAGCTTAGAAACCCTAAAAAAATTTACAAACTAATTAGAAAAAAAAAAAAAAATTAAAAAACAAGTGATTTTTTGGAGGAAACGGGGCCCGTACGGCCTGGAAACGCGTTTCCGGCCGTACGGGCACATTTCCATTTCGGGAAATGTGCCCGTACGGCCGGAAACGCGTTTCCAGGCCGTACGGTACGCGGAAACGCGTTTCCGTTTCGTTTCCGTACGGAAACGGACCCTCCCCCTGCGTTTCCTGCAACTTAGGACAAACCCCAATGTGGGGAACCCTTGATCAATTCTTCTTATATTCTTCAATAGTTCAGCAGAGAGAGAGATAGTACAAATTACAATTCTGATAATTTATGACAGCAGCAGATAAGCCCTGACCAGAAAAGTCAATGCTAGTCAAACAGGGCATAATTCTTCCTTTAAGTAGCTTGGTCAAGCCTAGTCAACTTCAGCCTTCAACAGTAAGCTCAATCAACCCAAAACATTGCTCATAATTCTGTTAACATTCCGCAGTTGATCGCCGTTTTGGTTAGGGCACTTGTTGCAACCCTAAACTCCCTTGACAGTCTTCAAACAGTCCCTAAGAGAGCTGTGACATACCCTTGAGGAGCTCAAACACCATCAATCCAGCATCCCTCCACAAAACACTGCTGCAACATTGTTTGCATTGCTGTTTGCTGCACTCCTGGTTAGGACACATCTTGCAGCACTAGTTCCACCACACAGTCAACAAACAAGCCCTTGTAGGGCTGCGGTCCACCTTGGAGACCCTCCTCTCATGCCACACTGCCTCCTAAAGGTGTTGTCCACCCTTGACAACCCTTAACGCAACCTCTAGCTGTGTGCTATGGCCTGTGGCCTAGCACAACAACTTGCTATAGCCTCCGACCTTCACAAATATTACCCAAACAATCCCAAACAACAACGTTTATCTTCCTCGTGAACTCGGCCTAGCTGTCTGCACCTGCCAGCACCCAACCACATACATATCGAGCCCTACGCTGACTTGTCCTTAGCCATTTAGGGCAGAACTCTTCAACGAATTACTTCTCCTTATGGCTGCGACGTCCCTGCCTAGCAAACACACCTAAAATAGTCCTTGTTTCATGCCCTAGAACAACCTTATTCACCATGCTGTCATCTACAACACACAGAAATTCCCACGCTGTCCTTCCAGGCTCCTTCACGTTGTCTTAAGGCTCCTTCTAGGCTATGGCTAGGGCTTGAGATATTTCTTTCCACCACGTCCTCCTTTTGAGAAGACATACCCAAACAAGTGGAGAGAGAGATCATGAGATGAGATGATCAAATAATGACTTGAGGCCTCCTCCTTTTATATGCAATGTTGAAGATGAGCTGGGGGTTAAAATGCTTGTTTTGTTTGCTGGCCGACCTTGACAATTTTTCAATAATACAAATAAATTCATATCTTCATTTTTACATGTTGGAATCGGCTGATCTTTAGATCAATCCTACACCTCTCGGAGAGAGGAATCCAAGAAAAAAATCAGCTGTCATAAATAAGGTGACCCACATGGAGTTTGGCCCTAGTTGCCAATTTTAACATTTCCTGATTTCACTAAGCCCTTTGTGCTTGTATTTGATGCTTCAAGAGAAGGTATATGGGTGTTTTGATGCAAAACAAACATCCTATAGCATTTGAGAGTCGGAAGCTCAGGGAGCAAAGACACTCTACTCCATCTATGACAGGTAGATGCTCGACATTATGCATGCCTTGGCGAAGTTTAGGTAGTTTTTGGTAGGTGGCAGATTTATTGTTCGGACTGAACACAACAATTTAAAGTTTTTCCTAGAGCAGAAGGATTTGAATGGGAGGCAGTAGAAGTGGTAAGAAAGATACAAGCTTATGACTTTGACATTGAGTATATGAAGGCAAGAAGAACATTATTGTAGATGCCCTTTCTAGGAGACCAACAACATGCTCTCTTATGAAGATTTCAATTGATTGGAAATCACACTTGTTGGTGTACTCGAAGAATAATTTTGCTTGCTAGTTGATGGATGGACACTTTCAGGATGATAAGTACAAAGTGGTGAATGACATTATCTTCCACAAAGATAAGTTCTACTTAGTCCTTGAGTCCGCACTCAAGGAGAAGATTTTTAGAGTTGTTCATGACTCATGATTAGTAGGGTACCCGAGGCATTTCAAACCTTACAAAGAGATCAGAGAGAGGTTCTCTTGGAAGGGCCTTAAGGATGATGTACCGAGACATGTGAGGGAGTGTATGACTTGTTAGCAAAACAAGTCAGAGCATACTCATCTCGTAGGTTTACTACAACCCTTTGTAATAACCCATCTCGAATTACAGATAGAATATGATTATTAGCATGCTTATGATAGCTACATATGCATGCATCTCATGTAGTGCACTAGTGTACCTACTAATTGACTATGATGAATGCCTAAATATAGATAAATGAATTAGTATTAAATTAAATATCTAACTATTAGGAATTTCATGAATGTATTAAGTCTAGAACTCTATGATAAAATTTAATGAACCTTTTAAAGTAAAATTATAATTAATAAACCCATTAATTAAATCCATTTAATAAAATCATTTAATAGTAAACTGAGTTAAATAAATCATTATGATTACTTTGGTGTAACACCCAATGTATAATCGAGTTAAACTCAAATGTTCATGTAATAACTTATTAATTGTTCAATGGAATTTATTGACATTAATGTGTATCATCATATATATACAATATTTGTTTGGCATTTGATATTGATGTCAATCATCATAAAAGTTATTTAATAAATTCATTAAAACCTGACTCCATTAAAAGTTATGGATAGAAATTACGTTTGTATATAAAATCTTATTGTTTAGAGAATAATATCTCTTCACATATATAGCATAATTTTACATACAAAATCCATTAAATAACTTTGTACGTAGGATGTCATGTCCCTTCTCAAATACATTTGTAACAGGGTGCTACTACACAATTTTGCACAATTTTTGGCTAAGGAAGAGAACCGATCATTTTCGACTTAGGGACTTAGGAGGCAATTCGACTTTATTTTGTTGCTAGTGGAATGTGGGGGCCACCCACATGAGAGTTTGAATTGGCCCATTCGAATAGCTTGGAGGAAAAGTTGAATAGGTGGATGGTGGGGCCCATGTGAGGCGAGGGAGGCCCAAGGAGTTATAAGGAGGGAGCAACTCTCATTTTGGGTTTCATTCTTAAATCTTGCAAACAAAACCACTTGACTGTTTGCTCTGCTATTTAGCTGAGTCAACCGGCTGTTTAGCCACGAATCTCTCAAGCGGGAGATTCTACCTCTACTTCGGGAGACCATGCGTGTCTGTCCTAGAGAGGTAGTTCCACAAGTTTTTTGGGAGTTCCGGGGTTGTGAGATACGACCATCATTCAGTGCAGAGTAGGGAGTGCATATTTCTGGGCAGCTGGAGAATACGCAGAGGGAGTTAGGAGCCATCAAAGATCAGGTGTTTGTCGGGGGAGTTAGAGGGCGGAGAGAGTAGCAATAGATCAACATTCTTGCTGAGTTTTATAGTCAGTAGAGCCAACATTCCAACAGTTCGAATTGCTTGGTTAGGGGACAGCGCAGAGGCCATTCCAATAGTTTTTGTGGAGCTCGGGAGCAAGTGCCATAGGCTGTAAGCCCATCCGGGAAGCCAACGATTTGATAGCAAGGGTCAACCCAACACTTTGGGACCATTTCGGGGAGGACTTACAGGCAATTTCCAACAGACCAAGTTTTGCAGTTGCAGCTAAAGTTGGGCTCAAAGGGGGTCGAATTTCAGAATTCTAAACCAGCCAAAATCCTTCGTGAGTTTTTCTGGGTTTAGGCCAAGGAGTCCGGGGTTAAAAGCACATAATTTTTTGGGTAGTAGAAGTGCACCTTCCAACCATTTGAACTTCAGCAGAAAGGCAGTTTTCTGGGGCAGCGCAGTGCAGATTGGTGCAGCAGTTGGACAACCTTCAGTTCAACCATTTTCTCACCTGGGTTTGGTCATGCTTGTCCATTGAGACAAGCCCAGGTGCACCATCTTGTTATCCATTGTATTTAGCCTTCAAAAAAGTAATAAAATGGCTCAGCAGTTCCATATTTGCAGCTTTTCTATGGATGTTTAATGTGTATTTCGTTTTTATAATTTGCTGCACAGATTATTTGCTTTATATCACTTGTATTCCTATTTAGGATCATTACAGTGGTATCAGAGCCTAGTTCTTGGCTCAACTGTGGGGATTGTCTCCTATGAAAGAAGGGGACCAAAAATACATCACCTACCGAAGGCAGAGGTATCGGAGTAGAGAAAGAGAGCTAGAGATTACTCTAGACACAGAGGACAGAGGGAAAGCAGTGGTAGAGGAGGACATGGTGGAACCCAAGAGTAGGGAAGAGATGGCTTTTGACAACCTCCTGAAGGTCCTGAATGACTTAGCCAAGGGTTAGAAAGACATGCTGGAAGAGATCAAGTCGCAGAATAGGGAGAGGACCACTCCTAGAGGGTTTCTATTTGGGGAAACTTTTGGGGCCTCTTAGCCATTCGATCATCCCTCACCAATAGCGCAACACCCATCAACCAGCGGGCCAACTCGTGCTACACTGCCTTCTTTCGTGCTAGTGGCACAAATTGAATCTGCAAGGCGGGAAGACCCCCCTCAAATGGGAGACTATTTCAGAGAGTGGAACTCTATGGATGAAGACTTTAAGGAAGCCCTCTCCTTTAGAGATTACTGCAAGCTCAAGCAGAGTGAGAAGAGTAAGGGTTACGGAGGATAGGCGGCCCAAAACTACGAGTTACAGAGGATCATAAGAAGGATGTATTTCCCTACTTTCGATGGCACTGCCGAGTGCACAAGTAGGGCTTGGGTTGAGAAGATGGACACCTACTTCCAACTCAACCGGATGACAGAGAAGGAAGCCATCAAGATGGCCACATTGCACATGGAGGGGGAAGCCCATGATTGGTGGTTTCATGGCTTGACCATCCTAGGGCATGCCCACGTGGCTTCTTATGAGGACTTCACCAGGAGGGTGATGGAGCGTTTTGACCAGAGAGATCCAGAGGCCCATTTCAGAGAGCTGACCCAACTGTGCCAAACAGGCAACCCGGAGGAGTATATCTTAGAGTTTCTACGAGTATCAGTGATGGTTCTGGATCTATTTGAGGCTAGGAGGGTGTATACCTTCATTGAGGGCTTGCTTGAGCCCCTGCGTGGACTGGTGAAGTCAAGCAGACCCTCCACGCTGTAGGAGGTAGTTTTGTGCACCAGAGATCTACAGGGGGCCATCCCGAAGACTAGAGCACCTTTTCTTGCACAGACCCCTTTTCCACAAAAGGGGCATGAGAATAGACCTCCACCTCAGAGGACCACATAGGGGAGGGGGTAGTTAGATGATGAGACATGGAAGTACCTCAGCAGGAGGAAGTTGTGCTTCACATGCAGGGAGCCCTGGGCACTAGGCCATCGGTGCACTGCCGGTAGAGCACACTACATTGAGGTTTTTTTTGACAGTGTCCAGGAGGACGAGGTGGAGCAGGATTGTGGTGTGGCATATGGTGAGATTTCGACAGATATAGGGCCACCACCACCACCTCCATAGGGTGGGGCATCCCTTGCCCCAGGCGGGGGAGTCCTTGCTTCCTTATGCGGGATTCCCAAATTTTTGACATTGAGGATCAGAGGCATTGTACAGGGGCAAAGTGTGTCAGTGGGGCTACCCACAATTTCATAGATGCCCAGTTGGTTCATAGGGGGGCCTCACCACGACCGAGTTCAAGGGATTTTCAGTCCTAGTACCAAGTGATTGTACCATACAATGCACTAGATATGTGCTTTCCTTGACAATAGTTATGGGGAACTACTCGATGACAGATCATTTGTTTGTGGTCGATGTGCCAAACACCAACTTGGTGATGGGTGTCCAGTGGTTGTATTCCCTTGGGCGAGTCACGACAGATTGGAGGAAGCCAGAGATGGAGTTCATTGGGCCGGATGGCAAATTGGTAGTTTTGAGAGGCATGCAGTCTTATCCACCTCAGACAGTTTCGGCCCACAGGATGGAGGCAGACCTGTGACATGGGGACATTGCATGGGCAGTTGAAATGAGGATCTGAAAGGCTAGGGGACATGCTCAGTCACCACCACCAGACATACAGGCTTTGTTAGACAGGTATGTAGTGGTGTTTGGGGACATTCCACCAGGGCAGCCACCAGATAGGGGATTTGAGCACACTATTGAGTTGGAGCCAGGTGTGCAGGGAGTGATCACCACCCCTTATAGGCATCCCAAGGCCTATAAGGATGATAAGGATGAGATAGAGAAGGCCATCCAGGAGCTGCTAGCATTGGGCCATATCAGGGCAAGTTCTAGTTCCATTGCTTCTTCAGTGGTACTGGTGAAGAAGAAGGATGGAACCCTTCGGATGTGCATTGACTACCGGGCCCTCAACCAAAAGACACTGAAGAACCAATACCCCATTCCCCGCATAGCTGAGCTGATGGACGAGCTTAGAGGAGCCAAATACTTCTTTAAGATCGATTTGCATTCAGGGTACCACCAGATTAGTGTGAGGGATCAAGATATCCCTAAGACAACTTTTCGGTGCCACTATGGGCACTTCGAGTTCCTGGTCATGCCATTTGGGTTGACTAATGCTCCGACCACCTTCCAGTCATGCATGAACCATGTCTTCCGGGGATAGTTGAGGAGGTTCATGCTACTTTTCTTCGATGACATTTTGATTTACAGTCGGACATGGGAGGAGCACCTCCAACACTTGGAGGAGGTACTACGCATTCTGGAGGAGCAACAGTTTTATGCCAAGCTCTCCAAGTGTGAGTTTGGTTTGACATAGATGCTCTACCTAGGGCATATCATTGGTGCTGATGGGATGATGATCCAGGTGGATGTTGGTCGCCACCCACCTATCCCATTTGGACCCCCACAACTGTCTCTTTCAGTTTTCAGTTTCCGTAATTGTAGCACAATTTACTATTTTTAGCAGTTTTTTGGGTCCTGAACTTCCGAAGCTGTTTTGAGGCCCTAAATGACGTTTTTTGGGAAATCTGGGAGCAACATGGGTCTCTTCCCAAATTTTTATAGTTCTCGGATAGATCTTTCTAACGAGCTATTGTACGTGTCAAACGAAGATCGGGTGCCAAAGTTACGACCCTAGGAAATTGATGTATCAATTTACCCAAACGGGGCCCACAATTTGGTGTTTTATCTTCTAGGGTTAGGTTTTGGGATGTTAAGGGTTTTCCATTGTTTCTCAACAATAAATAGGCCTTCGAGCCTCATTGTAATAGAGTAAAGAGGCATGTAGCCACCACATCTCTTCTCAGGGGTAAGCTACCATTGCCCTAGCTGGTTTATTTCCATTTCTGTTTGTAAGCATAATTCAGTATTTTACAATAATGAAATGAAGTATTATTTCCGCTGCATATCTATCTTTATGGTTATCTCGGTATTTTATTGCGTTCCTGTTTAAATCTGGATCAGGTGAAGGTCCATGAGGAGAAGATTCGGGCCTTCTGGGATTGGCCAGTACCTCGAGATGTGACTGCGCTGAGGGGCTTCTTGGGCATTTGCACCTAGTACAGGAAGTTTGTCAAGGGGTTCTCACAACTGGCAACACCTTTGACCGACTTGACCAAGAGAGGCGCTTTCATATGCACTGATGGAGCACAGGTTGCCTTCGACCGCCTCAAGGAGGCGATGAGCAGTTGCCCAGTCTTGGCACTTCCGGATTTTTCCCAGCCATTCACCATGGACTGTGATGCATTCGGGGTAGGAGTTGGAGCAGTATTGTCACAGGAGGGGCATCCCATTGCTTTCGAGAGTCGGAAGCTCCTACCTCATGAGCTATCATATTCCATATATGACAAAGAGATGCTGGCCATCATGCATGGATTGGCCAAATTTCATTAGTACTTAGTGGGCAATAGGTTTTGAGTGAAGACTGATCACAACAATCTTCGTCACTTCATGGGGCAGTAGGGTCTCAATGATAGGCAACAGAGATGGGTCAGCAAGGTGCAGACCTATTACTTAGATATAGAGTATGTGCGGGGGAAGCACAATGTAGTGGCTGGTGCTCTATCTCAAAGGCCAGCTGGGTTATCCCTCATGAGCATCTGCCATGATTGAAAGGCTCAGCGGTTGGTGGAGTACTCCAAGGACAGGAGGGCGTGCGAGGTATTGGAGGGTACCCATGCAGATGAGCGTTATCGAATGATGGATGAGGTCATCTATTACAAGGGGCGCATTTTCTCAGTACCCAACTTGCAGTTGACGGAAAGGGTGCTCCAGGCAGCACACGATTCACCATTATCCGGGCACCAGGGTTTCTGGAAAACTTATATGGCAGTTAGGGAGAGATTCACATGGAAGGGCCTCAAGGGGGATGTGTTGCAGCACTTACAGGAGTGTGAGGCATGCTAGAGGAACAAGGGGGGATTGATCCACCCCACAAGATTGCTACAACCACTTCCCATCCGTGGGGGAAATGGGAAAGTAATTCTATGGATTTCATCACAAGGCTCCCCGCAGTGCAGTGAAGGACTGCATCTGCGTAGTGGTCGATAGGTTGACCAAATTTTCCCACTTTTTCGCCATCCCCACCAGATACACGCCTGCATAGGTTGCAAAACTATTCTTCTGGGAGATTTTCAGGTTGCACGGGCTCCCTAAGAACATAGTGAGCAATAGGGACAACAGGGTCATGGGGGGCTTTTTGCAAGAGCTCTTCAGATTGGTAGGGACTGAGCTCACTCCTAGCACCAGCTACTATCCTCAGACAGATGGCTAGATCGAGAGGGTTAATCAGTGGTTGGAGGGGTACATGAGGAACTACGTGATCGGTCAGCAGAGGGCTTGGATTCTGTGGTTGCATATGGGCGAGTACTGCTACAACACCATACACCACATGTCCATTGGTATGACTCCTTTCTATGCTCTATATGAATATGATGCATTATCTTTTGTTGACATTGTTTTGGAGACAGCGAGGCCCCAAAGGCCAAATACTAGGTCCAAGAGAGCCAAGATATCCTCAAGGCTCTCAAGGATAATTTGGTGATAGCCCAAAATCAACAAAAAGTATACGCAAACCGACACAGGACGGGGAGGCATTTTGAGGAGGGGACTTAGTATACCTCTAGTTGCAACGTTATAGTTAGTCCACGCTGAAGCAGAAGGGGGCCGAGAAGCTACAACCACGCTTCTATGGGCCCTACCGGGTGATTAGACGAGTTGGAGAGGTGGGCTATGAGCTAGAGCTGCCTTAAGGGAGCAGGATCCACAATGTTTTTCATGTCTCATGCCTTAAAAAGTTGTTGGGACAACAGGTGACAGCAACAGCTGATCTACCCCCATTGGATGATGAGGGCCTCTTGGTATTGGAACCGGAGGCCATTTTGGAGAGCAGGGAAAAGAAACTAAGGAGCAGGACCATCATGGATTTCTTGGTGCGTTGGAAGAACTTGCCGGATGAGGATGCTTCCTGGGAGGGTGAGCACATATTGGAGCACGCAACTTTGAGGTTGCTTGAGGGCAAGCAACATTTGGGAGGGGAGGACTGGCATGTCCCTTCTCAAATACATTTGTAACAGGGTGTTGCTACACAATTTTGCACAATTTTGGCTAAGGAAGAGAACCCATCATTTTCGACTTCGGGACTTAGGAGGCAATTCGACTTTATTTGGTTGCTAGTGGAATGTGGGGGCCACCTACATGAGAGATCGAATTAGCCCATTCGAATAGCTTGGAGGGAAAGTCGAATAAGTGGATGGAGGGGCCCACATGAGGCTAGGGAGGTCCAAGGAGTTATAAGGAGGGAGCAACTCTCATTTTGGGTTTCATTCTTACATCTTGCAAACAAAATTGCTTGACTGTTCGCTTTGATGTTTAGCTGAGTCAACCGACTATTTAGCCACGAATCTCGCAACCGGGAGATTCAATCTCTACTTCGGGGGACCGCCCGTGCCCGCCCTAGAGAGGCAGTTCCACAAGTTTTTCAGGAGTTCCGGGGTTGTGAGACAACACCATCATTCAACGTAGCGCAGGGAGTGCACATTTCTGGGCTGCTGGAGAATATGCAGAGGGAGCTAGGAGCCATTAGAGATCAGGTGTTTGTTGGGAGAGTTAGGGGGTTGAGAGAGCAGTAATAGATCAACATTCTTGTTAAGTTTTATTGCCAGTAGAGCCAACATTCCAGCAGTTCGAATTGCTGGGCTAGGGGACAGTGTAGAGGCCATTCCAACAATTTTTGTGGAGCTTGGGAGTAGGTGCCATAGTCCGGAAGCCCATTCGGGAAGCTAGAGATTTGATAACAGGGGCCAACCCAACACTTTGGGACCATTTTCGGGAGGATTTACAAGCAATTTCTAGCAGGCCGAGTTTTGTAGTTGCAGTTGAAGTTGGGCCCCAAGGGGGTCGAATTTCAAAAGTTTAAACCATCCAAAATCCTTTGTGGGTTTTTCTGGGTTTAGGCCAAGGAGTTCGGGGTTAAAAGCACATAATTTTCTGGGTAGTAGAAGTGCACCTTCCAACCATTCGAACTTCAGTAAAAAGGCAATTTTCTGGGGCAGTGCAGTGCAGATTGGTGCAGCAGTTGGACAACCTTCAGTTCAGCCATTTTCTCACCTGTGTTTGGTCATGCTTGTCCATTGAGACAAGCCCAGGTGCACCATCTTGTCATCCATTGTACTTAGCCTTCGGAAAATTAATAAAATGGCTCAACAATTCCATATTTCCAGCTTTTCTATGGATGTTTAATGTGTATTTCGTTTTTATAATTTGCTGCACAGATTATTTGCTTTATATCACTTGTATTCCTATTTAGGATCATTACATAAGAATTAAAAGTCATTTAGTAAATTCAAAAGTCATTTAATATATATACATATATTAACACAAGGAAGACGATGACCACCTAAGAGTCATAAAAACATTGCAGGTGGCAGGTAGTTAGGAGGAGTCAAGAAGATTTTTATGCAAGGGCGGTGGAGAGGTTTCATGGGGAGGAAGAAATCTCTTCGATATAGAGGGTCAAATGGACTGCAAGAGGGGGATTATTTTTTTCTTTAGAGGAAAGCGAAGACAAAGGTGTAAATACTGAGAGAGCCATAGACAAAGGAGGAAGTTTGAGCAATTGTTATTGGGGCTTTCGGCCCAGGGCCTAGAAGAACTAAATTTCAAAGTCTTCTAGATCTGGGAACCAAATAGGTTGATCCCAGTAGGCTATGAGGAAAAGGTTGGTTTGGTAGCAGGAGTGGGAACAACAACAATGCAATATATCCAGGTAGGTATCTGCAATTAAATTGGTAAATTTTGGTGACTGTCTAGTTAATTGCAAAATTAGGCACTAAACCCTTGCCCTTTCCAGAGCACAAGTGGGTGAGTGTGTCCATGGATTTCATCATATGCCTTCTGAAGGTGTAGGGTAGGATTGTATTTATGTAGTTGTTGATTGGTTGACCAAGTTTGTGCAGTTATTTGCGATTTCATCATAGTATAAGGCAACACAGGTGGTAGAGTTGTTTTTCGGGAGGTGTTTAGACTTCATGGATTGCCTAAACACATTGTCAGTGATTGGGACAACATGCTTCTCAGTGTGTTTTGGTAGGAGCTATTCAGGTTAGTTGGCATAGAGTTGACTCCTGGTACTAGTTATCACCCTCAGACGATTGGCTAGACTTAGATTGTGAACAAATGGGTTGAGAGGTATATGTTAACTATGTGTCCGGGAAGCAAAAGACTTGGATTAAGTGGTTGCATTTAGGTGAACACTTCTACAAGACCACTTACCATATTTCCATTGGTATGACACCATTTCGATCATTTTATGGCTATAATGCTCCTTCATTTATGGAGTTGGCTTTTGGGGATAGTAGAGCTCCCAAGTCCAAATATTGGATATAGGATACCCAATATGTCCTCAAGGATCTTAAGGAAAACTTATAGGTTGCCCATAATCAACAAAAGATGTATGTAGATAGACATAGGGTTGATTGCAACTTTGAGGAAGGAGACTTGTTTTTCTAAAGGTTACAACCATATAGACAAACCTCACAAAAGAAAAGTGGTGCGTAAAATTGAAATCATGTTTTTATGGTCTCTACAAGGTAATAAAGAGTGTTGGGGAAGTGGCTTATGAGATTGAGCGTCAAGATAGTAACAAGATCCATAATGTTTTCCATGTATCCTGCCTCAAGAAGGCAATAGGATAGCAGGTGGTTATTTAAACTGAGCTACCCCCACTAGATGAGGAGGGGAAATTGGTTTTGATTCTTGAGGAGATTTTGGATGTCAAGGAAATGAAGTTAAGGAGTAGAGCAATCAGGTCAATATCTTATCAGGTGGAGAGACTTGCCAATTGAGGATGCCATGTGGAAAAGAGATAAAATCTTGCAACATCCTAGTTTGCAGTTGCTTGAGGGAAAGCAACCTTGGGAAGGTAGGACTTGTTTGAAATCCACGCACCCTAGGTTTGGTCTATGCCTTAGCTAGGAAACATAAACACACTAAAGATTCCTAACTTTAGAACAACTTTGCATCATGGAAAATACCAGGAATCAAATCAATGTACAATACACAAAATTTATGGCCCAACTCTTATTTCTTATTAGTCCTTCAAGAAGAAAACTTAGGGCTTTTGTACTAGGGATAGTGGCCCTTTACAATCCTTGTACAGTGCCAATATTAGATCTATGACTATCCTTTGATCAATACACCTAGCGCTGAGGCCAAGTCCTTCAGGCTTTCATTTTCCTAACAACCAACACCTACAACACTTCAAATACTATTGTTGTAGCAAACTAGGTTAATCAACAAACCAATTCACTTCCTTGGACATTTTCCTTTAGCCCACAATCCTCCTTCAACTAGTGTTGTCCCTTGCAGCCGCCCTAATACCCTTGCTGTTAGCCTGTTTCTTCTTCAGCAACCCTTAAACCTTGCTGCTAGGTCGTTGTAGCTGTACTGACCACCTCAGCCCACTATAGACCACCTTGACCTACTCCCTTAGATCATGACCCTTGCTGTTCAATCCCTTTTACAACTCAACCAACCTTCTTCTCCCTGTTCGGCCTTGCGGCCAACCTTAACTTGGCTGCAGTTGCCCATCAACCAACCCTTGTCTAATTGCTCTAGGCCTCCCATCCCTTGCGGTTAGCTTGTGGCCCCCTTGACTACGACCTATTCGACTGTCCTCCTTGTAGTTGTAGCTTGTCCTCTAGCTGTCCAAACAACTCTAACCAGGCTAAAAAAAGAAGATACTCCTCTCTTCACTGTTGTTGTGGCTATACTCTTCTCCAAAGCTTGTTGCTTGCAGCGAGGTCCTTTTGCCTCCTCACACATAAGAAGAATGTCCTTGCCCTTTTTATTTATACTTTTCCAAGGGGTGTGTCTCTTGGCCTTGCTGGTCGACTTCAATTGACTTGACCCTTATGTCGACTTATTAATTAAATTAGAATTATAAATGTTTTTCCTTGGGTTCCAAGCCCTCTCCTTTGGGTCAAACACCCCAAACTTTGGGTGCATTGCCCACATGGTCACTTTGTGGGTGTTTCTCTCTCACAAGCCTAGCCCCAAGGGCATGTGAGGGTACCTCCTGATGCTACCCAATCTCAACACTCCCTCTTAGCGAGCGCAGTACTTCCATCCCTTGGAAGTATCTCTGCTTCTCACACTAGAAAACAATCATCTTCCATGACTGCTTTTCAACATTCATCATCAACTTCACCTTCCATCACAGAAGCAAAACCTACTGCCAAATCAAAACCCTCCTTGGAAGTGTCCCTGCTACTAGAAGCCTCCTGCTTCTTCTTTTCCAGATAGGCCAATAAGCCATTCCATGGCTCCTTCTCAGATGTGGAAGTCTCCTTTGGTGCACTCTTCTAGGGTTGTTGACTCTCCCTCTGAATCTGTGAACTCCCTTTGAGTCTTCGTGACCTTCTTCTTTCCTTGGTCAATAGGCTTGCCGTTTAGCTCGTACAAACCATTCCCTTTGAATCCAAGAACCACTCCTAGACTAGCGTTAGATCCACTGGGCTTCAACATCATTTTTCCATCTCAGAATATAACTTCAAACCCCTTTGCGTCAAGTGTTGATATTCAAAGCATGCTGCATTTGAGCTTTGGTACCCAATGTACATCTGGACTCACATCAATCCACTTGACTCCATCCTGAATGGTATAGTCCCCATTCCTCTTGTTGAGAAATCAATGCTAGTACGATTAGGGTTAGATTTCTCTTTCTTAATAATTACTTGTGAATTATGTTGGCTTCTTTTACTTATTTGTTATATTATCTTTCATCAAACAATTACCAAATTATGTGTGCACGAACATCACAAAAACACAAGACACAAGAAGTAGGCACTCTGCCAAGGCAAAACCCCTATCTAGGGGAAAACCCAGTCAAAATCTCTTCCTTCAATAGTTTTCCTTGAGACTCTTCAACCTAGACAAAGACCTCCTCCTTTTCTTTGATCCAACCTTCGATCTAGTAGCAACAATGATTCAACCCTAGCAACTTTGACTTGACAGCGTCTGGCATTAGCAGCAGCTTTGACTTGGCAGCTTCCGGCATTAGCAACAACTTTGACTTGACGACTTTCGACATCAGCAGTAGCTTCGACTTGCAAATTTCGGCATCAACAACAACTTTGACTTTTCGACATCAGCAGCAGCTTCGACTTGGCAAGTTTCAGCATTAGCAACAACTTTGACTTTTCGACATTAGCAACAACTTCGACATTGACAAGGAGACTTTGATCTCCTAAACCAGCCCACACGAGAGAGAGAGAGAGAGAGACCAAAACTTCGATTTTCTTCTTTCCTTCCTTCTTGACCAAACTCACACTCCTTTTAGCCCTTTCCTTCAACTTTGCACTTATTCCTAGCTCCAACTTCCAGCTTCCAAATATTGAACTATATTTGAGAGAGTGAGATACTCAAATGAAGTCGAACTGCCTTGTATATATAGCCTTCCAATGAGGTCGAATTGCCTTCCTTGAGGCCGATTTGATTTGCTTGAGGCCGACTTGGTGTGGAGGTTACATAATTCATTTTTGACTAAAAAATAATTCTTTTTACATCGTTCCAAAGACCAAGAAGGGTCTCAGAAAATATACAATGACTCTAATGACTCTTTATTAATCCTAGGAGTCCACAATGGGGACTTTGGCTAATAAAATAATGACCCGAGCATGAAACCCATGCTTTAATAAGTCATTGTAACAAT
Source organism: Pinus tabuliformis (assembly GCA_031772625.1). Classification (NCBI taxonomy): domain Eukaryota; kingdom Viridiplantae; phylum Streptophyta; class Pinopsida; order Pinales; family Pinaceae; genus Pinus; species Pinus tabuliformis. Next base: position 286,973,744 of record CM062809.1, on the reverse strand, counting down.
AATAAAAATTCTTTTGACAAATACATTTTATGAAGACTGAACCATTTTTCAACGCTCTCTCTTAACTATGGAGGTATTCATATGGAAGATCTCAAACTATATGAACTATGAAGAGTTTAGGCACTGCAATGCTATGGACTAGATTCCTGACCAGGGCAATCTATCCAAGGTCTCTCAACAGTTTAGGCACCGTAATGCCATGGACTAGATTCTTGACCAGGGAAATCTATACAAGTGGGACTAAGATGGACCAAAGCTTTCAAAGTTTCAACCTCTCTAGGTACCACCAGGCTTACTTACTAACCATCAACCCAGGGATCTAGGTGTGTATCCGAGGTCAAAGCTCTACGACCAATGCCACCCTCCCTACTCTGGAACTAGATATCAACACATAGTGTCGATCAGATGTCCTCCCGATTGTCTCACACACAAAGCCTGAACTTCCTGATTATTCCAATCGGTAACAAATCCTCCTCGATCAAATAGATCGGCACCAAATCTCTCCCAATCAAACTGATCGATGACTCTAGGCATGTAAAACATGCTATCAAACTTCTGAGAGATTTACCTGTACAAACACAACCCCAATCAGTAACAAAATTTCAAATGTACATAAATAGATACAAACCTCTAGGGTCTTCTAGACAATCTGGATGTTGCTTCTCAACTTTTCATAGTAGGACTTGGAGCTTTCCTAATGAATCTTGACAAAGATTCCTCATCCATACAACTTCCTATCCTACTTCTCATGCAATAACATATTCCACAAATCGATCCGACTTTTCTTATCTCAACAACCCTTCAAAACACATTCTCCAATTTTCTTCTCTCACTCATGGCCTTCACTAAAACTTACGATTGTTAGTCCTGGTCTAGTGCATGACACATGAAATAGAGAACCATATCCATCACTCCCTCTTAACCAGGGAGGATCTAATCATTCCTATACAAGGAATATACCCAAGCTCCCTCTTAACCTAGGGAGATTCCTTTCATTCAAGCTCCCTCTTAACTTAGGGGGCTCAACTTCTATGACATCAGAGAATCTTTCATGGCTTCCATCCTTCTCATCAGAGTTATCATGACCATCATTATTCACATCATGCTTATCACATCAACTTTACTTTATGAACATCTTCACCATCTTGAAGATTGTGTACCTGCACAACTTAGATAGCAAGTACAACCAAATCTATAGAAGCATGAAGTTAACCATATCAAAATCACGGAAGCATTCAACTTTATATATCAGATGCCCAAACTTAATTACAAACAAGAGACACATACTCTTCAACTTCTTGCTAGGGTTTTTGTCATAAACCCTAGACTACTTCATCAAGACTTTGAGCATTTCATAATAACTTTCATTACATCTAGGGTTTCAATGTTTCTTTTAGAGGTATGACATACCCTACTACATCATATTGCAAACCCTAGAAACAATTCAAACAAATATAGATCTACAATGTATCTAACAACTTCAGAATTCATATGTTAGACTTCTCACTAGGATTTAGTGTGAGATCCTAGATTTCATACATGAGCTTTTAACAACCAAAACCAATCACAACTCAATTCAAAGTAACAACATGACTAGCTTCCACTAGGGTTTGTTGCAAACCCTAGATTTTCTCAAACAATCAAACATCAGTCATAACTAAAACTCAGATTTCAACAATCTTACACAAATCTCAAATTATCACATAGTCATCATATATCAGAGATTTGGACTTCTACTAAGGTTTGATTACAAAACCCTAGAATTCACAAATACTATCATCCTAGAGAATCAAACTTCGACTAGGGCTTAGTTCCAAACCCTAGGACTCATGACCATCAACAATTAGGTCAACTCATATATCTAGGATTCCATCATCATGCACAAGCACATCATAACATGTGTTAGTCAAACCCAACTACACAAATATCAATAAGAGTTAGACATATAACAAACTTGATCAGACTAGGGTTTTATCAGACAAACACACACATGCCAAGGATTTCATTTTAAGACATTATAAGGGTCTTTCTTATACACTCTACCAAACCCTAATGATCTACGGTTTCAATACAAAACATAGCAAAACCTAAGTTATCAATACTTCAAAGGTTTGGGATTTTAGACATTACCATTCAACCCTAACAAGTTAGAGTTTCCATAACCATACCAAAACCCCAAACATGACTTCATCAAAACATCAAAGATTTTCTTTCAACAATAACCCTAAGTAGGTTTGGATTTCACACATAATCATACCAGTAAGTTAGGGTTTTCACAGTGAACATTTCTAGGGTTCCACAAGAGTAATCAAAGATATGAAGAGGGTAGATTTATCTAATGATGAATCGCCCAATCAAGAATCTTTAAGATTCAAGAAAGCTAGACAAAAATATGTTAGTATTAGCTTATCAAGAATGAATATGGAAAGAGCAAAACTTGTAATTCAAAACATACCTCTTGTTTCTTAACAAACCTTGTAATTTCAATGCTTTGTATTGTGAAGCCTTCTTCCATGTTCCTTGAGTATTCAACAAGTCTTATCTAAAACTATGACTAGAAATGTGATTAGTATTTAATATAAACAAACTTAGATAAGTAAGGGAACCCAAATATAAAAGACAATACAAGGAGTAAGATACTTATCTTTGGAAGTTGGTAAGGGCTCCTTCCAAGCTTGAGGGATGCAAGGGATAGAGTCCCTAAGAGTTCCTAGCAAATAGGTCTTTGACTTTGGGTCCTTCCATCATGTTCTTCTTTGGTGAATCTTCCATGGCAAGGTTTGCTTGATCCTCGTCCCCTCTTTCTCGGCCCTTTAGACTTCTTGATTTCTTTGTAGACTTCTTCACTTTTCCCTTTACTAGATCCAAGACTTTATTCTTTTCGAGGATGAGATCTATCCTCTTCTTCCAAGCATTGTAATTGAATGATTCTTCTAATTTGTTCTCTTCCTTTATTGTGTTAGACATTGTCCTTGAAGATACTAAGCTTCTTTCCTTATAAGGTCTCCTTATATGATCCTTTAATCAACTCCTTGAGGTTCCTTAGATTACTTTCAATAGATCCTTAAACTGTATTTTTCCTCGTTCTCCATCTTAGCTCCATTCTTCAGCGTTAATGATGTTGATCCCATGCCTCTAATAGCTTTTGTTATCTCCCAATTCCACTGTAAGGGCAGCGAAGAACCCTTGACTTTTGACTTTGTTGAATAAGTGGTAGAAGATTTTTTTGATATAGGTTCCTGCAGTATTGAATCTCATTCTTATCATAGAGGGAGTAATCGTTTCCTTCAAGCCAATGAAGTGATCTTCAATCTTCTTTGACCTTTGCTCTGATACCATGTTGAGAAATCAATTCTAGTAGGATTAGGGTTAGATTTCTCTTTCTTGAAAATTATTTGTGAATTATGTTGGCTTCTTTTTACTTATTTGTTATATTATATTTCATCAAGCAATTACCAAATTATGTGTGCATGAAGATCACAAAAACACAAGACACAAGATGTAGGCACTCTGCCAGGGCAAAACCCCTATCTAGGGGAAAACCCAGTCAAAATATCTTCCTTCAATAGTTTTCCTTGAGACTCTTCAACCTAGACAAAGACCTCCTCCACACCAAGCCAACCTCTTCTTCTTCGATCCAACCTTTGACCTAGTAGCAACAACACTTCGACCCTAGCAACTTCGAGTTGACAGCTTCCGGCATCAACAACAACTTCGACTTGGCAGCTTCTGACATTAGCAACAACTTTGAATTGACAACTTCTGACATTAGCAACAACTTTGACTTGGCAGCTTCCGGCATCAGCAACAACTTCGACCTTGACAAGGAGACTTCGATCTCCTAAACCAGCCCACACGAGAGAGAGAGACACACACACCAAAACTTCAATTTTCTTCTTTCCTTCCTTCTTGACCAAACTCGCACTCCTTTTAGCCCTCTCCTTCAACTTCGCACTTCTTCCCAGCTTCCAAATATCGAACTATGCTTGAGAGAGTGAGATACTCAAATGAAGTCGAACTGCCTTGTATATATAGCCTTCCAATGAGGTTGAATTGCCTTCCTTGAGGCCGACTTGATCTTCTTGAGGCCAACTTGGTGTGGAGGTTACATAATTCATTTTTGACTAAAAAATAATTCTTTTTACATCATTCGAAAGCCCAAGAAGGGTCTCATAAAATATACAATAACTCTCATGACTCTTTATTAATCCTAGGAGTCCACAATGGGGACTTTTCCTAATAAAATGGTGACCCAAGCATGAAACCCATGCTTTAATAAGTCATTGTAACAATAATAAAAATTCTTTTGACAAATACATTTTATGAAGACCGAACCTAGTTACATTTTTCAACACCTCTGATTGCATGTTGACTCTTATCACCAATCTTTATATGTAACTCAGAGTCCCACTCGGTCAGGGTTTCAAATACTTCTTGTGATCTTGTGATATGCTTCAACGACCCACTATCTATGGACCAAGCACCCTCATGAATGGTGCTTTCGAAGAAATGAGAGATTAGAGAAAACTTCTCATTGAATCTTCTAGCGAACTCATCCTCGTTGATTATAGTTGGAGCAACCACCACCATCTTAGGCTTCTTCTCTTTCCCTCCTTTCTTCTTCTTGTGCGAACACTTGCTCGCATAATGACCGTACTCCTCACATGCAAAGCATTTAACTTTACTCAAGTCCTTCTTCTTGTGCGAACACTTGCTCGCATAATGACCATACTCCTCACATGCAAAGCATCTAACTTTACTCAAGTCCTTCTTCTTGTTGCCATTGTTGAACTTCCCTTTGCCCTTCTTCAACTTACTGGCAAGGGGAACATTCTCCCCATCAGTCTTTTGCTGAAGATCCTCATCCTGAAGTTCCTCCTGGATGAAATCATTCCATAACTTGTTCCAATTTGGAAGTTTCTCTCATGAGACTACTTTAAGTAATGGCTTCCACTGCTCTGAGAAGCCCTTTATTGCCGTCCTCACCAACTCTGATTCTTGCACATTGTCCCCTATGGCTGCAAGCTCTTCACGAACTTGCAGAATCCTTGTGAGGTACAAGTTACGTTCTCACCACCTGTCATCTTGATGTTCCTGAGCTTCTCTCTCAATACCATCTTCCGGTTCTCGTTCTTGTTCTGAAACAACGCTATCAGAGCTTCTATATGTGCCATGCAGTGTCTTTCCCGGTGAGATGAGGTATCAAGTGATCCTTAATTCTGTAAAGAATGATCAACTTGGCCTTTGCATCTGCTTTGTTATGCAAAGCCAAAGCTGCTGCATCACTAAGTGCTTTGATCTCAGTGTTGGCATAGTCCCACAAATCATTCACGAACAATACTAGCTTGATTCTTTCTTTCCACAAACTGTAGTTTGAAATCCCTTCCAATTGGACCTCAAACCTCAAGCTAGAAACCATCTTGACCAGCTGTCCTTCCTTCAATAGCAAGACAACTCAGCTCCCTCTTAGAGCTGATCCCTGTGCACACTTCTGACCCAACTGCTCTTCAAAGTAGCTTTGAAACCATGTTTGAAATCCACACACACCAGGTCTGGTCTATGCCTTAGGTAGGAAACATAAACACACTAAAGATGCCTAACTTTAAAACAACTTTGCACAACCAAATATACTAGCAATCAAATCAATGTGCAATACACGAAATTTATGGCCCAAAACTTATTTCTTATTAGTCCTTCAATAAGAAAACGTAGGGCCCCTGCACCAAGGACAGTGGCCCTTCACAATCCCTGTACAATTCCAATAGCAGGTCATCCTTTGACCAATACACCTAGGGATGAGGCCAAGTCCTTTAGGCTCTCATCTACCCAACAACCAACACGTACAACACTTCAAATATTACTGCTCTATCAAATTAAGTAAATCAACAAACCAATTCACTTACCAGGGCATGTTCCTTTAGCCTACAGTCCTCCTTCAGCTGCTGTTGTCCCTTGCAACCACCCTAATACCCTTGCTGGACTTTTACTATTGTCTTCATATCTTTTTGAGCTGGGAGAACTTGGTATTTGGCATGAAACATTCTTTGACTAATTTCCAGGCATGGGATCTTAATTCGTCCCATTATCTTGCAGCTTCCCAAAGTTGTCATGTCAATGGAAATTGGAAAAGGGAGGGATAAAGTTTTGTCTTAGCACTTTCTTGAGTTTTGCCTATACCTTTTTGGATCCTATGCTGTTGGATTGATTTCCTGATGTATATGATCTATTGAGCATTAATAATCTCTTTTGTACTGTAAGGACAATTGAATGTCAGTGGATCAAATTGTAAAGACTTAAGTTTTTATATTACATTATACAAGGGAGGGATGTTAGGCCAATGTAACTACCTCTCTTTCCTCTTACACATTCACAGAATCTTCACATCTAAATTTGCACCTATGTTTTTTTGTTCAACTGCTTATTTTCCAGTGCAGTGTATCATAATGAGGATCCTCAGCCTGTGGAAGGGCTTTAAATCAATCATATTATTTCTCATAACCCCTTTTAACAGTTTGTATATTCTAGCTGTTTTTCTCAACTTGAATTTAATGATGGTATTCATAAAGTTGATTCAGCTGTTGAATATTTCAATTCTCTTTACAGGTCTTGCAAAGTGCAAGCCTTTGCCTGACAACAACAATGCCTGAACAGCTGGCTGCTGCTTTACGGTGGTATCTGCTGCCTTTAGCACATGTAGGAGCTCCAGTGGATGAAATAGTTCTCACACTCTTACTTTCTCTTCGGTTTATCAGCCTTGTGTTTGATGAGGTAACCCTCAATTTGATTTAATGGCTTGATCTACAATTTTATGATCAGAATGTATTGCTATGTTTGCTCTTCTAGTGATTTTTAGTGGACTATAGTGGAGTCAAAACATGCGTCGATTGATAGTCTTAAATTGGACAGGTGCGGAACATAGCATTGGGAATCGTAGCTCGTGGGATAAATTGGAAAAATTTGACACTGTTAGAGACTGTTGACAGTGAGTAAAGAAACATCTAAGTTCCAATCCTCATCTAGAGCATCACCTTGATGGTGCCAGTGGAGAAAAATGATTGCTGTCTCTCTTCTTGCTTATAGCAATTTATTTGCCCACATTTATGTATTTAAAAGGCACAGCTGCACTTTCTAACTTTTATCTTGTGTAAGTATGCCTACCAAATCAGATGACAATTTCATGCTTACTCTTGCAGTTCTCTTTCTTTACCTACGGCGCATTTTCAACAATCTATTTAATCATGCAGAACATATTTCACAGGTAACTCAGCGGATTGCAAATATAAAGATATGGCACCAAATTGATTCAAAATGTTACTATTTTTATGCAATAAGAAGTTTCATTAAATGGCAATGCCTGTCACTTTGTTCCTTGTCATTCTTATTTTCTTTGGAAGCGTTTTGAATTCTTTTGGAAGTTGGATTCTAGAGATATTTGACTTATTTTTGTATTAAAATTTGCTCTTATTGAAATTTTCTTAAGCAGGCAATGATGGCCCGAGGCTTCCATGGAAATGCTGGGGATCATAAGATTTATTTACTAACAAAATTCTCAATCCAGAGAGCAGATATAGTAGCAATTGTATTGCTTGGTGGACTGATGGGCCTAGCACTTTTATATGAATATATCTATTTCTAAACGGTTCCTGATTTAAGCAGATGAGGAAGGCCATTGTTTTCCAGTCCAGATGTAATTATTTTATATCGATTACTTGATTTGCTTCATCCGGCTAAAACTTTAAATTGAATTTAGTCATATAAGATTCTTTTCTTTCAATCTTGGAAGCAAGAGCTCCATTATCAAGGAAAATGAATTGAAGTGGATGTGATCTAAATACCACCTCTTACAGACCATCGGTTTGATCATACCTCTTGCAATGTGGAATGAAGACGGTGATTTTAAAAAGTTAAGGATCATACCTCTTGCATTGTAAAATGGAAACGGTGATTTTAAAAAGTTAAAGATCATACCTCTTGCATTATAAAGGTATGTCAGTAAAACAGCTGAGATGGTGAATATTGGAATCCCATTTTAAATCAAGAGGTGGCATTATCTCAGCACCCTCCCATAATGATAGCACCTTAGATCTCAAGCAAAACCCAAGTTTAACAAACTTGTCCTCTATCAATGACTTCAATTCGATTATCTATCCTGCTATAACAAGAGTCACTGCATTAACTTGTATTGGTTGTTTGAAATGCTATAACAAGAATCACTGCATTAACTTGTATTGGTTGTTTGAAATGCTATAACAAGAGTCACTGCATTAACTTGTATTGGTTGTTTGAAATACTGTGCATGAAGCTCAATATGCCTCATCTCACTTTGTGCAATAGGATTATGAACCACTTGCATTGCTCTCTGATTGTTACAATACATTGTAGTCAATTCCATATGAGGAAACTGAAGCTCTTCCATCATATTGCAAATCCACATTCTATTAATGCCATAATTCCATGCTTATCTGATTCAACTTCCATGGTCAATAAGGAGAAAAGCATTGTTTTTTATAACACTAAACAATCAAACTAGATCCAATATGAAACACATATCTAGAGGTCGATTTCTAGTGATCCTCATAGAAAACCAAATCAAAGTCTATATGTCTAACCCGCTATTTTTTTTTAAATATTTAATGCTTAATTGTAATGAATATAAAATATATAAATAAACATTGCATCATAATAACAATAATAATAAAGCTTTGGCTCAAGCCTCCCCCCTTGTTGGGAATTTACATGTGAGAAGACAATAGATGGAAAAGACATTAGACTAGGGTGAATGCTTGGAACAATGGTGGCAACAATATTAGGTTGTTTATGCGATTGTGATTGTTTCTAATAACTCTAAATAAAACCTCTTTGGTAGAGGTAAGTTCTTTGGGAGGTCCTTTTTTCTAGGAAGGAAGGTGGTTGAACACAAAATATCTAGGATTAAAGGATCAAGATGTGGAGTGGAAAGTTTCCATTCAAAGATTAACATCTCATGATGCTACACTTAGCTGTAGTGCCAGTGCATGAGAAGCAGGCGGGGGGAGGCTGCGACCCTTAGGGTTGCAATTGAGCCCAACAATAGGCCCAAGAGGTTGTTGAGACATTCCAATTGCCCCCTGAAACTCAGTGAAATTCACCACTTGGAGTTTATGACGTTTAGAGATGGGCAAACTCTCTCTAATTCAGAGCTCATGCAGGAAATTGGGCAGTGGGTTCCTAACCCTGATAACACCAGGGGAAGGAAACAACAATATTTTCAAGCCTTATCTCTCTACTGGCAAATGAAAACCTTGTTGGAAAGGGTTCTTAATGAGAAGTAGGCTGAAAGGTATAATGTATTTGCAAGTCTTGTGGATGTGAAACGTGTACAGAGAAACCAGTGGGCCTGTTTGGAGAAAATGGATGCTTGTCTAGCTCATATTGAGCATCATATTCCGTGCGACATTAGGCCATCCATGATCAAGTGCAAAGGATTTGACACCTGCTACCTCCTCTGATTCCTAGTTAAATTATTGTTGACAGGTTTTTGTTTTGCGATTATGCGATAGATATTTTAATTATGCTACATTTGATAAAACTCTTAAAGTTTTGGACAAATTATTCTATAAGTAGGTGGTCAAAACTATTTGGTTTGCCATTGGGTAGATTGAGACTGCTTGCTATAAAGCACGTTGAAAGTGGTTGGATGATTGATGTATTGGAACATTTTATTTTTTGAGGCAATACAATCTTCGCTTTAAAAAAAACAATGTTACACTTAGATATGAGGAGGATTAATTAGTGTGGGCCAAAATCTTGTTGGGAATTGCTATACAATAGGGTTAGGACATGAGACAATGCTCATTGATGGTCAAGTTCAAATCAAGCAATGGTGGCAGAAGGTTTGGAAGATCAGGGTGTCATTAAAGACTAGAATTTTTCTTTGGATGGCTCTATCAAGCAAGGTTTTAAAATGGGGCAATCCACTCAAAAGATGCTTAAGGATATGGGTTGGCGTCGCATGTGTAGGAGTAGATTTGAGTCTATGATTCATATGCTTGTTGGTTGTCATTTTTCCATGGAAATCTGGGATGTAGTGATAACTCTCCCTAGGGAGGTTAAACATTGGAGTGGAATAAATTTTGTGGAGGCACTCAAACCTTAGTGGGTGGAAAAAATTTTAGTTGAATTTGAAGCTCTCCCTTTAATTACCTATTGGGCTTAGTTGAGAATGAGAATATTATTTGTTTTGAATTTTGTAACTATGGTCGGTCTTCATAATGTATATTTTGGTCCTTGATGTATTTATATTGATTATTGTAAAGCATGTTCTTCATGCTAGAGTCAAAAGAAAATTATATTTTTGAGTCATGTCCATTTGGACTTTTTAAAAGAAGAAAATTTAAATTTTTGAATTTGAAATTTTGGCTCCAAAGTTAGTCAAGTTGGCCTCCCTCCAAGTCAAGTCAACCCAAGTAAAGGACACACCCATTTGACCCAACAAAACACTATATAAAGGCAGTTCGACCGCTTCCACAAGACAACAATTCGATCTCTCTCATCAAGAATCTTTTGGGCATCCAAGCGAAGGACAAGGAGGGCAAAAAAGACAAAATTTACCTCTTTCTCTCTTTATGTAGCTCACACGTGTGGAAGGACTCTCTCCCTCTAGCATGCATATTTTTTTGGGCAGTTGCAGTTGCAAGGGCTGTAATTTATGGGTAGCTGCAGGGAGCTGAAATTCTGGGATTTTGACAGGAGGTTGAAATAAGGCCTAGGGTAGAAAAAGAGGGTCGAGTTACTGGATCAGTTTGGAGGCTTGTCTTAGAGGGTGAAGGTTAGGTTTGACCATAGAATTGTTGAAGGTCAGTTTGACCTAGTTGTTGACTAGAGGTCTCGGTGCGTCTCTTGTTGAAATAAAGAATTTCTCTATTGAAAAGGTCGCTGAGTTTTTCCCCTTAGTGAGTTTTCCCAAGGTAAATCTTGTGCTCTCTTTGTGCATTGTGATCTCTACTGTTCTATTGCTTTTATAAGGTTGAATTTCTGAAGTATAACTAGCATTTGCACCAGATGTTGCAAAAGAAACGCCGTAAGGCATAAATTGAAGAACACAAATACAACAAAAGAATACTTTGATAAAGAATAAAAATATATTGAACACTCAAATCAATGCCCCATTAACTGAAACCAGTTAGTAGACATATCTATCAACATTAGGATTATATACAATGATCAAGAAATTTCCCATATACAGACACCACCTTCCACAACAACCTTTTGTCACATTCACATTTTAAAAAATGCCTTGGAACGTGATTGGAATCTCCCATATTGTCTTTTTAATTATGCAGATAAATCTTCCATGTTGCTATTTTCATCATGAATATTGTTAGTTCATTGTTGTAAAGTGTTAGTGTGTTAAATTGAATACTGTAAGTTTGACAAGCGAAAAAAATTCCTCAATTAGCATAATATGCATTTTTTTCTCACCATGTATTTTTCAGTCATGCATTACAAAACTTCCATCAAAGAGCACAAGTAACAGATTAACATGTACTTTCCCTTCATTATTTTCATCACAGAGCCAAGAAATCTACGCCTTATCTATAAAGTAACAAAAACATTTTGAAATAAGTTTAATATTTCAAGCCAGTGTGTAACCTATAAAGTAACAAAAACTTTTTGAAATAAATTTAATAGTTTAAGCAATTGACTAACCTAATTTAATAATTGAAAAATTCTCAAAGATGAATTATACTCCATAATAAGAGAGCCAACATTGGAGCCCATACTTTCACTAAAAGGAAAAGAAACACAACCACTTGTTAAGAAGAAATTCAAGTAATAATAATAAAACAAAAATAATAAACATTAAAGTATAAAATGGTATTTCCAACGCACAGGTATAAATATACATGCTCTATGTCCATTGTTAGAGTAAATGGGTGTGGAGAAAGGGCAAGAAGCATGTTCAATTTGTTTCTAAATGAGTGGTTATCTAAGCTCGTAAACATAATAAAAAAGATATTTATTACAACAACTTCTATATGATTATTCTTTTTGAAACATAGTTAAAACTGTAAATTAACAATTTCAGAAACCTACACATGTTAGAAACAATTAGATAAGCCATGATGATTGAGTTTCCCGTTACTTAAAGTCTTTGTTGATTGAGTCCACTGAATGAGCCAAGTTCATGTTAGCTTTGGTTGAGTTGATGTAAAAATGTGTAGTGGAGTTGATATCGACTAAGGTCTAGTTGTAGAATCACCAAACTGAGTTGAAGTTGGCTTAGCTAGACATACAAGGTTAAACCAACTGACCGATAAAGTTTGTCATAACTATAAACAGAGATTTATTCAAGCTTAGCAACAATTACTATCATCATCGGCTAATGTTTAAATACTAAATTGCAAAATGCAGTTAATGCCAAATAATGTATACATTTTTTAGGGCATTGGGTAGTAGCAACACTAGAGCTATGTTGTGGGTTTTGTATTGGGAAAATTCGTATTGTGGAATTTGGGTTTTGCATGAGTATTGTTGTTTCCAGAGAAAACGATGTTGTACATAATGGTGGAGAGATGTTGTGCAATTGTTTCAGGTTCTGTAATTTGATGATATGCAAAGAATGGGTAATGCCATGAGGCCCTAAATGTTTTTGGTCAAATGAGGAGAGTGTTTCTAAGCCAAACAACTTCAGCTTTGGCACCATTGTCAAGGCCTGCGTTGGGTAATGCCATGAGGCCCTAAATGTTTTTGGTGAAATGAGGAGAGTTTTTTTAAGCCAAATAACTTCACCTTTGGCACCATTCTGGAACATCTAAAAGCTCTGAACAGCTTACCCGCCTGGTACTTAGTATGTTGTACAGGCCTGGAACTTATATTTGTGTCAACAAATGAGTATGTGGTTGAACCCACAGGTGTCTTCATCGACAAAAAGAAAGCAGCTGCTCACTTGAAGGTTTGAATATTACCATTCCACAATTCAATTATAATTGATTTTTTCCTTCAAAGGTTATCCGACATGCTACTAATTAAAAATACAATGTAGGTAAAAGTTGAGAAATGATATTTGAGGTAACTAAGGAGTTGTCAAGTGTAATGCCACTCCCTTTCTACATGAGCAAGGAGATTTGGCAATAGCATGTCCGCTTTGGCTCTTTCTCAATTTATAAAATTGACACTGTTGACTAATATCGGCATAACCAACCCTATTCTAAGTTGAAACTTCTTTCAAATTGAGCATTCACCTCATGAAAGGTTACCTTAAAATTGCTCCATAGTTGTGACTATTCGAAATTGACAAGGTGATTAAAAAATAACATGTTTGTTTTAAGTTAATGGTTTCAATCATGAATCCATTGTGAAATTTCTCGCATTTTAGCTTCTAATTGTTCAATAATGAACCCATTGTGCATTGTTCCAATTGTATAAAATTCTAGCCCTAAGTGATTCTTTCCCTTATGATCTCAACCAAACAAATCAATTATTGAATTTAATTAATGTAGAAATTAATTTCGGACCATAGCAACAATCATACAATAGCTGGAAAAGTAAATAGGATGCATAAAACAGTTTTTTTTTCTAAGTAAGACTAATTCAATTAAAAAAGGCAAAAATATAATTACACCGAGGCCCCGCCTCAAACTCTGTTTCTAGCTTTCATCGAAACAGTTGATACTGCCCCAGATTGGGGAAACCAGCATGAAATTGCAAAACAGTTACCATATAACCCTGAACTGACATCAATAGACACCATAATACGACCTTGTGACACAGAAAAAAGGTGCAACTCAGCAACATTGGACATGACAGCAAACCAACAAAACTACTGAACTGCTAAACATACGCAAAAATATCAAGCGACTGGACCAAACCGTGACCTGCCTGAGGCCGATTTGGTTCATGGGTGGCTGCATTTGGCAGAGGACATCAATTTTTTTTCTACTCCTCCGGAGTTTCCTCGACCACGGGACACACATATTGTTCCAAATCGTCTTCCTTTTTCTCCACATCGCTCTTCTCAACATCGCCTGTAGGCCCCTCCATCTGTTGGGTGCCTCTTGATCTGCCAACACACCCCACCATTAAAGCCATGACTGCAGAGCAGCCACCCGCCCGTTGAAAGTCGTCTACATGCTCATTGTCACCATGCATTCTGCTATGCCTGATTCCCTGGCTATCATCCTTTGAATTTTTCTCCTGACTCCTCTCATATCCTGGGCTCTCATCCCCTGAGAATGCTCCTTAGAGCTTGTCACTTGATCACTGTCCAACATTTCTTCTTCAGTGAAGACAACGGTCACCTTAGCAGTGATAGTAGGTTTATTTAGATGGATATGGAGCCTGAAATGGGTAGTGTGAGAGGCATAGCTAGGACTCTGCTGGGAAATAACAAAATGGAGCCCAAAATCTCTGAGCGGATCCCTTAACTCCATCCCACGCCCCCGCCTACTGCGCGCGTAGGAATAGTGTCTGAGTTGAGGTCTGGGTTGAGGCTCATCTTCCTGGTCCTGAGGAGGGGAAGGGGGAGCCGAGCTCTGCGGAGTATGAGGTCTCGCTCTGACTCCCCGAGAACCTCCAAATCGACTCCTCATTTGATGCCTTACCATCCTGGTGAGGACTGAGAGCACATCAATGGGATATTCAGTTGGGGAGGGGGATTGATTACAGAAAGAGGGCCTCTGAGCAGGATTTACAGGGCAAAGCATGGAGTGGGAGAAATGGTGGCCATTTCCAAAATCGATGCAACTAAGGTGCCAACAACGTTTTCATGTAGCTGTTCTGGTACCTGCGAGCTTTGCCTACAGCGGACAATAGCTACGAATCAGGGGATGAACAATGGGAACAGGAGGCGCCATTCTGATATCTACTGTTTCCATATCTCGGCCTGATGGGCCATTTATTTCCATCTGCATGCTGGTCAGATTTCGACTGCAGTGAGCCTGGATCCGGGCCCAATTCATCACCTGGCTGGTCCTTGCGCTGGCGTTTCTAAGTGAGCCCATTAATGCTCTTTGAAAACACCCGCACCCGGGTCATAAAACAGTTTTTGCATAAAATGGTTTTTGGAAATGTTTGAGACCACTCAGAGCAATGATGGCACTGTACAAAGGAAGTTTAATGCTTAGCCAGGTGGATGGGCTTAAAACAAAATTGAAAAGGCCAACTTGCAGTCCGAAAAGGGTCAAGCCCTAAAAGAGACCTGAACCTCAAGATCAGACTATGGTGGAGGGACGAAAGGCCTAAGAAGGTTTGCTAGATTTTTGTAAAGGCAAAGCCGTTATAAACCAATTGTATAAAATGGTTTTTGGAAATGTTTGAGACCACTCAAAGCAATGATGGGACTGCACAAAGGAATTTTGTGCAAGGAGGCTATCACATCAACCCAGGAACTTGCATGAAAAGCAATTATATTCCTCCTTCCTTACAGTGACTATTGAGAAAGTTCCTAGAAAGTTACTATCACTATTCAAAGGAATAAGAAACTTTACTCTGTTCTTTCTTGGGTTCAAAGAAAACTGAAGAGTAACCATGACTATCAAAAAGCAATAAATTAGATGTCACAAGATTAAAGCTAAAGATAAGACAGAAGAATACTAATATGGAATGGAATTTCAACAAAGGGACATGCCATTTTGGAAACATACCCTATAACATGACATAGGTCACAATCAAAAGCTGAAGATGGTCCATGAACCAAAATAGATTTTATATTTTTTATGCCATAACAGGGCCAAAGAAGATTGGTAAGCTAGATACTCTCACTATTCAAAGGAATTAAAATGTTTAGATATTTGTTTTCACATATTCTAATATGATCCCACTGTAGCAGAGTGAGGTACAAATGTTGGAGAATTCCTAAAACAATCGAGATTTTTTCAATTTTAGGACTCGAACTCAGATAGTCAGATTGCTGCCACTCCTCCTTCCATATTTCCCTGCAGATTTGATTGAATGAGGCCTTCAAGCATCAATGTACCATTACAAGGCACATGGCCCGTTGGCAGAGAAAGTAAGTTGTGAGCTGAACATCCCATGGCTGAACACTGTGGCAACACCTATCTCCTATGTAGCATGTGCATTAAACTGCAACCCTTGAAAGCACGTTGGCTCAGGGGCCAGCTTGACCAACTCGAAATCCGAGACCTTGGCCCTCATGTCGTCGCCCAGAAGAATATTAGAGGGCTTCAGATCTCTGTGAATGAAGCTCGTCTGTGCAAGGCTGTGCAGGTACTCAACTCCGCGGGCGAAATCGAGGGCAATGGAATGAAATGGAGTGATTCCATGTGTACCTGCGTATTCAGGGGCCAGATAACCAAAAGTGCCGGCCAGCCTGGTTTCAACAGAAAACTTTCCATCAGGGGCCAGCTTGACCAACTCGAAATCCGAGACCTTGGCCCTCATGTCGTCGCCCAGAAGGATATTAGAGGGCTTCAGATCTCTGTGAATGAAGCTCGTCTGTGCAAGGCTGTGCAGGTACTCAACTCCGCGGGCGACATCGAGGGCAATGGAATGAAATGGAGTGATTCCATGCATACCTGCGTATTCAGGGGCCAGATAACCAAAAGTGTCGGCCAGCCTGGTTTCAACAGAAAAGTTTCCATCAGGGGCCAGCTTGACCAACTCGAAATCCGAGACCTTGGCCCTCATGTCGTCGCCCAGAGGGATATTAGAGGGCTTCAGATCTCTGTGAATGAAGCTCGTCCGTGCAAGGCTGTGCAGGTACTCAACTCCGCGGGCGACATCGAGGGCAATGCTAAGCCTCTGTTTCCATTCTAGCGGCCTCAGCCCGGCCGCCGCCCATTCAAACAGATGCAAACTCAACGGCCCCTGGGGCATATACTCGTACACCAGCATCTTCTCCTCGCCATCGATACAGTACCCAAGGAGACGAAGCAGATGCGCTGCTCAGACAGTTAAGGAGTTGCAGCTATCTCAACATGATCCAACGACTCAAGATGGCTCAATCGTCTAACATATCATCTAATGGTGCAAAGTAATGACACATAAGCAGAGAGCAAAGTTGATACCCTTGGGAATAGTTCTGTTCATTGTGGGTATCAGTGGGAACTTCTATCACCATTATTTGCTGTCGAAGCTTCGCAAAGATGGAGTGAAACTGTACTGTATTCCCCAAGGAGGCCTATTTGGGTGTGTGGTTTGCCCCCATTATTTTTTCGAGCTTATTGAATTCCTGGGCGTAGCTTTCATCTGCCAGACTCCGTTTGCTTTCTGTGTAGTTGCCATGATGTTCTTCATTCTGGTGGGTAGAAGCATATCAACCAAGTCATGGTATATGAAAAAGTTTCTGTTTGAGGACTTCCCTAGTCACCGAAAGGCTCTGATTCCATTCCTCATGTGACACAGTGCAATTAAGGTTCTGAGATTGGCTAATTGTTATTGCTGTTCAAGGTATTAAATTTGGCAGTGGGTTACCTAAGGTGCTGTAATGTAATGAGAAAAGCTAGGTTACAGAACTTCAGTTGTTCCTGTCATGAGTTGATTGGATCATGTACAATTAATATCTTTATGTTTGACCCATATTCACATAATTGTGATTTTATCTGATCATATGTGTTTGAACCCAAAATTTGATATTGGCAAAATTATGTTTTCCTGTGTCTTTTGGCATGTGGTCTCTGTGTGAAGGTTTCCTGTCATGAGTTGACTGGATCATGTACAATTAATATCTTTATGTTTGACCCATATTCACATAATTGTGATTTGATCAAATGTGTTTGGACCCAGAATTTGATATTGGCAAAATTATGTTTGCCTGTGTCTTTCGGCATATGGTCTCTGTGTGAAGGTAAATAACAAGACCCAGAATAATGATATATAAAAAAGCTTGAGGAATTCACAAATCACCTAAAGGCTTTGATTCTTTTCCTCACATGACATACTGTCATTAAGGTCCTTACTTTGTCTGATTTTTATTTCTGGCCCTAAATGTGGCAGTAGGTACCTTGGTGGGATTCCATAGTTGTGATTTGATTTAATTCATGCAATTAATATTGGTATGTTTAGACCCTAAATTTTACAAATATGTGATTTTTTTTTTGTAGTCTGAACCCAAACGTTTACATTGGCAAACTATGTTTGCATCTATCTCTTGGCTTGTGGGCTCTGTGGGAAAATCATAAGTCTATGTTGTAATAGCTTTAACAGATGCAAAAGCCATCTCCTTCTCCCTTATTGATTATCTCAGATGTGATTTTTAACATTTCCATTCATCATTAGATGGCCACGCAGAGGGCATTTGATCACTGCTACGTATTTATGAGATAGTCTAGGATGAGAATTTTCCACAGGTATGGCCTTGCAGAGGGCATCTGGTCACTGCTATGCATTTATGAGATAGTTAAAGAGGAGAATTTGCCACAGGTGTTTTGTTATTGATAGGATTATTCATCCCTTTTCTTCCCATTTTCAATCATTATATTCTCAACTTTTCCTCATCTGTTCTCTGTTCTTGATCGTCTAAATCAGCATAAAATGATCTGGTCGTGAGTGGGATTGCGACCCACTGAACTGCACAAGGATTCAACATTTCACCAAGCTAAGATAGTAATCAGGTAGACCGTAGAAGAAGCTTGCGCTGAAGACTAACACAGGGAGACTGCAGTAAACGATGGCGCCAAGTAATATCTGGAACCTAGTTAAAGAAACATACTAGCTGAGTGAAATGAACCAGTACACAACCGGTAATGAAACAGGTTACGTATAATCTGTTGAATTCCGCAAACAATATGCATATGTACCTTGCAATATCAGTGGATTGGATAAAATGCTGTATAAGCTGGGATATATATCCGATTGGACCAATCATATGGTGTATACACCCTATTCCAGGGTTGATTCAATGATTGATTTAATGATGCATATATCCCAACTTATATAACATTTAATATACGGACAACTTATATAACATTTAATGTACGGATAGTTTGCTTTTGAATAGTTCAGAGTTGTATATATCTCAACATATATAACATTTAAGTTACTGATTGTTTGCTTTTGAATATTTTAAAGTTGATTCAATAATGTGTATATCCCAACATTTTTTGAATAGAAAAATAAAACGTTTTTTTATGGATTATAATGAAAATACAATGTTCCAGAGAAAACATAAATCATCACACACATAATCAGAGTTCATAGATTCTACGTTCTAAGTAGCCTGAGCAAGAAAAATATCAGCTCAATCTCTGTGTTTGTTCTCCATCTCAGCCTAAACAGTTGAACGAAACACAGAGGATGCAGAGGATGCACATATGTGCAGTCCAAGATCCAAATTCAAAACTTGTAGACCGACCATGTTAGTCATATCAGATAAGAAGTTGGGAGCACAGATTTGTTGACGAAACAGAGTGGGAAATAAAGCTGCTCAGAAAAATAGACCCAATCTCAATTATAGCCCTCCATATCCAATAGAGTCTTAACGGAGACAGTCCTATAAAAGTAACAGACGAGGCAGATACAAAAAGAAAACAGAATTTTGTAGATGGCCTCTTCGGTCAGCATTTAGATCATAAAATGTCCAATCCCCAGGCTACCCCAGCCATGAACAAGAGTAAAAAAACTCTTAAGGAGGTGGGCTGAAAGTTTGGATTTATGGGATGGGGTGAAAATACATATATCTGTTTATAATAAAAGTAATCTAACTTAAAAAGTGACAGTTCATTTTCTGGTTATCCAACTTTGAAAGTTGAAAACTCTGAAACATGAGTAAGATTCATTTGAATGACACTGCAAAGTACAGACTGTCCCATGGTTCCATAAGGATCTCTGTATTAATGTGCCCGCATACAAATGTAATGAAACTTAACTCCAGGGGCGACATCGAGGGCAATGCTAAGCCTCTGTTTCCATTCTAGCGGCTTCAGCCCGGCCGCCGCCCATTCAAACAGATGTAGACTCAGCCTAAACAGTTGAACGAAACACAGAGGATGCAGAGGATGCACATATGTGCAGTCCAAGATCCAAATTCAAAACTTGTAGACCGACCATGTTAGTCATATCAGATAAGAAGTTGGGAGCACAGATTTGTTGACGAAACAGAGTGGGAAATAAAGCTGCTCAGAAAAATAGACCCAATCTCAATTATAGCCCTCCATATCCAATAGAGTCTTAACGGAGACAGTCCTATAAAAGTAACAGACGAGGCAGATACAAAAAGAAAACAGAATTTTGTAGATGGCCTCTTCGGTCAGCATTTAGATCATAAAATGTCCAATCCCCAGGCTACCCCAGCCATGAACAAGAGTAAAAAAACTCTTAAGGAGGTGGGCTGAAAGTTTGGATTTATGGGATGGGGTGAAAATACATATATCTGTTTATAATAAAAGTAATCTAACTTAAAAAGTTACAGTTCATTTTCTGGTTATCCAACTTTGAAAGTTGAAAACTCTGAAACATGAGTAAGATTCATTTGAATGACACTGCAAAGTACATACTGTCCCATGGTTCCATAAGGATCTCTGTATTAATGTGCCCGCATACAAATGTAATGAAACTTAACTCCGCGGGCGACATCGAGGGCAATGCTAAGCCTCTGTTTCCATTCTAGCGGCTTCAGCCCGGCCGCCGCCCATTCAAACAGATGTAGACTCAGCCTAAACAGTTGAACGAAACACAGAGGATGCAGAGGATGCACATATGTGCAGTCCAAGATCCAAATTCAAAACTTGTAGACCGACCATGTTAGTCATATCAGATAAGAAGTTGGGAGCACAGATTTGTTGACGAAACAGAGTGGGAAATAAAGCTGCTCAGAAAAATAGACCCAAT
The DNA here is from genome assembly GCA_031772625.1 of Pinus tabuliformis. Lineage (NCBI taxonomy): Eukaryota > Viridiplantae > Streptophyta > Pinopsida > Pinales > Pinaceae > Pinus > Pinus tabuliformis. The sequence goes on along the minus strand of CM062809.1, from coordinate 286,952,978 downwards.
CTCAATTATAGCCCTCCATATCCAATAGAGTCTTAACAGAGACAGTCCTATAAAAGTAACAGACGAGGCAGATACAAAAAGAAAACAGAATTTTGTAGATGGCCTCTTCGGTCAGCATTTAGATCATAAAATGTCCAATCCCCAGGCTACCCCAGCCATGAACAAGAGTAAAAAAACTCTTAAGGAGGTGGGCTGAAAGTTTGGATTTATGGGATGGGGTGAAAATACATATATCTGTTTATAATAAAAGTAATCTAACTTAAAAAATTACAGTTCATTTTCTGGTTATCCAACTTTGAAAGTTGAAAACTCTGAAACATGAGTAAGATTCATTTGAATGACACTGCAAAGTACATACTGTCCCATGGTTCAATAAGGATCTCTGTATTAATGTGCTCGCATACAAATGTAATGAAACTCAACTCCGCGGGCGACATCTTCTCCCCGCCGTCGATACAGTACCCAAGGAGACGAAGCGGATGCGCTGCTCAGGCAGTTAAGGAGTTGCAGCTATCTCAACATGATCCAACGACTGACGATGGCTCAATCGTCTAACATATCATCTAATGGTGCAAAGTAGTGACACATAACCAGAGAGCAAAGTTGATTTCAGAGGGGAACGCCTTACGGCGTAATTACTTAATGATATATTGGAAAAATTAAAAGAATATCAAAATCATTAGAAGTAATCATTAGAAGTAATTAGTGCTTGTATCTATTGCACTTGAAAATCAACAATTCGATGGGGTTTAATCAATTTTCTTTGGGTATTCTATAATATACAATATTCCTTTGATTGCCTTCAAAAAGAGGTCTTATTAAAGCCCTAAGGCAAGTTGGTACTTTGCAGTGAGACAAAAAAGGCTTTGTATTTTTTATGGAGCTTTTGAGGGAAGTTTAGGCAAGTATGGAGTAGGAGGGATACTGCATTTCAAAGCTTCATTTTGTTTCATTTACATGTAGTTTGGGGTATGGATATAATGACATGGTAGCATTTAAAGCCATACTCATCTTGGTAGGTTTATCAGTGGAAAGGGGCATATGATAATCCCAAATATTTGGGGATTCAAAGTTGGTAGTGGAATGGATTATTGGTCATAGGAGGAATTTAAATTTAAGCTTGGAGCATCTTTTCATAAGGTAAAGACACAAATGGGCACATTGGATAACTTCACTTGCATGAATAATTTCACAGAACCAAATCATCTTGTAGAATTTGTCGAAGCATACAATTAATGTTCATGTAGATCTACTTGAGATCACTAAGACAAAGGATATTGAAATTGTTGTCCTTCGCATAAGATAAATATTTTTTAGTAAATGATAGTCTTGTTGAAATGGACATTTATTATTTGTTTTTGTTGACAATTAGTTTCATGGTCAATTGTGGTCATTTCTTACTTTGATTTCAATGTTGGAACTTGTTGAAAACTAAAATGTCAACAATGTTTGATACTAGTTATTAATAGGGTCTTGAACTCAATATACTTGCTATTATTAAGGAACTAGTTATAGTTTATCTTTTTGGTTTTTTGTGTCCTTGGACATGTGTTAAATTTATGTTTGCTGTAAAATTATGAGACAACATTATTTCACCTAAAATTTCAATGATTATTCCATTGCAAATTTGAAAATCAAAACAAATAAAATGTTAATGCAATTCAATACAGGGTAATTGCAATAGATCCAACAAAGAATGAAGAAAAATACTAGTTAATTAACATTATGTTATTGAGAAAAGTCATGTCAATATGGGAAAATAATATTAAAATAGAAATATTTGGAGATACAAAAAACTAGAGTTCCAATGAGTAGTGTGTAATAAACCTCGATAGATATAAGAGAGAATAAACCATAAAAAAATAGAGATAAATGCCTAAGCTATGAAGATATCCAAGCATGTACCATAAATAGCACAAAAATATAGAGAGGACTATTAAGGTAGGCTAACACCATCAATTACACCTCATGGAAAAAATGACTTCACAAGCCTTGCTTGTTACAAAAAATGTAATCCCAACATATATAAATACAATGATACTTATGTGTATTTATACCTTCTCATAAATATTTCTGGGGTTCTATGCCATCCATCCATTATTGTTATATTATTTTTATAATTACATAGCAAGCCTATTCCATTATTATGGTTGCATTACATTCATTATCCCCTTGGGTACCCCACTAGGTATATTGACCTCCCTAGGTATGTTGCATTCCATCACCCTTAGAATGTTTTATCCTTGAAACATGGAAATGAGCAATATAATATGGCATACTAAGTAGTGTAGTCAATTGATACCATGCACAAGCATCCATCCATCCTAGTCAATACAAATATATGATCTGCTTGGGGTATTTCCTGCTTGATCTTAATTCCAGTTTCTCATTGGGATCCATATCTTCATCATGCTAATTTGATATTTCCATGCATTGTTTTTCATCCTCTGTGTTGATTCCATGTTGAACCATGATAACTTTTGCAGTGCCCATGCCCATGCCTTCATGGCTATTATTTCTATGTGGTGTGGGTAGTGATATACAACAGCATTAACTATTGATTCTTATTTTTTTCACTTGTCAACATGTGTTTCCTTAGATTATTTTTCCTTTTTATGCCCTTTCTGGTGCTTTGCTTCAAGTGCTTTAGTAGGGTCTTCTTCCAATTCAACCATGGACCCTTCATCTAATGCGTCATTAGGCAATTTGTTTTCTTGCAAGGACATCTTTAGGTACCCCCTTGGGCCCTTCACGTTTAATAAGAGAAACATGCCGCAATGTATTTTTCTTATTCTTGTACCAAAGTTACAAAAAATTATTTTACACAATATTAATTGTGCCATTTGTGCCCATCTAAGGATATCCAAGAATAATATCCACATTACTCATATCTTTAGCATGAACATATAAATGTAACACATCTTTATCCATAAAAATTTGAACCTTTTTACCCTCAATATGTGTGTGTTGAATATTCTTTGTGGGAACTTGTAATCTTTAACGAAATTAACATTGATGAAATTGTGTTTGCAATATTTAATAGAAACAATTCCATTCTCTTGTTGAATACATCCATGAATATGTAATATGTAGTTGTCACATAAAAATAAATTCCTAGTGCTCTTCTGATCCTTATTCACAACATGAGACCATCAAGCTAAAAATACTTTTTCATTTTTTTCTTTAGAAAGTGCTATCATTTGGTCATAGTTAAGCAAATTTCACAAATTGATCTCATCACATCTTAAATTCCTACCTACTCACAATTTCCACTTCTTTCCACATAATATGTTTGTTTTGTTTATGCATTATTCAATACTAAGGCCATCATATTTTTCTGGAAAATGCATCAACCCAACATTAGATTTTGGGTCTCAAAGAGAATTGCCTACTTTGTAATGGAACTCCTTTATGTAATTAGGTTTTGAGCTACTAATGCAAAATGATAATAACTTTAATGATACTTCTTGCATTGGATAACATAACCCCAATTTTCTTGACTTCCTTGAATCTATTGGCATTGGTTTGACTAAAATCTATGCACTCTATCAAAATATGTCTAATTTGGAAACTTTGTAGCCATCTTTTAAAAAGACTTAAACAAAGGATAATATTAAATCAATAATAACTCCACTTCTTGGATTGTGTTTTGCATGATTTTTTTTTTAATAACTTAAGTATTTTCCAAGAGAAACTTAGATATATAATTGAGTTCTTCAAATTCTACTAGAAATTTACTTATATTTTGTCATCCTTTTTTCCCTGTCAAAAAATGACAAAAGGAAAAAAGTAAAGATCTCCTCATTTTGGCGCAAGAAAGAGCTCCAATTCCACATGTAGTAAACCTTGATAGATATAAGAGAGAATAAACTATACAACTTTATAGAGAAACCCTCAAGTTCAAAGATATCCAAAAAGTCACCACAAACGACACAAGAATATAGAGAGAACCCTTAAGGTAGGGTAACACCATAAATCATTCCTTATAGAAGAAATTGCTCCACAAGTCATGCTTACTACGAACAATACAATCCAATATGTTCCAATACAATGATACTCGTGTATTTATATTTTTCGTGAGTGTTGTTGGGGGTCTATACCAAGTACGTATTATTATTAGATTATTTCATTTTAATTAAAGAATGAGCTTATTTCATTATTATGACCACTTTATATTTATTATTCACTTGTGTACCTCTCTAAATACCTGATATTATCCTCTCTATGTGTTAATTTGGTAGCTCAGGGACAAATTCCCTCATTTGGACAACCTTCGTCATCTCGAGAAGACCCTCTTTGAAGAATTTAATTTGGTCAAGGAAAGATGTAATTTTAATGAAAACCTACAAGTACACAAAAGTTCACGTCGGACTAAAGTCATAAGTGGGTCTCCAAAGTCACATATAAATACACATCAAGGACACCTCATTTGGACATCACATCACACATCTCTTCTTCTCTCTCCTCTCTTGATTGGTTCGTACAGGTCTAAAGCAAGAAGTTCGAGTTCACATGTGCAAAGGGAAAGAGATTGAATATGATTTTTTTGTGTTGACTTTTGTTTGGGTAGATGTTGACCAACTTTGACTTGGTTTGACTTGCAAAATTTCGATTTTTGGAGGTCAAATTTCTTGGTGAAGGAATCAATTTTTTTATGGGAACTTTGACTTGGGTTGACCACAAGTTTGTTGATTGAAGTTTGACCATAGTTTGACTACAACTTTCTCTCTCCTTTGATCAAGCTCTTTTAGGATTATTTTCACTTGATTTTGACTAGCAAGGATGACCAAATATTTTTACTATTGACTGAGCTGATTTGACTACTAAACATTGACTGGCTAGGGCATCTTTAATTGTTGTTGACTTTCACCAAAAATTGCAGACTTTGGATCAGATTTGACTTTTGGGCTCCTCTCTCATTGGATTTTGGTTAGCTGAATTCAATAGTCAAAGTTGTTAACCTTCGACTTATTTTTGATTAATTGGAACATTGTCTGTCTTTGTTGAACATTTGATAACAATTTAATAGAAGAAGAATTTTGAAACAGTTTTCCCCCTTGTGAGATTTTTCCCTAGTCTTTGACTAAATCTGGTGTCTCTTGTTATCGCTCTTGGCTGTCTCCTATTGTCCATTGGATTTACTGTTCTATCTACAATTTCTATTTGTCATTGGAAGCTTAAATTTGTTTGAAAGGGATTTCCAATTGAAGAAAGAATTGGGCTAAGTAATTGTACTAAGCATAGAGCAATGAAAAATTAACATGCAATTAGAGCTAAAGTGAAGACAAGCCCAAGGAGACAAGAGACAAAAACAATCACCTTTGAAGCAATCATTTTTGAAAGAAGCTAAAGGGACCTATTTGACTTGGTCAAGATGTCTACCTCTTACTTCAAGGATATAAAGAAGCTCGGTGACTCATCAAATTTCGCTGCTTGGAAGATTAGGTTGGAATTCATATTAGATGATAATGATGTCTTCGAATATGTTGAAGGAAAGGTACATTAGAGGAAATTTTAGCGTAAAAGTGACCTCCTAATGAAAAATCAAGAAATTAATAAAATGTCATGTAGACAATTTTTTAATATTATTTTACTTTTATTTATGTTCCACAATATTTATTAGCACAAGCTTTAATAAAAAAATTTAATATATTATTTCTAATTTTTTACTTTTATCGAAATCCCTCAATATATGACACTTATATATATATATATATATATATATATATATATATATATATATATATATATATATATATATTCTTGGTCTTTTTTCAACTGCATCGTATACGAAAGACACAGTTTCGCCCAAAATATATTTTTTGGCTAGAGTCCGGTAATTTTTCCTTTCTAGAATTCCTTTTTTAACTATTTAGCTATTTTATATTTAGCTATATATTCTATATTTGTTTCTAGAATATGGTAATTTGTCCTTTTTGGAATACATTTTTTTTAACTATTTTATATTTAATTATATATTCCATATTTTTGGTCGGAATCTAGTAATTTGTCCTTTTTGGAATATGTTTTTTTAACTATTTTATATTTAACTATATATATATATATTTTTGGTTAGAATCTGGTAATTTGTCATTTCTGGGATACATTTTTGAACTATTTAACTATAATTATATTTTATTTCTAACTATTTTATATGTTATGTTTAAATATTTTTTGGGGTATGGTTATTAATGTAAAATGTGTTGGCATTATGGCACAGGTGTTGTCCTTGATGGCAACTCTCTTTGGTGAGAGATCTTAGGACCAGATCTTAGTGCAGGCTTTCAGAATGAAGAAAAAGATATATATGCAGGTTCACCTAGACAAAGGCGCGTATACACGCGGGTTAGACGTTACAAATGCGCGTATGCGTATACACACACTTTCATGCAAGCAAAAGCGCGTATATGTTGGAGAACTTACTTTTGGTCCGTGGTAGTTAGTCCTTGGTATTTGAACCTATGGTTTTGGACCATGGTATCTCGTCAGAAGTGTTGACCCCAGGTATTGGGTCCTTGGTATTGTTTATTATGGTTTTGGACCGTGGTATTGTGGAAGGCCTAAGACTATAAAAGAGGAAGGAGATCATGTGGCAAAGGATCATCTGAATTGTTATTGAATATCTGATAAAGTGCTAGATCTGGAATACTGGTAATTGGGTTATGGTGCAGATCTGGATCTGAATGAAGGAGGAACCTTAGCGCAAAGAGAAGGATAAGTTCTATTGATGGATCATAATCTTTAAGCTTGAATGATAGTATCTTTGTATGATTTTGATCTGTTATATGTGGCGCTTGCTTGATCTATAAAACTGATAATCTGGGTTAATTAGTGTTTGAATATCTGAAAGAGCGAATTATCCTTTATAGATCTGTACGCAGGTTCAGTGAAGCGAAGGCGCGTATACACGCTGGTTCAGTGAATGAAAACAGTGTATACGCAGGTTGTTCCATATTCAGAAGTGTATGCACGCAGGTTTTAGGCTATTAAAGTAGTGTATATATTTTGAGTTGTGATCTTGCTGCTTCTGTTTATTGCTGCAGTATTCTGGGATCAGAATTTGGTGTGTAGTTGCTGTTACTGTGATTTAGGTACAGCTGTCAGAGAAGTGTCTACTTGATTCAGTGCTAATTGGTGAAAAGGAGATTGTTTGATGCAGAAATTCTTGATAGTTGATTGAAGTTCATGGATCCAGTCTGAAAATTGATGAAACGTGGTCCCTGGAAGAAAGAGAAGGTTGTAGCCTTCTGTAGGCCAGCACCTACGTACTAGTATCTTGGCTAGTGCAAGAGCTAAGGGGGTTGTAGCTCCCTTCCAGGAGAAGCTGGAGAACGAGAGAAGGTTGTAGCTCTCTGCAGGTTGCAGCTTGCGTACTGGTAAAGGACTGCACCAGTACATTGTAAAAGATGTTTCTAATTTAAAGGAAGATAGAGACGAATTGCAGCAGGTGGTTTTCACCCACATTGGGTTTCCACCTTATATCTTGTGTTCTTGTGAGCGATTGTCTTTCTGCTCTGTTTTACTATTTCTGGTTACTAGTTATTTTATTCTGAAACACAGATTAACAATCAACATTAGAAAGATAAAGTAAATTAAAAGTTTGCTTTGTATACGCGGGTTTCCTTATGCAGAGTTGCTTATATACGTGAGTTTAATCAACTGAAGTAGTGTCTATCATTTGATTTTAAAAAAGGAATATTTGACTTGATAATACTGATTCACCCCCCCTCTCAGTATTATTTCCAACAATTGGTATCAGAGCAGGTCCTTCAGAAGAAGCTTGATCACTTGAAGGAAGATCTTTCATCATGAGCAACTACGAGAGGGAAGCATCAATCAGGCCACCAATTTTTGATGGGACAAACTTCGTATATTGGAAGGTAAGAGTTACTGCCTATCTTCAATCTCTTGGTACAGAAGTTTGGGATATCATAGATACAGGGTATACTTTTCCATCAGCAACTCCTACAGATCCGGCTGAGAAGAAGAAATATGAAACAAATGCAAAGGCGGTCAATACTCTATTAGGATGTCTATCTCAATAAGAATTTGTCAAGGTTATGCAGTATAAATCCGCAAAATAAATATGGGACAAGATTGTACTGAGCTATGAAGGAGATGATCAGGTAAAACGAGCAAAACTTCAAACCCTCAGAATTCAGTATGAAAATCTCAGAATGCATAATGATGAAAGTGTGGCTAACTATTTCCTTCGTGTAGATGAGATTGTTAATTGTATGAAAAATTTGGGAGAAGAAATAAAAGAGGCTGTTGTGGTTGAAAAAGTTCTAAGATCTTTGTCCCCCAGGTTTGAATCTAAATTTTCTACAATAGAAGAAAAAGAGAATCTACGAAATCTTACAATGTCACAGCTGCACAAAATTCTAACTTCTTATGAAATGAGGAAAGGAGGGCCATCAGACAGGAGAGAAGCTGCTTTCAAGGCTTCAGGCAAGGGAGACTACTATGAATCAGGACACGTGTCAGAAGAAGAAGAAGAATCAAATTTTGTCAAGAACCTTCCACGGGGTGCTGGAAGATTCCGAGGTAAGTTACCTTTCAAATGCTTTGCTTATGGAAGAGTAGGTCACTATGCTGCCAAATGTCCTCATAAGGATAAGATTGACAAGGGGAAGGAACTTGTTAGATGGAAAAAGAAACAAAATGCAAATAAGAAAAGCTATTACACTCATGAAGATAGTGATGGACTATCAAATAGTGATGAAGATGAATAAGGTAATAATTATAAACTTTTAATGGATTTTGAAGATGATGATTACATGGATGCTATAGATGAAGAAGGTTTTTATGAAGAAATCTCTAAACTCAAAGTCTGTTTAGAAGAGAAAAATATGATTATTGATTCTCTATAATGTCAATTGGCTGAAAGGGAACATCATGAAAAATTGGAATGTGAAATTGTTGGTCTTAGAAAAGAGATTGAGAAAACAAAAGCTCTTAATCTTAAATTCGTTAAAGGATCTGAAACTCTGGATGAGATTATCAATGTGCAACGTTCTCCACTAATCAAGACAGGTCTGGGATACAATGGAGAAGCATCACAAGCATCCACTTCCAAAATTTATCTTGATGCAGCAAGGAGGAGCGAGCAAAGGCCTAATAGAAATCATCAGGTAAATCAGGGACAGTTTTCCTCAAGAATGAACAAAGACTATCAGGAAAATCGGGGACAATCTACTTTAAGGACAAACAGAAGCTACAACCAGCCACAGGTAAAACCTTCTCAATTTGCCTCAAGAATGGATGCCAATAGGAACTACAATCATTTGGCTGGTAGATTTGACAATCACAGGAGTTTCTTCAATGGCCAATGTTTCTCATGCCATAACTTTGGCCACAAAGCTGCTCAATGTGTTGCCTATAAGACAATCATGACTAGAGAAGCTCAAAAACAAAGAAGTATGACTGGAATCACGAAAAGGACCTATAACAACTTTTCGGCCCTTGAAAATGAAATTGAATGTTCTATTTGTAATAACTTTGGTCATGAACATTCTGAATGCAGGAGCAGGTTTGGGAAGACAACTCAGAAGGAACAAATCTCAAGTGCCAGAACATGGAGAATGAAGGAACCACAACGAGAAAGATGTGGGATAACTTTATATGCAGAAGGACAGGAAAATCAATGGTACATCGAAAGTGGATGTTTGAAGCATATGACAGGTGATAAAGAAAAACTTGAATCATATAGTGTTTTAGAAAAGGGAAAGAAAGTTTCTTTTGGAAATGATACCCCTGCAATCATAAAAGGAAAAGGCACTGCTCAGTTGAAAGAAAAGGTCAAAGCTGGAAATGTTTTGTATGTTGATGGCTTGAAGCATAATCTTCTAAGTGTCAGTCAGATGTGCGATCAAGGAACAGAGGTAATATTTCGATCAAATGGATGTAGTGTTCGTGATCTTGATACAGGAAAAACAGTGATCAAATGAAGAAGAACTCCAAATAACTTATACATATTTGAAGAAGGACAACAACAATGCTATTTGAGCAAGGATGATGAACACTGGTTATGGCACCGGAGGTTGGGGCATCTAAGCTTTTCACAAATAAGGAAAGCATGCAAATACCAGGCAGTTCGTGGTCTTCTAGATATCAAAATTCCAGACAACACCAAATGCAAAACATGTCAGTTTGGTAAGCAAAACAGAACCAACTTCCCTGAGAAGGAAGGATTAGCCAGCAAGCCTCTTGAACTAGTCCATACAGATGTATGTGGTCCATTTAGGACAAAGTCACCTCGAGGAGAAGAATACTTTATATTATTCATTGACGACTTCTCCAGGATGGTTTGGTTAGGACTTATGAAACACAAGGACGAAGCATTCGAAAAATTCAAATCTTTCAAAGCCTTGGCTGAAAATGAATCAGATCACAAAATTAAGTGCCTCAGATCTGACAGAGGTGGGGAGTTTACCTCAAATGAATTTTTTGATTAACATGGAATAAGTAGGGAATTCTCTACAACTAGGACTCCTCAGCAAAATGGAGTGGTGGAAAGGATGAACAGAACGGTTCAACAAATGGCTCATGCTATGCTTGATGAGTCGGGAACTCCCGCAACCTTCTGGGGTGAAGCTGCATTTGCTGCAGTTTTTATTCTCAACAAAACAAATGTTCAAGTGAATAGCACTCAAACTCCTCATGAGCTCTGGTATGGTGAGACTCCTTCGGTAAAGCATTTCAAAATTTTTGGAAGCAAATGCTATATTAAGAATAATGATGAATAGCTTGGCAACTTGAACCTAGAGCAGATGAAGGCATTCTCCTTGGTTATTCTCCCCACAGCAAAGCATATAAGTGCTACAATAAAAGACTTGGAAGAATTGTTGACAACATTGATGTGGTGGTTGATGAAAAAGGAAACATTCCTAGGCAAGTAAATTATGAAAATATCGAAGAGGATGAAGACTACCCTCCAAATCAGATTGATAATGAAGAAGAAGAACCTCAAGAGGCACCAGAGGAACAGATAAGGATAGAAGAGAAGACTCCATCTAGGTATGTTCAGAAGAATCATCCAGAATCTCAAATTTTGGGGCAGAAAGAGGCAGGTATACAAACAAGAAGAACAATTGCAGAAGCATCAAGCTATTTGGCATTGCTCTCCTCCACTGAACCAAAAAATGTAAAAGAGGCATGCAAAGATGAATGCTGGGTCAAGGCAATGGATGAAGAACTTGAGCAGATCGAAAAGAACAACACTTGGGAATTGATTCCTAGACCAAAAGATAAGAATGTCATAGGGGCAAAATGGATCTTTAAAAACAAGATGAATAAAAATGGGGAAGTGATTAGAAACAAGGCCAGACTTGTTTGTAAAGGGTATGCTCAACAAGAAGGAATAGACTTTGAAGAAACTTTTGCTCCTGTCGCTAGACTTGAGGCCATCTGAATGTTTCTTGCTCTCTCAAGCTTTCAGAAGTTCAAAGTATTCCAAATGGACGTGAAATCAACCTTTCTGAATGGAGACTTAAAAGAAGAAGTGTACATTGAGCAACCAGATGGTTTCATTCTTGGGAATGATCCAAATCTTGTATGCAGATTAAAAAAGGCTCTCTATGGTCTTAAACAGAATCCAAGGGCTTGGTACTACCGTTTGGACAAATATCTTCATCAACAAGGTTTTTCAAAAGGTTCAGCAGATATCAATCTTTATATAAAAATTGAAAATGACAAATTGCTAATACTTGTTGTGTATGTAGATGATATTATCTTTGGCAGCAATGAAGAAGCTATGAGTCAAAGCTTTGCCTTGGTGATGCAGAAAGAATTCGAAATGTCCTTGCTTGGAGAACTAACATATTTTCTTGGATTGCAAATCCAACAAAATGAAGGCGGTATCTTTTTGTCTCAAACCAAATATCTCAAGCAGATCTTGAAGAAATATGGCATGGAAGATGCAAAACCAGTTTGTACCCCCATGGTTACAGGATGCAACCTCAGTGCAAATGATGAATCAGCAGCAGTGCATCAACCAACCTATAGATCTATGATTGGAAGTCTACTTTATTTGACAGGTACACGACCAGACATCATGCATGCAGTGGGAATAGTTGGAAGATTTCAAGAAAATCCTAAGGAAACTCATCTTCAGGCAGTTAAGAGAATCTTCAAGTACCTTCAAGGAACTCAAAACTATGGCTTATGGTATCCTAGAGAAACAGATCTCACACTTCATGCTTATACAGATGCAGATTGGGCCGGAAGCATGGATGACAGGAAGAGCACAAGTGGTGGTGCATTCTTTATGGGTCCCATATTAGTATCTTGGTTCAGCGAGAAACAGAGTTCGATTACTTTATCTACAGCTGAAGCGGAATATGTGGCTGTTGCATCTTGCTGCACTCAACTCCTTTGGATGATGCAGACCTTGCAATATTTTCAAATCACTTGTACACCACCTATCTCCATCTTATGCGATAACACAAGTGCAATCAATATTTCAAAGAACCCTGTCATTCATTCAAAGACTAAGCACATATCGATCAAGTATCACTTTCTTCGGGAACAAGTGCTGGAACAAAAGGTCAAATTGGAGTATGTTCCTTCTAAGGAACAAGTTGCTGATATTCTCACTAAACCACTGCCCAGGGAGACTTTTGAATACCTCAGACAGAAGCTAGGAGTAGTTGATGCATCATCTTGCTGTTAAATCTTGTCTGTTTCAGAGAAAAATGGGTGTATGCGAGTTGCCTGAGGAGGATCCGTGTACATACGCCGGTTTGTGCAGAGATAGTCGCGTATATGGAGGTTTGATGGATATCAGTAGGGACAGGCTCTGGTTGGAGATATTCTGATATGGGTCTGACAGAGACCATCCGGCACAGGTTCAGGGGGAGCAGATAAACTTCTAATGATGCATTGTTGGCATTATCTTAGAAGCTTTTGGTTCTAGTTCACAGCTGTCGTTGAGTTCAGGTGGAACAAAGGCAGAGGGAGAACAGAAGGAAATCTTGGTTGCTGATCTAAATGGTGATTGAAAGATGCTGCTGCTATCAGTTATTGGTGACCTTCATAAGTCTTGTTCTAGATATTTCGCCTCTATGTCATGTATCTCCTTTGTGGTATCTCTTTTATGGTGTCAAAGTCATGTAACGACCTATTTTGGTTTCCCTAGTATGCCTGGGATGATCATGTAATGAACTTGGTTGTCATAAATTTTTGATGTATCCCCACTTGGTTGGGTGGATGATCCCCACTTGGTTGGGTGATGGATGTATGTATTGAGTCTTTTGGTGATAGGAAGGTCTTTTATGATGTATAAGTCATGGTTCTTCTTGAAGAACATATTTTTGCAGATCTTGCCTACAGTCAGGGGGAGCATGGTCAGCACTGCAGGGCAGAGATTTCAGCATGTACTCAGGGGGAGCACAACCCTTTGCCCTTGATGACAAAGGGGGAGAATGAATTTGAGGATTGTGGGGTTACCATCAAGTCCAAAGGGGGAGATTGTTGGCATTATGGCACAGGTTTGGAGCTATGGCACAGGTGTTTTCCTTGATGGCAACTCTCTTTGGTGACAGATCTCAGGACCAAATCTTAGTTCAGGCTTTCAGAATGAAGAAAAAGATATATACGTAGGTTCACCTAGACAAAGACACGTATACACGCGGGTTAGACGTTACAAATGCACGTATGTGTATACACGCACTTTCATGCAAGCAAAAGCGCGTATATGTTGGAGAACTTACTTTTGGTCCGTGGTAGTTAGTCCTTGGTATTTGAACCTATGGTTTTGGACCATGGTATCTCGTCAGAAGTGTTGACCCCAGGTATTGGGTCCTTGATATTGTTTATTATGGTTTTGGACCGTGGTATTGTGGAAGGCCTAAGACTATAAAAGAGGAAGGAGATCATGTGGCAAAGGATCATCTGAATTTTTATTGAATATCTGATAAAGTGCTAGATTTGGAATACTAGTAATTGGGTTATGGTGCAGAGCTGGATCTGAATGAAGGAGGAACCTTAGCGCAAAGAGAAGGATAAGTTCTATTGATGGATCATAATCTTTAAGCTTGAATGATAGTATCTTTGTATGATTTTGATCTGTTATATGTGGCGCTTGCTTGATCTATAAAACTGATAATCTGGGTTAATTAGTGTTTGAATATCTGAAAGAGTGAATTATCCTTTATAGATCTGTACGCAGGTTCAGTGAAGCGAAGGCACGTATACATGCTGGTTCAGTGAATGAAAACAACGTATACGTAGGTTGTTCCATACTCAGAAGCGTATGCACGCAGGTTTCAGGCTATTAAAGTAGTGTATATATTTTGAGTTGTGATCTTGCTACTTCTGTTTATTGCTGCAGTATTCTGGGATCAGAATTTGGTGTGTAGTTGCTGTTACTGTGATTTAGGTACAACTGTCAGAGAAGTGTCTACTTGATTCAGTGCTAATAGGTGAAAAGGAGATTGTTTGATGCAGAAATTCTTGATAGTTGATTGAAGTTCATGGATCCAGTCTGAAAATTGATGAAACGTGGTCCCTGGAAGAAAGAGAAGGTTGTAGCCTTCTGTAGGCCAGCACCTACGTACTAGTATCTTGGCTAGTGCAAGAGCTAAGGGGGTTGTAGCTCCCTTCTAGGAGAAGCTGGAGAACGAGAGAGGGTTGTAGCTCTCTACAGGTTGCAGCCTGCGTACTGGTAAAGGACTGCACCAGTACATTGTAAAAGAAGTTTCTAATTTAAAGGAAGATAGAGATGAATTGCAGCAGGTGGTTTTCACCCACATTGGGTTTCCACCTTATATCTTGTGTTCTTGTGTGCGATTGTCTTTCTGCTCTGTTTTACTGTTTCTGGTTACTGGTTATTTGATTCTGAAACACAGATTAACAATCAACATCAGAAAGATAAAGTAAGTTAAAAGTTTGCTTTCTATACGCGGGTTTCCTTATGTAGAGTTGCGTATATACGCGGGTTTAATCAACTGAAGTAGCGTATATCATTCGATTTTGAAAAAGGAATATTTGACTTGATAATAATGATTCATCCCCCCTCTCAGTATTATTTCCAACAAAATGTGCACAATTTTTTAATTTATATTTTTCACTAATATCAAGATTTACATGGCATTAATAACATTTTCGATATTCTAATTCATATCGGTAAGATAGGTAAATAACATTAATAAAATGTTCACGAATACTTAAGTTAATAATAAAATATTTCACACGTACCCAAATTAACCAATTTAAAATTATTTAGGACATGTACCTCTTTTCAAATTTAAAGTATTTTGATTGGTTTACATATTACGACATGAAAATTACGTGAAAATTTCATGGGCACTTCTAGGTTGAAATTTCCTCTAATGCCTAAGACACTGGAAATCGCTCTTACTGCTGCCAAGGCCAAATACAATAAAGGTGAGCTCAAAGCCAAGAAAATTCTTATTGATTCCTTGAAGGATCATTTACTTACTTATGTTGGAAAATTGAAGAAGTCTAAGGATATCTATAACAAGCTGGTTGGGATGTATGAGGTGAACAATTTTAATCACATCCTTTCCTTGAAGAATCAACTCAAGGGAATTAAGATGAATAAGGGGGAATCTGTGCAATATTATTTCATGAGGATATCCCAACTAAGAGATCAATTGCAGATTGTTAGTGAGCCTATATCTGATAGAGAGTTGGTGCTAGTCACTCTTCAAGGCCTTCCTCCTATTTGTTCATCATCACTATAAGCAACAATGCCAAATTAACTTAGGAAGAATCCAGGATGATCTCTAGAGGGAGGATTCAAAAGCATGAAGAAGGAAATCCCTCTGCATTTATTGCTCGAGACAAGAAAATGAAAGGAAGAGGAGGTTCATCTAATTCAAGAAAGCCTACTCTAGCATCTAGGGACTCTAATAGAATATCAAGAAGGGATAGAGATATGTCAAAAATTGAATGCTATAATTGTCACAAGTATGGTCACTATGCTCAAGATTGTTCGGAAAAGAGGAATGTGCCAAGGTCCAAATGCAACGTCAATCGTGGCTTCAACAACAACAAGTTCAATGATAGAAGAAGAGGATATGATAGAAGAAGAAGAGATGCTCCCGATGATCATGAAGAAGATCATTGTCCTCAAAAGAGGTAAATAAACTCAAGGTATGGAAATAATGTTGCCGCTACTCAATATGAATATATTCTTATTTATTTTATTTCTATTTCTTCTCCTCTTTATTCGTGTGATAGTTAGTTGGTAGATAGTGGGGCTTCTCGACATTTCTCTAGGTATCAGGAAGTCCTCTCAAATCTAGTCGAGAGGGAGACTAATCTAAAGATCATCCTTGATGACAACTCCACTTATTTGGTAAAGGGTTTTGGTTTTGTAAAATTTGATTTGGACTATGGGGAAACCATTCTTCTTCATGATGTGATGTATGTTCCGGGACTAAAGAAGAACCTAGTATCTATATCTGCCTTGGAAGATAAAGGAACGAGGGTTTCCTTATTAAGAGGAAAGGTCCTCACTGGTCCCATGGAATCTCGCATGAGGGATGATTTCACCCAAGGATCTAGAATTTAACTTCTCGATAGAGTCAATGGAATACCATTGCCAAGCTCTAGTACATGATAGCAATAATCAAAGTGAACTATGGCACCAAAGATTTTCTCATCTTCACTATGAAGCCCTGCCTAAAGAAAGGAGGATGGTTTCCTGGATGCTTGAATTTCAATCTAACCATGATGGAGTATGTTCGGTATGTGCTAGTGGAAAGAAGTCAAGGGGACCATTCCCCTCTAGCAAAAGCAGGTCTAGTGATATTCTACAATTCATCCATTCTGATCTATGTGGTCCCATGCCAGTAAAATCTCTGGGTGATTATCTATAGCCTTTGTGGATGACTTCTCCCAAAAGACATGGATATTCTACTTCAAGCACAAGGATGAAGGATTTGACATGTTTCAGGATTTCAAGGAATTTATAAAGAATCAAAATAGGGAAAAATATCAAGGTGTTTGTTGAGGTATAAAAGGTGTATTTTTAACTCCTAATTATCTTTACATTAGTTATCAATCCGGGCAAGATTTTCTATTTCAAGAGTGTAAATAGTTTGTGGCGGCTATTTACTCAAGAGTAATGTTTCTAAATTGCTGTACAATGCTTTCAAATACAAGAGTAAATGGATGCTTTAAATAAAATTCACTTGCAATTAAAGGAAACTCAATGCTCTGAAACTAAATCATTTATTCGACAAAGTAACATCAATTATCAGTCAAGGATACAATAGCAATAACTCATTCCTTGTTTAACTGATGTAAACTAAATCAAACATAAATAAGATCCTCAATCTGAGAGCTTTGACACTAATAGCCAATGTTCTTTACAGTTGTTGATCTCACACACACCACACTAAATAACCAATTGGAAATGGAAACGAATTAAATCAATAATGCTACCGCCACTGATTGAAATGAGATAATTATGCTAACTGTAAGAATGCTAAAAGGAAAACCTAAATGATTGCAGAAAGTAAATGAGCAGCAATGCTATATAATAGAAATGAACAACAAAACTTATGTAACTGCAATGAACAACAAAGCTAAGTTATTGAAACGAACAACGAAGCTCTGTAAGTAAAATGAACAGCAAAATGAACAGCACAACAATATACTTGCAAAAAGCAGTGATCTTGTTATGAGGGAAATGAACAACAATGCAATTCAATTACAACATATAAAACAGATCAATCCATTAAGTCTGGAAATACGAAACAGTAAAGTGATGCGACTACAATAGATGAAAATGAAACCAAACCATCACACGACAGAAATTGTTAAGGGATGATACAAGAACAACAAGTGAATCCACTAGGGTCGGGCCCTTAGCTGCTAGTGAACACCGCCAGATTACTTCAATATGAAAGAAGGAACAACAACTATATTATATAGTTGTTGAATGAAAAATGGTTGCAGCCAGTTCGTACTCTGTTTCAATAACGAGAGTCGATATTCAAAGTAAAAATACAAAAGTAATTTCTGAATAATCTCCCCTATTCTTTACAATCGCTGTCCCTTTTATAATGGCCAGGCAGATAAAATAGTAATAGCAAATAGAATAGTAACAATGATCCCTCAGGATCAAGAGATCCTGAGAGATCCGCTCAATCTTCCATCTTCAATTAGCTCTTTGTCTTTTGCGCTGATGCTGTGATCTTCTCTATCCTTATCCATAACTGCGTGCTCCATCCTTGGCTTGCTACCTGTATGCTGCTTCCTGGTGAAGGAAAAATAGTTACTCCACTTTGTCTTTTTCCTTCTCTCGGGTAGGGAACGATAGTTTTCCCATTTCATCTTTTTCCTACATGAGAAAAGACAATAATTAGCTAAATTGTAATAATAAATAGTTCCCTAGTTTTTACTATAATCCTTTGATATATGAATATCTTTAGAACATAAAGGAGATATAATTAAAGGAAAGGATGATGAAATAAATGGAAAATTCATACCTTTTTCATAGCTCAACACACTCCCCTGCTTACCCTTTTTCATGCCCTCATGAAAACCATGTAGTTTGTGTGCAAAGCAGTCAAAGAATAGGCTGGAGAAGGGATGTCATGAGGTGGTCTAAAACCATGATTTTTAGCCAAAATTTCAAAGATGTGCCCTATCTGTCCTTCAGGTAATTCATATATAGCTTTATACCCTTCTGTAGGATACCAGACAATAGGACTATGAAATCGACAACCTAGCCAATATGGCCCTTCCCTCAAGATGAGTTTGCTATAAGTAACCAAGCGATCTGCAGCTAATTTAACTTTTTAATAGTTAAATGTTTCTCTGTCCTGTACATTACAATTGGAAGTTTTCCATCTAAATTTAGCTGCTGCCAAGAAATTGTCTTTGATAGAGAGGAAATACTCTAACCCTTGCTGGACAATTCCTTTGTGGATGGGTCCCAAGGTCTGGATTACTCCTTCCTTTTGCATTAGACTCTTATGTTTGGTCAGCAATTGTAATGGGTTTTTCGGTTCACCCCTGACCCAAAGGTCCAACCCATTTTCTTGCCTCCAGAAAGTGTTATGGGCTTCGAACCACTTCAACTGGTTAACAACAAATGAAATGAACGCTTGAAACTGTACATCACCCACAAAAGGGCTGGGGTTCTTCTGCATTTCTTCTTCCAATATAAAATTATGCAAATAAAACTCACAAAGTAAGCATTGAACTTTCACTCCATGGTGTTTACAACAGTTTATGAAATCTTCAACAGTTTTTAATTCTATGGGTTTCCCTGCCCTAACAACCTTAATTTTTAACTGTAAATACCTTTCTAACAAAAATAAAGCATAGTTCTTGGTAGGGGACCTGCATGCTAAAACATCTGTGTAAAGGGAACAGAGAGTATCCATCTGACACATGACTGTTTCCAGTCTGCTCTTTATCTTTTCAGTTCTTTCTTCTGCCCTCTGACATTTCTCGAAGGCCTCACTTTCCGACGCGTTGATATTCTACAATTGCCTCTGTAATTCCTGGTACCTTTGTTGGGGAATAGTTTCTTCCTCAAGCCTTTCTATAGTCAGCTGAGCCTGTGCTAGCTTCTCTTGAAGATTTGTTATACTAGGATCATTGCTTATCAAAACATCTTTGGCTTGGATATTTGTCTGGGTGTCCGCACTGTTGGAGGGTATTGCCTCCATTTGAACAGCTGTATTGCAGAAATGTGCAGTCTCTGTTTAGGCAGCCGCTTTTGTAATGGTTGCATGTTGTTCCTTATCATTTTGAATGAGTATGGGCTCATTTTGAGTCTCCATAGCCCTTGTATCATGGAATTCAATTTGAATGGCTGCATTCACCATTTTTGGGGTTCTACTTGCAATTTTTCTCCTTTTTAATATTCTTATCTTTTGTCTAAGTCTTTTCACTAAGCTCTGCAGCTTCTGTTGTTCCTTTCGCAACCTCTTAATTTCGATTTTCTTCTTCTTGGGAGGAAAAACTATTTCACTAATCATTTCTGCTCTTACTAATCTTGGTTGCTCAGTTGGGTTTTGTTCTCCAAGGGCTGTGTCTTTGCCCTGACTAGTTTCCATTTCCTCTGTTTGGCCCACATCTTCTGTGTTTACATCAACCTGACTAGGTTCTTCTGGAGAGGTAACCCTAGTTTGGTCTGCCTTTTCCTGAGTGGTTTCTACCCCTGTTTCTACTTCACCAACTATTTCTTCTAATATACTCCTATTATGGGCAGAGTTTTCTTTTGATTGTTCTGCTTCAACATTGAGGTTGAGCGGACTTTCGAGCTGAATATATTCACTCATATTGGCCAAAATCTGGGCCAATTCCACCTCATATAATGGGTCTTGTGGTGGACTTGTGCTGGGAGTTAGGGGAAGTTCTGTTTCATCCCTCTCTTCTTCAGTAGTATGTTCTGTTCCCTCCTCAAGTTCTGATTCTTGGTTGTCCCTTCCTTCCAGCTGTAAGGGTTGCTCATTTTCAGGGCTAGATGATTCTAAGGGTTGGATGCTACTACTCTGGAGGTTTTCAGCTGTTCCCATGCTTGTTCTAAATCTGGAAGAGTGTCTATGTTTTTGTGGTCTATTTTCTGTGCTAGTGGTCCTTTTTCTTTTTGGGGCAGGTAAGGCTAACCCCCCATCTATAGCAAACACTAATTCTTCCCAACTAGTTTGCTGCTGGATAAGATTGTAGCTTACTATCAACTGAATTAGACAATGATGACTTACAACCGTATCTATATGCCAGGATTTCTTTATGCTTTGAGCAGCATCATGCAACAAAAAATTCAAATATGCAGGCAGGTTTATAGAACATTTCTGTTTTAAAACTGCTAGTAATTTAAGGTGGCGTGGTCTTACCACATCCTTTCTTCCATCGCATGTAATGTAGCTTTGAACTACTCTAGCTAGCTTTGTCCATGGTTCTCCTAGAGATGAAGGCTGGACTCCTTTACCTTTGATAATCAGGTTCTGTCCCTCGTCCCGGAAGATGGCCATGGCATCTTGAAGCCTCATTTTTTTATGTGTCCATATGGCTCCAACTGTTGGTAGTCAAGATACCTCAGCTATTACTGTATCCATCACTATTATTCGTCTTCCTCTTACTATAGAATGATCATCCTGCAAATTCTGTAAAAATTCGATAGCCACGGTTTCATTGGGTTGATGCAGTCGTGTAAAATATGCGACCCATCCAGCCCTTACTAGAATTTCTCATGCGCCATCGGAAACTGCTAGTGTCTGTGGCTCGTTGCATATTGATCATCCTCCCATTTTGTTTGAATTCTGCACACTGTTATTTTTACACAACAATGCATAGAGCCAACAGTGAAACAACAAACTGTAAATATCATATTAAACCTTTTTAATAACATAGATACCATTAAAGCTTGCTATTATGGGATATCATGCAGCCTGGTACAACCAAATAAAAGACTGACACATATGCGAAAGTGCTTTTGGAAGTCACTTGCAGCCCCCTAAAAAATGATAGTTCGCCTTCGACTGGTTAAATGGAGGAACAACGTACTGACGACAATCATATCGTGGTGAAAAAATGGAAAGGTGTACATATTTATGACAAGATCACAAAAATATTGAGTTGCTGAAATCGATGCATTAGAATGGAAATTATGAATAAATATGGAGATGCTATGGAGTGATGAAAAAAAGGGAAAAGGACAACTAACGTAGGTAAGATGCTATGCGGTCATTATTCCACTTAAACCATTATGATTGACTTTTTAAACGATATTTCATGCATAAAAGGTTCAAAAGGAATTGGGAACATAATCTCTTTTGAAATAAAGATAAAGAAATAAGAAAAGGGTTTATAATTACTATTGATGTTTGAAACATATGACTCCAACACCATCAGCAGAGCTTTGTTGCCCACATGTGTTTATAACCTTGACAAAGTTTATTTTTCACCCTTTGGAACCATAATCCTTTATGTATGCCTAGGAAAGTGCCTTGTGATGTCAAGATGGAGGCCATTGTGCTAGCTTGGTAACCAGATGGATCACAATGCCATTCATTGGGAAGGATTGAAAGGTGGACAGGCCGGCTCGTGATGAGACCTCTTGTTCCAAGGACTTTTATTTTTCTGATGTATCCATTTAATCATATCCCTGGTGTGGTGGCCATAGTGGGAATGCCACTTCACTGCTTCCTTATGATCATGGTAGGCTGGCTCATGATGAGACCCCCTATCCTCCATCTGACAAATCATAGAATTGTTAGTAAACATATATATATTTTTTCTTTCCTTTTTTTTTATATATCACTTCCTATTTATATATAGAGGATGGCTCAACACTCCTTAAGAGTAGGGATGGTGGAAGAAGTCTGAACATATCAATAGAAGAAAATATTCCCTTATTCTTGTTTACTAATAATAATCAAAGAGAATTATGAGAATTAGGGAAGAACCAGCATGATACAAGTAATCAATCAATTTGAGTTCTAGTGAAGATAAGGACAAAAAAGTAATATAGATAGTTGTGTCCTTCCCTTTTTCTAATCAATACAAAGCAATCTCATTAAAGATGATAATTTTTCTTTGATTTTCTTATTCCAGTAACCTCTAATTTTGTATCCTTGCATATATTTGTATTCTTGCCTTCAAAGGATCATGAAGAGTGAAACATTATTCACAAAAAAATGCACTCAAAAAAAGGTGTTGTTCCTTAAATGGAATGGCTGCTGTTCCTTAAGAGGAACAACAAAAAGACAACTGCACGCAAAATTGTTGTTCCTTAAGAGGAACGATAGAAAGAAAAAAATTGCACATGAAACTACTGTTCCTTAAGAGGAACAATAGCTATTACTTAAAGAGGAACAACAAGTAAAACAGACGCAAGTGAAAGTGTTGATCCTTCGGCGGAACAACATAAAAACAAACTGAAGCGAAACTGTTATTGCAACCCATTGCGCCCATTGCTCAAAAGGCTCGATTACTAATTGCGAGTTCAGAGGCATCTCATTAGGTTATCCAGGGCGTCCCACCCTCTGGCAGCGATCACAGGCTTGAACAAACTTTTTAACTTCTTTAAATATAGTGGGCCAGTAATAGCCTGTTTGTAAGACTTTGTGATTGGTTCTGCGGTCTGCAAAATGTCCGCCACACAGCCCATCGTGGCATGCTTTTAGAATTTCAAACACTTCATCTTCCTGGACGCATCTTCTAATGTGCATATCTGCCCTTGTTTGGAATAAGTAGCCCCCAGTCCAAGAGAATCGGGTACTGCACTACACTATTTGTTTTCTTTCATTAGGCATTAGGTGGTTGGGTAATTTTCCCATTGCCAAGTAATTTGCAACGTCGACATACCATGGTGTTCTGACAGTAACAACAAATAAATGTTCATCAGGATATTGATCCTCAACTGCTACTGCATCCGCTGGCTTTGGCATTTGTGAGAGAAATCAGCTACAGGGTTTTGTCTTCCAGGTCGTTCCTTAATTGTGATGTCAAATTCTTGCAAGAGAATCAACCATCTTGTCACTCTTCCATTTGTAATAGGTTTATTTGCTAAATATTTTTTTTTGCTGAGTAAGAGACGAACCTTCTATTAATCAAAGTAAGTTACATTATGTACAGGAAGCCCCAGAAAGTAGGGTGGCAAAGATGCAAAAGGAAATAAACCTCCGGGTCAAAGAAGCACTAACTTCCGCCCCTCTTATAGACACAACAACAGAAGAACTAAAGTCTTGAGAGCAAACGGTAACAAGACCAAAATTCCACAGACTAGAGCCTTAGGATAGAGGCTAACAAGCAGTAAGGAAAAGCAAACCCCGTTGAAGACGACGAGAAAATGATCCAAAGGTTAGCACGGGAAACACAAGATAAAGAAGCCTGGGGGTAAGCCATGTGTCATCCCCTTTGAGTAACCTACTCAATTAATCCTAACCTTTGAGAAAGGCGTCCCGATCCAACGCCCCTCGATGATATTGCGAAGCTGAGACGCACAGGGGTTAACTGCGCGATGAGAGCAGTGTTCTCTCTCATCACGATGCCACGTGTCACGCCCTGAGTGGAATCACATGCTCCTACCACAAAACCAAATACCGTTTGGAGCTTGCGCGATAAACCACTTGTGGTTTTTCATTCGTGAAATCGTTAAAAGAAGATCCTCCATGCCCTTCCACCGGCCAAGCTGCATTTGGTCTATCCAATTGGAGTCGCCACAATAGACCCGCTGAGACAAATGAGCCCAATTCGTATCATTGTACGACTCAAAGCCTGCATTCATCAACCCCGTGAACAAAAAAATGAAGACAAATTAGGTGATGTCGTCACCACCCCTGTCCCCAGTATCAGCCCTGTCCATCCATAAACCCCAATCTGTATTTTCCAGAGTGGCACAGTCCTCTCACAGCTTCCCTGCAAGAAGTAATTCCCATGGATTCCGCGAATCCCTGTCTTTATTGGCCACTCCTTCGTTGGCCAACCTATCTGCCAGCATATTCGCCTTCCTCCTAACATGGACAAATCTTATTGTTTTAAGGATTCGTAATTGAGATTGGATACGGTGAAACACCTGCAGCAGCTTCCAGTGCTTTGACACTTTGTCAGGCGAGGTTCCATTTTGAATTTTCTTGGCTGCTTTGATGACCAGTTCCGAATCTGCTTCAATTATAACATTCTATAAATTTGATTCCACCAGGATCTCCATACATTGATCTAGCGCTAAAATCTCAACCGTGTTATTTGTGCCTTTTTCCAAGTGGCCATGGAAAATGTACTTTGTCAACCCCTCAGGATCCCTAATTACACCCCCGAAGCCAGATTCCCCAAGATTTCCCTTGGAAGCTCCATCAATATTAACTTTGAAGAAGCCCTGTGGAGGGGGCTGCCATCCCCAATCCCCAATGTTTATAGTTCTCACATTCTTCTTAGCTCCTTGAGGGTAGAGGGATTGAAGATCTAGATTGGTAAGAATGTGAACCTCATGAGGTAGCGAAGGATTCGGGGGGTTTGTTCTCAGAATGCTTCTAACAGTTTCCTTGACTTGTTTTAAAATCTGATTGATGATAAGTGGGGGCTCCTTGGCTTTGTATGTGAAGATCCGCATGTTTCGTTCTTTGCAAATATTCCAGATGACAAAGCCCGGTACTAGCATCCATGCCTTGTTAATTATTTCATTGTCTAAGAAGTTCTTTCTTCAGTTTGTTAAAGTATTGGATATGCTGAGCCTATCCCTGTTAGTCTTTCTGAAGCTATAGGCAACACAGTTCCAAATTTCAGTAGAAAAAGAACAAAGATTTAGGTGTTCGATTGATTCCTCCTGCGAGCCACAAAGGTGACATTTAGAGGGTCCAATGAAACCTTTCTTAAGAACGTTATCCCATGTGAGGATTTTCTTTTGATGCACTAGCCAGATGAATAGTTTTATTTTTATCCACTGAGGAGTTTGCGACAAATACTGCCAAACTTTCTTAGCATTTACAGAGTTGAAACCTGTGATTACCTGTTTGGCCTCTTTGAGATTATAGTTGCCTTCATTATTCTTTCCCCATCTTAATTGTTCAGGTAAGGAGGAGACCAGAATCCTTCTTTGCTCTAAATCCTTGGCTAGAGCCTCTGCCATGGCCTTCAAAGGGCTCTCCTCATTATAACTTAGGTTCCTCCATTTCCTCCATTTTTCCTTATCCCTCCCCTGATCCCAGAAATCTTTCACTAGTAAAAGTCCTTTGCTTTCTGTGTCTCTCTTGAGTGCTACCAGTTCACTCCTGTTAATGATGGGTTCCTGTTGCCAACTGTCCTCCCAGAAGCGAGCTCGGTCCCCTACGTTAATTTCCCAGAAACAATTTTGTTGAACAATACTTTTGTTCTCCCACACAAGGTTCCAGATGTGAGAGCCTCTGATTTGTCTAGTCATTCTGATGTGATCCTGTTCCTGCCAGTGTCTAGCATACTTTTGGGACCAAAGATTGGCCTAGGGTTCTCTCAGCTCCTTGATCCAACGCCACCATAGTTTAGCACCCGAAGCTTTACTTAGAGTTTCCGGATCCTCCAGCCCCAAACCACCATGGTTTTTGGGTTTGCAGAGCTTGTCCTAGGCAACTAGAGCCCACTTAATTTTCTTTTCCTCTCTGCCCCACAGAAAGTTTCTTTGTGTGCTTCTTATTTGCTGCTTAATTCTTTGTGGAGCAGGGATAACTGCAAACATAAAAATTGGAATGGCCTACAAAACTGCTTGAGTGAGCACCAGTATTCCTGCTAAGTTTAAAGTACAGCAGGTCCAATTGCTAATTTTGTCCTGAAATTTGAAAAAAATGCTTCCCATATTTTCTTACATAGGGGTTTGTCAGAAAGAGGTATGCCCAGATATTGGGAGGGCAATTGCTCCCTTTGAAAACTAAGAATTCTGGTGATGTTTCTCTCTATAGCAATATTAGCGTTAAAGAAGAAAATTTTGGACTTGTTTTGGCTTACCTCTGTGCTTGCTACCATAGTGAAATCGTTTAAGATCTCTTTGATTGCCCTTGCCTCCCTAACTGTGGGTACGCCATGCAGCATAGTATCATCCACAAATTGTTGATGAGTGTTAGCCTCTCCATCCGGGGTAGGCTTGATTCCCTAAATTCTACCTTCAACATTTGCCAATTTGATTGCCCTCCCTAGCCCTTCTATCATGAGGACAAAGAGGAAGGGAGAAAATGGATCACCCTGTCTGAGCCCTCTGGAAGGTATAAAAGTGTTAGAGGGAGCTCCATTAAGTAGAATGGAGAAATTGGTTGAGGTGACTAGTGCCATGACCCATCTTATCCAATTTTGGTCAAAGCCATAGGCTTTTAGAATGGCTCTAATGTAAGACCAGTTGAGTTTGTCATAGGCCTTCGCAAGGTCCAATTGAATGAACATGCCTGCTTGCTTGTTGCTTTTGAGAGAGTGAACCACCTCGTGTGCTTGGATGATGTTGTTAAGAATCTGTCTTCCTTCCACATAGCCTGTTTGCTCTTCTGAGATGAGCAAAGGTAGCAGTGGCTTGAGTCTGTTGGCTATCACTTTGGAGATAATTTTATACACCACATTACATAAGGCGATGGGCCTATATCCCTCCGCAGTAATAGCGTTCTCCTTTTTGGGGATTAAAGCTATAAAGGTCGCATTCAGAGCTTTCAGAACCTTTTTGTGTTGTCTTGAGTCTTCCACCACCTCTAGGATGTCTTGTTTAACTGTATCCCAGCAAGCTTTGAAGAAATAAACATTGATACCATCTGGGCCTGGTGCTTTTCCATTCTGCATTTCCTTGATCACCTCACTGACCTCCTCTTCCGAGATTGGCCTGTTGAGATTGTGGTTGTCCTCCCTTGTGACCAACTTGGGAATGTGCTGAGTGATTTTATCAATGTACCTGGTTATATCTTCCATTGGCTCCATTGCAATGTCAGAGAAGTGGTGTACTAGGGTCGCTTCCATGTCCTTGTGAGCGACAAGCTCAATCCCTTGAGAATCCTTTAGCTTTGTGATTTTGTTATGTGCCCTGTGGACCATAGTGGATTTGTGGAAGAACTTGGTGTTCCTTTCTCCCTCTTTGATCCATTGGATTCTAGATTTTTGTCTCCAAAATGTTTCTTCTTTAAGGCAACGCTCATCCCATTCTCTCTGTAGAGAATAAGTTAGGTTCTGTCTTTCCTCATTGAAGCCCTTTGTGATGTTGATCTGATTGATTTCCTGGAGTTTCTGTTCTGTACTTTTTCTAGCCCTGATGATGTCCCCAAATTCATTTTTGTTCTAGTCCTTAAGTTTGGATTTGATATGTTTCAGTCTCTGCTGGAGCATGTACATCTTGGTACCCTGAATATTCAAATCCTCCTTCCACCAAGTGGCAATGTTATTGGTGAAATTGGGGTGAAGGAGCCAGGCATTTTCGAATCTGAAAGGCCTATTCCTTGGAGTGCCCATAAAGGAAGCTTCTAGCTGAATAGGCCAGTGATTCGAGCCTCCAAAGGGCAGAATGGACGCTGTGAATGCTGATCCTGTGAGTATGAGATCCTCAGAAACAATAAACCTATCGAATTTTGACGCCACTTGGGAAACCCCTCCTCTTTTGTTGTTCCAAGTGAAGGTTCCATTTATAGTCTCTGTGTCTACCAGTCCCATGTTCATGAGGAAATCTTGGAACGCTTCAGAGTCCCTACCAAGCTTTCTCATGCCTCCTTTTTTTTCCAAAAGAGATCTTATCATATTGAAATCCCCTGCAAGTATCCAGGGTATGTTGAGATAGCGAGCTCTGAGACCTTCCAAGGAGGTGAGAAGCTTAATTTATCTGCTTGCTGTTGAGGGCCATACTATTTGCTAAATACTTAATGGCAGAGTGATCTGTATATAAAAATACAAGATATCCAGTTATATAATGTCTAAATTTATTTACAACATATGTTATGGCTAAAAATTCTTTTTTGGTCATAGTATAGTTTAATTCAGTAGGAGATAGATTTTTTCTTATATAATATATTGCATATGGCTTTTTATCTTCTTCCTGCCCAAGAATTGCTCCGATTGCTGTGTCTAAAGCATCAGATGAAATTTGGAATGGAAAATCCCAGTTTGGGCCCCTTAGCACTAGGGATGTTGATACAAGCTTTTTTAGATCCTCAAAAGCATGGTCACACTTACCTATCCAAATGAAATCAATATTTCCTGTTAGTGCATATAAAGGTGCAGCAATCTGAGAAAAATGCTTTATAAATCTTCTATAATAACCAGAAAATCCCAAAAAACTGCGTACCTCTGTTTGTGTGGTAGGGTAGGTATTAACAAAATTATCTGAATTTTAGCCGGATCTACCTGTATTTCAGTTGCTAAGATATAATGACCTAAGATGAGTCCCTCGGTCATCATCATATGACACTTTTCATGGCTCAAACAGAGCCTTGTGGCAATGCATCTTTGCAGTACTTTTTCTAATGTCTGTAATGCTGGCTCAAAGTCATCCCCATAAGGTGTGAAGTCATCCATATATACTTCGAGCCCTTCATTTCTTAAATCTGAAAAAATGCTGAGTATAGCCCTCTGAAATGTGGTAGTTGCATTGCATAACCCAAAGGGTAAGACCCTGTAAGCAAATGTTCCCTAAGGACAGGTAAAGGTGGTTTTATCCTGATCTTCAGGGGCAATTTGGATCTGATTGTATCCACTGAAGCCATCTAGGAAAGAAAAGAATTTATTTCCTGCTAAAGTGTCCAAGACCTGATCAATGAATAGAAGGGGGAAGTGGTCTTTCTGGTTTGCTTTATTTAGTTCTCTATAGTCAACACATATCCACGACTTTCCATTCTTTTTCAGCACCACTACTAATGGAGAGACCCACTTGCTGTCAGATATTGGGTAGATAAAGTTTACATCTAAACGTTTTTTTCAATTAAGCTTTCACAATATCCTTAAGATGAGGATTTAATCTCCATTGGGGTTGGCGAATGGGTCTAGCATCGTTTTCTGTGTAGATGTAGTGCGTACACAACTGAGGATCAATTCCTTTCATGTCTAGGTAATCCCATGCAAAGGCTTCTTTATATTTTCTCAAGAGTTGAACCAACTTTTCTTCTTGTTCAACAGTCAAGTTTTTGTTAATGTTCAAAGTTTTTCTTGGCTCAATTTCTATGGTTTTGTTGTTATAAACAGAGGTGGTTGGTATTGATTGATCATGAGTATCTTTTAGGGGATCTTCTTCTACTTCATTATCGAATGCTGTTTCGATCATGTGACATTTTAGATGGGATCTGGTTTCTGGTTGGTTAATGAAGCTATTAATGATGTCGTCCTCTGTTTGGTCTTTAAATTCGAGGGCATCTTCTATGGTTAGTGGTGATCTAATGTTTTCAATCAGGTATGGTACAGGTTGTTTTTTTGTTTTGATTATTGTTAAAATTGGCTCGGCTAGAGGATATAAGGCTAGATTATTTACATTGCTTCCTCTTGCTATAGTCATGCTACCTTGCCGACAACCAATGTAAGCGTCAACATTTGCTAGCCAAGCTCTACCTAGAATTAAGGGGTTTCCATCCAGTCAGTTTCTAGGATTGATGATCAGAAAGTCTGCAAGGTATTCCTAGGAGGCTACAGACACCATTACATCATGTAATGTGCCCTCTGGTTTAACTATCGATTGGTCAGCTAACTCCAATAAGGTTGTGGTTGGGTCTAATGATGTAATGCCAAGTTTTTGACAAATGGTGGTTGTAAGAATATTGATTGCAGCTCTATATCAACTAAGGCATTGGGGAAGGAACATCCGTTGATTTGCACCATGACTATAGGATTTCCTGGGTCCTCATATTTTACAAGTGCTTCTCTTCCTAATAGTAAGTTAGATAAGGTACCGACTATGTGGACAGTTGAATTTGTTGTTACTTTCCTCTTTGGATTTTTCATACATAATTCTTTGATAGTTTTTGCATAAATCGGGATGTCTTGAATAGCCTGGAGGAGTGGAATTTTTATACACAATTTTTTTAGTTCTCCTAGAAGATCTAAATCAAGATGTTCTATTGAACGAGGTATGATCAATCGTTTTGGGAATGGTGGAGAAGAGGTGGTTGCTTGTTCATGAATTTTCTCTCTAAGCAGCTTCTTTTCTTGTAGTGTTTGTTCTATAGGTAACGGATTTTGAGTTTGAACATTTTTATCTCCCTCTGATTTTATTATACACCCAGATCTTAATTGAAGGTCATTGCACTCCCTTAACTCGGTTTCTAGTTTTGGTCCTTCAATTATTTGCACAGATTGAACCGGTCTATTATTGGGTTTTGGGTTGGGTTGGGTTGGGAGCTGTGGTCTTAAGTTGGTATGGGGGTTTTGTTGCAATGTATAAGGTGTTGACAGTGTGGGTTGAGGGAGAGGGATCATTCCAGCTGGCTGATTCATAGGTCTTTGCCAGTTCGACTGCCAGTTTTGACTCTGCGAGGTGGAGGGTGACCATTGTGTTGAATATGCATTATTTTTCCAAAATGGTGGACAATGAGGAAAGTTAGGCCAATTGGTTTGATTTGTTTGATTTGGCCATGGTGATATGGGGAATGACTGTTGTGACCAGCTGGAGAAAGGTGGCTGATTCTGCCACATTCCATTATACTGCTGAGCATTATACTAAGGAGGTTGAAAAGAAGAGGATGGATCAATGGGCATACCTGTTTGTTGTGACTGCCACTGGCGGCGCTGATTTAGTAGGTAAACCGGTTCTATTTCTTCTTCTGCTTCTTTGTAGACTGCTTTCAGTCCTGGGAGTGATGGGCAGCTTTCTGTGGCGTGATCTTTCATACAAATAGTGTAGATTTTGACCGTATCCAGCGGGCACTCTTTGTGGCTATGTTTCTTTTTGCATTTAGGGCAGAATATCGCCAAATTTTGTTCTGCTTCTACTTGCTTTTGTTTAGCTTGCATAATGTCCAACTGCGTTGTCAGAGTCCCTAGAATATCAGTTTTGAAATCTTCTAGTAGATTGTCGATTTCTGTGTGGGTTATACCTCCACCAGAGATCTTGTTATCCCTTGTGATCATGTCACATTCTGCTAGCTTCAGTCTTGTGCTGCCTCTTGAACTCCTGATACACAAATCAATGATGTCAGCAAAATTTTCTTGATATATGTCACCTTTACCCATAATGTTTAATGTTTCAATCCATTGTTCTTTCATCCCTTTAATTAGTGTAGTTTTTAACACGTTGTCAGCCAAGGGTAAATATGCATAAGGAGATCTCTGGTGATTGTATTGAAAGTGTTCTACATATTCCTCCAGTGTTTCACTAGGTCTTGCTGTCATTTGAAATATCTCATCCTTTAATTTTCTGGATCTGCAATAGTCCTGATATTACTTTAGAAAATCAATTTTCATCTGATCCCAGTAATTTAAAACGCCCCCACCTAACCTCATAAACCATCGTAAAGCTGCTCCTTTTAATGTGGAGCAAATAATTTTAGTTTTGGGGATCGGTGGTATAGTCATACCTCCAACATAATACATCAAACTCAAATAGAAATGCATCTGGATCCTCTAATGTTAGGCCATGGAATGTAGGGATATTTTGGAGAGGAATGGCTTTCATAGGTGTGTTAACTGCTGTGTCCACGATGGGATACTACAGCGTGGAGGTTTGAGGTGTTTGCTGGTTATGGGCCATTTGAACAAATATGTGCCTATACCCTTCTGGGATTTCCAGAGAGTTATTCCTAGGATGACTAGAAGGAATAGGAATGAGCTTAACAACACTTCCCTAGTTTGGGATATTGAGTGTTCCTTGCTGAACTACTACCTGGGGGAATCTTGGCTCCTCAGGTTCTCCTGCTTCGTTTTGGATAAACTTAACAACACTCCCCTTATTTGGGCTGCTGAGTGTTTGAATTATTTCGAGAGGGGATCTTGGCTCTTCTGTTTCCCCTGTTTCTCCTCCTCCTTCATGGAGATTACTAGAATTCCCTTCTTGTAAAGAAATTGGGCGAGAATTCTCAATTTCTTGAAAATATTGCTTAGTTTCTTCTGTTTTGTTGTGCACCTTAGCAAAGTTTACAGATTGTGAGTCTGTGGCCCGAAGGGAGCCAGTAGGTTGTCTAGAAGCAACTTTTCTAGGGCCTACTGATGGCTAAGATTCGGCTTTCTTAATGATATCGTCTGTGAAGGTTGAGCGACCAAGGTCACTGGTCCCTTAGCTTTGTTAGATTTGGGTAGTGGTTTTGGATTATTTTCAAGTTTTTTCTTCTTAGTCATACACACAACTCAAATATTTATTTCTACCCTAAGTTCTTTAACAATCCTGCTGGAAAGCGGGCAGGGGAGCAGGGCTTTTACATGCTTCATACGCAGGTTATTACCTTCTGTTTTTAATATCCAACTCTTTCCTAACAGGCACCCATCAGATGCACACTACTCTTTAGAAATGGCTACACTCTCCCAGGAAATGACGCCAAAATGTTGAGGTATAAAAGGTGTCTTTTTAACTCCTAATTATCTTCACATTAGTTATCTATTTCAAGAGTGTACACAGTTTGTGGCGACTATTTACTCAAGAGTAATGTTTCTAAGTTGTAGTACAACGCTTTCAAATACAAGAGTAAACAGATGCTTTAAATAAAACTCACTTGCAATTAAAGGAAACTCAATGCTCTGAAACTAAATCATTTATTCGAAAAAGTAACAACAATTATCAGTCAAGGATATAGTAGCAATAACTCATTCCTTGTTTAACTGATGTAAACTAAATCAAGCATAAATAAGATCCTAAATCTGTGAGCTTTGACACTAATAGCCAATGTTCTTTACAGTTGTTGATCTCACACACACCACACTAAATAACCAATTGGAAATGGCAATGAATTAAATCAATAATGATACTGCCACTGATCGAAATGAGATAATTATGCTAACTGTAAGAATGCTAAAAGGAAAACCTGAATGATTGCAGAAAGTAAATGAGCAACAACGCTATATAATAGAAATGAACAACAAAACTTATGTAATTGCAACGAACAACAAAGTTAAGTTACTGAAACGAACAACGAATCTTTGTAAGTAAAATGAACAACACAACAATATACTGGCAAAAAGCAGTGATCTTGTTATGAGGGAAATGAACAACAACGCAATTCAATTACAACATATAAAACAAATCAATCCATTAAGTATGGAAATATGAAACAGTAAAGCGATGCGACTAAAATAGATAGAAATGAAACCAAACCATCACACAACAGAAATTGTAAAGGGATGATACAAGAACAGCAAGTGAATCCACCAGGGCCGGGCCCTTAGCCGCTAGTGAACACCGCCAGATTACTTCAGTATGAAAGAAGGAACAACAACTGTATTATATATTAATCATATGCAAAATGGTTACAGCTAGTTCGTACTCTGTTTCAACAATGAGAGTCGATGATCAAAGTAAAAATACAAAAGTAATTTCTGAATAATCTCCCCTATTCTTTACAATCGTTGTCCCTTTTATAATGGCCAGGCGGATAAAATAGTAATAGCGGATAGAATAGTAACAACGATCCCTCAGGATCAAGAGATCCTGAGAGATCCGCTCAATCTTCCATCTTCAGTTAGCTCTTTGTCTTTTGCACTGATGCTGTGATATTCTCTATCCTTATCCATAATTGTGCGCTCCATCCTTGGCTTGCTGTCTGTACGCTGCTTCCTAGTGAAGTAACAACATTTACTCCACTTTGTCTTTTTCCTTGTCTCGTGTAGGGAATGATAGTTTTCCCATTTCATCTTTTTCCTACATGAGAAAAGACAATAATTAGCTAAATTGTAATAATAAATAGTTCCCTAGTTTTTACTTTAATCCTTTGATTATGAATACCTTTAGAACGTAAAGGAGATATAATTAAAGGAAAGGATGATGAAATAAATGGCAAATTCCTACCTTTTTCATAGCTCAACAGTGTTCAGGTCTGATAATGGTGGATAATATACATCTAATGAGTTCGTTGAATTTTGCAAGAAGGATGGAATTAATAAGGATACCATAGTACCCTATAATCCCAAACATAATGGTGTGGATGAGAGGAAGAATAGGACTATCATGGAAGTTGTCGAAGTTCCTTTGGGGAGAAGCCACTAATACAATAGTTTATGTTCAAAACAAGATTCCTCATCAAGCCCTGGGTAACAAGACTCCCAAAGAAGTGTTCATAGGTGTAAAGCCCTATGTTTTATGTATGAGGATATTTGGCTACCTTGTATACCTATTTGTTCCAAACGATAAGAGGAACAAGCTGGAAGCCACTGGAAATAAAGGTACATTTGTTGGATATTGTGATAAGTCTAAAGCTTTTACAATATATGTGCTTGACCAAAAGAATATCGAGTTTAGTAAGGATGTGACCTTTGATGAAGATGTTGCCCTTGGAAAAGTAAGGGATATTCCTCATCCTCCTCCTATTGAGAAGAAGGATGATGGTATAGACCTACTAGATGGACCTTCTGTGCTTGAGTAGAAGAGAGAATTTGTTAGAGATTCTATGGAGCCTATGGACCCCTTGGATACTCCTACTAGAAAGAGACCCCTTTGGCTTCATGATACATTGCAGGATGCTGAAGGACATGTCACTGCTAGAGGAACCTTTAAAGAAATCAAGAAACCATATTGATACCAGGGATATGTGGTAGCTATGAGAACCATCATATAAGCTGAGCCTCCCACCTTTGAAGAAGTAGTAAAAGAGTAGGTTTGGAAGGATGCTATCACTGAAAAGTATGAGTCCATTATGAAGAATTATGTGTGGGATGTTGTTCTGAGATGAAAGGAAATTCGATCATGACTTCGAAATGGCTAACAAAGATCAAGCATGGAGTTG
Source organism: Pinus tabuliformis (assembly GCA_031772625.1). NCBI lineage: Eukaryota > Viridiplantae > Streptophyta > Pinopsida > Pinales > Pinaceae > Pinus > Pinus tabuliformis. The sequence continues at coordinate 286,917,708 of CM062809.1, read as the reverse complement.
TTTGATGTATTGAGAAATATAAACTGAGGATTGTGGCTAGAGGGTTCTCCCAAAAAGAGGGAGAAGGCTATGATGACATATTTGCACTTGTTGCTCGCTACACCACAATTAGATCTATTATTTCCCTTGCTACTAGTCAAGGATGGAATCTTCACGATATGGATGTGAAGACTGCGTTTCTTCATGAATAACTATAGGAAGAAGTGTTCATTGAGCAACCACTAGGCTTTGAAGTACATGAAATGGAGAATCACATTTGCAAGTTAAATAAGACACTATATGGTTTGAAGTAAGCTCTCGAGCCTGGTATACCCACATTGATAACTACCTGATGAAGCTTGGATTCATGAGAAGCAATGCTAACCTGAACCTCTACTTCAAAGTGCTCCAAGGTACGCCCCTTATTTTGGTTTTATACGTTGATGATTTATTCTTGATAGGTAGTGAGCCTCTAATGCTCGAGTGTAAGAGGGAGCTGGCCTCTAAGTTTGAAATGAAATACCTTGGATTGATGCACTATTTCTTGGGATTAGAAGTATGGAAAAATCTTGGAGAGATTTTCCTTTCCAAGGAAAATATGTTGTGAAATTGTTGGAAAGATTTTGGCAGAATGAAAGTCCATGGCCTCTCTAATGAAGATGAATTTCAAGAAATTATGTCAAGATGCTGTAGAACCTAATTTGATGAATCCCCTGAGTATCAAAAATGGATTGGGGCATTAATGTTCCTTGTGAACACCCATCTAGACATATGTTTTGCAGTTAACACTTTGAGTCAATTCATGAATGAGCCTCTTCATTCACATTGGGTTTCTGCCAAACACATGCTAGGATATTTGCATGCGACGATTAATCTTGGTCCGAGATATACCTTCAGAGAAGTGAGGTTGCATGGATATACTGATGTTGAATGGGCTCTAAATGTTAGTGATAGGAAAATCACTTTAGGATGTTGTTTTAACCTTGGATCTGCTATGATATCTTGGATGAGCAGGAAACAAAAGTATGTTGCCCTTAGTAATGCCAAGGATGAGTATATTACTACTAGCATGGTGAGCTGTGGGGCTGTATGGTTAAGGAAGCTCTTTGGCAAGCTATTTGAGCATGTTCTTGACACGACAATGATACACTGTGGAAACAAGAGCGGGATTCGATTGATGAAGAATCTCATGTTTCATGACAAGTCCAAGCATATTGAGATCATGTATCACTATATATGAGACATGGTGCAAAGAGGAGTAGTGAGACTTTCATCACATTTTGAAAAACGAGAAGATAAAAAACTTTCTTACCAAGGATTTTCCAAAAGGGAAGTTCTTGGTCTTCATAGAGAAAATTGGACTGATGGATGTGACCCTCACGGGTAAGGGTACTGACCGCTCAAGGACACTGAGCTATGCTCTTCCACCCTGTCTGAGCTCCTAGGAAGAGGAATTGAGCCAAAGAGCTCATGGGGTTGAGGGATCTCTAGACAATAGGATGGTTTTGATCCTTACCCTTCACAGTAAGTAGTATCTCGCCTATTGTCACCATATGGTTAATGTGATCCTTGTCATTTATGGAAAGTTGGGTATATTCCCCTATCATGATTTGTCTAGACAGAGTATACCCTAGTATGCATCCTACCCACAAACTCAACTTGTTGGGATTGTTCCTCCCCATTTGGACAATGGGTTTAGATGACTTGAGATGGTTGTGATCCTTTCCTCTCATGGCAAGTGGTATCTTGCTCAAGTGATGGTATGTAGGTGTTCTACCACTTGACTCTTTAGGGTCAATGTGGGAAGATCGATAGAAAATGGGATGTATGTGATCCTTATCTCTTATGGCAAGTGGTATATAACCTATTAGACAACATGATGGTTGTAATCCTTGCCCGGTAAGTTGTATCTTGACCATTGTCACTGGAAAATAGGATGGATGTGATCCTTACCACTCATGGAAAGTAATATCTCACATATTGTCATTAGACAACATGATGGTTGTGATCCTTGCTTGGTAATTTCTATCTCGCCTATTTTCATTGGAAAGAGGGTGGTAGCATGAGCTCCCCCACGATTCTTCTTCTTCTTTAGATTCAAGAGTGTTCAATAGATGCGAAAATATGAGAAGAGGCAAGATATGACTTGGTTTAGTGATGATGATGACAAGATTTTTGAGATGGGGCTTGTGATGCAGTCATAAATTTATCCCTATCTCAGAGGGAGTGTTAATTTGGCATCTCGGGGACAAATTCACTCCTTTGGACAACCTTCCTCATCCTGAGAAGACCTATTTTTCCCTTGAAAGAATTTAATTTGGTCAAAGAAAATATTATTTTTAATGAAAAACCCATAAGTGCACAAAAGTTTAGGTCGGGTTAAAGTCATAAATGGGTCTCCAAAGTCACATAAATATACATCAAGGACACCTCATTTGGACATCACATCACACATATATTCTTCTCTCTCCTATCTTGATTGGTTTGTATAGGTCTAAAGCAAGAAGTCCGAGTTCACAGGTACAATGGGAAAGAGGTTGAATATGATTTTTCTGCGTTGACTTTTATTTGGGCAACTGTTGACCAACTTTGACTTGGCATTTTGACTTGGTTTTCCTTGTAAAATTATGATTTTTGGAGGCTGAATTTCTTGGTGAAAGAACCAATTTTTTATGGTCACTTTGACTTGGGTTGACCACAACTTTCTCTCTCCTTTGACTAAGCTCTTTTGGGACAATTTTGACTTGAAATTGACCATCAAGGAATGCCAAATATTTTGACTATTGACCGAGCTGATTTGGAGCTGATTTAACTATTGAAAATTCACTAGTTAGGGCATATTTGATTGCTGTTGAATTTGACAAGAAATTACAGACTTCGACTTTGGACCAGATTTGGCTTTTTGGGTTCATCTCTCATTGGATTTTGGTTAGTTGAATTGGATAGTCAAATCTGTTGACCTTTGACTCATTTTTGATGAATTGGAACATTGTATCTCTCTGCTAAACATTTAATGACAATCTAATAGAAAAAGAATTTTGAATGGTTTTCCCCCTTGTGGGGCTTTTCCCTGGTCTTTGACCAAATCTTGTGTCTCTTGTTATTTCTCTTGGATATATTCTATTGTACATTAGATTTTACTGTTGTATCTACAATTTCTATTTCTTAGTGGAAGATTAAATTTAATTAAAAGTGATTTATAATTTAAGAAATAATTGGGCTAAGTGATTGTAATAAGCATAGAACAATGAAAAATTAACACTATGTATGTTATACAGTGCAATATCTTGGGTTGAGACAACTTCAAATAGATCAAACCTATCAACATATCAAAAGTCATTATATGAGACCATTAAAGAACCTATCAAGAATAAAATTTAAGTAAGATTACAATATCACAGATTCTCATTCTCACAACTTGCATTGGGCATCTAACTTATTCTAAATACCTAAGGTATACAATTTCATTGCAGTGAGGTCATAATTTTTGGGATTTTTTTTTTAATTTCATCATTAAAAACTAAGTCATTGATTACAATTGTACTTATTCTTCAAACATTAGGAAAAATATATTACGTAAAGATGACCCTTCTAACATACTCCCCCCCACCCCCCCACCACACACACACACATATATAACCAAATGTAAGATCAATAAAGAGAATATACAAGACTTGATTTACAATTTCTTTATCAAAAACTCATTTTTTGTTGTTGTATCCTCAACCCACTGGGCTACCTTAAAAAATAGGAAATCTAAAATTCCTCTTCCTTTAATGATATCAAACCTGTTTTTTAAGACCACCATCGTATTTTGCTTGTTGAGAGCTTTCCAATGATATAAATTTCATCAAATTTTGAGTTCTAGACACAAATTTATGGCCCTCAAAAGATTTCACTACCTAATCCACATCAACATACCATACCGTTAACATGTGGTAGTCCTACCCACGTATGACAACATCATAGTGCCACATCCACAAGTTGGAGACCTCATCATGCCAAGTCATATATGGATCCATGTCCTTTTCCTTATGACCTTTTCTATTTTTTTCCATATTCATCCATACTTGGACAGGGTGCTCAATCAATAGGTCAACTATTTAGATATCCCAATATAGATATTTCCAAAAGTCCCCATTTATGAAAAATATGGAATTTTGAATTTCCATATTCTATGTCACCTTTACCACGAGAATTCACAATTCTTTTATTGAAGACTCATTTTTTGTTGTTGTATCCTCAACCCACTAGGATACCTTAAGGAATAGCAAATCTAAAATTCATTTTCCTTTAATGATATCAATCCTCTTTTCTAAGACCACCCTCGTATTTTGCTTGTTGATAGCTTTCCAATGATATAAATTTCATCAAATTTCGAGTTTTAGACACAATTTTATGACCCTTAAAAGATTTCACTACCTAATCCACAACAACATACCATACCATTAACATGTGGTGGTCCTACCCACGCACCACCACATCATATGACCACATGCACAAGTTGGACACCTCATCATTACAAGTCATATATGGATCCATGTCCTTTTTTATGACATTTTCTATTTTTTCCATATTCATCCATATTTGGATACGATGCTCAATCAGTAAGTCAACTGTTTAGATATCCCAATCCATATATTTTCAAAAGCCCCTCTTTATGAAAAATATGGATTTTTGAATTTCCATATTCTATGTCACCTTTGCCATGAGGATTACCACTTGGACTCCATGTCAACATTATTGGGCATCATGCCACCTTAGCTTTATCAACACAATCAATGTCTCAGATATTTGGAAGTCTATATATCTAGAACATTCAAATCCAAAGAAACATAAAGAGCCCATTTCTATTGGATTTGAGACTCATGTGGGAATGACTGTTTGATTGTAGGTTTTTGGGACTATTAACCACATTATCCATCTTCAAATTGATCAACATTTTGAATCCTCATTTAGATTCATCTTCAGGACCATAATTCAAGGAAGGAAAAAGGAAAATACTCTTATTTATAGATGCAAGATGGGAGGAGGGGAAACAGAAAAAGGTGGTCAGCCATATGAAACAAAAAATAATATTAAAAAGATACAAGGAAACCTAAAAAAGGAAAACAATAAAGGTGATGAGATAATACTAACACTAGAGTGTTAATAAGCTAATAAAGATATGATATTATTAAGAACTATAATTAAAAATCCCAAATATTGTTGATACTAGGTTATCACTATGGTGGATTATTAATACAATAGTAAGCAATTGATAAGGTAAATACTAATTAATAATACTCTAAATTTAATACACTATACTTACTAATATATTACTATAATAATACTATTATAATTAAATTATAGAATTTATATTAATAATACTATAGAAATGATATTACTGGTGGCAGTACCACTGCTTTTGTATTTTCTGCATGTAGCTTACATGCAAAAAATACATCTATGCAAAAGGCAAAAGCAGTGACATTGCCATCTGTGTCTCTTATTTGTATTTTTGTAATGTGGAAATCTCTTTGTTAAAGACTCTTGCAATGTCAATTATAAGAGTTTTTGTATTTTTAAATTATCAATTGGGTTCCTAATTTATGCTTAATGGAAAATGATTGAAATGATTGATCATTTATCCTACTAAGGAAATAAAAGTTTTGAAAAGGATTTACCATGTAATATTAAGCATTTCATGCATTACTATCCAAGTATATTGAAAAAATGGCAACCTCTCAGATGAGCAGGGGCCTTGCTCTCAACTCTTGTGAAGGCCTAAGAACAACTTTTCCTAGCAAATCGTCTATGGCGTCATGCTCTCTATCTCTCAGACACTTTCCTTGTAGACCACTCTTTTTCAGGGCTATAACTTCCATGGCTTCCAAGCAATTTTTGACATTGAATCCCTTGGGTGATTGAGTTTCGATTATGCTTAGGCAGGAAAAAGAGAAAACCCAAGGTGGAAAGGTATGACTTTTGGTGATGCCAAGACTGTTGTCAAGACACATGTTTTACTTCCTTGGCCCAAACATCCAATGCGGTTGGGACTTGATCAACTGTGAAATGATGCCTTGCCCAACTTTTATTCTTGTGACAGGAAGTCGTCCTTTCTTGAAGGGTTTACTAGGGGTTCTGAAATAAATCACTCTCGGGGAAGCTACTGGTGAGAAGGCTGAGCTTGTCACTGCATTAGATCTTCCAAGCCCTTTTCAGATCTCTATCAATCAATTTCCGGGTATTCGATGTTTTTTGGGTGATATCTGTGGATTCAGTAAAGGACCTCAAGCTATCGCTAGAACTCAAAACAAGGATACCTCTGGATTACAATGCCTTTTTCTCGAAGGTAAGAAAATGGAAGTTCTCTCTCCTCTCTTTGTTTTTAATATATGCAGGGATACCACAGTTTTCTTGGCCCTTTGACTACGTGGGGGAGCTTTGGGAAAGACTTCCTCTTCCCAAACCTTCTCTTACAAAGAAGTGGTCCAAAACTAGGTTACCCAAAGTGCAATGTTGCCTCAGGAACACCCCTTGTCGTGGCAAGGTTGCTTCGGGTCCTTTTTTAGTGGACAAATATGAGGATGTCACTTCAATCGAAATCACTCATCCAAATCTGGATGGACTCTACAAGTTATTGGTAGGAAATGGCCTCATCTTCCATTTCAATGGGATATGGCCACACACAACAAACCTTTGCGAATGGATTCATTAAACTTGGACCAAGGCCTGTAGGGTCCTCTTATGTTCCAAAGATTTCTCTATCATCGTTTTTGTCAATGAATGCTCTTTCCAAGGGGCCCTGGTTTTGGGGAAAAATTGAGCTCTTCTTGACTCCTTTGTTCCTAGATTTTGACCCCTCCACAACTGTGATTCCAAAGCTACTCATTTGGGTCTGGCTCTTGAATTTGCTAGACCATCTATGGCATTTTTTAGTGTTTGAGGGTATTGGAAACATCTTGGGTCGTTTTTTGGCCACATATCTCTCGCATGGCTAGTGTGAAGCCTACACCTATGGCAAGATTTGCATAGAACTTGACATCAACAAAAGTTTGTGTGACAAAATTAATTTAAAAATAGGTGATTTTTACTAGACCCAGTAGCTGGAAGTCTTCTTTTTTGTGTCGAATTCGCCATCAAACATGCCATCTTCAGAACTCATGTTCTCAAAAACCAGTCAAATGGAAGCCCAAATCTAAAGCATGGGAGCCATGTAACCCACCTTCTTGAGAAGAGGAGGATTCCTCTTTCTTGGATTAGGAAGATGATGAGTTTGATGATGACATGCTCTCATCAGATGAGGCACATAATTCAGATCTTCAAAAGCCTCATGAAGAAGGTAAGGAGATTGGAGGTTTTGCTAGCAAGAAGAGAAGAATTCAGTGATAATGCTCCAATGGAATCTAAGAAGTGAGCCCATGAATTAGCCTCCTCAGACTCTGACAAGGATGCCTCCTTAGATTGTCAAAACAATCTTAAAGTAGCTTTGGTAGCCCCACCTCCAAAAGGTTGGGTCAAAGTAACAAAAACAAAAGGAAATAAAGGAAATAAAGGACGCATAGGTGACCTGCACCAAGCTGGGTGATTACAATGTTTATGTTTTTTGGTTTTTGTATGTGTTATGTACTTTGTTTTATGATGATCCTTAGGTATGTTATGTTCTCTGTCTATGGCCATCTTTAGGTCAGTTCTCCTCGTGTATATGTTTTCCACAATGAAATATAATGTTTTTTTATTTAAAATGAAAAGAAAAGAAAAGAAAGAAGTGTACTGCAAAAATATATCTCAAGCTATAGTGGATCCTGTCGCCAACTCTATAATGGCCAAATTCTATCTAAGCTAGGCCATGCTGCAAGTTGACCATCATTGATATTACATTTGGAGTTCTAAAAAGAAAAAGAAATCTGAAAATACTTTTGGAATTTTAAGGGACATACATGTGGAATTTTAATTCTAAAAAAACACTCAAGACATGAATTTGAAGTTGATAAGGGTATAACTATATCCAACACTATATCCAACACCATAACCAAATTTGACGCTCCATGGATAAATTTTATTTCTTATAATACAATTTGTATTGTAAACACAAATTATGACTGAAGCAATAATTATGATACAAATATATTAGTATATTTTAATGACAAAAAAACATTTAAGCTCATTCATATATATATATATATATCTATTTATATATACTTCAATGCTATTACTTCATTCCTAGTAAAAGATAACAATAAGAAGTATGTGTTATCACTGCTCCGGATCTCCAAGGCTGAGGAAGAGTCCAACTGAGGTAACCACAAACCAATACCAAGCTGGAGAGGGCTCTCTCCAAAGGATCACAACCAAGAGGGTTGGATGGATTAGGGTTTTAGGCTAGATATCGTAGCTCAGGGGTTTGATTTTATTTTGATTGGGGTAGTCACTGGATGAGTGAATTAGGTCAGAGAGTGAACTAGGTCAGGGCAAAAGAGAATCAGAATTGTGGACATCTGATGGGGCAAGGTAGGAAAGTTACTTTAACACTTTGTAGTGTATTGATGAAATGGTTTAGATTGATGACGTGCTAAAAAGAGCACAAAAATCATGAATTCTTTTTAAACTGAAGAAATGGAACAAATTATGATGATTTTCCCAAAACAGAGTATGGAAGATGAATTCTGCTTATCACACCTTGAAAATAAAACATATTTAGAATTGAAATGGATCATAGAAGATACAAAATATTCACACACATGTAACTAAAGAAGAAACAATATCAAAATACCATGTCACAGGAATCCCACCAAAATAGCTGCAACTCATCCAATATATTCCATGCCAAAGTTTGAAACACTAGTACAACATCTAGTAAAGTCCAACCTCTTCCAAGAGTGAAGAAAGGGAAGATATAGACATCAAAACAAACTCCTCCCAACCTCAGGGGTCGAATCCATGAGAAGAAGAGCAATTCCACCAAAATCTAAACTGGTAGCTAGAGTGTAGGGTGGTCAAAGTGACTCATCCCTAATTACATTGCAATTGCTTCATTTGACCTAATGAAGACTATTAACCTAATCTATTTACCCCTAGGTAATAGTAAAATACCATAATTGCACCAATCATATCAATTACATCAGTAAAATATTGATTTCCCATAGGTAAAAATCAAATCTGGAGAAGAACAATGAAAAATACAGCGAACTGTCAAGTGCGCAACGCCTGTGTCAAACGCGCAACACCTTCTTCAGACCCACTTTTTCCTACCTTCCCGTGTCCAAATTGAGCCTAGGATAGCTCATTGGAAATCTTATCCAGGCTAGTTTCCAAATTTGTCTTTAGCTTTCAAAATGGGCTTTGATTTGACCCTCCAAAACTCCATTCTCCCAAGATTGGTCAAGTGCGTAGCGCTTGGTTGAAAAAGAGGGCAGAAACATGATTTTTTGGTAGTTTTTTGCCCTTTTGACCTACCAGTTTTGCATTCCAGGGCTGGAAACATGGTTTTCCTAGATGTATTGGTTTGACCATGTAGATGATATTTAACTTGCCTAAAAGACACTGAAAACATATCTTTGCCAAAATATGCTAAGGGATATCAAAATTGGTTAAGGAGTCGAGGTTTGGTGTATCTAGGCTTGGAGTGAAGCCTCTGCAAGTATGTCAAGTTTTTCCTTCTCCTTTTGGTGAGTTAGGGCTTCAACTCTTTCCTTTGCAACTTTGAGTTTTTCCTTGACAATCCTTTCTCTGTTGGCATAGTGTTTTGCCATCTTCTTCTAAATTTCATTTCGCTGGTTAGCTTTGTCTAGGAGTTTCTCTAGATGTTGATTGACTTTATCAATCAAATGCTCCCGGTTTTCATTGACCAGGATGGCAAATTTCTCATTCCATGTGAGCTCATTAGCAAGCTCAGCCTCCTTTTGTTTCTCTAGTTCTAGAGCTCTTTTTAGCCCTCTAGTTCTAGGTCTTTTTCTAGTTTCTTGCTCTTCTTGAGGTTCACCATACCTATCATAGGCCTCTTCTAGAAATGCCTTGGATTTCATTGCTTCCCTCTCTGCCTTGATGAGATTAATTTCCATGACCTCATGTTTGGCCTCAAGCTGCTTATTTTCCTACTCATAATATGAGATGATGTATTTTTCCCTCTGCAGGTTGATCTGGAGCTCCCTGATGAGTGCATCTTTTTCTTTGATGACAATGCTTGTACTCTCACTATCATCATGCTCACCTAGGTCAACCAAGTCAAAATCCTACTCTGTCTCATGGAGGTCTTCCTCCTCATGCTGAATATCTGTCTTTGTCATCTTTTCCTTGCCCTTCTATACCTACTTTGCTGATGAAGAAGGCAAGGCCCCTCCCACAATTTGTGGGGAAAACACCTGCCTGTGGCCTCTCTGATAAATGTGTGTAAAAATGCCCAAATCAGCCTCTTTGGGCTTGATGACCTCAACTTGTCCAATCTGTTCCAGCTCTCTGATTTCATCTCTGTTAGGTGAATGGATATGCTCATGAAATGGTGATGATGGAGGTGATGGTGAGGGTGACTGATCAGATGAGGATGAATGATCTATGGGCTGAGATGGAGGAATGGAGGTGGAAGGGTGAGATGATGAAGGGATACTTTGAACATTCTGAGTAGATGAATCAATAAATATGGGATTGGCTATGAAGGTACTCCATGCAATGTTGAGCTCTTTGAGATGATGAAGGACTATGATTTTAATGAGGGAATGATGAAAGAGACTATTCATTTGATCTTTATACTCTCTTTTCTAGGAAATGTAGGCCATCTTATCAATGCTCCGAAAGAGATAATAAGGTATGTTGAGCATCTTAACCCTTGTGAAATGCATGAGTAGCCGAATATGATAGGTATACAGTCTGGAAAACCTTCCTTCACAAGTAAAGTATCTCATGATGATTTTCATCATGGGAACATATCTATCCAGGAGGTAAGAGAAAGGAAACAACCTCTTTCTATCATTTCTATATCTAGGTTTAATATAGGGTTCATAATAATGTCTCTTCAAATCACCTTGTTTAAACCATTTTTCCCCAACATTTGGGATTACAGTGGCAGCTGATATAATGACAGTAGATAAAGTAAAAATGGCACATGCTAAAGTGACTTGGTTGTCTTGGAGTTTAGATATGAAGAGCCTAGTCAACATAGGATGGTGTTGGAATACCTAAACTTGCTCACAAAAATAATAACAGCCTAGATATTTGAAGGATGTCATAGTTATAGGAGATGCCAAGAGTTCCCTGAGATCTGTGGGCTCAAATCTGAGTATCTTGCCTCCTTTGTGTGTTGTCTTGACCTTTGTTCCTTCTCCCCCTGTTTCTTCTTCCTCATAGCTCTAACTACAAATCTTGCAGCTTAGGAGGATGAAGCGATACTGCTGAGGTTGCACAACCGCATAGGTTATATTGGAACTGATAGGGTATATTGGTTGGATCACCATGAGAGGGCACCACCATGATAGGAGGGCACCAGCCTGCCAGCGGTTCGCATATTGAACCTCCTCTTCCTTCCAGCTATGATAGTTCGCAATGCTCACCCATCATCGTTCCTTTTCCAGCTGCTATAGTTCGCCTAGTGGCTCTCCCCTCCTTCCTTATAGTCAGATAGACAGATGATGAGGGTGTATAAACCCGTTAAGTGTGCCAATTGAGAAGGGTATCAAACCCGATAAGAAAGTGTGTGTATATTTGAATTGAATCTATAGGGTTGGTAATATACGGACTACTAAGGCTTGTAGTAAAGGCTAGTGGTACTGACTTTAATCAATACAATACATAGATATATTCTATTTCATATTTAGAGGTGTTAACATAGGGCATATATACATTTTACTTCCATATATATGGTTTATATTCCTCTTCTGCCATAGTGTTGTAATATCAAACCCTAGGGAGGTATAAGGTAGTTTGAATGTGGTTTTTTGGGAATAGGAAATGGGGAAGGGGAAATATGAAGGAGATGGGTGAAGGGATGTATGTAATGGAGGAGGATATGGGGTATATGATAGATTTTTTGGGATGGGGGAAATTGTTTGCAATGTAGGGGTTTGGGAGCCTAGGTAATTGTAGCACCTAGGACTTAGGGTTTAGATACAAAGGTTTAGAGAGTATTTGGGATAAAAGGGTTTAGGGAAAAGGGAAGTGTAGGGGGTGTATGAGAGTGTAGGGGAGTTAAGATTTAGGAATTGAGGGTGCAAGGGTAGTTTTTAGGGAGATACTAGGGTTTATATGTGAGAATAAAACCAAATCTTCAACAAACCTTCAAAACACTTTGGGAATGATTCTATGGGGGAAAACATGTGATTTGTAATGGTTACTTACTTGTAAGAGGTCGAATGCACTTTGGTGGAGCTGAGGAGGCGATTTTAGCTCTCCTAGACAAACGCGCAGTGCCTGTGGGGAGTGCGTAGCGCCTCTGGCAAGCGCGCAATGCTTGTGGCAAACACGAAGCGCTGGGTAAAGCACAGCGCCTGAAGAAAACATGCAGCGCTAGAAGAAAACGTGCAACGCTTGCTCTGTTCTGCTGATTTTCACCCAGAATTGTGAAAAAAGGTCTCTTGGTGTTTGCTCAAGGAACGACACGAGACAAATGGAATTGATTTAGATACTAGGAGGACCTTTATACTCAAATGAATTCAATCCTTTAGTTTCAATACCCACTTTCTAATGTTTCATTTCTCTTTTTGCAGTGCTTGCTAATTTCCCTTTACTCTCTGATTTTCTTTTTGCAGGTTAATGATGCATGGAGTTTTGGCATTCTTCACATTTGAATTGGCTTTGGATGAAGTTGGCACATTGTTTTTTGAGTTGACAACTTTAGTACTAGTAACTTATTACATATAATGAACATAAAATTACATAAATTAGAAAAAATATTACACCTTTTTTTTGAAATAAAATTACACTCTGAAATAAGAACTAATACTTGGAAATAAAATTGGAACTTGGGCAAACATAGTCACATGTTTACCGATCCTTTTCAAATGACAAAAATATATTATTTTCCTCTCTTATACTTTTTTGTTGGCTTTATGCAGTGAAATGGAGTATTACTGAATCTTGAAAGAATGGGACCTAGTGATCTAATGGGACGTTGAATGAACAAACTCCAAGTGGACTTGACTGACCCAAAACATGATGAAATGAGCCTTTATGGTCAATGTATGCTCAGTAGGACACATAAAGGTGGGCCAGCAAAAATTGATTTTTGATAGAGAGAGTAGAGCTTTTGACAATAGGGCTACTATCAGTGAGTAAATGTTTAAATGAGGACCTAGGTGGAATGACAAAAATTTCAGAATGAGACCCTAATATGAGATTAAAAAAAAGATCGAGTAAATGTTTAAATGATGACCTCGGTGGAATGACAAAAATTTCAGAATAAGACCCTAATATGAGATAAAAAAGGATTTTTGACATTGATGAAAATATCCTAATACTAACACTAACATTATGCATTTTAAGAATTTTCTCTTTACAACTCTAGTTCATAGTTTTAATTGCTGAAACACTAAGTACGCATGGAACACTCTTCCATATAATCAATCTTCTTCTACGCTGGATTTTGTATTCATTTTCATTTGGGTTTTTCCTCATACCACCCTTTTACTCTAGCAGCAGCCGAGGTGATCAACACTAACAATGGCCGCATTCCGGAGTCTGCAAAACAAGTCGCATGTGTTTTACACCATTTTGGACGCGAAGTCTGGAGCATTTATTTTTGACTAATTTTGTTCATAGCTTGTAATGGTTCTAAGCAAGTCAGGTGTTGATGTTTTTGCTTATGGACTTTCCAGCTGTTTAGAGAACCAAGAGTTCTGCATTTATTTTTGACTAAATTGTTCATATCATGTAATTCCTCTGGACAAGCCAAGTGTTTGGTATTTTATCTTAAGGACTTTCTGAGCATCAAGACTACTGCATTTATTTTTAACTCAATTTTTTCATCTCCTGCAAAGGTTCTTGACAAGCGAGGTGTTACGGTGTATTTTTAATACTTTTCCGCCATTTTGGTACCAAGATTCCTGCATTTATCTTGAGTGCACTTGTTTATATCGTGAAAAGGCCATTGAAAAGCCAGGTGCTCTCTTTATATATATATATATATATAGGATAGAATTATGCTAATAATATATTTTAATTGTAGATCCCCAGCCATAGAGAATCGTCACAACACCTATTGGAAATTTGAAATGGCCACAGAGAAAGCCCGGTCAAAGCCGTCAACTCCACTGCCCTGCCCTTACTGCCAGAGTTTAGAGACAAAATTCCACAAGTTCAATAATTACGACGCTAAGCAGTCGCGGCATTTTTGCAAAAACTGCGAACGCTGATGGACAGGAGGAGAATTCTGGCACAAGCGGGGCGGCAGAAAGAGAAAGCATTTAACCACGTTTCAACATAATACTTCTAAACTCTTCCATGTGCAAGAGCCCGAGGGGGAATTGAGAATTCGAAAGAGTCCATTAATGATACCAGAATTTCCAGCTGCAATGATGGATCAACCAGAGCTTCTTCCGAGACGGGAGTAGCGGGGATCGAAGTTCTGTCAAAGTTCTGTCAAAGTTCAAGAACAAATCTTAGCAACCAATAGGAAGAGAAATTTGTCATATTTAATATCTTTCAAATATCTAGATTCTATCTAATGATGGGGAAATTCTCAATCATGGCTAGAAAGTTGAATTTCTGAATTCTTCTCTTTAGCCCCTTTCATTTACTATCTCTTTAGCACCTTTCATTTGAATTCTTCTGTTTAGCCCCTTTCATTTACTATCTCTTTGGCACCTTTCATTTGCATTTACTATCCCTTGATCAGGCTAATCACCAATCCATTTGACCAATCCCTTGATCATGCTAATCACCAATCCATTTTACTAAGGGCTAGAACCAAAAACTGAAACCTAAACAAATAAACAAACACACTTTTCCATAGGAAATCTCAATAAACAAACACACTTTTCCATGCGAAATCTCAATAAGCAAACACACATTCCAACACATGAAATTTCAATTTGATACTTATTTCAATGGTTGACCCTTGTTTTACAAGGCTTCCACGAGAAACAAACTCATCTCACTACTCATTCAGACACACTAAATGCACTCATGATGCCAACTAGAATGTAGCATGAATCTACCACCACAGATTCATGTAAGTCTCATTTTCCTTGCAATCACTCGCCCTCTAGGCTTAAGCATATGCTTCACTACTACACAATTTCGTAAGTGATCCATCATTTGCTAAGGTTTCCTTGCATAAGGATTGCACTGATATCTATAGACTTATATTCAAGGTGCCCCTCTAGGTCACTCTAACATAGAATAACACATCTCAATGGTGATTAAGGTATGTCATGACATAGTGGTCTTGTTCGTGGGATTTTAGATACACAATCACCATTTATCCTCCCTGGATATATACATAATCTCAACTATATCACATGCAGACATATCCCATGATATTAATAATTATAGTTCAAATTAAAAATCCTCGATTTTATTTAGTTTCTTATAGAAACAAAATTGCACAAATACAATACTGTTTCACATAATGTTTTGCTCTTTTGTAAGTGATAATATCTATCCTTCTTATGGGCTTACACTCAATGCCATACCCATGGCCATTTTACCTGTTATTTGCATTTTCACTCAACCAAAGAATTGTTAGTGTTCATGCATAAATTCCTTTCCATATATATTCATTGCAACTACTAGAAGGGGCCTCCAAATTGTCATGTACTCAACAATCCAATCATGTTCTGTTGTAAACCATTTCAAATTGAAAGGAAACATTCATTTAATTCTATATATAAATTTCATCATTATTACATCATGTGTTTTATTTTCATCCATTCCAACACTTCACAGTGCATTGAAGCATTTATTCCAGTAAACAAAATAATTATGCAAGGTTGAGAGTGTCATAATTACTCTCCCCTCTGAGATGCCTATCTTATAATTTTATTGGCAATTAGTTTTCCCACTTTACTTTCTATGGGGTGAGAGATTCACATCACTCACTCCAACAATCAACAATTTCTTGAAACACTAATAATCATTATTTATCATGACATTCATTCATGTAATTTCTTGTCGCATTCAAGCATGCATGAATTCAATGCATCGAGTTTATGTATTATCAAAATTTTCAACAATTTCTCCATACTAAGAGCTTCATGCCTCTATCATATTCCAATGAATATTATTTTCATATGAATATTCACATATCAATAGTCCCATACACATTCTCATCAACTAAGGACAATGATAAAAATTCATGTTCATGTGATAGATTAACACATAACAATAGAAATTTTCATGGCCAGTCACATTAGACTAGAACCTTCAAGCATTCATGCATATGGTACCATTTTATAACACTCATCACTATCTAATGAAATTATTTTCTTTATATTTAGAAGCTCTTGGGCCATTACCTATTGCCTCATCCATAAATTGTAGTCATTGCATTCACTTCATACATCACACATAACCTTGCATTACCAGTGCACTACAAAACATAAAATATTTACCTATGGGTGTATTATTTACTTATTTAACTATCTTCGATTACAACACCTCAGACATGCACATGTTAGCAAAAGCTGTTTGCCGAAAACCATAAAAACAAATGCAATTTCTTTTTTTGACGCTGCACATTTTTACAACATGTGGGGATAATCATGCAAATAACATAACACACCCAACATTATTTGAATTTTTGTTTTCTTTGCACACAAGGAGTTACAAGAGTACATGATCAACATTCTACTGTAATAATGCCCAATATTTTTTCTACACCAAGGGAAATTCTTAGTACTCAAAGAGGTTTTTAATGAAACTGCCACATTCTTCAAAGTGTCCAGTTTTTCCAGCATCATCTTCTTGTCTTCAATCACATATCTCATGGATTAATATTGAACATTGATATTCTTTGTATTTTAATGATAAGTTGGGTTATTTGCTAGGAAAATTGTACTTTGACTATCGTAATCTATCCTTACAACTTGTTGTACCAACCCAATACCTGAACAAAATATTTGTAACCATAATGATTCTTTGCTTGCATGAGTGGCTGCCATGTATTCATCCTTTGTGCTTGAGAGCGCCACTACATATTGTCTTTTTCTCATCCAACTGCGTTCTCCTCTAAATAGGTTAAACACATACCAACTTGTAGATATATTGTAATCTAAATCTCTATCCCAATATGCATTAACAAAGCCATGTATGTCCAACACTCTATCCAATCCTGAAATTCTTTGGTAGCAAAATCCATAGCTAGTAGTTCCACACAAATACCTAAAATCCCTCTTTAATATTGCCCTATGTTACTTCCCTGGTTTTGACATATACCTGCTTAATACTCCCACTACATATGTAATGTTTGGTCTAGTATAGATCATAGCATATATCAAGATTCCAAGTGCACATGCATATGGAACGTGAGATGTGTCCTATTCCTCTTCTTTTGTTTTGGGACATTGATATGTACATAAATTTACACCTATAGAAATATGCACCTTTACTAGTTTACATTCTTGCATATTAAACCTATGCAATATTGTCTCTACATTCTTCCTCTGACTTTACCATAATGTCATGTTTTTCCGATATCTTTTTAGCACTGAGATCCTGCATGTAAATTTAGAGGACAGGTAGGTTTTCACTCCTTGAATGATTTCTATGTCATTTCCAATCAACAACATATCATCCACATAAAATTAAAAATAAATAACATGATCTACAACTAATTTGAAATATATGTAGTGATTTTATGTACTCATTGAAAAGCCAAGTCCCGAGATGTAAGTGTCAAAATTTTGATACCATATCCTTGGTATTGCTTTAACCCATACAAGGAATTTTCCATCTTGCATACTACCTCTCTATTTCCTTTCACACCAAAGCCTTATGGCTACTTCATGTAGGTTTGTTCTTCCTAATCCCCATGTAGAAATGTTCTCTTCATGTCCATATATTCTAATTCAAGATCAAAAGTAGCAACATCATATAAAAAAAATCTAATAGAAGTTAACTTGGAAATACGAGAAAAAATATCACTAAAGTCAATTCCCTCTACTTGGGAATAATCCTTTGCTACTAATTGAGGTTTGTATTCCTCCGCACTTCCTTATGCATTCAAATTCTTCTTAAACAACCATTTTCTACCAATGTGATTTCTTTCTTCCAAGAACTCCACTAGATCCCAAGTCTCATTCTTGTCTAAGGTGTATATTTTTACTTATAGATTCAACAAATTATGTGATATGCTAAAACATAAGACAAAAAAATACTCTACTCATCAACGGAAACCAAAATTGATCGATGAAAACAATAAGCAGAAAAGGAAGAATATCAATCACACATAACACAATATTTTTTTTGGGGAAATCAACTTCTCAAAACCCTGACTCTCTATATTGCATTAACCAAAATATCTGAGAAGAAAATACAATGTGTGTTCAACCCGAACAATCTCTGCACAAGTACAATCTGTCTCTCTGCCTCACAAGCCAAATGAATCCAACACATAGCCAATTTTTCTGCTTTCCAAGCCCCTACTTCCTTGCGCAATTCCTGATAGAATTAGCCCATATTTAATTGGGAAATTCTCCACTAATGACTATGCAATCCATCCCTAGGATTTCTACTAATTGCATGCACCATCTGTACAAATCGAAAAATTATACAACTGATGGTACACTGTCCATGAACTCTAATCTCAACTGAGTCTTCCTATGAACTGACATGCATGAGTTATTTATTAGTGAATCTTCAGTTAACTGGTGTGGCACTGAGGATGCACTGGTGCTTGTCCCCACTATTAGACCTCTTACTAGTTCCTCCATCAATTAGAACTAGTTTAATTGACTATAACTGAGTTAGACTGAGTTAATTAATTACAACTCAAAAGAACTCAACATGCCCCCCTAAATTTAGGGATCACTCTACATGACTCTAGATAGACTTCCAACTTGAATTTCCTAAGCCAACTAAGTCAATTTAACTTAGTTAACTATTACAAGTTGCTATGAGAATAGAATTTTGATTTAATTATCAATTTAATTCAAGGACAAATTAAATCGGAATTTATTCTTGTTATTTTTAACACTCCCTCTCAACAAGAAAGGGATTATTTGCTACCCCGATCCTGCCTCTGTGAAACTCAAATTTTCACCTTGACAAGGCCTTTGTCAAAATATCTGCATCCTGCTCCTTTGCGAGAATGTACTCCAACAACATAATTCTCCTCTGCACACAATCTCAAAGATGATGATACTGGATATCAATGTGCTTGGACCAATCATAAAAAGATGGATTCTCAGAGAGTTTGATACAACTATGATCATCACAGTAAATCACAGTTGGATCCAACTGCTGACCAAACAAAACAACAAGAATCCTCCTCATCCAGATGGCCTCACAAGATCCTTGACTAGCAACCATGTACTCTGCTTCTGCTGAACTAAGTGCAACCGATCTCTGTTTCCTGCTGTACTAAGAAACAACTATTGACCCAATACTAAAGATCCCACCTGATGTGCTCTTCTTTTCAAATGGAATCCTTTCCCAATCTACATATATGAAGCCTTGAAGCTTCACTCCATCAGTCTTTCTATACCATAAACCATACTGAATAATGCCTCTGAGGTATATCAACACATGTTTGGCTGCCTTCCAAAACAACTTGGTTGGTTTAATAATTGCTTGACCAAGTTGGTTAACCGCATAACACATGTCCGGTCGTGTGTTCACCAAATACATAAGTGAATCCACAAGCTGCCTGTAAATAATAGCCTCCACTACTTCACCGGAAGTAGCATCCTCCTTCCTCTAGTTACCTGCTAGAGGAGCCTCCATGGGTTTACTACTCTCCATGTGGAACCTTTTGAGTATCTCATTGGCATACTTTCCCTGAGAGACAAAAATTTCTTCATCACCTTGCCATACTTCCATACCCAGAAAGTAGTGCATGAGCCCCAAGTCCTTCATTTCAAACTCTCTTTCAAGATCCTCTTTGCAAGACTTGATCAACTTATCATCACCTATCAGAATCAAATTATCGACATATAAAAAAATAATAAAAAATTTACCTTCAACCACAATATGGTAAAGGTTCGCATCTGCTTCACTTTTGGTGAAGCCCAATCCAGTGAAATACATATCGATCTTGGTTTACCAAACACGGGGTACTTGTTTCAATCCATACATCGCTCGCTTGAGTCGGCACACATGCTACTCTCTATTGAAGGTCTCAAGTCCTTCAGGCTGCTCAATATACACCTCTTCCTCAATCATGCCATTGAGGAATGATGTCTTTACATCCATCTGATGTATCTTCCATCCCATCTGCACTGACAGTGCTAAAATGGATCTGATTGATGAGTACCTTGCAATAGGAGAAAAAGTCTCATCATAATCAATCCCCTCCACCTGAGAAAAACCTCTGGCCACAAACCTAGCCTTGTGTTTCTCAAAACTACCATTTGATGCTTGCTTTACCTTGTAAATCCATCTGGAACTCACTACTGACTTGTCTGTCGGTCTTGGGACCACATCCCAAACATTGTTCCTGAAAATGGAGTCATACTCCTCAACCATGGCATTAACCCAAACTGGTTGCTGCACTGCTTCCTCAAAAGAAGATGGCTCAATATCTACACATCCGCTCATTAGAGCCATGTAGCCAATGTACCTATCTGGTGACCTCCTATGCCTGTGTTGTGACGTGGGTGCTCCCACATTCTCTCTAGCATCATGCAATAACCTGTCAGCCTCTCTAGTGAGATTTCTCCCATCTATGGAAGACTCTGCATGAATGAGTGTCTCCACTCCTTGCTCCTCTGCAAGTGGCTTCTCCACATCATCTTGAGGTTCCTCCTTAGGAGCTAAAATCTCCTCAAATGCATGTAGTTGAAGCTCCCTCTCAAGGGAACATCTCATGGCATTCTCTTCATCAAGTTTTACATATTTGTGAATCATTGTCATCCTGTTGGTTGGAAGGTATATCTGATAGCTGTGAGGTGTATCAGTGTACCCCACAAATATCCCCAACTCAACTATTGTCTCAAGATTTTTCCATGCATATTTGGTTACATGGAAGTAGACTGATGAACCAAAATTCTTGAAGTTTCCCACATCTGGTTTCTTCCCTGAAAAATCCTGTTCCAATGTAATCATCCCAAGAATTCGATGAGGGCTTTTGTTCTGCAAATAAACAACTGTGTTGCATGCTTCAACCTATAAGTGTAGTGGTGGGCCCTGATCATGTAACATTGCCCATGCTGCTTTTACAATGATTTTGTTCTTCCTTTTAGCCACCCCCTTCTGTTGTGGGTTATGAGGTGCTATCAACTCCCATCGAATGCCTTCTGATGCACATAAATTTTTGAACTCATTCAACACATACTCTACACCATTATCACTCATGAGAGCTTTAACTTTCCTGCCAAAATCTTTCTCGACCAGTGCTTTAAATTAATAAAACTTTTCAAAAGTCTGATCTTTCTTCTGCATGAAGAAGATCCAACACTTATGAGAAAAATCATCAACAAATATAACATAATACCTGTGCTTGACTATGGATGGTGTTGAGAACGGTCCACACACATCTGAGTGAACTCAATTGATGATCTCCTATGCTCGACTATCTTTGTCATGAAAGGAAGCTTTGGTGTATTTTCCCAATGTACACCCTTTGCATGTGTTTACCTGCTCTAGTGTACCCTTGGGAAGACCGGTATAAATTTGTTGCATGATCTTCAAAGAGCCATGGTGCAAGTGAACCAACCACCTGTGCCACAACTCATTAATGTCTCTCCTCTGCATCTTCTCTGCTTTCATGCTCAAGGCTACACAATCTTCTACCTCCAACTTGTAGAGATTCTTCACTCGAACCCCTATACTCTTCACCTGTCCTATGGCTATGTGACAAAGGAACACCTTTCCCTTACTAAATATCACATGATAGCCTCTATCCTCCAACATGACAACAAATACCAAGTTCTTCTTCAAACTAGGAACATACATAACATCTCACAAAGTGAGGGGAGAACCCGACTCCCTCTGAAAGGTAACTGTACCGATCTCGGTAGCGCTATACCTCCCGTCATCACCCATCTTGATATGCATTTGGAGATCCTTCTCCTCCAAGTTACTGAAGATCTCTTTGTTACCGGTTATGTCGAAAGAAGCTCCAATGTCCAGGTACCACACACTACCCATCATCAATGACACCATAGAAGTGATGAGGGTAAATTCTAGTTCAAATTGTGAAGCAAGAGCCTCACCTGTTGCTCCTTCTGAGGGCTTCTTACTGACCTTCTTGAGTGGACACTTTGTGGAAAAATGTCCCAGCTCGTGATAGTGAAAGCACTTGACTTTCAACATGTCCTTCTTCTTACTGCCCTGACAAGAATCTGATTTAGAATGGGATGAATTCCCCTTCCCTTTCTTTGCCTTACCTGCTAAGGCACAATTCTCCTCATCATCATGCTTTGATGAGTATCCATCTCTAATGTTCCTTGAAATATATTCCTGTACCAAGTCAGACCACAACTACTCCCACTCTAGTAGTTTCTCCCTCCCATTAATAGAGTCCTGGTAATTGTGCCAACTCTTGGGAAGTCCTAGAAGAGCTAGGCTCACCAGATCGTCTTCGGAAATAATAATCCCGACACTTCCAAGCTCATCCCGACATTGGGTGAACTTGGTCAAGTACTTCAGAATTGAGTTTCCCTTATCCATCTTGATCTTTCTGAGTTTTTCCTTAAGTGCCAACTTTCAATGGTCACCGCTATTTTGAAACAGGTCTGTCAATTCCTTCAACATTGCAAATGGAGTGTCCTCACTGTAGATATTTGAGACAATGTGATCTCGAACTCCTTCCAGGATAATCCTTCTCGCTTTTTCCACACACTTTCTCCATTCAGTCAGATATTTATCATCAGATGCTGGAGGCTTCGTAATATCATGATTTATGAATCCCTTGAGGCCATTGTCTTCTAGCACTGCCTCCATCCTGTCCTTCCAAGCTATGTAATTCGAGCTTCCCTCCAGGGCATACTCAAGTCTCAAATCATAGAATGACATATTGCTGACTCTGAAGTATGAACTTGCAAATTCGATTTCACCTGCACAACAAACTCGAATTCTCCTCTTCTATATTGTCTTCATCTTCGATACCATGTAGATTTTTACTTGTAGATTCAACAACTTATGTGATATTCTAAAACATAAGACAAGAATCTACTCTACTCATCAGCGAAAACCAAAATTGATCGATGAAAACAATAAGCAGAAAAGGAAGAATATCAATCACACATAACACAATATTTTTTTGGGGAAATCAACTGCTCAAAACCCCGACTATCTATATTGCATTAAATAGGAGATATTAGAAGAAAATACAATTCTTGTTCAACCCAAACAATCTTTGCACAAGTACAATCTATCTCTCTGCCTCACAAGATAGCTCAAGCCAACACTTAAACAATTATGCTACCTGTCAAGCCCCTAATTCCTTTCACAATTCGTAAGAAAATTAGCCCATATTTAATTGGGATATTCTCCACGCATGACTGCGCTATCCATCCATAAGCCTTCTACTGATTACATGCACCATCTGTGCAACTTGGAAAATTATACAACTGATAATGCACTGTCCCTGAACTCTAATCTCAACTATGTCTTCCTATGAACTAACATTCATGAGTTATTCATGAGTGAATCTTCAGTTAATTTGTGTGGCACTAAGGATGCACTAGTGCCTGTCCCCACTACTAGATCTCCTACAAGTTCCTCCAACAGTTAGAACTCGTTTAACTGACTATAATTCAGTTAGACTGAGTTAACTAATTACAACTCAAAAGTACTCAACATGGGCCCCTAAAATTTAGGGATCACTCTACATGACTCTAGATAGACTTCCAACTCGAATTTCCTAAGTCAATTTAACTTATTTAACTATTACAAGTTGCTATGAGAATAGAATTTCGATTTAATTCCTAGTTTAATTCGAGGACAATTTAGATTGCAATTTCTTGTTTCTATTTTTAACATAAGGCTGCCATTTCTTCAACCATGGCCTTTTTCTAGAGTTTTCCATTCCTTGAATGCATTGTCTCCCTAACAGTTCTAGGATCATCATCAATAATAAACAAAGGAAAATTTGAATGGAAATTAGGTGGAATATAGCTTTCTTTCTTCCTTATTTTGGGAATCAATCTCCTTTGTGGTAAAGTATATGCTTCTTCTTCTTCAAATTATTTTTCTTATGTATAACTTGATTCATCAACCTTTAATTAAAACCCTACATTTTTTGGTTCTTTCTCCCTTGGAAAGGATTCTTGTTTGACAACATATTTTACTTCTCTAAATACCACATCCCAACTATACACATCCTTCTTAATTTATAGGTTCCAAAGTTTATAGCTTTTTAGACCATCTTTATATCCAATAGAGACATACTTTTAAGATTTCTTATCTAGCTGACTCTTATTCTCCTTTGGAACATGTACATAATCATTACAACAAAATACCCAAATATGTTTAAGAGAAATTTTCTTACTGGTCCATACTCCATGTGTAGTATTGTCATCCAACACTAATGAGGGTGATATATTTACTATTGATTTGGGGTAGCATCAGATGTTCTCTAGCCACGAAAATTGGTAGAGAGGATAAAGAACATGAGATATGCAATAACCATAAATGGCTTGGGTAGAATCTAACTAGTTTGGGAGATATTAAAATAATTAATATTTTTAATGAAGTCCCTAAGTCTAAACTTAGGGAAAATAAAATATTAATGTCAATTAATATAAAAGCGAGTTAGAATGGTCCAAAAGTCATGGATCAAGCCAGATATAATCTTATCTGTTGATTAGGGACTTAATCTCGACCGTTGAATTGTCAACGAGAAAAGTATAAGAGGAGGCTTGAGGGTCACTTGGAGAACACACTGAGTGGATCAAGAATTCAATTTTCTGGGGCAGGGCTTGCTTAGGAAATCGAAGGAGTGATCAGAGTTGTAGCTGAGGGGAAGTGAACGTAGTAGTAGAGAGGTAGAGATAGTACTGGGAGCATTAGCACATAATCCGGGAGAGGGTTGACACAGAGCCAGCTAGAGGCCATGTAGAAGCATCCAGAGGCCATGCAGAGGCAGCTAGGAGCTGCGCATAGCTTGAGGAGGGCCAGTGTGGGAGACGCAGAGGCTCTAGAGGCCGACACAAAGCCCCGAGGGGCTAACGCTGGGCCAGAGAGGCTGACACAGAGATATTTCGTGGGGTAGATTGGGGCTGATATATGTCTTTGACTGAGAGGTACTACTTCCGAGGGAATTCTATGTTGGGTGAGCCATTTCTGGCACCCAGATTGTATTCTGAATCTGCTTAATAATAAAACTCTCAGATAGCTGCAGCAGTTTTAAAGCATTGGGTTTTTCTGGGGACATTAGTCCAAAAATAATGGTGTCACTTATGTGATTGTTTTTCCTTCAGTTGATGATCTGTATGTGTTGAGACTGTACTTGTATTTATTTTCAGTATTTACATTGTAAATAACCTGTTAATTAACAGAACAAGTTGGAAAAAATAAATTAGACAGTACAAGAAGGATTTCTAATAGCTAGACTCAGAAATTCCAACATGGTATCAGAGCGTGGTTGTAGATCACAGGATAACTGAGGGCATCAGTTGAGCAGAGCAGCAGTAATAGAAACAACTGTCCCGAGTGATAGAAGTTGTTCCTAGCAAAAAAGCAACAAGGAAGGGGTGACGCAGTGCTTGCATCATCAATTCGAGCTGGGAAGAGGATTAACGTAGTGGCAGAGAGGAGCAGACCTAACCTACGCAGTGCTCGGTCATCTTTCTCAGTTAGAAAGGATTGATGCCCGTGGCCAAGAGGTGCGGATTTTGCTGGTGTTGGGATTGCGCAGAGCCTAGAGGCTCCAAACTTCAGTTTGCTAGGGCATAGGAGGCTGTGGGTAAGTTGCAGAGTGAAGTTGGTGGGGTACTATAGTCAGAACAATACCTAACAGGGAAAGACCAAGGAGGAGGGAGTTGCTGTTGAGGATTTCTAGCAAAGAAATACAGATCAGTGGTGCAGTTGCACTAACGATCGGTGTGGGGGAATTTTGACATTGGTAGAGGGGTTTCCAAGAGGGAAATCGAGGCTCAGAAGGAGTCACACCGAGAAATTCTAGGAGGGAAGTAGAGAGACTCGGAAGAGTCGAAAGAGGAGCAGAGAAATGGCAGTGAATGGGGTAAGAGATCAGGATAGACTAGACGAAGCCTCAAACTTCATAGTTTGGAAGGCCAGGATCTTGTTCGTTTTAGATAGGAATCGTCTCAAGCACTTCACCTTGAACATGATAGCGATCTCAGTTGAGTCCTCGATTGAGAACAAAAAGTACGAGGAGGCAATGGAAAGGGCCAAGAGCATCATCCTTGATGGGGTCAAGGAACATGTAGTACCACATGTTGCCGAAAAAGACATGACAAATGTGATTTTGGAGGCCCTGACAAAATTGTAGCAGCATACTTCCGTGTAGAGGAAGATGCTACTAGAAAATTAGTTGTGGTCATACCAGATGCATAAGGGAGAACAGATAGACACCTTCCTCGGTCAATTGAAGGAGATCTAGGATCAACTAACTTCCATAGGGGCCACGCCAGATGAGGAGATGTTGGTGAGGACCGCATTGAACGCAGTCTCAGAGGATTGGGAGGTATTTGTCCAGAGCATACTGGGCAGGTTGACCCTTCCAGATTGGGAGGAACTGTGGGCGGATCTTCATCAAGAAGAGATCAAAAGGCTAACCAAGGCGCGAAGTAGTGGAAATGGGGTCAGAATCAAGGAGGAAGAGGAGCATGCTGCCCTAGCATATGAGGGAAATCAAGAGAAACGGAAGAAGAGGGACCTCTCCAAGGTCAAATGCTTCCACTATGGGGACCAGGTCACTATGCAAGCCAGTGTCCGAGGAAGAAGAGCAAGGGAGAGGCTTCTGAGACCAAGGCTGCATGAGTAAGGGAGGAGAAAGAAGTGGAGACAAATGATGACTGTGCCTTGAGTGCTCATGCGCCACTTGAGAGGAAGTGGGGAGACATCGAGCTGTGGTCAGATGGACTATAGGCGATGAGGGGCAGGATCCTTGAGGTACCCAACCTCTTGGATTATACCTTGCTACGAGATCCTCGAAGAAGAGTAGCAGGACTGGCAGATGTTGGTAGAGACAGATGCAGATGGAGCGACAGAGGGAGCTATAGTGCAAGAGTCCTAGGACAACGTGAGGCAACAGTGCGAGATGCACAGAGTTGTTGCAACATCGCAGCAGTCATAGAGGTAGCACTTGTCAGTGACAAAGGGAGCTTCAACATTGGGAGTGTTTCTAGCCTGACGAAGATGTTAGAGTTGTGAGATCAATTACTTACTTCTCAGTAACTAAGTTGCAGTGCAACAGTTAGCAGTGGCAATGCTATGGGAAACACGATGCAGCATGATGAGAGGGGTTGCAGTGCAGATGCAGTAGTGGCAGTGGTAGGGCCATGGGAAACAACACAGATGCAGAGGGATCTTCCGTACAGATGTAGTAGTGGTAGTGATAGGGCCATCGGTAGAAGTACATGATGCAGTAGTGCAGAGGATGTTGGGCAGCAGGCCTAGCATCAACACAGGGACAAATGCCGGATGATCAGGGTGATGCTCATTGAGGAGTATTACCAGAGCATAGTCCTTGCTAAGAGGGAGTGTTGATTTGGGGTAGCATCGAATGTTCTCTAGCCATGAAAATTGGTGGAGAGGCTAAAGCACATGAAATATCCAATACCCAGAAATGGTTTGGGCAGAGTCTAACTAGTTTGGGAGATATTAAAATAATTAATATGTTTAATGAAGTCCCTAAGTCTAAACTCAGGGAAAATAAAATATTAATGTGAATTAATATAAAACTGGGTTAGAATGGTCCCAAAGTCATGGATCAAACCATATATAATATTAGCTGTTGATTAGGGACTTAATCTCAGTCGTGTAATTGTCAATGAGAAAAGTATAAGAGGAGGCTTGAGGGTCACTTGGAGAACACACCGAGTTGATTAAGAATTCGATTTTCTTGGGTACGGCTTGCTGAGGAAATCGAAGGAGTGATCAAAGTTGTAGCTAAGGGGCAGTGAATGCAATATTAGGGAGGCAGAGATAGTACCAAGAGCATAAACGCAAAAGCCGGCAGAGGGTTGACAAAGAGCCAGCTAGAGGCAATGCAGAAGCACCTAGAGGCCACACAGAGGCATCCAGGAGCTGCGCAGAGCCTGAGGAGGGCCAGCGTGTGAGATGCAGAGGTTCCATAGGCTGACGTAGAGCCCCGAGAGGCTAACACTGGGCCAGAAAGGCTGACGCTGGGCCAGAGAGGCTGACACAGACCCTAGAGGCTGACGCTAGGCTAGAGAGGCTGACGCAGACCCTAGAGGCTGACGCTGGGAGATTTCGTGGGGCAGATTGGGGCTGATATCTATCTCTGACTGAGAGGTACTACTGCCGAGGGAATTATCTCTTGTGTGAGCCATTTCTCACACCCATATTGTATTATGAAATTGCTTAATAATAAAACCCTCAGATAGTTGCACTGGTTTTCCCACATTGGGTTTTTCCAGGGACATTAGTCCAAAAATAACGGTGTCACTTGTGTGCTTGTTTTTCCTTCAGTTGATGTTCTGTATGTGTTTAGACTGTACTTGTATTTATTTTCAGTATTTACGTGGTAAATAAACTGTTAGTTAACAGAACAAGTAGGAAGAAAAAAATCAGAAAGTACAGGAAGGATTTCTAATAGTTAGACTTAGAAATTCCAACATTTACCATATAAAAAACAATGTACATTGCCTCTTCCCAGAATTCCTATCCTTATTTTTCACCATTAAGCATGGTCCTTGCTTTCTCCATCAACACCCTGCTAATCCTTTCTACAACTCCATTATGCTGAGGAGTGTATGGAGTAGTCTTCTCGCTTTCTATATTTCACTTCTTATAGAATTATCCACCATTATCTATTCTCATCACCTTAACTTTATTTTCTATCTGATTTTCCACAAAAGATTTATAATCTTTGAACTTATCGAATACTTCATGTTTCTTCTTGAGGAAATAAATCCATGTATTCCTCGAGAAGTCATCTATAAATGAGACATAGTACATAGATTTACCCAATGATGGAATTAACACAAGTCCAAACACATCAATGTGAACTATCTATAATATTCCCTTTGACCTCGTAAAATCAAAGGATAAATCTTACCCGATTTTTCTTCACATATAAACAATGTTCACAAAAATAAAAATCTAGAGATAATTTAAACAAACCTTCTACCATACCATTAATGTGTAGTGCTTGAAGGTTGTTCTCTTTGAAATGTCCTAGTATTTGATGCCACAACATAGTATTTTCTCCACAAGTTGCAAGATATTTTCATCCACTCTCATGAACAATAGAACGATTACACCCATCACTAACAATGTTTCCTAGAAAATTATATAGAGCTCCAATTTGAACTCCTCTCAACAATACAATTTCTCCTTGAGCCATCTTGTAGGTAACATTTTGAATCATTTTCTTTACACCTACATTTCTCATCCTTTTTATAGGAATTAAATTTATACCTAATCCTAGGATGTGAACAAAACCAAGCAATATTCTAATCCTTCCACCCAAGAGCTTCAACTTGACTTTTCCTCACCCTATGATTCTAGATTTCGATCCATCTCCTAAGTGTTATACAAAAAAATTACCTCCTCATCAGCTCAGAGGAGAAAGACACATTGGTTGAAGACAAGACCTAAGTTACAGACCTATTTGCTAGCGTAACGCATCCCACAAACAAATAAGGAGAGTTATAACGCTTTCCAGCTCTCAACCAAAAGTGTTAGTCCCTAGGTTAATGCTCTGTTTTTCTTAAAGGGTAGCGTTACTAGATATTTATGAGATTTCGGAGGTCAAAGTGCGAGTTGAATGACTGACACTTTGCTTTTCACTCAAATTTCAACTCGAAAAGTAGGAAACATCCACCTCAGGCCTAACTAAGGACATTTTTATTCCTAAATGAGTTTCACGGGAAGGGAAAGAGAAATAAAGCGAGGCAACATTTAAGATTTTTCCTCAACGGAACTCATGAAAGAATTGGCAAGAATGAGCCTCTCTCGATCTATAAATTGGAGGCTCGATCATTGTAATGGAGGTCGAATGATAGTCGAATGTTTGCAAGAGATTTATTATTGTTATGTTGCCAAGAAGGTGAGAGAGAGAAAGAGTGGAACTGAAGGACTAGAGGAGCTGAAGGACTAGAGGAGGCTTTCTCCAACCAAGAAGGTTGTAATCATTCTTCTTCTATCTAATAATATAGATATGTTTATGTGTTGTCTACTTGATGGTGTTGATATTGTATTCCTTTACACGTTGATTGGATTACATGATAAATCTTAGATGAATGTTAGGTTATATTCTCATATATTGATGTTTTGACTATAAAGGTTTATATATTGTAGGATTATGCTTTGTCTTGTATATGTGCAGGTTCTGATCTAGGAGCTGGCGAAGAGGTCTTCCACTTTGCCATACTGAGTTCTCCAGTAGGACTACACCAAAGACTATGGTAATTCTTCTCCTTTCGCTTTGACAATCATGGATTAATATGAATATATATGTGTTTCTTTGTGACAGTTGTAGCTAATCTTAAACAGTCTGCCTTGGGTCCCGGGAAGACCCGAGAGGGTATTTCATCCACAACCACCCGTGCATTAATCCCTATAGTAGAATTGGCGACTCAACTGGGGACTAATACTTAGTTCCTGGTTTTGATCTTTCAAGTTCCTGGATATCTCTTTCTTTCTAGGCCTTCCTGTTCTTCTTTGTTCCCATTATGACCACTCAGGATGCTTCACAACCTCCTCTATTATGCATAGCCTTTGATTAGACCTTGATTGACCCTTTTTACAACCTCTGCCTCTGTAATGCACCCTAGCTATGCAGTCCAGTGAGTTATAATGCTCCCCAGGCTCTTGGAAATAATGTTAGTCCTGTTGTTAACACTCTGTATGCTCTTTTGAGAAGCTTTAGTCAACCATTATCTTGATACCCACCCTGTTCTTTGGATTCCAGTGTTGGGAGGTTACTTGTAGTATGTTCTAGGGATTTACAACTGTGCACTATGTTTGGTTGCCTGCTTCTATGATCATTTTTCTTTTTATAAAAATAGCTTAAGTGCATTTGTTTTTCAAGAACAAGAAAATGATTTTATTTATTTTTATTTTATTTTTTGTTTTAGTTGGGTTGATTTTGTATATATTGGGTGAGTTGTTATAGAGCATTGAATGTTTGCATGTTGTGCATGTGTTTACTGCATTTGGATGCATGGTACTGAATTGTTGTATAAATAACCTTTCCTTGTAAGAGCTCTTTTTCATCAAACGAAAATCTGAAAGCATTTTTCTTGTACGATTTGTGTCAGAGTCACACTGAACTCCATACGTCAATACCCCTTCAAATACTTTAATGCAAGTTCACATAAAATCAATGCTTAATAAAAATAATCAACAACTCCTTTTTGAACATACACATAGATTAGTCTAGGCTAGGATCTTGGGCTAGGCAGTGGTGAGTAAACTTCCCAAGATCACAAACCTGAGACTAGTGTCATTAAAGAGAGTAAAATCATGCTGCATTCATATCATCCAGGATAACTACCCATAGAAATGAGTTAAATGCAAGAAAACATTGGAGTGTGAGAGAAGGTAGCCCACCTTCGATTTCATTTCCATTGGGTATTCTGTGTATTGGGGATTCCCTCGGGGATGTCGGAGCTGAGTCTGGGACTTGGGTATCCTGCCCACAATGCGTATTGTCTACGACCATGTCCCCTCGGTGGTGTCTATGATTTGAGGTAACTTTAGTGGCCATACTTTTTAGCGACGAACACAAGGTGACTAGGGTGGACTGCCCTAGTACCTAAACATACGAACCAACTCTGTCTTCGATTTTTGGGAGGGTTCTCGTCTTCATGAGAGTACTTGGCCCCTTAATTTGAGGTTTTGGCAAAGCTCACGAGTAATCGTAACTGTAAATTTGGAAAAATCTCTCTTTTAACCTTTGCGATACTGGGTTTCAACTCCAACAAACAGTGGTTATTAGACAAAGCCATATCCCCTGACTACTTGCTGATTGAATTTTAGAGTATTTTTTAATTTTTAGGTGCTGGTTTGTTATCGTTGAGACTGTAATAAATATCACTTTAAGATTTTTTGATAAAATATATTGGTCACTATGGCTACATACGACCCTCGTCATCAATCTAGGCGACAACAAGGTATTCCTCCACTTACCCTGAAGGATTAGCCAGGCCTTGGTGATCCAGATTCTCCCTCTTCGAGAAATCAATCTCCAGTGTCTAACACTGAATCACATAACACTTCCCAAGAAACCATACTACTCGAGGAATTCTTTAATGAAGGAGTTGTACCTCCCTTCACCGATCCTCTTGGACCAGTGTTGATTCAGGTAGCACTTGTACCTTTCATGTCTTCGACAATACTCACATCCAACATTCCCCTGATGACTAATGGGTTGTGGTATTTTATGGACAACTTTGGTCCACCATCACTTCCCCTGCCTATAGTCAGTAATAAAAAACTAACTGGTTACCCTACTATCTAGACTACGCCTAGTTCGAGAAACCTAGTTACACCTGCTAAGAGTGGAATCCAGTACATCTTGGTTTTTGCCCCTTTTGTGTCTACTCCTAGACCTCCGGCTATCGCTCATAGTAGCATGGTTAACACGATTACCTTCGATAATCCTTTTGGTTGGAACCCTTTGCTAAGTTCAAACCCCTAGGCTCAGATGCTTGGGGGAAATGTTCCAAAGATTCATATACCAGTTGGGGGCATTACTATCCCCCCTTCACCTATAGGACAACTTGGATCATCATTGATTGACTTAACTCCTCCAAGTGGACACTATTCTAGTGTAAGTCATGTGCCTACGATGAACTATATGGCTAACAGAATCCCTCAACCCGGTCCTGCTCCATCTATTTGGGCACCCCCTCCTCAACCTCAATTGAGTTAAGGGGGCACTTTTTATCTTGGGGGAAACTAAGCTTTTGCCCCCAGCATAATATCCACTATGGACCACCACCTTATATGACTATTTCACCACAAAAAGGAGGCTATTATCCAACGAATCCTATGTATCTTGTTGGAAATAACTTGATGGGAGGACCCTAGGGTCCTTCAAGTCATTCTTCATCAACCTAGTCAGACTCGGGGGCACCTAACCATTTGCATTTTTTGGAAACACTTGATATCCCCGATCTGTATAAACTGACTAATGGCCCCATCTATCATAACTTGAATTGGCCCCCAATCCCGCACAAGATACTTGTTGACATCCCAAAGTTTGAAGGGAAACAAGGGGATGATCTAGCTACACATGTCACCACCTACCATCTATGGTGTGTATCAAACTCCATGGTGGATGATAGTATCTGGCTCAGACTCTTCCCCCACACCCTTACTGGCAATGCTTCCAAGTGGTACATTGAGTTACCATGCACGTCAGTCAATACCTTTGGTGCCCTGAAAATGGAATTTTTAAAGCACTTTCAACTTCTTATCTGCTACAAAACCGGAACGGAACTCCTTACTACCTTATGCCAAGACACCTCAACCCACATTTCTGATCACATTCATGAATGGAGACATAGGCAGAGGCTTTTCAAAGCTCCCATTCTGAATTAATTTTTAGTAGATTGGTTCTGCAAATCACTTCTTCCTCAAATTTCCAAGGATGTTGCCTTAGGTGGTGCAGTCACGAAAGACCAATCCATTCATCGTGCCCAACATTTAGATCTTATTTACTCTTAGTCTGGCACACTATACTATGTAATATCTCATGCCCCTAGAACTTCCAATGCTCCCGCTACTCAACAACTTGGTGTGCACACTGACGGTCTCATCGATGCTACCTCTGGGGCTGTTGTAAACAACTTAGTGGGCACGTTGCCCAGTTGTTTGTCGATACCGCTCCTTCTACCCAATCAGTTGCTCTTCTAACCGCTGTGATAAACTATTTGCAGTCTGCACAAAAACCAAACAGTAAGAAAAAGAAGAATAAGAAAAATACCTCTCCTTTTGTTAGTGTTAGTCTTATTTGCCTTCCACCAGTGATCAAATATTCTTTTACCAAGTCTGTCAGAAGTCTCAAGGTCAAATTTTATCATGTCACTAGGTTTATAGAGTAAAATTTGGTCACTAGCTAGTTGGTCTAGGAATGTTTTTATTCTTTTTGGAAAATCACACATGCTGGTCTCCTACCTCATTCAGATGAAGGTGTCATAATAAAAAGAATCTTTTCATTATATCAATCATCATCATCACCATTCCATTCAGTCTCAGGTCTTCATTAAGTCATTATGGTTTCAAGGTCCATCATCATCATGTGTAAATCTAGCATAAAATAAATCATGACAAGTAGCTCTTTGACATTAGCTTGATGAATTTTCATAAGTTCTTCATGATTTCAGTTTCAAAGGTTCAAGGAGAAGAAGTTTTAGTGTTCAAAAGGTAAAAATACAGCTCAGGTTTCAGCTCTCCAAAGGGACTCAGTTTTAAAGGTGAAAAATCAATTTTTTAAAAGGTTTGTGGGGCTGATTTTTTTCCAAAAGGGAAATATGCTTGCCTATATAAACCAAAAAATGCCTAAACTCACTTGATTTTCCTTCTATTTACCTTTGTTCATCGATCTCTCTCCTCCATTGGCAAGACAAACTTAGGTTTTTAGGCAAAATTAGCAAAAAATTGAAGGCGTTGCGCTTTTGAGGCCGGCGTTGCGCTTCTGGACACTATGCTATGCTTCCAGACACTGCACTGCACTTGTGCTAGGGCAGCTCGAAACCTTCTAGAAATAGCCCAAACTCAAATTGGAAGCTTGCAATTTACTTTCTTGCTAATCTAGACTTGTCTACAAGTAAGTACATCACTTCACTTACCTTTTTCATTTAGCAAGATGGATTCAAGCACAAGATTTCTTCATCTAGGGTTTTTAGTGAAATTATCATGAAATGAGCTAGGGTTGATGATGGCTAGTCTAGTTTTCATATGCTAAACATGTAAATCTTTCATCCTACACCTCTACACATGTTTAAAATACATTTTGAACCACTGAACCAACTACAAATCATCAAATTACTTCACCAAAAACTAAACCCTAGCTCATTCCTAAGCAATTTGGATAGTTTTCCTAGAAACTCTATTTTCCATTTCTCACAAGCACTCCTTTCCTTCATTTCACCTCATTTGAGTTTCATGAGTTGCTCACAGTCCCTATCCATCTCCTAGAATTTCTCTTACCATTTTTTCCACTCCACCTATCCATCATTTCATTTTTCACTCATCCCTCACTGTTTTTTCTCATTTTCCTACTGCTAGGGTTTCTGTCATCATGGAAGGAGATTCTTCACCAGAGAGGAAAAAACACCATAAAGGAGGAAAAATTCTCAGATATGAACCTACCAACTACAATGAAATCAATACATCACCCTTCATCAAGCAATGTTTTGAATATGTGAGTTGTCTAGAGTTTTGCAAAAGGGTGTGTGAAGTTGGTTTTCATGAATAATTGACAGATTGGATCACCACTCATTTGAAAGGGGAAAGTGCTATCATTGCTAGAGTTGAGTTCACATTTTCAGTGGCTGCTATTTCACTTGCTACAGGGATACCGGATCATGGTGAATATTGGTTTAAGGGCATGAATTTAGATCTTGAGCATTACAGGTCCTTCTTGAAAACACCATACAGGGAAACCCATACACATATCATACCTTTTAGGTACCTGTTGGAGAAGTATGCTCCATTGATGAAAGTTGTCATGAAAATTTTCACATGTGAGGGAAGGTTTTCTAGATTGTATGCCTATCACATCTGGCTTCTAATGCACTTTACAGCTTAGAAACCTCTCAACATGTGCAACTATCTATGTAGAAGCCTTGTCAAGATGTCTGAGAAGGTACAAGTGAAAAACAAAGAACACTATCCTAGTCTCTTTCATCATAGTTTGATCAAAATTGTAGTTCTCCATCAACTTGCAGAGAAAAACATGACATGGGATTCTTTCTTGGAGACAACTTTGAAATGGCATGAGTCTAATGTTTCAGTTCAGTATCCAAACATGCCAACACAACAAATGGAGGTTGGATCCTCAAGCAGATCAATGGAGGTTCCTAAAGCACCTAGACCTAAGGTGACTAGGATGTACCAAAGAGGAAAAAGGCTTGTGTTTGCTTCTCATGGCGAGAAAGGGGCCAAGCCTTCTACATCAGCAAAACAGGGGTCACCAGTACAGGATAAAGATTTGATTGAGCATGAGTTTGAGTTGGTAGACTTGGAAATAGAAAATGAGCCCTCAAGCATGCAGCAAACTATCAAAGAAAAAGACTCTCAGATTAGAGAACTCATGGATAACATGGCAAGGGCAAGGTTTGTCATCTCATTCCTAGAACAAGAAAACAGTAAGCTACATGCCAAACAACTTATCATGGAAAAAGAGCAAGCTAAACTATTGCAGAAAGTAAGCAAGGGAAAAGCAGTATTGGAGATCAATGAACTTGAAGAAACTAAAGGACAAGGCAAGAAAAAGAGGCCAAGAACCAAAGGGCTCAAGAAGGCATTGAAAGAGGAGAAAAAACACATCTTGCTGGATGAAGAGCTAGAGTTGGAGGACATAATTGCCTTAGAGGTTAATGAGGATAGGGAGTATTGGTTAGATAAGGTCAATGACCACTTGGAGAAGCTTCTGGAAAAGGCCAATAGAGATAACCAACTACTAAGGCACATGGCACATCACTACCAGACTAGGAATATGATTTGTAACATCAAGGTCAAACAACTGGAAAACAAGCTCAAAGAAACCCTAAAGGACCAAAATGAGAAGGGTAACTTAGAGATGCTTGCTGAAGCATCCATTAGGGCTAAAAATACCTCATTATGCAGCTCTTGACCAATTTTGGAGAAATTCTAAAGATTTTTGGTTTTTTGGCTATTTTGGTGCCTAATTAAGAAATTTGGCTAGTCACAGAAGCGCAATGCCTTGGTGCTGCATTTTTTCCTCAGGAACTCAAATCACAAATGGTTTGCAGTTTTGGAAATCCCATGGCATAATATAAAAACCCATTTCATCAGATTTTCCAGAGAGAGACCAAATTTAGAGAAAAAGAGGAAAAAGTGGTCAAACATCATCATTTTGGCCCTCTTTTTGATAGGCTCTATGCTTATGGAGTAACCTTGGGAGAATGGATTTGTTAAGGCCTTCCCATGGGTAATTTTAAAAAATTTAAGGTGTTCTGGAAACTCAACTTGAAAATATAGTTGACCGTTCTTTCAGATATTTATTTTCACCTCAGGAAGACACCTTAAAGTGTTCTCAAAATTGGCGCTGCACTTTTGCAAATTTCTATGTTTTTCATTTAAATTTCATTGTGTAAATTTCCTAGTTTTCAGTTTGACTTGGTCAAAGTCAAAACTCTTGATGTAATTGAAGTTAGTTCGAGATTAGATGATGTAAGCATGAATAAATGAACATGATAGGTAGTTTTTTTGATTTAATAGGCCTCATTAAGGAAGTAAAATCCAAATCAAAGTCTACAAGAAGTGTTTGTATTTGACCTTCTCACTCTCACATGTTGGTTGAGAGAATCTTGGAATCAGTTCCACCACCTAGGAATTTTCCTGAAGGTGGGGAAGTAGTTCAATTGAGTCTATATGCACTATTTCTCATTTAGAGAGAAGGGTTGGACTTTTGTGGAGCAGGCTTGTATCCTTATGTTTTCTTCAGCCAATACAGGAGTAGTTGCAGCTATATTTTAGGAACTCTACTTCTATTAGGGTCCCACCCTAACCCCCTTATTTATGTAATAGGATCGAGTCATAGTTATAGTTAAGTAAAGAGTCAATAAAGCCCATATTAATAATTGTAAGTGGTTAATCCGCATTTAATGAAGGGACCACAGTTAGTTGCAAATGGGCCATGGTGTTAGATAGATGGTATTAATAAGAACCATGGTATTGCCTGGTATTGCATGTATGAATCCTATATAAAGGATAGAGACTCCCCTCAAGGAGCATTGTGTCTTATTTTGTATTGAGCTCAGCTCTATTGGAGGTTGCCCCCTCGAGATGGCAAGTGAACATTGCTTTCTAAATAATAAAATACTTGCTGATTATTTCTCATTGTTCTATTTTCTGGGTATATTTCTTCGCATATTTGGTATTCTGGTATCGTCTTGCAGGTTAAGAGCATAACAAGTGGTATCAGAGCGCTTTCTAGGGTCGGTGGGATCTTCAATTTTTAGCATATTTTTTTTTGGCTAGAGACGTGTTCCGACGTCTTTAAACCACAGGATTTGTCGTTGAGCGCATAAACTTGCGGATTTGGGGAGGCATGCACGCAGGAAATACAAGAGGTGGTCACACTTGTTGGACTCCCTTGTAACCCTTGTGGGTACCCCTTCGAGTAGTAGTGCATTAGACAGAACCGCGCACAGATTGTCTTCCAAGTACCCTCTGGGTATATTGGAAGCCCCCTAGCTCCCTTGAAACCTCGCCATAGATAAACCATCGGCCGTTTGCTACTACAACACATCAAGAACAACACTCAGAGAGATTACACAGGCGTACGATAGGGTAGTCGTGTTGTACGGCTAAGGGTACGGTTGATCCTCCTTGGTTAGTACCCTAAAAAATTGGGCCGAGTACTACGGTCAGACCCTTATGTATATTGCGATCTATAGCACCTGACACTCCTGGAGACCATTGTACCCTTCTCTATCTCTGGATCACACATACTCATTACCAAATCAGATCTCACAAGTGGGGTTTTTGGTCACTGCAGCAGCAATCGGTTCTACCGTTTAGATTTAACAGATTAACCATTCAGATCTATCAGATCCATCATATCCGCAGTAGCAATCAGTTCCACCATTCATATCTCTCAGATCCATTAGATCCGCCATCCAGATCTAGTAGTTTGGGCTCTGTAGCTGTCACAACAATTAGATATGCCATTTAGATCTGACTAATTGTGTGGGTTCCTATACCTGGGCGTGATTTTCGCAGGACTTTGGGCAACATTAACATTTCTAGGATTCGGCTACTGCAGTATTCCTAAGCAATGAGTAAAACTCTTATTGGTGACTTAGCCCATAAGAATCAGGTCAACGAGCTGAGCAAGGTGGTACTATTCAATTGTTAGGGCCAAAATTTTTTGGTGGTCCCAAATTTCAAGTGCATCGA
Organism: Pinus tabuliformis; assembly: GCA_031772625.1. Lineage (NCBI taxonomy): Eukaryota > Viridiplantae > Streptophyta > Pinopsida > Pinales > Pinaceae > Pinus > Pinus tabuliformis. The sequence continues at coordinate 286,878,408 of CM062809.1, read as the reverse complement.
ATCGGTGCATGGTACAAACTAGAGCTCAAGCTATGGCCAATGAGAGGATCGACAAACTTGAATCAACATTGAACGAGGTACTGTCATCGCTGAAGAACATAAATGAAACACTCTCAAAGGGAAAGATGCAGGAACGCGCGGAGGCATATATTGGCAATGAAAACAGTGAGGGTGAGTCTAGCCAGTCTCTTCACCTCTTTGGCACCCACCAAAAATCCCATCCCCGACCACCCAAGCTAGACATGTATAAATTTGATGTATCTTACCCAGGCGCATGGATAACACAAATGGAGCAATATTGAACTCTAAATTACATCCTAGATAATGCGACTCAACTTAGTGTGGGTATCATGTACTTGGACAATGAAAGATGGCGATGGTGGCAATGGCATCAACATTGCTATGGAAGGCCCTTGACTTGGGAGACATTAAAAAAAGCTCTTATGGATCACTTTGACCATGAAACTGACTTTTTGGGTCGTCTCACTAAGCTCTGATAGACATGAATAGTGAATGAATATATTACAGCCTTTGAAGCCTTATCTTTCCGCATTGGAGGTCTACAAGATGAATTCTACACGAAATGTTTTGTCAGTGGTCTTAAAGAAGCCATACAAGCACACGTCCGACTGCACCATCCTAGCTCATGGATACATGCTTGCAGGATAGCTCGTGAAGTAGAATGTGCATTAGCGGCCAGTCTAATCGTCCAAATTTCATCGCCAAGGGTCGCCCCCCACAGGCTCAAAGCACTACCCAAACACTCAAGGTTCAAAAGGTGTCACCAGCAGAAATGACAAAAAGAAGAAAGCAAGGATTATCTTACTACTGTGATGAGAAATACTCCCCCGGGCATAAATGCAAGGAGCCCAAATTATTTCAAATTGATGCTACTGATCACAGTTCATTGGAGGAAGCCCCACCACTTGAGGAACCAAAGGAGGAAGAAGAGGACAACCAGCAAGACAATGTACTTGAAGAACCGGTTATTTCACTGCATGCTTTGGCACAGATTTCTTCGCCTCAAACTCTCAAAATCAGAGGTTTTATTAAACATCTCCTAGTAGTAGTCTTGATTGATAGTGGAAGTACACATAATTTTATCCATCAAAGAGTTGTGGAAGCAGTGCATTGTTTTTTCTGAGCAGTTTCTAACTTCCAGGTCCAAATTGTTGATGGGGGAACAATGAAATGTGAAGGCCACTATGAAAATGTCAAACTTCAAATGGGGGATTATCAGTTAAAGACCCACATGTTTGCCATACACATGGGAGGGTGTGACACTGTCCTCGATGCTAAATGGCTTCGCACACTTGGCCCAATCACAATGGATTTCCAGGAGTTATATATGAGCTTTACGCAGAACAACCACACACATACCCTCCGCGGACTCCAGGCGGGAGCTCCCTTTATCATCAGCTCACATCAGATGGAAAAATTGTTAAAAAAGGGCCACCATAGAATTATAGTTCAATTTAATGCCATCCAGGCCTTCAAATCGAATTCTCTTCATATTCATCCTGAGATGCAACAGATCTTAAACAACCATCTGCCAGTCTTTGACAAGCCTCATGAGCTTCCACCCTTGAGAGGGGAACATGATCATAGCATTACTTTGGTCCCAGGGGCCCAACCACCAAATGTGTGCCCATATAGATATCCATTCGCCCAAAAGAATGAAATAGAAAAAATAATCAAGGAACTTTTGGAAGCAGGGGTCATTGGTCCTAGCATTAGTCCTTATTCATCGCCGGTGGTCATGGTGCTCAAGAAAGATGGGGAATGGTATATGTGTCCGGACTTCAGGGCCCTTAATAAGTTGACAGTCAAAGATAAATTTCCCATCCTGGTTGTCGATGATTTGCTGGATGAACTAAATGGGGTTCAATTCTTTACTAAGCTTGATCTTCACTCAGGCTACCATCAAATTCGCATGAAAGAAGTAGACATTCCAAAGACTTCTTTCCCAACACATGAAGGCCATTATGAGTTCTTGGTTATGCCATTCGGTCCTTGTAATTCCCCATCCACTTTTCAGAGCCTTATGAACCACCTGCTCAAACCATATCTCAGAAAATTTGTCCTTATTTTCTTTGATGACATCCTCATCTATAGTCGCACCTGGGCCACACATCTTTAGCATGTAGATCTGCTCTTGCAACTGCTCTGCAAGCATAAATTATTTGTCAAGATGTCCAAGTGTTCTTTTGGCATGGAAGAAGTTGAGTTTTTGGGCCACATTGTGGGGCGTGAAGGTGTCAGGGTGGACCCTAAAAGATATAGGAAATGTAGCATTGGCCTCAACCTAAGACCTTGAAGAGTCTGAGAGGATTTTTAAGTCTCACAGGTTACTATCGCAAATTTGTCTGCAATTATGGTCGCATTGCTAGGCCCCTCACTCAACTCCTCAAGAAAAATTCATTCCTCTGGAATGATGAAGCGCAACAGGCCTTTACATCTCTCAAACATGACATGTGTTCCAATCTAGTCTTAGCACTACTCGACTTCACCAAATCTTTTGTGATTGAATGTGATGCTTTGGGTACGGGTATTGGGGCGGTTTTAATGTAGGAAGGTCGACCCTTGGACTTCACGAGCCAACAACTAAGTGGGAAGAATCTGGGACAATCTACCTATGAGAAGGAGATGATCGCCATCTTACATGCAGTAGATACCTAGTGACCATACTTATTGGGGAGACGTTTCCAAGTCCGCACAGACCATCAAAGCCTTAAATATTTTTTGGAGCAACGCCTATCCTCACCACAACAAAATAAATGGCTCACCAAAATGATGGGATATGATTATGAGATAGTTTACAAGAAAGGGTGCGAAAATATTGTAGCAAATGCATTATCCCACCAATTTGAGGAGGAAAGTACCTTGCTTGCAATTTCCCTTCCAATTCTAGAATGGATTGAAGAGGTGCGCAATGAATGGTTTTCACATCCCTGGCTCTTCCAACTCATTACTCAATTACAGGCGGATCCAAATTCCACAACGGGCTACTCGTGGCAGGATGAGATTCTTTGCTACAAGGATAGAGTCATAATATCACCAACATCCACCCTCAAAAGCCACATTTTGGTGGAGTTGCACTCATCTCCCACTGCATGACATTCAGGCTTTCAGAAGACATATGCTTGCACTCAAAGATCATTTTTTTGGATAGGCATGAAAAAGGACATTCTTACTTTTGTAGCTGAATGCGATGTCTATCCGCACCATAAAGGAGAAACAGTCAAATCCCCAGGCACATTACAACCATTGCCCATCCTTGCCTCAATCTGGACGGAGGTTTCTATGGATTTCATTACGGGTCTTCCAAAGTTAGGAAACAAGTCAGTCATCATGGTGGTTGTGGACAGACTTTCTAAGTATGCTCATTTTGTGCCCTACCCCACCCTTTTACTCCAACTTTGGCTGCCCAATCTTTCATGGATCAGATCTTCAAATTGCATGGCATGCCCACTTCCATTGTGTTTGATCGTGACCCGGTCTTCACCACTAACTTTTGGCAGGAACTCTTCCAGCTACAAGGTACCCAACTACAACTTAGTACTTCCTATCATCCACAAACTGATGGTCAAACTGAAGCAGTCAACAAATGTCTGGAAACCTACCTTAGGTGTTTCACTTCAGAAAAGCAACATCTCTGGGTACAATGCTTACCTCTAGCTAAATGGTGGTATAACACCACCTATCATGCCACCACCAAAATGACTCCATATGAAGCAGTTTATGGTCAACTCCCTCCTTCCCCTACTTCTTATATCAAGCGATGCTCGAAGGTACAAGTAGTGGATCAACTCCTATAGAACCACACAAACATGCTGGCCCATCTTCGAAAGAATCTTCATCAAGCTCAAAACTGCATGAAGCAACAAGTAGATCAACATCGCTCAGAACGCCAATTTCAAGAAGGGGATCAGGTATTTTTGAGGCTGCAACGATATAAGCAAACATCACACAAAGACAAAGGTTTTCAGAAACTATCTCCAAATTTCTACGGACCGTATCAATTACTTCAGCGCATTGGAGAAGTTGCCTACAAGCTAGCTTTGCCACCCACTGCAAAAATCCATCCAGTTTTCCATGTCTCTTGCCTCAAGAAAGTGATTGTGAACAATTGTAGAATTCAAACTAGTCTGTACCTAAACTGGATGAAGAAGGGTAAATCTGGCTCCAACCTGGACAGGTTTTGGACACACGAGAATGACACCTGTGTGGCTACATGATTAAGGAAGTCTTCGTCAAGTGGAAAGACACCTCTCCGGAAGATGCAACCTGGGAACCAGCCACTATTCTTCAGCAGTTCCCGCAGCTTCAGCCTTTAGGACAAGGCTATTCTTATGGGGGAGGGCATGTTAGGGTCCCGCCTAACCCCCTTATTTATGTAATAGGACTGAGTCATAGTTATAGTTAAGTAAAGAGTCAATAAAGTCCATATTAATAATTGTAAGTGGTTAACCCGCATTTAATGAAGGGACCACAGTTAGTTGCAAATGGGCCATGGTATTAGATAGATGGTATTAATAAGAACCATGGTATTTCCCCATGGTATTGCATGTATGAATCCTATATAAAGGATAGAGACTCCCCTCGAGGAGCATCGTGTCTTATTTTGTATTGAGCTCAGCTCTATTGGAGGTTGCCTCCTCGAAGAGACAAGTGAACATTGATTTCTGAATAATAAAATACCTGCTGATTATTTCTCATTGTTCTATGTTCTGGGTATATTTCTTCGCATATTTGGTATTCTGGTATCGTCTTGTAGGTTAAGAGCATAACAAGTTTAGTGAGTCTATGGTGTTTGTTTCTTCTTTCTATCAGTTTTAATGGATAAATCATCTCTCTTTACATGCTTTATGTTCTTCCTATGAGTTTCTTTGCAGTTATATAAACAAGAATCTTGAAATTAAGCTTTGTTTATGTGGAATTCATAGTTGTGTTTCCCTTCTTCTAAAGCTAATGAATTCATGCCTTCACATGCTCATTAGTCTCTTTTAAACTCAAAAATCTATGCTACATTGACAAACACTCAAATTGCACCATAACACACTGATATCTAGCTCCTATTATACTTGTTTCTGCATACTTGAAGCCTAGACCTAATTACTTGTTCTAAACCCTAGTCCAACAAACTTAATTCACAAATACTCAAAACAAACTTGCATATCTAGCCTAAAACCTTGTTCTTTACAACTTTTCATTGACAAATCATTTTGAGAGATCCCTCTCTGGCTCAGTAGGGCTAGCTACTGAGATGAAAGTGGTTCGAGGTTACTTTTTTCGATTTCCTCCTTACCCTAGGAAATTGTAGGGGATAGCACCTTATGAAGAGAAACCTTCTCCGCAGAACAACCCCAAACATAAAGATGCTGCCAAATATAACAGTGGGAAAGAAAAAACTGTCAAGTTCTCTTGCAAAATCTCTGTGGAGGACCACATGACACACAAATGTACTTGTATTCAAGAATGCATGGATATTCTTGCTCAAAATGACACTGGCGGAACCCCAATGGTACTATACAACCCTTTCCCTACTCAGTAGAAACAACATCTAATTTTGAACACACCGCAACCCTTGCAAGGGGGAAACGACAGTTCACATCCTCCTTCCTTTGTTGAAGGATCATCAACTGTTTAGACCTTTGAAACGGTTGATCCTCAAACATGAGGCAAGAATTATTGAACTCCTATTACTAACGCTCATGAAACTGCCTCGAGTTGAAATCCACCGCCGCCTAACGATCTTCATATCGAAAATCCTGTGGCTAATCTTGTGATTCACTCCCCTAAAGGGGAACTTCACCGCATGACACACAATATCTCTACACGTGCTTCCCAAAACTATAGTATTGTAGAATATTTGGCGTAAGCATCGTCAGCCATGTCTACACTCGAAGTATTGCAAACCTGTCCAACATAACGGAAAGCTATGCTTTCAGCCATTGGTGGATTTGATCCTCAAGATTCCATGCTAGCAATTTTTGACATGGAGAAAAGTAAGCCTTTCCTTTCCTACCAACTTGCTTTTTCAGGTGTAGGTTATATCGAAAGGTAGACTATCCATAGAATGGTCATTGACGACAGCGCGTCGACCTGTGTCATGTCCAATTCATGTTGGCTCGCTCTGGGTTCTCCCACCTTGACTCTGCTATTGAATTCCCTTAAAGTATTTGATGGCCACACTTTCATCCCGAAAGGATACCTTTCCAGCTACCCCATCACTTTGAGTGGGAAAATAGTAACGATGGATATTGAAGTCGTAGATCATCATCTTGACTATAATCTAGTTTTGGGCCGCAGTTGGACTTATCTCATGACTGCCGTTGTTTCTTTGGTCTTTCAACTCATCCTCTTTCCATTGGAAGGGGAAATAGTCACAGTGGACAAGCTGCCCTACTGTATCCCTGATTAATCCCCATTTCCTAGTAGCATCGTGCCCTTAGTGCGTGGCACACTTGACTCTTATGTTAGTGTTGGTACCAGTGTTTTGAAGGGTTCCTCCCTGTTGGGTTGCTTTCCTCTCCCACCACCTGAGGTTCCACAGATGGTTTCTATTGTCTCCACCATTCATCATGACCCACCCGATCCCTGAATCTTCCCAGCCCCTTCAGTCATTGACTCTTATGGAGAACAAATGCCACTTTCACCAGCCAAATTGGCTTATCAAGCCATTCAATCTGCATCTGATTCTTCTGCTGCTTTGGTTACAACCAATGGTATAGCCTCCTCTCACATTACATATCCTTCTAACAATATCCTCAATGAAGTCCTACCTACAGATGAAGCTATTCGAGAGATCCTGTCATTAGAAGAGCGACCTTAGGAAAATTCTCATCACTGCGCTTCGATATCTGATACGGACGCGATATCTGTACAAATCCTGCCTTTTGACCCACCTAAGATTGTTACCTTGATTTATACGACTATCTAAACTATGGATTCAGAAGGGAAATTGGGAAATATTTCCAAGAACATGCTCATCGATGTCTCGGTCAAAACATGCGCCGTGGAAAACATTCATATTGGAGCTAACTGCAATCCTGAGGAAATTACTAGCTTCACCTATCCTTTTAAGGACTTTCGTGATGTTTTCCCTTGGTCTTACGAGGAAATGCTTGGCATAAATCCTTCTATTGTTGAGCATGAGATCAATATTTATAAAACTACTAGAGGATTTACACCATTTCAACTTGCCTACAATTTGGAAGTAGTTCTTCCTATCGAGTGTGTTATCACCAAAAAATTGATCATCTAGCCTAATTTACTAGATGGATCAAAGTACACCATGTAAAGCCAATTTTACCATAGTAAAATTGCTTTCACTATGAGAAATTACTTAATAAACCACCTTTGTTAAGTAATTTATAGTTAAACCCATGAATAATAATTAAATAAATCACTATGAGCATGAGTTTGAGTTGGTAGACTTGGAAATAGAAAATGAGCCCTCAAGCATGCAACAAATTATCAAATAAAAAGACTCTCAGATTAGAGAACTCATGGATAACATGGCAAGGGCAAGGTTTGTCATATCATTCCTAGAACAAGAAAACAGTAAGCTACATGCCAAAGAACTTATCATGGAAAAAGAGCAAGATAAACTATTGCAGAAAGAAAGCAAGGGAAAAGCAATATTGGAGATCAATTAACCTGAAGAAACTAAAGGACAAGGCAAGAAAAAGAGGCCAAGAACCAAAGGGCTCAAGAAAGCATTGAAAGAGGAGAAAAAGCACATCTTGCTGGATGGAGAGCTAGAGTTGGAGGACATAATTGCCTTAGAGGTTAATGAGGATAGGGAGTATTGGTTAGATAAGGTTAATAACCACTTTGAGAAGCTTCTGGAAAAGGCCAATAGAGATAACCAACTAATAAGGCACATGGCACATCACTACCAGACTAGGAATATGATTTGTAACATAAGGTCAAACAACTGGAAAACAAGCTCAAAGCAACCCTAAAGCACCAAAGTGAGAAGGGTAACTTAGAGACGCTTGCTGAAGCATCCATTAGGGCTAAAAATACCTCATTATGCAGCTCTTGACCAATTTTGGAGAAATTCTAAAGATTTTTGGTTTTTTGGCTATTTTGGTGCCTAATTAAGAAATTTGGCTAGTCACAGAAGCGCAATGCCTTGGTGTTGCATTTTTTCCTCAGGAACTCAAATCACAAATGGTTTGCAGTTTTGGAAATCCCATGGCATAATCTAAAAACACATTTCATCAGATTTTCCAGAGAGAGACCAAATTTAGAGAAAGAGAGGAAAAAGTGGTCAAACATCATTATTTTGGCCCTCTTTTTGATAGGCTCTATGCTTATGGAGTAACCTTGGGAGAATGGATTTGTTAAGGCCTTCCCATGGGTAATTTTCAAAAATTCAAGGTGTTCTGGAAACTCAACTTGAAAATATAGTTGACCATTCTTTCCGATATTTATTTGCACCTCAGGAAGACACCTTAAAGTGTTCTCAAAATCGGCGCTGCACTTTTGCAAATTTCTATGTTTTTCATTTAAATTTCACTGTGTAAATTTCCTAGTTTTTAGTTTGACTTGGTCAAAGTCAAAACTCTTGATGTAATTGAAGGTAGTTCGAGGTTAGATGATGTAAGCATGAATAAATGAACATGATAGGTAGTTTTTTTGATTTAATAGGCCTCATTAAGGAAGAAAATCCAAATCAAAGTCTACAAGAAGTGTTTGTATTTGACCTTCTCACTCTCACCTGTTGGTTGAGAGAATATTGGAATCAGTTCCACCACCTAGGAATTTTCCTGAAGGTGGGGAAGTAGTTCAATTGAGTCTATATGCACTATTTCTCATTCAGAGAGAAGCGTTGGACTTTTGTGGAGCAGGCTTGTATGCTTATGTTTTCTTCAGCCAATACAGGAGTAGTTGCAGCTATATTTTAGGAACTCTACTTCTGTTAGGGTCCCACCCTAACCCCCTTATTTATGTAATAGGATCGAGTCATAGTTATAGTTAAGTAAAGAGTCAATAAAACCCATATTAATAATTGTAAGTGGTTAATCCGCATTTAATGAAGGGACCACAGTTAGTTGCAAATGGGCTATGGTATTAGATAGATGGTATTAATAAGAACCATGGTATTGCCCCATGGTATTGCATGTATGAATCCTATATAAAGGATAGAGACTCCCCTCAAGGAGCATTGTGTCTTATTTTGTATTGAGCTCAGCTCTATTGGAGGTTGCCCCCTCGAGATGGAAAGTGAACATTGCTTTCTAAATAATAAAATACTTGCTGATTATTTCTCATTGTTCTATTTTCTGGGTATATTTCTTCGCATATTTGGTATTCTGGTATCGTCTTGCAGGTTAAGAGCATAACAAGTGGTATCAGAGTGCTTTCTAGGGCCGGTGGGATCTCCAATTTTTAGCATATTTTTTTTTGTCTAGAGACGTGTTCCGACGTCTTTAAACCACAGGATCTTTCGTTGAGCGCATAAACCTGAGGAATTGGGGAGGCATGCACGCAGGAAATACAAGAGGTGGTCACGCTTGTTGGACTCCCTTGTAACCCCTGTGGGTACCCCTTTGAGTAGTAGTGCATTAGACAGAACCGCGCACGGACTGTCTTCCAAGTACTCTCTGGGTATATTGGAAGCCCCCTAGCTCCCTTGAAACCTCGCCATAGATAAACCATCGGCCGTTTGCTACTACAACACATCGAGAACAACACTCAGAGAGATTACTCGGGTGTACGATAGGGTAGTCGTGTTGTACAACTAAGGGTACGGTTGATCCTCCTTGGTTAGTACCCTAAAAAATTGGGCCGAGTACTACGGTCAGACCCTTATGTATATTGCGATCTATAGCACTTGACACTCCTGGAGACCATAGTTCCCTTCTCTATCTCTGGATCACACATACTCATTACCAAATTAGATCTCACAAGTGGGGTTTTTGGTCGCTGCAGCAACAATTGGTTCTGCCGTTTAGATCTAACAGATTAACCATTCAGATCTATCAGATCCATCATATCCGCAGCAGCAATCAGTTCCACCATTCATATCTCTAAGATCCATTAGATCCGCCATCCAGATCTAGTAGTTTGGGCTCTGTAGCTGTCACAACAATCAGATTCGCCATTTAGATCTGACTAATTGTGTGGGTTCCTATACCTGGGCGTGATTTTCGCAGGACTTTGGGTAGCATTGACATTTCTGGGATTCGACTACTGCAGTATTCCTAAGCAAGGAGTAAAACTCTTATTGGTGACTTAGCCCATAAGAATCAGGTCAACGAGCTGAGCAAGGTGGTACCATTCAATTGTTAGGGCCAAAAATTTTTAGCGGTCCCAAATTTCAAGTGCATCGGATCGGTGCATGGTACAAACTAGAGCTCAAGCTATGGCCAATGAGAGGATCGACAAACTTGAATGAACATTGAATGAGGTACTGTCATTGCTGAAGAACATAAATGAAACACTCTCAAAGGGCAAGATGCAGGAACGCGCGGAGGCATATATTGGCAATGAAAACAGTGAGGGTGAGTTTAGCCAGTCTCTTCACGTCTTTGGCACCCACCAAAAATCCCATCCCCGACCACCCAAGCTAGACATGTATAAATTTGATGGCTCACACCCAGCCGCATGGATAGCACAAATGGAGCAATATTGCACTCTAAATTACATCCTAGATAATGCGACTCAACTTAGTGTGGGTATCATGTACTTGGACAATGAAAGATGGCGATGGTGGCAATGGCATCAACGTTGCTATGGAAGGCCCTTGACTTGGGAGACATTAAAAAAAGCTCTTATGGATCACTTTGACCATGAAACTGACTTTTTGGGTCGTCTCACTAAGCTCCGAAAGACATGAATAGTGAATGAATATATTACAGCCTTTGAAGCCTTAGCTTTCCGCATTGGAGGTCTACAAGATGAGTTCTACACGAAATGTTTTGTTAGTGGTCTTAAAGAAGCCATACAAGCACACGTCCGACTGCACCATCCTCGCTCATGGATACATGCTTGCAGGATAGCTCGTGAAGTAGAATGTGCATTAACGGCCAGTCTAATCGCCCAAATTTCATCGCCAAGGGTCGCCCCCCACAGGCTCAAAGCACTACCCAAACACTCAAGGTTCAAAAGGTGTCACCAGCAGAAATGACAAAAAGAAGAAAGCAAGGATTATGTTACTACTGTGATGAGAAATACTCCCCTGGGCATAAATGCAAGGAGCCCAAATTCTTTCAAATTGATGCTACTGATCACAGTTCATTGGAGGCAGCCCCACCACTTGAGGAACCAAAGGAGGAAGAAGAGGACAACCAGCAGGACAATGTACTTGAAGAACCAGTTATTTCACTGCATGCTTTGGCAGGGATTTCTTCGCCTCAAACTCTCAAAATCAGAGGTTTTATTAAGCATCTCCTAGTAGAAGTCTTGATTGATAGTGGAAGTACACATAATTTTATCCATCAAAGAGTCGCGGAAGCAGTGCATTGGTTTGTCTGAGTAGTTTCTAACTTCCAGGTCCAAATTGTTGATGGGGGAACAATGAAATGTGAAGGCCGTTGTGAAAATGTCAAACTTCAAATGGGGGATTATCAGTTAAAGACCCACATGTTTGCCATACACATGGGAGGGTGCGACACTGTCCTCGATGCTAAATGGATTCGCACACTTGGTCCAATCACAATGGATTTCCAGGAGTTATATATGAGCTTTACGCAGAACAACCACACACATACCTTCCGCGGACTCCAGGCAGGAGCTCCCTTTATCATTAGCTCACATCAGATGGAAAAATTGTTAAAAAAGGGCCACCATAGAATTATAGTTCAATTTAATGCCATCCAGGCCTTGAAACCCAATTCTCTTCATATTCATCCTGAGATGCAACAGATCTTAAACAACCATCTGCCAGTCTTTGACAAGCCTCATGAGCTTCCACCCTTGAGAGGGGAACATGATCATAGCATTACTTTGGTCCCAGGGGCCCAACCACCAAATGTGTGCCCATATAGATATCCGTTCTTGGTGGTCTCCAGTATTGTAGCAATAATGCTACAACTCCTGGAACTCCCTTCTTTAATTTTATCAACCCGGTAGTTCGTAACAAACTTGGAAGTGACGGTGCTGTATGCACAAGTACTAGCTCTTGCCGCAGCTGTCACTTGGTCAGCTGGCACAAGTCCGCTAGGGGCTTAAGACAACTTCTATGAGCTCTTAGAAGAAGCTTTTTAACTGATGGATGAAAGCTAACTCAAAGGAAGCTAATCTACTTGCGGAAAGAAACTGAAAGCCAAAAAGAAACGCAAACCCTAGCAAACCCTAATTCTACCAGCTAGTCCTACTGATGCAAAGATGAGAATGAAAACTACTGAAAGAGACGCCATTACTTCTATGGAGGTAAGATACATGTGTCTAGACTACCTCTACCTGAAGAAAACATCTTTTTGTATTTTTGAATAAGTTATTAGAATTATCATGCATGTGCTTTTAACTAGCTTTTAACTGTGCAGAGGTGGATCAAGGAGGAGAAATGCTTGGAAGAGGTCGGGAAGGTTCAGAGAGGGTCTAAGGAGTCCCTAACACCCTTCCAGAGAGTTTTACAAAGTTTCACTGCCAAGAAACCGCGTTTCTGAGCTTCTACAGGAAGTCTGCAGGGGTTCTACAGGATGTTCTAGGATTTCTACAGGATGTTCTGTAATTTTTCTATAGGATGTTCAGAAATGGGGTTTTGAAGCATGGATGGAGGGAAAAAGGTGGAAGAATGAGTATGGAGGTGAAATAGGGGTGTAGGGGAGTTCAATACTTGGAGGATGGAGTTGAGGAGTGGCGTAGATGGTGAGATTTGTTCAAGGAGGGATGAAACGATGTTGCACAAGAAGATGAGAATCATGGCAAAGTAAGCGAATGAGGCAAATGTAAGGTAAGGGTTCTGAGTGAAGGGTGAAGCAGGTAGGTTGGATGGAGTATGGGCAGGTAAGGAAGGATAACAGGTACTCTGCAAGCGGTTTTTCAAACTGAACAAACAAACACTTATAAAACCTATGACCTAGTTACTTCACTCTAATTTGACCTAACAGCAAAAGGAAATGAACAGAAGTTTATTCGAAATGAAATACGTGAAATAACTATGCAACTAAGCAATCATAAACTAAAGCATGCAATCAAAACTGATATCAAGTTCGACAACTAAAAATCCAACACTACTAATTGCATGGTGAAGCAAAAAGACAATGTTTTTGTTGGCAGCAAAGTCACATTGGTCCCAGCTCATGATTCCACTGAGGGGGAGGTGAGATCCAAAGTACTTGGTAGCCTTTTTCTGAATATATTCCCTGTGATTAACCAATCAAGTAAATCTGAACATGAAGAACCTTTTTAATCATCAAGAGCAACTTAAATAACAACACAACATTTAAATCTAAATAGCAGATTTTATTCTAAGAATGCAGCAAAGACACATGAAAGTAAACAAAGGAGGTATTGGGTGCTTGAGATGGGCCCAACCCCAAGAGCTATAGCCTCCTAAGAGAGATTTAGAGCTGGTGCAAAGCTGGATTCATCTTTATTGAGCAAGAAAAGAAGAGTTACATCAAAACTGTCCACAAGGAGAACTTGAAAATGAGCTGAAAGCAAAGCTAATCTATTGCCTAAAAATCGAAATACAAACTAGCTAACTTCTGCCTACAAAATGAATAACCATTGGCCAAATACTAGCTAACCAAAATGACTAATTGAAATGAGGCCCTAAGCCCTCTTATTTATACAAATTGAGGACCCCAACAGTCCTCCTAAACTTTAGGGACTCGGCTGCCCAAAACTTGTAGTTAACAGCAGTCCTACTTGACTTGCTTGGCTGCCCTTGTGCTAATTGATTTGGTGGCCCTTGAACTCCAAGATGATGGTGGAGAATTCGAGGTAAGGGCCCGTAAATGAAGGGGACACCTTCCTACAAATCCTCTTCCTTGTTCTCCCACGAATTTGGCTGCCAAGTGCTCATTAAGACCTTCAATTTTGTCTCCAAATTGACCAAAAATGCTACACAAAGCACCCATTAGACTTGTTGGCATAATGACTAACCCAATTCACTCTATTAGCATAAATATAATAAAAAACATGCAATAAAATAATGAGAATGGTGGATTAAGTCGAATTAGGAGGTTGAATGAGCCCAAATAATTATCCATTTTTGGGGCTCATCATCACCCCCCTACTGAAAGTGTTGCTCATCCTCTAAGCAACCAATCTATCTCCTCATCTTTGATGGATCTGGTGGCCTCCCTGTCATGCTAAGCTTCTGAATTGATGTCCTCTTCTCGGTCATGAAATCATGCTTTTCTCTCTGCTTCTTCCCACTGCCTGCTCCTTTTCCTAGAGAATTCTCAGCTTTGGTATGATTGTGCAAGTATATTCAATCAGATGGTGGCAATGGTGGTGAAAGGAGATGAAATCAGTGGAGGATGGAAGAAAAGAGTGGTTGCATGCCTCCTCAACAAACTTCAAGCTTCAAATCCCTCTCCATAATTGATTCTGGCCTGCCCAAAGGCTTCTACAGGATGTTTCTGGTAAAAATATAGAACTTCCTGTAGAAAGTCCTATAGCTTCCTGTAGAAGGTTGAACCATGACTAAATTTTGTCCGAACTCTGAAGAAAATGAGTGTTCATGGAGGGGATGAATGTGAGGATGCCTGGGAACTTGGTAGGGACCCTTCTGCTTGTGTTGGGAGGCCCCCTTTCGGCATTGTGTTCCTGCAACATCTTCAGCGTTAACTCCCACAACAGCACATTGACATTGGTGTCTCCTGTAATGTTACCCAAAAACCTCTAAAACAACATAAAAGGAGCAAGCACCATTCCCCTAAACCAAAACTTAAACGGCCCCTCTGAAAAATGGTAGCTGCATGCAGAGCCTCAGTCAATCTTCACTGATGAGTATATTGTCCGCACAAACCAAAGGCATGCATAGAAACCTATTGTACCGGTCAGAACAAAAAATGAGTATGACATGATGGGCATGTAGCCAAAATATAAAATTCTAGAAACAAGCTTTGTCATCTCCAGCTTGGTGAAGAAATAGAATGTGGCATAGAGAAACAGGTAAAGTGCTGAGGAGCTTGCAGTCAAATAAGATCTCCACCACCAGTTGTAATCTTCACTGCACAATTCGAAGTAGCACAGGACAATGGTGATCTCTGCACATGTAACAATGAGGATCACAAAGACACTGAACAGGAACCCAAATATATAGTAGAACTGATGCAGCCATATTGAAGTTAATATGAAGAATAGTTCAATGAATACAGCTCCAAAAGGCAACATGCCTCCAATTGGTATTGAGAAAATGAGCTGCATATACCAAGCTTGCTCTGGAATCTGCCTGGGGATTTTATTGGTCTTCACTGGATCTTCAATTGCAGGTTTCTTGTAGCCAAAGTAACTGCCCACAAAGACCAATGGCACAGAAATTTCAAACCATAAAAGGACCAAGGCAAACATAGTCCCGAAAGGAACTACACCAGATGATTTTTTTTCCCCATAGCAGTGCATTGAGAATAAAGAAAATGCAAAAGGTAATGCCTGGAAATAAGAATACTGTCTTCAGCGTGTTCCTCCTCTATTCTGTGCCCTTGAACATATTATATAGACGTAACGATGCACACCCTGCAAACAAACCCATAAACACCCATAATAGCAGCATAGCTGTCATCAAACCTCCACGGTTCGAAGGAGAAAGGAAACCAAGGACTGCAAATATCATTGTCACTGGTGTCATGGCAAAAAAAACTGAACTCCAGTTCCCACATAGACACAAAGTAAGCTTGCATTGGTTGGGGCCCTGACCACATCTCCATGGACCGACTTCCATCCTGTTTCCTCTGGAGCCTCATCCTGTGTTTCTAATTGGTTGTATTTTGAGATATCCCGATACAATGTTCGCATCATGATCATTGCAACCGTTCCGGAGAGAAATAAAACAATCATCAATGAGTTGATGATAGAGAACCAATGGATCTGATCATCTGTCATAAGAAGGTAAGTATCCCAACGTGATGCCCATTTCATAGGGCTTCTCCCGGAAAGTAACATCATAAGTGAATATAACTTCTTTGTCTTCTACAACTTTTTGGGGAATCTCAAAATTTGACACTGTATGCTTGGTATTTGGATCACAGGTTGTCAAATGGGCTTTGACATTATCCCATGGTTGTTCATACTCATGCTTTACACTCACTGAGAATTGCCACCCTCGACGTGAATAGTCCAAGATTCTTCGTATGCTGGGTTTCCTGTGGCGCAGCTTCCTGTAGAAACGCCTATAGAGTGCCCGGCTTCTGTAGGATGTCTCTGCGCCTTTGAATGATCTTGGTATGCAGGAGAATTTTGAACAAGCCAAAAATCTTGGTGAAGGACGTCAGTTTAACAGAATTCAGAGGCAGAGGATTCAGCCGAAGAGGTTTGCAAGTGTAAATGAATTAGTAGTTAACGTGAGTCTTCAGCCGAGCATTCCTTTAATTATTGCATGATTTGTGGTGAGGTGGCAGAGACGTGCGCTGCTCATGCAAACTGTTGGTCCCGTGCAGTGCCATCTACCTATAATGCCTTACCCTTAGTTGCACTGGAGTTTAAAATATCCACAATTGTCTGTGTTTTTTCAAATTTCACGTGAGTTGTCTAACACATACGTTGCATGATTCCTGGCTGATTGATGGAGAATTGGACAAGGAACTATCAGCTCAATCCTACTATATTTGTGGCTCAATTCCACCATTCCATTCATTGATGCAGTTTTTAAATTAGAATTGTGCAATAGAAGAATGAGTTTCAGTCACGTACCTGAAGTCAAATGGCTGCTGTGAGGTGCTGAGGCTAGTCATTGCTGCATGCACTGGTTTCTTTGGTTGCATGAGGGCTTGGCTGATGATTTATGGTTTTTTTTTCCTTGTGCAGGTGTCCTCTGGCCGGATCCCAGCTGCAGGAGTTCATTTCCACGTTCAGATCTGCACCTTCAAGCTGCTGCTGCTGAATTTTCACAGGACCAGAACTTGTTTTCGCCATTGCTCCCAAACGGTAAACCGGATCGATCTGAAAATTTCCGAGCATGTTCCTATCATCATGATGCACCTCCCATAGCAAAATCATGATCAATGGATGCACAAATTTCGAGAAAAATGGAAAATGGCTGAAGATTTCAGAGATCAATTTCTCGGAAACCGTGCATCGGAATTGGCTGAAACTGCTTGGGTAGGTTACTATAAGCCATATGCATCTCCCCATGAAACAGGTTTTAAAACAGATGCACGGATATGGAGAAAATGCAAAAATGGCTGACGGTGATGGAGGCAGATTTCTTGGAAACCGTGCACCGAAATTGGCTGAAACTGCTCAGGCATGTTGCCATCACCCCCGTACAATTCCCCATAAAATGGGTTTTCAAATGGATGCATGGTTTTCAAGTTATGGAAGAAACAAATTCTATTCTATGTGTTTTTTCTTCAAGGCATTTTGTAGTTTTGTTACATGGTAAGAAAAACTGAGCTTGGGTTGTGATGCAGGCATGGAGATGATGGAGGAGGAGTTTGAAAAGTGCAGGAGTACTTCTGAACCCTTGAGGAAGCTACCATGTTCGCCAAACCACCTTTTTGAAATCCATTTCTAGCTTCCTACAATTTCTACAGGAACTTCCTGTAGAAGCACAATGAAGAAGCACAATGAGGTGGAAAAGATGATGGAGAAAGGCAAGGGATGGACACAGAGGTGCTTGCAGGCCTAACTAACAGATTCCAAGCTTTATGTTCCCTTCCAAAATCAAATCTGGCTCGCTTGAAGGTTCTACAAGATGTTTCCTGTAGAAATACAGAACTTCCTTTAGAAGGCACAAAAATTCCTTTGACCTTGTTTTGAGTGACCCTCCTGACCTGCAATGTCATTGCTGCAACCTGAAATTATTCAATGGAAATTAGATTTATTTTTATTTTTCTTTTTCTCTTTTTTTTTTTTTTTAAAACAACTAGGGCGCCTCATGGAGGTTTTCACCCTAATTGCCTGCCCTGGGCACCTCCAAGGGAGGTTTTCACCCAGAGATCTTATTCTCTTTTCTCTTTTTTCCCAACCCATTGACCGCCTCATGGAGGTTTTCAATCAATGAGCCAATCTAAGGCGCCTCCGAGGAGGTTTTCACCTTAGGTTTTTATTCTCTTCTTATTTTCATTTTTTTCCTCTTTTTTTTTTTTTCTCTACCCTACCCTACTTGAAAAACAAAATCATTTTCAAGTGTAAGAATACTTCCAATGGAGCCATGTGCACATCAAGATTAGAGACAAGATGATGTGAAGGCTCGAAATGCATGCTTTGATAGGTATCCGGATTTCAGAGACCAAATGATCTGACTTTGAAGGGATCAAACATAGCTGAAGAAGATAGTACCGCTGCAACTTAGTGACCGTCTGAAACCATATCTCAATATAGCTCTGATATCCTTGGTTCTTTTGCTGATCTGGATCATGTTTCATGTCACCTTCTAACATGACTTTCTCATCTTCCTCTTTTTGCTGATCTTTCTCTTGAATACATGGAAGATTTGATGGTAACCATGAGGGATATTTCTTTATCTCTGCTTCTGATGTCTTCTCTTCATCAAGTAAAGCCCATGGTTCTTTGATTTCCTCTTCTGAATATTTTTTTGCCTAATGTGGTCCTTCAATGCTTTCAATATAGTCTCTTTTTTGCAATACTCTTCCTGAGCTATGGTGAAGATCATTGAGCTCTAGAGCAGTTTTTTGGACATGTTGTGCCTCAGCTTTGCAATTGGGTTGAGCTGCTCCCTGGTATGGTTTTGGAAATGGTGGTACGGGTAGTTGGGTGGAGGTGTGTATTTGAGATGGATGCGGATGGGGTTGTGGTTGGGTAGGCATTTGGGGTTGCCTTGGTGGAGAAGGAGGTGATGGTTGCGGTTGAGCAGGTGGTGGAGGAAAAGAAGTGGGAGGAGTGTTGTACTGGGGCCTCCACCCCTGATGAGGTGCATTCCACTGAGGCTGTGGCTGAGCATAAGAGTGAAACGAATGAGCAGCTGGTTGGGCATAATATGGATCTATGAAGGAACAAGGGGGAGGTGTGAACCAAGAAGGATGAGGAGGGGGACCCCAAGAAGGCATGAAAGTGGCTTGATAGGGGTCATAATAGGTCTCGGATGTCCCTTGCAGTTCCTGCTGATAAGATCTAGGTTCATGTGGCCTCCTTTGGTTCATATAATAGAGTGATTCAGTGGCTCCTTTGGCTCTCTGATATGCAGCTTTGATTCTGGGTAAGGAAGGGCACTGATTTGTAGGATGGTATTCTTCACAGACAAAAACACACTTCTATGGAGTAGAATGGACATTCGTTCCTAGGATGCTTTCTAGTGCACCTAGGACAAAAAATGGCCAAAGCCCTCTTGGCTTCTTCTTGCTTCTTTTGGATCTGCAAGGTGTCCAGTTGCATGGCAAGAAACTGCCTCATATCACTATTGAAATCTTCGATCTGATTTTCAAATTCGTCTTTGGACAAGGTGCTGCTCCCAACATTTCTGCTTGTAGCCATTTGCTCCAGAGGAATGGTTTCTTCTTTTTCTTCCCTTGAGGTTCTTCAAATATGTCTTGCTGTCCACCTAAGGGTTCTTTAATCATAGCCATCGAAGAAGAGAGAATGTTGGCTGTGTGAAGCAGTGGGGGTGTTGTGCAATCATTTTTCTAACTTATCTCTACTCCTACAAGGCATGAAATGAAATCTTTTTGGTTGATTTTTGCTTTTTTCTACTTCTACCTACAAAACTGAAATAGATTGAACTGCAACTAACTATCTTGCTAAGATGAAAGTGCGGAATAGAAATGAAAGCAGGAAAGGACTAATGTATTTTGCTCAAATGAAATTGCAGGAATGAAATGCTAGGCTACGCTTGCAGAAATGAAATTGCGGAATTGAAATGCTAATCTACGCTTGCAGAATTGAAATTGCGGAATTGAAATGCTAATCTATGAAAGTGGGAAATGCTAATCTACTTTTGCAGAAACGAAATTGCATAATGGAAATGAAATAAACTACTTAGCAGAAGGCGAGAGCAGGAAAATAGAAGAAAAGCAGCAATCACAAATACTCTGATGCTTCCCCGACAACGACGCCAAAAAGATGGTGGGCCCCAGTATTGTAGCAATAATGCTACAACTCCTGGAACTCCCTTCTTTAATTTTATCAACCCGGTAGTTCGTAACAAACTTGGAAGCGACGGTGCTATATGCACAAGTACTAGCTCTTGCCGCAACTGTCACTTGGTCAGCTGGCACAAGTCCGCTAGGGGCTTAAGCCAACTTCTATGAGCTCTTAGAAGAAGCTTTTTAACTGATGGATGAAAGCTAACTCAAAGGAAGCTAATCTACTTGCGGAAAGAAACTGAAAGCCAAAAAGAAACGCAAACCCTAGCAAACCCTAATTCTACCAGCTAGTCCTACTGATGCAAAGATGAGAATGAAAACTACTGAAAGAGATGCCATTACTTCTATGAAGGTAAGATACATGTGTCTAGACTACCTCTACCTGAAGAAAACATCTTTTTGTATTTTTGAATAAGTTATTAGAATTATCATGCATGTGCTTTTAACTGGCTTTTTACTGTGCAGAGGTGGATCAAGGAGGAGAAATGCTTGGAAGAGGTCGGGAAGGTTCAGAGAGGGTCTAAGGAGTCCCTAACACCCTTCCAGAGAGTTTCACAAAGTTTGGCTGCCAAGAAACCACGTTTATGAGCTTCTACAGGAAGTCTGCAGGGGTTCTACAGGATGTTCTAGGATTTCTACAGGATGTTTTGTAATTTTTCTACAGGATGTTCAGAAATGGGGTTTTGAAGCATGGATGGAGGGAAAAAGGTGGAGGAATGAGTATGGAGGTGAAATAGGGGTGTAGGGGAGTTCAAGACTTGGAGGATGGAGTTGAGGAGTGGCGTAGATGGTGAGATTTGTTCAAGGAGGGATGAAACGATGTTGCACAAGAAGATGAGAATCATGGCAAAGTAAGCGAATGAGGCAAATGTAAGGTAAGGGTTCTGAGTGAAGGGTGAAGCAGGTAGGTTGGATGGAGTATGGGCAGGTAAGGAAGGATAACAGGTAGTCTGCAAGCATTTTTTCAAACTGAACAAACAAACACTTATAAAACCTATGACCTAGTTACTTCACTCTAATCTGACCTAACAGCAAAAGGAAATGAATAGAAGTTTATTCGAAATGAAATACGTGAAATAACTATGCAACTAAGCAATCATAAACTAAAGCATGCAATCAAAACTGATATCAAGTTCGACAACTAAAAATCCAACACTACTAATTGCATGGTGAAGCAAAAAGACAATGTTTTTGTTGGCAGCAAAGTCACATTGGTCCCAGCTCATGATTCCACTGAGGGGGAGGTGAGATCCAAAGTACTTGGTAGCCTTTTTCTGAATATATTCCCTGTGATTAACCAATCAAGTAAATCTGAACATGAAGAACCTTTTTAATCATCAAGAGCAACTTAAATAACAACACAACATTTAAATCTAAATAGCAGATTTTATTCTAAGAATGCAACAAAGACTCATGAAAGTAAACAAAGGAGGTATTGGGTGCTTGAGATGGGCCCAACCCCAAGAGCTATAGCCTCCTAAGAGAGATTTAGAGCTGGTGCAAAGCTGGATTCAGCTTTATTGAGCAAGAAAAGAAGAGTTACATCAAAATTGTCCACAAGGAGAACTTGAAAATGAGCTGAAAGCAAAGCTAATCTATTGCCTAAAAATCGAAATACAAACTAGCTAACTTCTGCCTACAAAATGACTAACCATTGGCCAAATACTAGCTAACCAAAATGACTAATTGAAATGAGGCCCTAAACCCTCTTATTTATACAAATTGAGGACCCCAATAGTCCTCCTAAACTTTAGGGACTCGACTGCCCAAAACTTGTAGTTAACAGCAGTCCTACTTGACTTGCTTGGCGGCCCTTGTGCTAATTGATTTGGTGGCCCTTGAACTCCAAGCTGATGGTGGAGAATTCGAGGTAAGGGCCCATAAATGAAGGGGACACCTTCCTACAAATCCTCTCCCTTGTTCTCCCACGAATTTGGCTACCAAGTGCTCATTAAGACCTTCAATTTTGTCTCCAAATTGACCAAAAAGGCTACACAAAGCACCCATTAGACTTGTTGGCATAATGACTAACCCAATTCACTCTATTAGCATAAATATAATAAAAAACATGCAATAAACTAATGAGAATGGTGGATTAAGTCGAATTAGGAGGTTGAATGAGCCCAAATAATTATCCATTTTTGGGGCTCATCAGTTCTCCCAAAAGAATGAAATAGAAAAAATAATCAAGGAACTTTTGGAAGCAGGGGTCATTGGTCCGAGCATTAGTCCTTATTCATCACCGCTGGTCATGGTGCTCAAGAAATATGGGGAATGGTATATGTGTCCGGACTTCAGGGCCCTTAATAAGTTGACAGTCAAAGATAAATTTCCCATCCTGGTTGTCGATGGTTTGCTGGATGAACTAAATGGGGCTCAATTCTTTACTAAGCTTGATCTTCACTTCGGCTACCACCAAATTCGCATGAAAGAAGTAGACATTCAAAAGACTGCTTTCTGAACTCATGAAGGCCATTATGAGTTCTTGGTTATGCCATTCGGTCCTTGTAATTCCCCATCCACTTTTCAGAGCCTTATGAACCACCTGCTCAAACCATATCTCAGAAAATTTGTCCTTGTTTTCTTTGATGTCATCCTCATCTATAGTCGCACCTAGGCCGCACATCTTCAGCATGTAGATCTACTCTTGCAACTGCTCTGCAAGCATAAATTATTTGTCAAGATGTCCAAGTGTTCTTTTGGCATGGAAGAAGTTGAGTATTTGGGCTACATTGTGGGGCGTGAAGGTGTCAGGGTGGACCCTAAAAGATATAGGCAATGTAGGATTGGCCTCAACCTGAGACCTTGAAGAGCCTGAGAGGATTTTTGGGTCTCACAGGCTACTATCGCAAATTTTTCCGCAATTATGGTTGCATTGCTAGGCCCCTCACTCAACTCCTCAAGAAAAATTCATTCCTTTGGAATGATGAAGTGCAACAGGTCTTTACAGCTCTCAAACATGGCATGTGTTCCACTCTAGTCTTAGCACTACCCGACTTCACCAAATCTTTTGCGATTGAATGTGATGCTTTGGGTACGGGTATTGGGGCGGTCTTAATGTAGGAAGGTCGACCCTTGGATTTCACGAACCAACAACTAAGTGGGAAGAATCTGGGACAATCTACCTATGAGAAGGAGATGATGGCCATCTTACATGCAGTAGATACCTAGCGACCGTACTTATTGGGGAGACGTTTCCAAGTCTGCACAGACCATCAAAGCCTTAAATATTTTTTGGAGCAATGCCTATCCTCACCACAACAAAATAAATGGCTCACCAAAATGATGGGATATGATTATGAGATAGTTTACAAGAAAGGGTGCGAAAATATTGTAGCAGATGCATTATCCTGCCAATTTGAGGAGGAAAGTACCCTGCTCGCAATTTCTCTTCCAATTCTAGAATGGATTGAAGAGGCGCGCAAGGAATGGTTTTCACATCCCTGGCTCTTCCAACTCACTACTCAATTACAGGCGGATCCAAATTCCACAACGGGCTACTCGTGGCAGGATGAGATTCTTCGCTACAAGGACAGAGTCATAATATCACCAACATCCACCGGCAAAAGCCACATTCTGGTGGAGTTGCACTCATCTCCCACTGCATGACATTCAGGCTTTCAGAAGACATATGCTTGCACTCAAAGATCATCTTTTTGGATAGGCATGAAAAAGGACATTCTTACTTTTGTAGCTGAATGCGATGTCTATCAGCGCCATAAAGGAGAAACAGTCAAATCCCCAGGCACATTACAACCATTGCCCATCCTTGCCTCAATCTGGACGGAGGTTTCTATGGATTTCATTACGGGTCTTCTAAAGTTAGGAAACAAGTCAGTCATCATGGTGGTTGTGGACAGACTTTCTAAGTATGCTCATTTTGTGCCCTACCCCACCCTTTTACTCCAACTTTGGTTGCCCAATCTTTCATGGATCAGATCTTCAAATTGCATGGCATGCCCACTTCCATTGTGTTTGATCATGACCCGGTCTTCACCACTAACTTTTGGCAGGAACTCTTCCGGCTACAAGGTACCCAACTACAACTCAGTACTTCCTATCATCCACAAACTGATGGTCAAACTGAAGCAATCAACAAATGTCTGGAAACCTACCTTAGGTGTTTCACTTCAGAAAAGCAACATCTCTGGGTACAGTGCTTACCTCTAGCTAAATGGTGGTATAACACCACCTATCATGCCACCACCAAAATGACTCCATATGAAGCAGTTTATGGTCAACTCCCTCCTTCCCCTACTTCTTATATCAAGCGATGCTCGAAGGTACAAGTAGTGGATCAACTCCTATAGAACCACACAACCATGCTGGCCCATCTTCGAAAGAATCTTCATCAAGCTCAAATCCGCATGAAGCAACAAGTAGATCAACATCGCTCAGAACGCCAATTTCAAGAAGGGGATCAGGTATTTTTGAGGCTGCAACCATATAAGCAAACATCACTCAAAGACAAAGGTTTTCAGAAACTATCTCCAAATTTCTACGGACCGTATCAATTACTTCAGCGCATTGGAGAGGTTGCCTACAAGCTAGCTTTGCCACCCACTGCAAAAATCTATCCAGTTTTCCATGTCTCATGCTTCAAGAAAGTGATTGGGAACAATTGCAGAATTCAAACTAGTCTATACCTAAACTGGATGAAGAAGGGTAAATCTGGCTCCAACTTGGACAGGTTTTGGACACACGAGAATGGCACCTGTGTGGCTACATGATCAAGGAAGTCTTCGTCAAGTGGAAAGACACCTCTCCAGAAGATGCAACCTGGGAACCAACCACTATTCTTCAGCAGTTCCTGCAGCTTCAGCCTTTAGGACAAGGCTATTCTTATGGGGGAGTGCATGTTAGGGTCCCGCCCTAACCCCCTTATTTATGTAATAGGACCGAGTCATAGTTATAGTTAAGTAAAGAGTCAATAAAGTCCATATTAATAATTGGAAGTGGTTAACCCGCATTTATTGAAGGGACCACAATTAGTTGCAAATGGGCCATGGTATTAGATAGATGGTATTAATAAGAACCATGGTATTTCCCCATGGTATTTCATGTATGAATCCTATATAAAGGATAGAGACTCCCCTCGAGGAGCATCGTGTCTTATTTTGTATTGAGCTCAGCTCTATTGGAGGTTGCCTCCTCGAAGAGACAAGTGAACATTGATTTCTAAATAATAAAATACTTGCTGATTATTTCTCATTGTTCTATTTTCTGGGTATATTTCTTCGCATATTTGGTATTCTGGTATCGTCTTGTAGGTTAAGAGCATAACAAGTTTAGTGAGTCTATGGTGTTTGTTTCTTCTTTCTATCGGTTTTAATGGATAAATCATCTCTCTTTACATGCTTTATGTTCTTCCTATGAGTTTATTTGCAGTTATATAAACAATAATATTGAAATTAAGCTCTGTTTATGTGGAATTCATAGTTGTGTTTCCCTTCTTCTAAAGCTAATGAATTCATGCCTTCACATTCTCATTAGTCTCTTTTAAACTAAAAAATCTATGCTACATTGACAAACAGTCAAATTGCACCATAACACATTGATATCTAGCTCCTATTATACTTGTTTCTGTATACTTGAAGCCTAGACCTAATTACTTGTTCTAAACCCTAGTCCAACAAACTTAATTCACAAATACTCAAAACAAACTTGCATATCTAGCCTAAAACCTTATTCTTTACAACTTTGCATTGACAAATAATTTTGAGAGATCCCTCTCTGGTTCAGTAGGGCTAGCTACTGAGATGAAAGTGGTTCTAGGTTACCTTTTTCAATTTCCTCCTTACCCTAGGAAATTGTAGGGGATAACACCTTATGAAGAGAAACCTTCTCCGCAGAACTACCCCAAACAGAAAGATGCTGCCAAATCTAACAGTGGGAAAGACAGAAACTATCAAGTTCTCTTGCAAAATCTATGTGGAGGACCACATGACACACAAATGTACTTGTATTCAAGAATGCATGGATATTCTTGCTCAAAATGACACTGGCGGAACCCTAATGGTACTATACAACCCTTTCCCTACTCAGTAGAAACAACATCTAATTTTGAACACACCGCAACCCTTGCAAGGGGGAAACGACAGTTCACATCCTCCTTCCTTTGTTGAAGGATCATCAACTGTTTAGACCTTTGAAACGGCTGATCCTCAAACATGAGGCAAGAATTATTGAACTCCTATTACTAACGCTCATGAAACTGCCTCGAGTTGAAATCCACCGCCGCCTAACGATCTTCATATTGAAAATCCTGTGGCTAATCTTGTGATTCACTCCCCTAAAGGGGAACTTCACAGCATGACACACAATATCTCTACACGTGCTTCCCAGAACTATAGTATTGTAGAAGATTTGGCGTAAGCATCGTCAGCCATGTCTACACTCGAAGTATTGCAAACCTGTCCAACATAACGGAAAGCTATGCTTTCAGCCATTGGTGGATTTGATCCTCAAGATTCCATGCTAGCAATTTTTGACATGGAGAAAAGTAAGCCTTTCCTTTCCCACCAACTTGCTTTTTCAGGTGTAGGTTATATCGAAAGGTAGAACTATCCATAGAACTGTCATTGACGAAAGCGCGTCGACCTGTGTCATGTCCAATTCATGTTGGCTCGCCCTGGGTTCTCCCACCTTGACTCTGCTAGTGAATTCCCTTAAAGTATTTGATGGCCACACTTTCATCCCGAAAGGATACCTTTCCAGCTACCCCATCACTTTGAGTGGGAAAATAGTAACGACGGATATTGAAGTCGTAGATCATCATCTTGATTATAATCTAGTTTTGGGCCGCAGTTGGACTTATCTCATGACTGTCGTTGTTTCTTTGGTCTTTCGACTCATCCTCTTTCCATTGGATGGGAAAATAGTCACAGTGGACAAGCCGCCCTTCTGTATCCCTGATTAATCCCCATTTCCTAGTAGCACCGTGCCCTTAGTGGGTGGCACACTTGACTCTTATGTTAGTGTTGGTACCAGTCTTTTGAAGGGTTCCTCCCTGTTGGGTTGCTTTCCTCTCCCACCACCCGAGGTTCCACAGATGGTTTCTATTGTCTCCACCATTCATCATGACCCACCCGATCCCTGAATCTTCCCAGCCCCTTCAGTCATTGACTCTTATGGAGAACAATTGCCACTTTCACCAGCCAAATTGGCTTATCAAGCCATTCAATCTGCATATGATTCTTCTGCTGCTTTGGTTACAACCAATGGTATAGCCTCCTCTCACATTACATATCCTTCTAACGATATCCTCAATGAAGTCCTACCTACAGACGAAGCTATTCGAGAGATCCTGTCATTAGAAGAGCGACCTTAGGAAAATTCTCATCATTGCGCTTCGATATCTGATACGGACGCGATATCTGTACAAATCCTGCCTTTTGACCCACCTAAGATTGTTACCTTGATTTATACGACTATCTAAACTATGGATTCAGAAGGGAAATTGGGAAATATTTCCAAGAACATGCTCATCGATATCTCAGTCAAAACAAGCGTCGTGAAAAACATTCATATTGGAGCTAACTGCAATCCTGAGGAAATTACTAGCTTCACCTATCCTTTTAAGGACTTTCGTGATGTTTTCCCTTGGTCTTACGAGGAAATGCTTGGCATAAATCCTTCTATTGTTGAGCATGAGATCAAGATTTATAAAACTACTAGAGGCTTTACACCATTTCAACTTGCCTACAATTTGGAAGTAGTTCTTCCTATCGAGTGTGTTATCACCAAAAAATTGATCATCTAGCCTAATTTACTAGATGGATCGAAGTACACCATGTAAAGCCAATTTTACCATAGTAAAATTGCTTTCACTGTGAGAAATTACTTAATAAACCACCTTTGTTAAGTAATTTATAGTTAAACCCATGAAGAATAATTAAATAAATCACTATTTATTTGATTTTCTTCTAGGAATAATTAATTAAACCATTGTTTTATTATTATTCCTTGTCAAATTTGACCCAATCATGAAAAATAAATAGATAAATCAATATTTATCTTAGTTTTTTCTAAGAACAATTAATTAATCAACAATTAATTATTATTTTTTGTTAAATTTGACTAAATCCCTTAGGAATAATTAAATAAGTCCTTATTTGTTTATTATTCTTTAACTAATTCCTTGAGATGATAAATAGATCGTTTATTTATTTATTATTTCTAAATAAAAGTTTAAATACTTTTTCCCTTCTAAACAAATATAATAAAATATTCTAGGTGGTTATTCCAATAATGGGATCAATAATATTTTATTATTGCTCATTATTCGAGGATAACTCAATATTTTGTTATAAATAGAAGGGTTTTCCATTCATTATTTACTTTTGATTATTTTCATTGTTGCACTCACTGTTGTAACTCTGATTATTTTCACTGTCGCACACCATATTTTTGCTGGGTTTTCACATTATAGAGGAGAGAGACTCTACACACGCTGAAGACGTTTGAGGATAGCCAAGAACCCATCCCATAGAGGGGGACTGGTAACATTTATATGTTCTCTTCACATGTGTTATTATAAAATTATTCTTTACATATATGGTTTCCATTGGATGATTGGAGTTATTACTCTTTCCTTTTGTTGTTTAACTATGATTGTGGCATAGATCCAGACTTTGGCAGGTTTTGTTTCTATCAGTTGCAGCAGATCTACAATGTTTAGTAGCCATTTATATTTTTGAGATAGTTTTTCATCCACAACCTTAAGTGGGTTCTTTTCATACATCATTGAGAAGAAAACACTACAACAAAATTGGCGACTCCACTTGGGGAATAATTTCGATTCAGAAACTTGGGTGTCCAATACAAAATTGGCGAATCCACTGGGTTTTATACTTTAGATCCATAAACTTGGGTGACCTTTGGTTTTTAGCTTAGGGTTTCTCTTTTTTTCAATTCTATTAATGTTTCCTAGTTTTTTAACCCTATATCTGATAAATTTCTGACTTCAGCAAGCTTTCTGGTTGTTTTTGCAGGTCACAAGTACTAGTCGCGACAAAGGAAATACTTTTTTCCAGGATTTGCTGACTGGGATCCACACAACAGAAATCATAGTTTTCAGCCCAAAAAGTGCAATTTGGACTCCAGATCGCACCTTTCAGCCCAAAAAGTGTGATCCCTGCAGAGGAGCAGGTCAGTACCTGCGATTTCTGGGTTTTAAGGTTTTTCTCAGATCTGTTTTTGGGTTTTGTAGAGAGCTTTCTGCTGGATTTTTTGACCTCTATGTCATCCCACTTAGGCCTTGATCCACTATGATTTACTCATCGGAGTCAAATTTAGCCTCCCCTAGGGCTTCTAGTACACTTCCACCTTTCTAGGAGGAGTTTCACTGAGTGAGTAGTCTGAGTTTCTACAACGCTTTTAGCCACATTTTCCAGATCTATACCTTTTTGTTTCAGAGTTGTTAAGATAGGTTGTTACCATCCATAGTGTCACATTTCCATTTGTTTGGTCATTTTCCTTAGGGTTCCATCGGTTTCCCTAGGGTCCTTCCAAGCTATGTAATTCGAGCTTCCCTCCAGGGCATACTCAAGTCTCAAATCGTAGAATGACATATTGCTGACTCTGAAGTATGAACTTGCAAATTCGATTTCACCTGCACAACAAACTCGAATTCTCCTCTTCTATATTGTCTTCATCTTCGATACCATGTATATTTTTACTTGTAGATTCAACAACTTATGTGATATTCTAAAACATAAGACAAGAATGTACTCTACTCATCAGCAAAAACCAAAATCGATCGATGAAAACAATAAGCAGAAAAGGAAGAATATCAATCACACATAACACAATATTTTTTTGGGGAAATCAACTACTCAAAACCCCGACTATCTATATTGCATTAAACAGGAGATATTAGAAGAAAATACAATTCTTGTTCAACCCAAACAATCTTTGCACAAGTACAATCTATCTCTCTGCCTCACAAGCTAGCTCAAGCCAACACTTAGCCAATTATGCTACCTATCAAGCCCCTAATTCCTTTCACAATTCGTAAGAAAATTAGCCCATATTTAATTGGGATATTCTCAACTCATGACTACGCAATCCATCCATAAACCTTCTACTGATTGCATGCACCATCTGTGCAACTCGGAAAATTATACAACTAATAGTGCACTGTCCCTGAAATCTAAACTCAACTGTGTCTTCGTATGAACTAACATTCATGAGTTATTCATCAGTGAATCTTTAGTTAATTTGTGTGGCACTAAGGATGCACTTGTGCCTGTCCCCACTGCTAGACCTCCTACTAGTTCCTCCAACAGTTAGAATTCGTTTAACTGACTATAATTCAGTTAGACTGAGTTAATTAATTACAACTAAAAAGAACTCAACATGGGCCCCTAAAATTTAGGGATCACTCTACATGACTCTAGATAGACTTCCCACTCAAATTTCCTAAGCCAACTAAGTCAATTTAACTTATTTAACTATTACAAGTTGCTATGAGAATATAATTTCGATTTAATTCCTAGTTTAATTCGAGGACAAATTAGATTGGAATTTCTTGTTTCTATTTTTAACATAAGGCTGCCATTTCTTCAACCATGGCCTTTTTCTAGAGTTTTCCATTCCTTGAATGCATTGTCTCCCTAACAGTTCTAGGATCATCATCAATAATAAACAAAGGAAAATTTGAATGGAAATTAGGTGGAATATAGCTTTCTTTCTTCCTTATTTTGGGAATCAACTTCCTTTGTGGCAAAGTATATGTTTCTTCTTCTTCAAATTATTTTTCTTATGTATAACTTGATTCATCAACCTTTAATTAAAACCCTACATTTTCTGGTTCTTTCTCCCTTGGAAAGGATTCTTGTTTGACAACATATTTTACTTCTCTAAATACCACATCCCAACTATACACATCCTTCTTAATTTATAGGTTCCAAAGTTTATAGCTTTTTAAACCATCTTTATATCCAATAGAGACATACTTTTAAGATTTCTTATCTAGATGACTCTTATTCTCCTTTGGAACATGTACATAATCATTACAACAAAATACCCAAATATGTTTAAGAGAAATTTTCTTACTGGTCCATACTCCATGTGTAGTATTGTCATCCAACACTAATGAGGGTGATATATTTACTGTTGATTTGGGGTAGCATCAGATGTTCTCTAGCCACGAAAATTGGTAGAGAGGATAAAAAACATGAGATATGCAATAACCATAAATGGCTTGGGTAGAATCTAACTAGTTTGGGAGATATTAAAATAATTAATATTTTTAATGAAGTCCCTAAGTCTAAACTTAGGGAAAATAAAATATTAATGTCAATTAATATAAAACTGAGTTAGAATGGTCCAAAAGTCATGGATCAAGCCAGATATAATCTTATCTGTTGATTAGGGACTTAATCTTGGCCGTTGAATTGTCAACGAGAAAAGTATAAGAGGAGGCTTGAGGGTCACTTGGAGAACACACCGAATTGATCAAGAATTCAATTTTCTGGGGCAGGGCTTGCTAAGGAAATCGAAGGAATGATTAGAGTTGCAGCTGAGGGGAAGTGAACGTAGTAGTAGAGAGGTAGAGATAGTACTGGGAGCATTAGCATAGAAGCTGGGAGAGGGTTGACGCAGAGCCAGCTAGAGGCCACGCAGAAGCATCCAGAGGCCATGCAGAGGAAATTAGGAGCTGCGCATAGCTTGAGGAGGGCCAATGTGCGAGACGCAGAGCCCTGAGGGGCTAATGCTAGGCCAGAAAGGTTGACGCTGGGCGGGAGAGGTTGACGCAGACCCTAGAGGCTGACGTTGGGAGATTTCATGGCATAGATTGGGGCTGACATATGTCTCTGACTGAGAGGTACTACTACCAAGGGGCATTCTCTATTGGGTGAGCCATTTCTGGCACCTAGATTGCATTCTGAAATTGCTTAATAATAAAACCCTCAGATAGCTGCACTAGTTTTAAAGCATTGGGTTTTTCCGGGGACATTAGTCCAAAAATAATGGTGTCACTTATGTGATTGTTTTTCCTTCAGTTGATGATATGTATGTGTTGAGACTGTACTTGTATTTATTTTCAGTATTTACATGGTAAATAACCTATTAATTAACATAAAAAGTAGGAAAAAATAAATTAGAAAGTACAGGAAGGATTTATAACAGCTAGACTTAGAAATTCCAACATGGTATCAGAGCATGGTTGCAGATCACAAGATAACTGAGGGCATCAGTTGAGTAGAGCAGCAGTAATAGAAACAACTATACCAAGTGACAGAAGTTGTTCCTAGCAGAAAAGCAACAAGGAAGGGGTGACATAGTGCCTGCAACATCAATTTGAGCTGGGAAGAGGATCAACGCAGTGGCAGAGAGGAGAAAACCTGACCTTCGTAGTGCCCGGTCATCTTTCTTAGTCAGAAAGGATTGATTCCCATGGCCAAGAGGTGCAGATTTTGCTGGTGCCAGGTTTGCGCAGAGCCTAAAGGCTCCAACCTTCAGTTTTCTGGGGCATAGGAGGTTGTGGGTAAGTTGCAGAGTGAAGCTGGTGGGGTACTATAGTCAGAACAGTACCTAATAGGGAAAGACGAAGGAGGAGGGAGTTGCTGCTGAGGATTTCTAGCCAAGAAATACGGATCAGTGGTGCAGTTGCAATAACGATCGGAGTGGGGGCATTTTGACATTGGTAGAGGGGTTTCAAGGAGGGAAATTGAGGCTCAAAGGGAGTCACACCGAGAATTTCTAGGAGGGAAGTAGAGAGACTCGAAAGATTTGAAAGAGGAGCAGCGAAATGGTAGTGAATGGGGTAAGAGATCAGGATAGACTAAATTGTTGGAATTCAGAAGCACAGCAAATCAATTAAACACACAGCAAAATATCAAGCACATAAACACAGTTTTTAACGTGGTTCACCCAACCAATCTGGGCTACGTCCACCAAACATAGGCATCAGGAATTTATTAATCAAATTGGAGATTACATCAAGAAATCCTCACACTCTCTTAGCAAAAATCCGAATGGTTGCCTGTTATATAGCCTAGAGAATCTAACAGCCTCATTAATTCCCTCACATCAAATATAGGAGGCATTAACTCCCTCCCAACAACCTGGAGTTAATCTAGGACTTGAATTCCTATTGTTGTCACCAGCTGAGATTTTTTCCTATTTCATTACAAACAGAAAATCTCAACAATCTCCACCTTGACAACAATTCGCCTGATGCCCTGTTATTATTATTTTATCTTTTCTGCAAGCCAAGAGAAGCCAAACACCAGCGTAGCTTCTCCAACAAAACTGGTTTCGTGAACATGTCTGCACAGTTCTCCTTTGTATGCACCTTTTCAAGAGAAACGCCCCTTTCAGTGATAACCTGTCTTACAAAATGATACTTGATTGGAATATGCTTTGATTTACTATGATAGGCTGGATTCTTAGCCAAATGTATTGCACTTTGACTATCACAAAGCAACCTGATGTTATCCTGTAACCTACCAAACTCACCAAGCAAACCTTTCAACCAAACCGCCTCTTTGCAAGCATGAGAAGCAGCAATGTATTCTGCTTCAGTAGTGGATAAAGCAACAATATTCTGTAGCTTTGACATCCAGCTTATAGCTCCACCTGCAAGAGTAAAGACGTACCCTGAAGTTGATCTTCTCTTATCCAAATCACCTGCAAAATCGGAATCAACATATCCGCAAACAAATTCACTACTCTTATTGTAAGAAATACAATAACTACTTGTGCCTCTCAAGTACCGAAGCACCCATTTTACTGCTGACCAGTGCTCTTTACCCAGATTTGCCATGTACCTGCTGACAACCCCAACTGCATGTGAAATATCTGGTCGAGTACACACCATCACATACATCAAACATCCTACTACATTGGCATATGGAATTCGAGACATATAATCCTTTTCTTCAACGGTATTAGGACATAAACTTGAAGAAAGCTTAAAATGGGAAGCTAAAGGGACTGAAACAGGCTTCACATTATTCATACCAAACCTCAAAAGTATTTTCTCAATATAATTTTGTTGTGATAGCCACAGCTTACCATTACTCCTGTCTCTGAAAATCTCCATGCCCAAAATCTGTCTTGCGACTCCTAGATCTTTCATATCAAACGTCCTTGCCATCTGAGTCTTCAACCTGTTGATTTCTTCAATGCTTTTGCTTGCTAAAAGCATATCATCAACATACAACACTAAGATAATGAACATGTCATTATTTAACTGCTTAAAGTAAACACAATGATCATATTCACTTCTTACATATTTCTGACTCAACATGAAAGAATCAAACTTCTTATACCACTGCCGAGGCGACTGCTTCAGGCCATATAATGACTTCTTGAGCCTGCAGAAAAATTTCTCATTGCGATGCTGAAATTGTCTGCCTATGTCTTTGTACCTTTGCCTTTAAAAAAAAACTTCCCTTTGCACTTATATTACTTTTCTTTATTTATTTTTTAAAAACAAAGAAACACTTTCATTTTATTTGTGCAAATTCTGTACCATATAGTTTTAATACCTTTATACTGAACGTGGGTTTCCGAATTAACAGATCTGAGTCACGACCGAAACATATCCACAGGGAACTCACATTGCAAACTTATGTAATTCAGTCAATCTGTGCAGGAGGAGATTCCTTTATATACGCAGAGAAAGACAACCCACTGTGACAAATTAGGCGACAGTTAACCTCTCTTGACAGATCTGGACTACCTGATATTAACCCGAATCCGACTGTCTCACCAACCAAATCATTGACTGAAACGGTGTCTTATCTCTACCGCTTGACTCAGGAAAATCGTGTACAGCGGAACATAAAAAATAACAGATACAGTGATCAGATGTGATATTGGAGTTGATGGCGTGTCACTCTTCTACACTGGACGATTCCCAGGTTAAATGTCAAAGGTTTCATGGCATTCTGGCAATTAAAACACCGCGCAGAGGCAATTTATATGAATGGCATTCGGTCATTTTAAAAAACAAAACACACGCAGGGGCTATTTCATATGAATGACATTCGGGCTTTTTTAAAAAACACGCGCAGTACCAATATATATCAAATCCGTTGGCTTTTAAAAAAACATGCGCAGTCCCAATATATATCAATGTATATTCACACCGTCTCTGCACGATTTGAAAAATCAACGCACCACAAAGTTTATAAAAAACATACCAGCAATCTGTTTCAAATGAATTTTCTGATTTTAATGACGGGATGTTCACTTCCCTCACCAATTCCCTCTGGCTGCCACTCCTTTCGTTTACAAACAGCAGCCAAACGCCTTTACGCCAATGCTCAGCCATGATATACCTCCAACGCAGCAATCAACAGCACCAGCGATGTTCATTTCAACGCTCCAGCAGGACCACGTTATGCAGAACCTCCTCCGCTGCGCCAGGCCTCCAACATGCTCTGATACCAATTGTTGGAATTCAGAAGCACAACAAATCAATTAAACACACAGCAAAATATCAAGCACATAAACACAGTTTTTAACGTGGTTCACCCAACCAATCTGGGCTACGTCCACCAAACATAGGCATCAGGAATTTATTAATCAAATTGGAGATTACATCAAGAAATCCTCACACTCTCTTAGCAAACATCCGAATGGTTGCCTGTTATATAGCCTAGAGAATCTAATAGCCTCATTAATTCCCTCACATCAAATATAGGAGGCATTAACTCCCTCCCAACAACCTGGAGTTAATCTAGGACCTGAATTCCTATTGTTGTCACCAGCTGAGATTTTTTCCTCTTTCATTACAAACATAAAATCTCAACATAAATGGAGCCTCAAACTTCATAGTCTGGAAGGCCAGGATCTTGTCCATTTTAGACAGGAATCGTCTCAAGCACTTCACCTTGAATATGATAGCAATCTCAGTTGACCCAATTGAGAACAAAAAGTATGAGGAGGCAATGGCGAGGGCCAAGAGCATCATCCTTGATGGGGTCAAAGACCATCTAGTACCACATATTGCCGAAAAGGACACAACAAATGTGATGTTGGAGGCCCTGACGAAATTGTATCAGCATACTTCCGTGTAGAGGAAGATGCTACTAGAAAATTAGCTGTGGTCATACTAGATGCAGAAGGGAGAACAGATAGACACCTTCCTTGGTCGATTGAAGGAGACCTAGGATCAACTAACTTCCATAGGGGCCACGCTAGATGAGGAGACGTTGGTGAGGACTACATTGAACGCAGTCTCAGAGGATTGGGAGGTATTTGTCCAAAGCATACTAGGCAGGTCGACCCTTCCAGATTGGGAGGAACTGTGGGCGGCTCTTCATCAAGAAGAGATCAGAAGGCTAACCAAGGTGGGAAGTAGTGGAAAGGGGGTCAGAATCAAGAAGGAGGAAGAGGAGGATGCTGCCCTAGCATATGAGAGAAATCAAGAGAAACAGAAGAAGAAGGACCTCTCCAAGGTCAAATGCTTCCACTGTGGGAACTGGGTCACTATGCAAGCCAGTTTCCGAGGAAGAAGAGCAAGGGAGAGGCTTTTGAGACCAAGGCTGCACGAGTAAGGGAGGAGAAAGAAGTAGAGACAAATGATGACTGTGCCATGAGTGCTCATGTGCCACTTGAGAGGAAGTGGGGAGACATCGACCTATAGTCAGATGGAATATAGGCGATGAGGGGCAGGATCCTTGAGGTACCCAACCTCTTGGATTATACCTTGCTACGAGATCCCTAAAGAGGAGTAGTAGGACTGGCGGATGTCGATAGAGACAGATGTAGATGGAGCGACAGAGGGAGCTATAGTGTAAGAGTCCTAGGATAGCGTGAGGCAATAGTGCGAGATGCATAGAGTCGTTGGAACATCGCAATGGTCATAGAGGTAGCACTTGTCAGTGACAAAGGGAGCTTCAACATCGGGAGTGTTTCTAGCCTGACGAAGATGTCAGAGTTGTGAGATCAGTTACTTACTTCTTAGTAACTAAGTTGCAGTGCAACAGTTAGCAGTGGCAATGCTATGGGCAGCACGATGCAGCATGATGAGAGGGTTTGCAGTGCAGATGTAGTAGTGGCAGTGGCAGGGCCATGGGAAACAACACGGATGTAGAGGGAGCTTCCGTACACATGTAGTAGTGGTAGTGTTATGGCCATGGGTATAAGTACATGATGGAGTAGTGCAGAGGATGTTGGGCAGCAGGCCTAGCATCAACACAGGGACGAATTTCGGATGATCACGGTGATGCTCATTGAGGAGTATTACTAGAGCATAGTCCTCGCTAAGAGGGAGTGTTGAAAAGCATGCCAACTCTAAGAGATTCAAACTATAAAGTGAAAGTCTCGAAATACACAATTAAAATGATACAACACTAGTTCAAATAGAGGAACATTAAGCAACTACTTGCTTCTCAAAAGACTAATGTTCTCTCCTATGCCTAACTTGAGAAGCCAAGGTGAAAATTCCCTTGCTTGAGCTATGAGGGTGTATATATAATGAATGAGGTGTCTCTTCACCTTCCTTTTGACTCTTGATCTCCCATGTGACTTTTCGAATTCCTATGAAACCCTTGCGCTTCTATATGACTCTTCACATTCTACGTGTGACCCACACATTTTACATTTTATCATTCTTTGAAATTACATAATTACAACAAAAAATGATGTGGAAAAATACAATGACAAATAAGACTCTAAAGGTGACACTTGGACAAGCCATGACTTAGAAATGATGACATGGAATTTCCTTGTAGAGTTTTAATGTCAATATTCTCTCCTTGCTTCCTTCTTTGTATCTTCATGATAATTCTTTCTTGTACTTCATTTTCATCCTCCAAGAGGATGAGATGATATGGAGTTCTTCATGTGATCTTGATCTTCCTTCTTCTTTCATGATCTAGTGTTCCATCATTTCCTTACTTAATGATCTCTTCGTGGTTTCAACTTCACAAGTGTCTTCTTACATGATCTCCTTGGAATCCTCCTTAAGCATCATCTTGTCATGTCAAGATACGAGCACCTGCAAATGGAATTCACACATGACATGGCAACATTAGTCGTAAAATATCCTAATCTATCTTATTCTTCATGCAACATGTTTATTGATTTGGGAGGATGAGCAAGATTGAGGAAGAGGCCCATGGATTGAAAAGTGCGTAGGAGCAAGAGACAGTGATGAGGGTCTAGTCACTGTGAATGTGCAATGCGTAGTAGTTGAGGGTCAATAAGGCAAGATTGTGCAGTTGAGGGAGTCAAGGATGTAGTAAGGCAGGCTTTCTCACTATGATTACACATTGCATAGTTCTAGAAGGACTAAGACATAGGATTGAAAAATTGAGCAAGTTAAGGATTGAGATAGAGCCCAACTGCTGACTAAAAATGTGTAGTGCACAGTGGAGTTTTGAATGGGAAATGGTTGCAAAATTTTTAAGTGCAGGAGTGTTAGGTAGACTAATACTTCTTGTGGATAATATGGATATCTCTAGATCTCAAACGAAATCTAGTAACAAACTAGAAAAGAGTTGCTACCTTTCCTTAGATTATGATTGATTGCAACAAGTAATATGTCAGGGATCACTTAATGTTTAATGAAGTTCCTGTTGAATTCGTTTCAGTGCCTTCCATAGTTGGCTTCTCCTTGATGCTTTAGAGACCATTCCAATGCTTTCCACAACTTCTCCATGATGTTTCAAAGGAAATCTTCATAGATAGAAACACACAAAGTATCAAAGCATCTAGTATATAGAATGAAAGACAAATGAAACACTTAACACAACATACACCATAAATTGGATCAATAACCAGTCATAATCTATGTGAGTGATCAAGGAATATCACAAATGATATTAGAATAGACATGATTACGAAAGAACTATTTCTTTTTATTGAATAAAAAAGGAGAAAAAACTTACAACCTGAATGCCTTGATGTTACAAGCATCTTCCCATGATATCCAACCTTCTCCTTGGATGAAAATTCTTCTAGGCCTATATCTGCAGCATAAGCCTACCTTCAGTGGTCCTCTCTAATCCTCTGGCCTATGTTTTATTAATAGGTCAAGAGGAGGAGGTTTGGGATCCTCTTCCTAAGGGATGAGATCCACAAATGGTGGGATAAGGGATCCACAAAGTGAGGGAAGTAGCTCTATGATGGGAGGGATCAGGACTGAGTAAACATCAACTCGAAGCTGTTAGTAGGAAAATATTTGACTAACAAAGATTCTAGACTTTACTTTTTATTTTTTACTTGCGTTAAGTCATGTGCATAGGCCACAGTGTAAGGCAAAGTGCACTTTTGCGCAAAATCTAATGGCAACTTCTGCATATGTGCAGAAACATACTAGGAATTGCACATGTATTAAAAAATAGGTTTTGGGCCTTGTGATCTAGGAATTTCATTCTATTTGGGTTTTTTTAGGTTCTAGCCTTCCAGGGGGATGCTTTGGAACACTTTGATGGACAACGAAATATCCAAACCGACGGTCATTTGCCTAATGTGAAAAAATGATGTGTAATGGATTTCCCCCTAAAGTGAAAAGTCAGAAGAGATGTTTGATGACTGGAGTGCTTTATCATGCCAAGGTTTATTTTAGAGACCATAGTTTGAGACTCGGAATAATCAATCAAATGTTACAATGCAATATAAAATCACCGCTGAGGTAGGCATTCCCATACTCAAAGCATAAATTTCTCAGAGAACTAGTACAAAAATACATCTAAAGATCCATGTCAACAGAAGACACAGTATGGACGTAGCCATCAATGAATCTATGTTTATAATCATGAATATTTAATAACTCCACGCAACCTATATGTATGGAACTAGATCTAGGGTCTTGATCTCCGTCTCTCGATCCGTAGTACGAATCTAACTATGTGAGTGAATGTCTCGTAGTCAAACATGGTAGAAACCACTTGATTACCAGTAATGATGTGAACCATTAACTAGCGTAAGAGAACCACCAATAATGACAATGGCTCTCAAGGTACTTCCAGTATAATCTATGAAGTGTGAAAAGATGTCCTGAAGTCTAACACTCATAGAATCATTTGATCGAAGGCCAATGATGAGAACCCGTCATAGAAGACGAGAAACATTCCATTAAGGCATGCAGGTTTATAGATCAACTTCCAAGATAGCGAGCTGAAGTCAATAGGAAGTGATCCGTCGCAAGAGGTCCTACGACATGAAACTCATGTCAAGGTTTGAAGAAAAGCAATATGGAGTAATCTAGGACTAACTCAGGGATGAACAACATGATTGAAGGCTATGAATTGTAAGGTAATTTTGACTGAGGTTGGACTTCTCTTTAACATATAGGAAACATGAAATTTTGACTTAGCAACATTTGACTAAAAAATGGGATCAAAAACTGGTTTGAAGACTTTTAATGAGGTGTGGTCAACTTTGAGGCAAGTGGATTTCCAAACCTAAACATAAAGGTGACGAAGTGTCATGTTCAAGAGCAACATACTGCCTTTTACAATATAAACAAAAATTCTTTCCCAATTCCCCCCCACCATTACTGGAAAGTACCTCTTTATTTTTGTGCAAACTTAAGGAGGATAACATATGCTTTCCCCTTAAGCTCATCCTTCAGATGAGTCCTTCGGAGTATTTTTAATGAACCCTAGGAAGGAATGGTTCGGTCTCGTTATGATTAATGAGTCCTAGTTTAAGTTTTACGAGTCTAATGAAGGGGTAACTCGATGTCGTTTTCATGTTTAAAGAGTTTGAAAAGACACAAAAAGAAAACTTGTTCAATTCTTTCAACATAAATTTTTAACGAGCCCAAAGAAAGTAAAGCTCAGTGTTTTTCATTTTTAGGGAGTTAAGAGAAAAACATAAGTAAACTCCACAGTGTCCTTTTTTGTAAATTTAGTCTCTCAAGCCTGGAAAAGGGTAAAATAATGCAGGAGAGAACTCTATTGACCATGATTAGTCAACGTATACCTTTTTCATAAATAGTCTAGTTCAGTCCGTAAAAGGGGTAAACTTATACTAAATAGACGATTGTTCATTTACTTTTACGAGTTCGAATAGTTAAGTACTTGACGATCTTTTCATGTTTAGGGATTCTGAAAAGGGCTTAAAGAGAACTCCTGGGTTTTACTTTTTCGTAAGTTTTTAACGAGTTCGAAAAAGTGATAAAAATGTACTCATCGCCAAAATGATTCATTTTTGTAAATAACTTGTGTTATGCACATTTAAACTCAAAAATTATCATCACTATTCAAAAACATAGTAAAAACATAAAAAAAAATTGGATTTCAGAGGCTAATAGGCAAGAAATAATGTTTTAATGGGCCTAAAAACTTATAAAAAATCTAAAATGTAATTTTTTTTTACCATTTGAGAGTGATTGAGTGCATTTTTCACCAAAAACTTCAGAGGTGGATTTTGGGCAAATCAGTGGACCAAATCACGAGTCACTTTCTCTAGGTAAACAATCTCTTTGATATCTTCGTTTTCATTACTTTTATTTTTCTTTTCACTGTGTATTATTTTTTTTTGGGAGTTTCATTAATTAGAAAATCACCCTCGGTGTGCGCAGTCTCTCGTCATCAGGCCTGTGACATCGACTCGATTTTTTTACACGTAAAAGTGAGATTTTCACGGTTTCTAAGACTAGAACTGTGAAAATCTTCACTGCTCTTAAAAGGCAACCATAAACAACATCGAGGGCTTTGAAAAAATTATGAAGAACACCCATTTTTTTTGCAAAAAGTCATGACAATAATTTTCTATTGATTTTACATGTTTATTTGTAAGGTTTTGATCTAAAAAATTGGAGTGGAGGGAGATTGAACACAAAGAATAGGATGTGGAATCTTTGAACTATGAGGAAAAATTACAGGCTTTGAGAAACTATGTCCTATACAATTTTTTCACAATCCTAGGCATGAAGGCCCAACTAGATTTGCTAGAATGGATGGTGAGAAAATGGAATGTGCAGGAAGAGTGCTTCCTAATTGGAGATCATAGACTCATGATAGATGTTGATGACATCTATTTCTTGATTGGGATCCCATGCTATGGAGTTGACATTTCTTTGTATGGGCATAAACGAGGTGGCGAAACAACTAACACTTATCTAGTGCATCATTTTTATCTAGGGTCTGAACTCAAAGACAGACGCTTTGACATCAAAATCATTGACATGCTTCCTTTGAGGACTATCACCTTTATTGTTGCACAATTATGTGGGAGTGCAACACTTCACTTACTCATCAAGGCTCAGATGCAAATTTTTGTAGAGTGTTTGCAGCCTATGATATTCAATTGGTGTGAAGGGGTAGTTGCTAACCTCACTTACTCACCAAGGCTCAGATGCGAATTTCTGTAGAGCACTTGCAGCCTATGATATTCAACTAGTGTGAAGCAGTGGTTTCCAACCTTAAAGGGAAACTAATTAGAGTGAAAACTGTCAAACTCAAAAATCCTGGGTATGGTGCAATTGTTATCTCGTTCACTCTAGAGAGGATCCCCCTTCTCACCCCACAAGTAGCCATAAATGCAAGAGGACCGTGAGATCCTTGCATGTGAAGTGGGTCATGTTGATGGCACATCACGAAGGTGGTGATGGCCCAATTGTTTGATATACTCCTGATTTCTTTGGAGGGTTGGAACTTCATATCATTGTGATCGAGGAATTTCCATATGCAGGCATGGATTACACGAGCGATCCAGATATCCCACTAACAACTAGAATGCAGTGGGGTGACCTAGGTAAAAATTTCACATTTTGGTTGTTTTGTATTTTTCAGTTTGTTTTTTTGGAATCCAAAACTAACTATTCAAAACATCATGCAGATGTGGGATTGGTGAGACCAGCAAGACTACACTAATTTGATAGATGTGGTGAGCAGCCAACAACTCCCGTAGTAAACAACCCTGATGCAACAGAGGCTTTGTATGATATGTAGCACAACTTAGAAAGTTTGGCCCTAGACATCTTAGATATTGGGATTGATGACTTGCCTCTCTGCTACTAGAGGCACACTGTTAGGGTTTCTGGACCGATTAGTCGCTTGCAACGATGAGTAGCTCGCGCTATTGTCTGCTAACATGATCATCATGCGTAGCTGCTAGTTATAGGGCTAGATTTTTCTTTTTGATGATATATCGGCATGTTCAAAAAATAAAGGCCACAGGGCCTCATGTCTTAGATGAAATTTTGTAAAGCCACACTTTTTACAGACATTTGAACCAATGAAAACCACTACTTTTATCTTATTTTATCTTGTACAATATATGGATGAATATTGTGTTTTCTTTCTTACAGATGTGAAAAATGTCAATTTAACACATAATTAGCCAATGCATCAGCTAATGTGTTTAAATTTCTTGGAATATGTTGATATTTGATGTAATCACATTCTCTCTCTAAGAGACGAACCCGTTCTTAACATTTCATAACTTCTTACTGAATAGACATCGTTTAAATGTAATACTATGATTTGAGAATCTAACCTAATGATCAACCAACGAATACCAAATGAAATGGCGTCAGATAATAGCTCAATAACTACATTATATTTTGTGATATTATTCATTTTTTGACCAAGGCATATTCCACGAATAGAAACTAACTCATCAATGGGTGAATAAATAACCTAAGTTGTAGAGGAAAAATTATGAGTACTTTGACTAGCACCATCAGCAAAGCCAATGTAAGTTTTAGGGAGCGTCGACATCTGAAAATCAAGTGTAACACAAGAAAGGAAGGAGAAGTAGTAGAATATTGTTAAAAAGATGCTAAAATTGCCACACATAAAATATGATACAACAATGTACAAATTCTTCGTGGAGTGAATTAAGCATAGTATTTCTTTAGGTAAAGACCATTTATGGGCTTTCCTAAAGAAATGTCATCATAATAAACTATCTCATAATCCCCTTTTGCTAGTACAAGTCTTAAAATATAAGGACTATGCCACATGGGCTCGAATTTACCAACACTTAATTTATCACACTCTTGATAATAAACCAAGATTAG
Source organism: Pinus tabuliformis (assembly GCA_031772625.1). Taxonomy (NCBI): domain Eukaryota; kingdom Viridiplantae; phylum Streptophyta; class Pinopsida; order Pinales; family Pinaceae; genus Pinus; species Pinus tabuliformis. Next base: position 286,834,296 of record CM062809.1, on the reverse strand, counting down.
GACACCTTCTAAATATAATTAAGGATTTACATTTTGATCAAAATGTTCCTTAACTCGTTTCTTATGAGCCTCACTAGCTAATGCAACATCATGACAAATCTCATCTAGTTGGGCTGAGTGCAAAAAATGTTCCTCCTTTGAATAAGTGACCAGTAAAAATTCGATTGTCAATTTTAATGACGGTATTTCACATTTAATAGGCAAGACCGCTTCCAAACTATAAACTGGCTAGAAGGGAGTAAAACCAGTCGATGTTTTTGCTGAGGTATGATATGCCCAAAATCCTGAAAAAAACATCAAATTCCAATTTTTTATGAATTCTGAAAATCCATTTAATCATGGTAGTTAAAACCTTGTTTACGACTTCTACTTGGCCATTTTCCTGCTTGTAATATGGAGTAGAACTGTCATGACGCAATCCTAGCTTCACAGTAATTTTGATCATCATAAAGTTTTGAAAATGGCTACCATGGTTTGTGAGGATGGCTTGTTGAACACTGAACCTAGAAATCACATGATTGAATATGAAAATAACTGTCATTTCTCCATCATCCTTATATGTAGGCATCACCTCGGCCCATTTCATAAAATAATCCACTGCTAGGATAATGTACCCATGCCCCCCGACCGAGTGAGGGTTACATGTAAGGAACCGATGCCCCATTTTGTAAAAGGACAACCAACAATGATTGGGTGAAGAGGAGAATGAGGTGCATGCATTTTGCAATCATAGATTTGGCAATTGTGGAATTTCTTGACTGCAATTATACACTCTTTAAAAATCGAAGGCCAAAAATATCTAGTGTGCAAAATATTTTGAGCAGTGCTAAACCCTGACATATGACTGCCACAAGCTCTAGAATGGCAGTCATTCAATCCTTTTTTGGCTTTCTCATGAGTCAAACATCATCTGAAGATGGAGTCAACACCACGACAATAAAGTGTATTTCCAACAATAATTTATTGTTGGGATTGGTACCGAATACGATGACGTTTGGTTCGATACAATTCTGGCTGAAAATTCTAGGTTTGAAGATACATGATAATATATCCATACTAAGGGTCTAAAGTACTGATAAGAAAGATCCAGAAGAGAATCCTATACCACAATTTTCGTTTCAGTATACTGAAAGTCACATAACAATTCAACAAACACCAATGATATCTTGGACTTAGATTTTATGAATTGTAAATCAAATTCTTGCAGGATAACTATCCATTTAGAATATTCCCCCCTAGAAACTGTCTCTTAAGAATGTAAACCATAGGGTTGCAGTCTGAAATCACTATTGTTTTACATAAGAGAATGTAGTGACGAAATATTTGGATAGCCTGAATAGCTGCCAAGGCCAATTTCTCCTCAAATAATATAGCACATGCTCATCGTTCAACTCATTTTCCTGAACTAAAAGGATGCTAATGGTGACATCAGGTGCAGCCAAATATAAAAAGTAGTCTTTATGATAATCATGAGGATGGAACAACAATGTATGAGTCAACACATGTTTTAGTGCATCAAAATGTTTTTGAGCAACTTCATCCCATGTAAATTAGATGCCTTTTATCAACAGTAGAGTAATATCTTTAGTTAGTTCATTGTAGTTTGTGATGAATCAACGTAAAATGTTCATTTTACCTTGAAAACTTTGGAGTTGGAGGAGGAAAATTTAGAATAATCTCTACCTTAAGAGGATCGACACTAAGGCATTCCTTTGATATGGAAAATCCTAGTAATCAACTAGATTGCACAAAAAAAGCATGTATGAGGGTTCAAGTGTATATTATAGTATCGACACCTGATAAAGATAACTCTCAAATGTGTTGGATGATCTACTTGTTTCAACGAATGGGCTGGTAAATTATCCAAATAGGGATGTACAATATTCTTGATATCGTGAAATGTGTAAGACATGGACCATTGAAAGGTTACATCGACATTCTTTAATCCAAATGGGAGTTTTCGATAATAAAAATTCCCCCATGGACATATGAGCATGGTTTTATGTTGATCAACTGGGAGTATGTTGATTAGGTTGTATCCGAAAATCCATCCATGAAAGAAAAGATTTCAATATCAACACAATCATCAATGATTTGGTCAATATAGTGGGTAGGATAGTTGTCTTTGGGACAAGCCTTATTAACATCCCTATAATCAACGCATACTCTTATGGTTGCTTGCTTTTTATTAACAGGAACAATATTGGAAACCCAATCAGTCAAGGGAACATGATAGAAAAAAACTACTTTGAGCAGTTTTTCAACCTCAGCTTTGATAGCAACATCCTTTCATGGATGCATTGGATGTAATCTTTGTCTAATAGGTTTAGCATCTGGGTAAGTCTTAATTTCGTGAACAAAAATACTCGGGTCAATTCTTGGCATTTCCTCATAGGACCAAGCAAAAATGTCATGAAATTCTTGAAATAGGGCTTTGTACGTTTGAATTTATTCAAGTGAGCATGAAGCACTTGTGTCAATGTTCTCAGTAATTCTTGATTTCGCTGAGATATTAATTAAAATCATTGCAGATATGTTTCCCAATTTATTTTCAGATTCATATTGAAGAACTAACACGGGCCATTCCGGATTATCTACGATCGCAGGTGAAAATATAGTAGAAAAATCATTCTCGATTTTATCAATTTTAGGAAGAAAAGATGAACGATGATGATAATCATCGCATGAAATTTCATACAAATTCATAACCTCCCTAATACTTTCATCAGTTGGAAATATATTGTCGAAAGGATCAGGAAATGAAATTGGTTCTAACCAAGGTAATTGAGAATAATCATCAGTGATCACATTCACTCGATCAATTTCAGAATGTGGTGGATTAGAAAATGTTTGAATTTCCTGATAAGCCAATTCAAATGGGCTTAAAGGCATCTCGTTGCCATATGAGGTTAATTTAGATTCTAAAGGCACTATCCAAGGATCAAAAGATTCCATAGTGCTTGATGAGATCATGTTAACCTGGGCAACATTAGAAGGAAAATTCGGTGGAGGGAGTGCAAAAGTTCCCATCAGTGATGAATCCTTAAGCAAACCAACACCAATATCCTCATAGGGAGTAATCATTTTCCCAATGGAAGGTACACTATAAATAGAGTTAGGCTTGGAAGTATAGTAAGTAACTGGTCTACTTTGACTATTCTCCCTTTATGGGGAAATAGTATCATGCGGAGAAGTGATGAGACCACTGCAGAAATAGCATAGATCCAACTCTGACAGAGGAAAAGGTTGTAATCAAGTTGGGAATCAACAAATTCAACTTTTATTGCAACTATCTTACCTTCTAACTCTATGGGTAGATCATTTAAGATCCAGTAAGGCAGAAAAACTCTTTCATCAAAGGATTTTAAAGTGGTAGGAGACCGATTGATAGTTGGAGAACCTAAAGCTTTCCAACAAGAAATAAACATGATACACGTAGAGGCTCCTTCATCAATAACTGTGCAAAACACTCATTTGGTTTCAACAAAAACTTGTATTTGGAATGGCAGTTGATGTGGGAGCCTACGTATATGACTTTGAAGATATTAGATGATAATATTGGAATCCTTGGGATCAATTGCTCCAAAAGTTGACAAAAGTAACTTTCTCCTATCAATTTGATTAATCTCAAAGACTTATTTCGACATTATGGATCACAAAAGTCTTAGATATAACTTTCTTTATGATGGAGATGTTTGTAGCACTACAAGAGTTGACATTGCTGAAGGAGACATCGCGAGGTCTTCAACAATGTTGTAGTTCCGAGCAGCTCTAACATTTGGGTTGAAAGCTGATTTTTGAACAACACCTTTGGGAGGTGGTTGAATCATCATATCAGGGCTTGGTTTCTCAATCTATAATGGTTCAGAAGGAGGAGGAGGAATTGAAGCAGAAGGTTGACTAGATGGACTAGCAATGTTTCCATTTACTGCAGGACCCTTAGATCCATAATCTTTTGATCTCATTGCTACCATAACTTGTTGCAAAGACATCATTATGATATCTGCTGATAAGGAAGAAGAAGATGGGTTATGTGAAACCATTTTACTATCTTGAGAAGGAAAGGGATCTATTGTCACCTACTGCAAAATGGTTCAAATAATGCCAAATTAGGTCAAAAGAATGCAAACTAGCAGAGAATATTGTAGTCATCTTCAAGGCCTTAAAGGAATCAAAGCCCAAATTGGACCATCTCCTTTAGAAATTTCTCAGAAAAATATTTCCAACAGTATGTGGAAGTCCAAAAATGGACTCCTCGATCAAAAGATATGGTATTTTGAAGTTTCAAGGATTCAAGCCTTAGGAAAGAAGGAATATCAGAGGTCCAACGTTGGAGATAGCACATCGAAGGTCAAGAAGCATGGCATATCAATGCATCACGTATCATAGGTCAGATATATTGGAGTTCAGGACACATTTTTGATTGCACATTAGCGACACCAAGACAGATCGATGATCGAGTATCGACAGTTGCAGCATCAGGTATCCATTGAATTGGAGCAGGCCATATCAGTGTATCAAGATATCACAACAATCGACAATTAGCAATTGGAAACTTCTGAAAATGAAACCTTTTAAATGATGTGATAAGGGAAAACCAACGGCGGATCGGCCATTTCCTCTCTCCTCCAGCAGGATGCGTGGCAAGATCTGGTTGGTCCTGATAAGTTACATGTGGTAGCATAGGATTGGCTCTGATAAGGATGCGTGGCTGTACAGGATTGGCTCTGATAAGGACATGTGGCAGCTAACGTCAGCATGATGTGGCGGTACGATAGGACATGTGGAAAGTAGTTTTGGTGCTTTGAGGGGCCTAAGGACACGAATTTGGGTGACATGTGTCACCACTTAGGACGTTCCACGTGGTAATGATGTTGTCATAATCAGAGATTGATGATCAAAGAATGATCATGTCACAACTCCCATTGTTATCTCCCTGATTGGAAACCACCTATGAGAGGGCCTCAAATATATTAGGTTAGCATGTGTTCTATAAGAAGTTAAAGAACCTTGGGTGCTAAGAAGTTTACAAAGGAAAAATATCCTTTAGGAAGAAACAAAAGGCCCTAACACCTTAAGGCTAAGAAATAGGTCACAACCCCTGGTCATATGATGAGAAATTCAGAAAGGGGCTAAAGGAAAATCGAAACTCGCTATTTCATAACCTTTTTAAGAGTAAAAGTTACAATGAGACAAAGTTTTGGTATAACATTATGACAATGTTACTAGTTATATTAGGCTCTTATAGCGTAATACAATAAGTTTAGAGAGATGGATGAGTCGGGAGCTACGATTCTTGAGAAACACAAAGATCATCACCATTGATCGCTCCCAGCTCAAGAAAATGGAAAATTCATTCAATTAAGGAGGAAAACAACAAGAGAACTGGAAAAATCATTGTGGTAGAGACGTGGCTAGATTAGAGGCCATCACAAGAAGTGGCAGGGGGATATTTTCCTTCATCATTGTTTAGTTTTCCTTTTAGCTTTTATTGTGTAATTTCTTTCATTTTAAAAAAGTAATCAAATTCTTTGTAATGATTTGGGCAGTAGGCCTTCGCATGCTGAGATAGCTAGTTGATCAAACAACTAGAGCTCAGGATAAGATGTTTGTGTAACTTTTTTCCAAGCTCTCCCTCTCCTTATAAAAAGAGGGAATAAGGGATTAATAAGGTTTCCAAAATTTTGCACCTGAGAGGTCCAAATTTTGTGGTTCCACTTTGGTTCTGTTTCCCTGTTTATGAGGGACTTGAGCTATATATTTCTAAATGTAATGGACTGGTGATTTGGAATCATTTTGAAGGATTAATGAAACTCTTTGGTGATTCCTATTAGAGCAATGTGCAACATGTTTTTGTCTTTGTTTATCACTTCATGTATCTTTTTCTTCCTCAGAAATAATGTAATGAAGCTATCGATTTCACTCTAATTCATGGTTGTATATTTATTGCTAAGTAGTAACAATACCTGTGTTAACTACAAATTTACTTATGTAACTGTAATGTGCACATATTTAATTAATGTTATTTGGTGACAATGTATTCATGATGTATAGAGCTTGGGACCTCAATTAGCACTCCACAATTTCTGCCATTTCACCTCCTCATTCTTTCATACTTCTGCCGGAGCTTATTTCTTAGGATTCTGGGTTGTATTCAACCCTCTACATCGAATTCCATCCTTTCTTTCCTCCTCTTCACTTTTACCTCAACGCCAATATTAAGTGGCCTCTTGTTGTGTGTTGTCCACCAGAATCAATACATTTCTCTTTGACATTACCCCATTTACCCCATGTGTATTTAGATCCATGTATTTGTCCGAGTCTACCTTGATGAAGGACTATTGAACCAAGCCCCCTGAATTATCTTTTTCTAATTACGTGACAATATGGAGTGCAACAATAATCCCTCAGATAATATTCAAAATAACTCATCTCTTTAATATGCCCTAGGCACTGTCTCCAATCAACCTAGAGGCTGTCTCTAGGAGGCTTCTATATCTTCTGAAGCACTTGTGCGATAGGTGATAGAGAAATCTGTTGGATACCTATACCAATAGGTTTCATATTTCATGATTGACCAAGGAAAGTCCAAATATGCTCTGCTTTGGTATTACAAAGATCCCATATTTCCTAGAGGACAAGAGGTGGGTAAATGGTTTCAAATGTTGAGCACCTTATTTCAATTTTGTGGATGATTCAACAGTTTAAGCTGGATCATGCCATGTTTCAATTTTGAGTTATAGAATAGAGAAAGAAGTCTGTCCAAACTGCTTAATCTTGGCAGACAAGTAGTTTAGGTAGAGGAGTAAAGGTTCCCAACAGCTTAATCTGGGACCTTGGAAGAAATAAGGTTAGAAGTAGATAGAGAAGAAAAAAGAAAAAGCCAAAGAAAAGAAAAGGCAAGTAAGGGTTTGCAAGTCCAAATGCACCCTCTAAGGAGAAACAAAAAATGCTAGGAAAATAGCTGGGTAAGCAGTTGTGGTTGCAGAAAGGGTATTTTCGCCATTACACATATGTCAAGAGGTGTTTTGCCAAGGCAAAAATCTATCAATGGACAAAGTGGTGAATTCCATCAAAGTACAGCAAGGAGCATAACTAACCTCCCTCTTCCCCTCTATTCCATTACTAACATTCCCTTTCTTTAGCTGAGATTTATGAAGAGAGATCATGGTTTTATGATGGTTCTAGTTCATTCAGAAGCCACATTTCTTGTCTAAGATCTTTTCATTTTGATCTACTCTCAAAACTAAATCAACTTTACATAAACTCAGTAAAATCCCCTTCATTTGCTCCCCTCACTCATATTAACCTCTAATTCTACTATATAGCTCCCTTATCTTACCCCTTCCCCTAATAATACTAACACTATGGTGTATAAAGCCCCAAAATCTTATAAATACCCCTTCCTTTGGCATTATAGCCATATGTTCTTCAGAAGGGACCAAAATGACCTCTGGTCACTTTGGTGAACCTGTCACATCCCATTCCCCCTTGCTACAAGTCAACTTGCTCCTCAAACCACCATTTGCATTGAATAAACCCTTATAAAACCTCTTTTGCCTTTAAAAACCTCTGCAAAAATTACCCAAAGTCAAAAACCCGCCTCTGGCGCATTTCCAAAGGGTTAGCGCGTAGTTTGATTTTATGAAAAACATTGAAAAACCCATAAGCCCAAAGTTTTCCGCCGCGCATATAGCCTGAGCATGTGGATGCTTCGCCCACCGTCGGATCAGATCTTAAAGATCCGACGATCCACAATGATATCGGAGCAGCCCCCGCAGCCGTCCTTTACCGCCCGAGAAGGTGACGTTGCGTCACGTCAGGGCCTCTCCACGCGTCAAACGTTAAGGACTCTCGGAGCCGGGTCTGACAGTTCTGAGACCGTACCTAAACCGCCCCGAGAGACCGTAGCGGCTAGCCCTAACCGTAACCGCTACGGTCCTAACCGCCACCTGTTTCCCATCAACGCATCGCCACGTCACGTTCGCTTGTACTCGCCCCTGCTATTCGTCCACCTAGCCGCTGACATGGCTGCCACCTCATCGCCCCCTTGGACCAATAGTCTACTGCCACGTCACCCGATGACGTCAGCTGACGTCACCTCACCTTGACCCGCCAATGACGTCATGCTGACGTCATCACTAAAAAGCGCCAAAATGGTAAAAAAGTCCATATTAACCCAAAAAAGCCGTGTTTTTCTCACTTTTCACTCCTGTCGCCACTGTTCTCTCTGCATGACCGTTTACGTTCGAATTTCTGCCAACCTGCTGAGTTAACCCGGGCGACCTCCTCAGCAGCAACCGTGCACGCCTGCGCAACCTCTGTTCGTCAATAAACAGGTATTTACCGTTGTTCTGCCCTCCATACGACTGTTATTGAAATTTAAGTTGCTCAGAAGGCTAAGGACACCTTATAAACTATATTTGCACCGCCCGTTTCCCTCTGCACGTCCACAATTGTAACTGTGAAGTCTAAAAACACCAGCCAAGCCATAATACCTGTAATTTCACTCAAAAACAGCGTTCACTGCGTATTCCCGACAAATTCCTTGTTGACCTCAATTCACCCGCTGAAAGAGGGCATAGTGACACCCACAGTAGCCTTGGCTCCTAGTATAAGCAGTATTTCAATTGCTGCTGTATAAACTCCTCCTCTGATACTTAAATTTCAAGACTATTCTTACAAAAAGCACTTCTGTTCTGTGCTGGTGCTTTTACAAGCCACTTTATTACAATTGTTGAACTTCAAAGAATCATGGAGACTCCTATTGCTCTAAATATCAAGCCCCTCAATGCTCCTCACCAGGAATTAGCATGGAAAGCTCTGGGAGACATGGATTACCAAATGCTGGACTGGTTCCCTATGGGAACCAAATACAATATCCAGATGATGAATGAGTTGAAAGCCAGCACCTGAGTGGGGCAGATATCTTGGGAATTTGGGACTCAAACTTGCCCATCTACAACCTCCCCCAAGTAAATCCTATGCCAGAATTAGTCTACAGCTGCCAGGAATGCTATGACCCAAACCAAAGAGCTGTCATCAGCCCCGCAGGCTCAGTCCTGTTCCAGATTACCCCAGAAAGTATAAATGGAATGCTGCACTTCCATACTGCCAAGCAATTGACCCCCCTCTATATGCAGAATTTGCTAAACAAAGGGAGCAAGCTGTCAGGTGACCAAATCATTAAGATTAATCAGTTGTTTGTAAGGCCAGGCTCTGACACCATCAGAACTCCTCCTATTGGGTATCACTACTTGAATGATTTGGGCAGGATGTTAGTGGATTTAATCAGTTATGTCCTAGGATTCAGGGGGATGGAGGATGTGGATGATAGCCTAATGGAAATGCTGTCTATATTCTCTCCTGGTGAGCCCCCAGCTGTACATTATGACTATGCAACCTATATTGCAGATAAAATCCATGAGCAGTTTATGAACTTGAACAGGGAAAGACTATTCAGGTATACTTCATATATATACCATCTATTCTTGTTCTATCAGCCAGCCACCTTCTCTTTTCCTTTGAAGCAACTCAATGCCAAGGGAAATCCAAGATCAGTTGTGTTCTCGACTTCTGTTTTTCATCATACCTCTGTATCACCTTACACATACACTGAGTTTATTGACTTATTCATTTATCCAGTCATGACAGTATTGCATGGTACTCCTCCTCCTAGACTAACTGATGACATGAGAAGAATTCTCCATTTGAATAAGTCCTACAGCATTGGTAATTGGTACTTCTACCAAAACCACACAGTCATCAGGATATATGGCTGTGAGTTGACCCCTTTTAGGTTGCCAAGGTATGTCCCCATGAGGCTTTTTGCCTTGGAATATTTCAGACAGTTTGGGAACTCAGACTACCTGCATTTTCAGAGCAAGAACAAGAAGTCACAGCTAAAGGTAAGGAGCCAGCTGGGTTCTTTCCTATATAACAGAAAAGAGGAAGGGTGGAAGGAGGCAGACAGTATCCTGGAGGGCCTCAGACTGCAAACCAGCTTTGAATGGATACCCTATGACCCCAATCATTCTATCTCCCTCAGGAGGATTAGATACAAATTGGGTAGCTATGCACACAAGAGACAACCCGAGATTGAACAGTATGCCAATGCATCAAATTGGGAAGAGGGTACCCTAGAGGAGGAAATTACTAATGAAGAGTTACTTGAGAGAGAGGCTAGAAATATGCAAAAGGAAGCTGACTTGGAAACTTGTGGACAGGTGCCCCTCTCCTACAAAAAGCAACTTGGAGCAGCTGCTACATCATCAACAGCACAGCAGCAAACTGCCGAGAAAGCGCCACAGACAGCAAGCAAGGATAAAGGGAAGCAGGTGGAACAGCCACCTCCATTGACAGAAGAACAAGTGGATACATTGCTACAGCAGCAAGAAGAAATGGAGCAGCAGGAACTCGGGCAGCAACAGGAAGAAGAACAATTTAGTGAACAGCAGCCCTTGCAGTAAGAAAAAGTGATTAATGCTCCAAGCTCCACTGAGCAACAGGCTCAGACAATAGTGCCTCCTAGGGCAGAAACTACTGTTGATACCTCAGTCCTCCAAACCCCACAAAAGGAGGACTTAACCAGGAAAAGGGATAGAGAGACTCCCCTGACTTCATCCATCAATCGGGGAGAGAAAAGACAAAGACTAAATGACTCTCAAGAGGATGACATAGCAGTGAGGCAAGCAATGGGCATGGGCCCACCCAGTGGAGAAGTTTCAGCCAGTTCATTTCAGCATGAACATGATAGAGCTATAGGAGGAGAGGTCAGCTCCTCCAGCCAGCATAGAGAAGGACAGTCAAGCATCAAACAGCAATTTATTGACATTAAGAGGAGGAGTGATCCTATTAAAGTACAGCTGTACAATCATTTGCTGAACCTGGCTCCTACCAATCAGCAAAGACTCATGTCTGCCTTTGATGTAAGTGAAGGCAAGATGATCATGAGTCACTTCATGCCCACAACGCTGCATCCTCAATCTACCTCGGATTACCTAAGAACCAACATGGAGGTTCTGGCCAAAGACATACACCCTATGGATAAGATTGAATTACATAAACAAACTGGTGAAATGGTGTATGCCTCCTTGGCAGATGAAACGTTGGAGAACTACAAATTGAAGAGCAGCCTTGATAACACAGCATCTCAGCTGGAATTGGAGAGAGCATCATCACAAGCCAAGGACAACAGGATCAAGTCCTTGGAAGAGGTAATTATAGAAATAGGACATGATCCTAAAGATGTTAAGGGTATCCAAGAACTCTTGAAGCTAAGGGATGCAGACTTGGCGGCCTTAAGAAAGAAAATCAAGCTTCCAGCTACCATCCATCCTCAAACAGATGAAGTTGCCCAGCAAAGGCAGGAAAAGGATGCTACAGACCTACTGATATCCCTGTACAAGGAGCTGGTTCGGACTCAAGACCAGCTAGGACAATCAGAAGCTGCGAAGGCAGCATTACAGACAACATTGAAACAAAAAGAAGAGGGCCAACCCTCCCAGCCTCCTCCGGTGATAATCAACCTTGAGGAAGTCCAGCCAACGACTACTCCTCCTCCTCAACAGACAGGGCCTACAGCACCATCTACAGCAACAACTACACCAACAACAGAGCCAACTCCTACTCTGGATATGCAGAAGCTGCAAGCTGAGATCCAAGTTCTTGAATCCCAAATGAAAGAGCTTGATGAAGTCAAAAGGTCTTTGACCAAGGTGAATGAAAAATTTGACAAAAGCAAGCAGAATGAGGCAGCAAAGGAAAGAGAGGTAAAAGCTCTAAAAAAGAGAATAGCTGAACTAGAAAAAGAGCTTGCACTAGAAAAAGTAACAGCAGAATTGAAAGCAGTCCTCTGGGGCAACATTGGTCGATCCATCACCAATCAGTGGCAGTATATTGAGACTATGGATGAGCAAATAGCACTCATCACGAAGACAAACAGGGAGGTACAGAGAGCAAGAGCAAGCCTTGGCCACATGCCAGATGCTGCTAGCAGAATGATCAATATTTTGAATAACAAAACTAGCTCTCAACTAGCCACCATGGGAATTACTAACAGGACTGAAACAATTTCAGTAGTTAAAAGAGTCTTGACACTAAGAAGCCTAATTGGAACGCTGGAGAGGAGAACACAGGATATGCAGACCGAGATCAACAAATTCCTGGACAGATTTGTGGCATTACAAAACAGAGGCCTCCCCAGCATATTAAGCAGTGTAGGAAGGCTGCTTACTCTGGAAAATTACATCAAAAGGGTTGATGCGCAGGCTGCAGCACAAATAGCAAAACAACCCAGTACCTCAGCTGAAACAGGGCCAGCAACAGGGCAGAATTTGTATGATAGGGTGGATAACCTGTTCTTTATTATGAATGAAATTGATCACCTGTTTGATACCCCACCAAATTTCTTTAAGTATACAGAGGCAGATGAAACTTTGGGGGCAATCATAAGACACCAATTGCCCACACAGGAAGAGTGGAGGAATTTGACACAGGTAATCTTATCAGGCCCGAACCCGTAGGGTTGGTTTTTTTTTTTCTCCAGTTTATGGGCAGTCATGCACAGGCAGAATTTTGGTAGATAAAATCTACAAGGAAGAGACAGATGCTGAGCCAACTCAGCAGAGCTATTTACTCACCACAGCATCAGTCACAATCACAGGTGACAAACCCAGAATGCAGCGTACAAGCCATAAAGTCGGGTTCCCCAGCATTTAATCAAAGTATCTCAACCGACTCAGCAGATCCCAAAGGCCAAAATATCTTCTGACAGAACATTAAGGCGCCTTTATTTTGTATTCAATGCTGTAATAAATTTTGGATAAAAATATCTCAAAAGTTGGTGAGAGTATTAAGTCTGAGATAGCCTAGAACTCAGATATTTTGTAAACAATCGCAAGTATATATTCACCCCTGGCAGAAGCTCAGGGGGTTGTTGTTATTTTCCTTTTGGAAGTCTCACTTGCTGTAAGAGTCTCAGAGAAGTAATACAAAGGGAGAATGGAATTTCCAAAGCTTGGTGTATTTGATGCGTTGTGATGAATGGTGAATGTTGCAGGATTCCAGAGTATTTCATAAAACAATAAGTTTTCTTAAATCTCTGTATTACATGTTTTCGAGTCTTTTGTTCTCTTTTGTTGTTTAAATGTTTTACACTTAATAGCAAAGTAGAAGAATAGTTACAGGATTTAATCACTGATTACCCTGAACTCAATCTGAGCTATTATCCATGTTTTCTTCAGATACAGTGAATGAAGTGTAATTCTTAATTGCTGCACTTTAAAACTATATCTTTTACAGTGATAGACATCCCCAGGGATTCAAGTTTTGCTCCTGAGGCATCTATCTGTTTCTCATACCTAGTTTGGTGGAAATACTCGAATATTTTAGTGAAAATTCTTAATTGCTTTCACTGGTTTTTTCACCTGTTCGTGTTATAAAACAAAAATTTTGTTGTATGAAGTATCCAAATGGCCCTGTAAGTTTCACCAGTTCACCTCAAGGTTTCTAGACACCTATACAGCCATAGACTCCATTGCCCAATGATATTTGACTCTTTGAATATTACATCATAAGACCTAAAAGAAACTCTTCAACCAAAACATAAACAAAACCTGTGCATAATAGCTAGCCTAAAACCCTATCATAAACAATTACAAATCATAAAGAGAGAGCCCTCTCTGATCACAGTTTGGCTAGAAACAGTGATCCAAAGATTGGTTAGTGGTTACCCCGGCCGTATTCCCTTGGGAGTCATAGGGAACAACCTGGGTGTTAACATAATTGGCGACTCCACTGGGGACTTCATAAAGATTTTTCAATTACTATCTATCTTCCGAAGCTACCATCAAGCCCGAAACTAGCCAAGAGGCCTTAGGACTGTTTCTGTGCCACAGGAACAGCTTTAGGGAAGAGTTGATTAGGGAATCTTCATCCTAGCTTTGAAACATATATAGCCATTCCAAAATTTTCATCCAGTCCTTGCATATATATAAACTTCTTGTACAAATTCAAAAGAAATTAGAAGCTGGCTCCCAAAAGAAACCCAAGGCACACTAGGGCAAACCCTGACCCTAATCAACCCATCATTGTTGATAACCCAAATATCATTCCAAAGAACATAAGGAGACAGCAAAAGCAGGAGAAGCCTGCTGATTCAGATATAAGTTCACACCAACCTATCCTCATTCCAACTCCTTGCAAAGTCCTTTTCCGTTCCACACCTAATTCCCCTAGTTCATCATCAACACCTCAAAGTCCTCCTCTTCCATCTTCACCATCTGCACATACTCTTTTAACCAGCCCCCCGCTTGTTACCCATCCTATTAACCCTGTTACACCTGTAATCCCAACTGTCCCATTTGTTCCTATTAACCCCATAAACCCCATAAACATGGCTAACAGATATGCACCTCTGCAGATACCAGCCAATGCTCCAGCTCTACCCCAAGACTACCAAACCAAAATCTCATTTTTTGACTCCCATGGCCCTTTGACAGCTGTCCAGCATGCTAAGAAGATGCAAGACCACTTTGAGACCTATGAAATAGATGATGACAGTGTCAGGATGAGAATTTTTGTTCAAAGCTTAACTGGGGATGTCAGAACTTGGTTTAGATCCCTGAATGCAAATTCCATTGCAACCCCTGAGGTCCTGTACCAAGAGTTTACCAACAGATGGGAGAAAAAGAAAGATCCACTCCACATACTCGGTGAATATAACACTATTAAAAGAGGTCCCCAAGAAACAGTTTTGGAATATTGTGCTAGGTTTAACAATGTATATAATGCTATCCCCCAGAACTTAAGGCCCCCTCCTGATTTGGCCCTGTATAACTTCCCTGACGGTTTTGACTCTGATATGGCCTATCAGCTGAAAGAAAGAGATCCTCCAACCCTTGCAGAAGCTCAAAGAGTTGCAGTCACTGTAGAGGCCAACCTAATTGCCAAGAGAAACAGGGCAAAGCTGGAAAAGAAGGCTGGCTTCAGAGAAGAGCCCTCGGGTTTTGATCAAAAGCTGGATGCAATACTAAACAGCATGAAGAGATTGGGTGAAAGAGTGGAATCGGTTGAAAGAAAATCATCATGGGAAACATCACAAAGCAACCCTCCTAGAAACCCAAATTTTAGGAGAAATCAGAACCCAAACATAGGAAAAACAAGTGCTGACCAAGACATTAGACCCCCTTTTCAAGAAAACTATGCAGAAACCTCCACAGCCAATCAGCTCAATGAAGATCCCGAAATTAACTTAATGGGTCTGGATGGTAAAAGCCATGTTTTCTTAACACAAGAAGACCATGAGGAGGATGAAAGCAAAACATTCCAAACTAAATCAGGAGAATCCTTTGACTTTAAACAAGGGTATGACACTGCTGTCTATGAAGTCCATAAACAATACAAACTAAGGAGTAGGACTGTAAATGTAAATCAGCCCGAAAAGATAAAGGAGAAACAGCAGTCCAAAGAAACCATGGGCACAGAACCTAATCACAACACAAACGTGCCTACAAAAGAAGTAGTGGTTGGGGAGGTTACTGAACTACTGTCCCCACTACAACAGCCCACGGCAACCTCGTCCTCCCACCCAAATCCGAACATTACCCCTCAAGACATGAGTATAAGGGGCAGGTTTCAAAGTCAAGAGGAAATCCAACAAGAAGATTTAGTGAACAAAGAAAAGACTGCTATCCGTGACTCTAAAACCCAAGTTGACAAACCCTTTGACCTAGGTACAAAGATTGGCAAGCTAAAGATAGCAATTCCCCTCTCAGAGCTAGCCAAGCATGACATCTATAAGCAACAGATCAAGAAATCCCTTCAACTCACTACCAGCAAAGATGATGTAAACGTGCTAGATGACACCCCAGAATTACTGTTTGGCCCAGAGGTAGATGGAAAAATAGTAGTCACAGGGGTTTTACCTTTTTATGTCAGCTTGCATGTTCATGATAAAATACTGCATAATGCAATGTTCGACTCAGGCGCCTCTCACAACCTTATGCCAAAAGCAATCATGGAAAGATTGAACTTGGATATAACAAGACCATACAAAGACCTGTTTTCTTTTGATTCCAGCCAAGTCAAATGTTTAGGCCTAATAAAAGATTTATGTGTGTCTCTGGTTCAATATCCCAACAAGACTATTCTAATGGATGTTGTAGTTGCTGATATCCCACCCAAATATGGGATGCTGTTATCAAGATCATGGGGAGCCAAGCTCCAAGGATCCCTGCAATTAGACATGTCATATGCAACTATCTCTGTCTTTGGGCAACCAAAAAGACTTTATAGGGAAACACTCATGAAGTATATGGTCAGCAGTGAAGAGAAGCCTCAAAATTTTCCAATATACGCTGTTCATTCGGACATAGACTCCTTCATCCTCTTCAATGACAACGCAGACCTCTCAAACAATGACATTAGGACCGAAACACTCACACAAGAACAAAACATTGATCAAACAAGTAGCACCTGCCAAACATCAATCAGCCCAACAATACACATTAACCCTCCTCTAGTTGTTAAAGATTGTCAAACAAGTGATAAAGCTGTCCTAGAAAACAAATGGGGGAAGAAACCCCAACTCCTGCTCACATTGCCATCTCATGAACAGAATTTTAAATCTTCTGTTCAGCAAGATATCCTGTGGGTCCTAGAATTTGATGGGTCAGTCAACAAGTTAGGGGCAGGAGCTGGAGTGTGGATATATAACAAAGAGAAAGGCTATGTAGAAGGCAGGGCTTACAGATTGAATTTTAGGTGCACTAACAACATGGCAGAATATGAAGCTCTCTTGCTTGGCCTAAAGCTAGCAAAATCACTACAAGCTCCTAAACTCTCCATCATGGGAGACTCTGATCTAGTAATTCAACAAGTGAAAGGACATTTTGTCACCAATGACAAAAGATTGAGGTCCTACAGATCTGCTGTAATTGAAATATTAGAAACCTTCTCTGAGTTTGTTATCACAAAAATTTCAAGGGGCCACAATCTCCATGCACACAGCTTGGCAACGTTTGCCAGCACCTTCAAATTCCCATTAGAACCCAATAATTGTTTCACAGCCGAGGTCAAATACAGACCCTCTATTCCAAACAATGTCAAAGAATGGCAAGTATTTGAGGATGACATGCAAATAAACAATTTCTTGACTTTGCAACAAGAGTTCATAGGATTAAATATTGATCTTGATGGAGCAAGTCAATCACAAATACTTGATGGAGCAAGTCCATCACAAATACAGTTTCAACAGTCTGCTCACCCAATGTCACCTAGAACAGCAAAACAATTACTGAGTCCAACCATTTTCGACAATGAAAACATTCAGCAAATTCACCAAATTGACTGTGAAGAGGTGAGCAACGCTGAAGATGAAATCATACAACTCAAAGACAATTTCCTTCCAGCAGGCCTTACCCCACTAGAGGACATTTTTGACTCAAATGATGTCCCCAGGAAACCAAAGATGCAGCCATTAGATGCAGCAATTGAAGAATGCAACATTGGTACCACTGACAAGCCTAAAATAATAAAACTATCTGCTGCTTTGCCCCCTGATCAAAAACCCAAATATATTGACCTCTTTAAAGAGTTTCAAGATGTTTTTGCTTGGGGTTATGAGGATCTAAAGTCCTATGATACCTCTATTATCCAGCACACCATTCCCCTCAAGCCTAATCAAAAACCATTCAAACAGAAATTGAGAAGAATCAATCCTGTGCTCCTTCCTTCCATTGAAAAAGAATTACAGAAAATGTTCAAAGCTGGTATCATAGCACCAATCAGATTCTCTGAATGGATTTCAAATTTGGTCCCTACAAGAAAGAAAACTGGTGAGATTAGACTTTGTGTAGACTTAAGGAATTTGAATCAAGTATCACTCAAAGATAACTACCCTTTACCCAAAATGGATCACATTCGTCAAAGAGTAGTAGGGGCTTCAAGGATATCATTGCTTGATGGATTCTCAGGCTTTAACCAAATCCTAGTACACCCTGATGATCAAGACAAAACTGCATTTACTACCCCATGGGGAACTTTCAAGTATGTGAAAATGCCCTTTGGATTGAAAAACGCAGGGGCAACGTTTCAAAGAGCAATGGACATTGCTTTTGCAAAAGAGATTCATGACTTCTTGGTCATTTACCTAGATGATCTTACACCCTTTTCAAAATCTGACCAAGAACACTTGAAACATTTGAGACAAATTTTCATAACATGCAAGAAATATGGCATTTCCTTAAACCCCAAGAAGTCATTATTTGGCTTGGAAGAAGGGAAACTTTTAGGACACATTATTTCAAAAGATGGCATAAGAATTGATCCAGATAGGATACAAGCTATCCTACAAATGCCTCATCCAAGGAATGTCAAGGAATTGCAAGGATTCTTAGGGAAAATCAACTTTTTAAGAAGGTTTATCCCGAATTTAGCAGAATTAATCAGATTACTAAACAATATGCTAAAGAAAGATTCAAAGGTCAAATGGACTGTTGAAGCAAAACAAGCCTTTGAAAGCATAAAATTGGCCTTGACTCTAACCCCAGTGTTAACCAATCCACAGTTTGACAGAGACTTTATCATTTTCTCCTTTGCCTCCCAACATACTATTGCTGCTGTTTTATTACAGAAAGATGACCACGGGAGTGAGAAACCTATTGCTTTTTTCAGCAGAGCTCTCAGAGATGCCCCTCTAAAGTACCAAATTATGGAGAAACAAGCCTATGCTTTGATCAAAGCTATTAAAGACTTTAGGATTTACATCCTTTACTCCCATGTTGTGGCTTATGTACCAAGTCCTATTGTCAAAGACATTCTCACCCAAGAAAACTTAGAGGGCAGAAGAGGAAAATGGATTGCCAATATACTAGAATTTGACATTGAAATAAAACCTACAAAGCTGATAAAAGGGCAAGGTTTGGCCAAATTAATGACAGAAGCAAATTTCCAAGCCTTAGATATCAATCAACTGGACAGTGAAACAGAGCTGGCGACTCCAAAGATCAATGTAGCCTTTGAACAATCTCCTTGGTACTCTGATATCTGCTATGTGTTACAAAACCTGTGTGCTCCCCCAGGACTGTCCAGAACTAAGTGTAGGTTCCTAAAAATGAAAACATCTAGATTTTGTGTGATGGATGGAAATTTACTTTGGAAAAACCATGAAGGTATCTTGCTGCACTGTCTAATAGAGAATGAAACTAACAAAATCATGCAAGATTTCCATGCTGGAGACTGTGGTGGACATTTGTACTGGAAGTCCACTGTGGACAAGATATTGAGGGCTGGTTATTACTGGCCCACTATGTTCTCTGATGTTAAGAAATTTACAGCCTCATGCCACAAATGCCAACTGTTTGAAGGCAAAAGACAGTTGCTGCCACTTCCTTTGAAGCCCATTGCAACAGAGAGACCTTTTCAACAATGGGGCTTGGATTTCATTGGGGAAATTCATCCCTCATCTTCAGGGCAACACAGATGGATTTTAACAGCAACAGACTACTTCACCAAGTGGATTGAAGCTGCCCCATGCAGACAAGCAAATGATTCAGTAATTATTCAGTTTTTGGAAAACAATATACTGGCTAGATTTGGCTGTCCGGACAAGATAATAACAGACAACGCTGCTGCCTTCAGATCCAAGAAAATGGTGAACTTCTGCCATAAATTTCACATTACTTTGGGCCATTCTACGGCTTACTATCCTCAAGGAAATGGCCTTGCTGAATCATCAAACAAAAGTTTGATAAATATCATAAAGAAAGTGCTGGAAGAGAACAAAAAGAACTGGCATAAGAAACTAGTAAATGCTTTATGGGCAGACAGACTAACAACTAAAAGATCAATTGGGACCAGCCCATATGAGTTAGTCTATGGATTATAGGCCAGATTTCCTTCATCACTAGGAGTGCCGGTTATGAAACTTCTGCAAGAAAGCCAAGCAGAGCCAAATGACATGAAAAGAAGGATTAACCAGATAATTTGTTTACAACAGACCAGAGAACAAGTTTTCAGCAGAGTACAGATAATACAAGAGAAACTGAAAAAGGCCTTTGATAGAAGAACCAAAGCAGAAGATTTCAATGTAGGGGACAAAGTTTTAAAGTGGGATGCAAGAAGAGAAGAGAAAGGGAAACATGGAAAGTTTGACTCTTTATGGAAAGGACCATTTTCTGTCCAAGCAGTGCAAGGTAATAACACCTACTTCCTCAAAAGTTTGACTGAAACTGACTTGGATGAAGGTCCTGTCAATGGCAGGATGCTGAAGCACTACTTTGACTGTTCACTATGAGTGGAATCCAAGGATTCATTGTATATATGCAGATGTACATATTGTTTTCTGTTTTAGATTGTAAAAAGCAGTTTTCCCAAGTGATTCACCAAGCAGTAAGAGGCAAATAGAATCAGAGGTTCTCCAAGAAAAAAGCACACAATTTTGACACATTTATGCAGCAGATTTCAAAGATTAAGATGGGCAGTCAAGGAACAAGGCAATCTGACCTGCTGTTCTTGGTCTTTCAAAAGAAAAACCATCCCCATGTGGAGCCACTGTTGGATACCTATACCAATAGGTTTCATATTTCATGATTGACCAAGGAAAGTCCAAATATGCTCTGCTTTGGTATTACAAAGATCCCATATTTCCTAGAGGACAAGAGGTGGGTAAATGGTTTCAAATGTTGAGGACCTTATTTCAATTTTGTGGATGATTCAACAGTTTAAGCTGGATCATGCCATGTTTCAATTTTGAGTTATAGAATAGAGAAAGAAGTCTGTCCAAACTACTTAATCTTGGAAGACAAGTAGTTTAGGTAGAGGAGTAAAGGTTCCCAACAGCTTAATCTGGGACCTTGGAAGAAATAAGGTTAGAAGTAGATAGAGAAGAAAAAAGAAAAAGCCAAAGAAAAGAAAAGGCAAGTAAGGGTTTGCAAGTCCAAATGCACCCTCTAAGGAGAAACAAAAAATGCTAGGAAAATAGCTGGGTAAGCAGTTGTGGTTGCAGAAAAGGTATTTTCGCCATTACACATATGTCAAGAGGTGTTTTGCCAAGGCAAAAATCTATCAATGGACAAAGTGGTGAATTCCATCAAAGTACAGCAAGGAGCATAACTAACCTCCCTCTTCCCCTCTATTCCATTACTAACATTCCCTTTCTTTAGCTGAGATTTATGAAGAGAGATCATGGTTTTATGATGGTTCTAGTTCATTCAGAAGCCACATTTCTTGTCTAAGATCTTTTCATTTTGATCTACTCTCAAAACTAAATCAACTTTACATAAACTCAGTAAAATCCCCTTCATTTTCTCCTCTCATTCATATTAACCTCTAATTCTACTATATAGCTCCCTTATCTTACCCTTCCCCTAATAATACTAACACTATGGTGTATAAAGCCCCAAAATCTTATAAATACCCCTTCCTTTGGCATTATAGCCATATGTTCTTCAGAAGGGACCAAAATGACCTCTGGTCACTTTGGTGAACCTGTCACATCCCATTCCCCCTTGCTACAAGTCAACTTGCTCCTCAAACCACCATTTGCATTGAATAAACCCTTATAAAACCTCTTTTGCCTTTAAAAACCTCTGCAAAAATTACCCAAAGTCAAAAACCCGCCTCTGGCGCATTTCCAAAGGGTTAGCGCGTAGTTTGATTTTATGAAAAACATTGAAAAACCCATAAGCCCAAAGTTTTCCGCCGCGCATATAGCCTGAGCATGTGGATGCTCCGCCCACCGTCGGATCAGATCTTAAAGATCCGACGATCCACAATGATATCGGAGCAGCCCCCGCAGCCGTCCTTTACCGCCCAAGAAGGTGACGTTGCGTCACGTCAGGGCCTCTCCACGCGTCAAACGTTAAGGACTCTCGGAGCCGGGTCTGACAGTTTTGAGACCGTACCTAAACCGCCCCGAGAGACCGTAGCGGCTAGCCCTAACCGTAACCGCTACGGTCCTAACCGCCACCTGTTTCCCATCAACGCATCGCCACGTCACGTTCGCTTGTACTCGCCCCTGCTATTCGTCCACCTGGCCGCTGACATGGCTGCCACCTCATCGCCCCCTTGGACCAATAGTCTACCGCCACGTCACCCGATGACGTCAGCTGACGTCACCTCACCTTGACCCGCCAATGACGTCATGCTGACGTCATCACTAAAAAGTGCCAAAATGGTAAAAAAGTCCATATTAACCCAAAAAAGCCGTGTTTTTCTCACTTTTCACTCCTGTCGCCACTGTTCTATCTGCATGACCGTTTACGTTCGACTTTCCGCCAACCTGCTGAGTTAACCCGGGCAACCTCCTCAGCAGCAACCGTGCACGCCTGCGCAACCTCTGTTCGTCAATAAACAGGTATTTACCATTGTTCTGCCCTCCATACGACTGTTATTGAAATTTAAGTTGCTCAGAAGGCTAAGGACACCTTATAAACTATATTTGCACCGCCCATTTCCCTCTGCACGTCCACAATTGTAACTGTGAAGTCTAAAAACACCAGCCAAGCCATAATACCTGTAATTTCACTCAAAAACAGCGTTCACTGCGTATTCCCGGCAAATTCCTTGTTGACCTCAATTCACCCGCTGAAAGAGGGCATAGTGACACCCACAGTAGCCTTGGCTCCTAGTATAAGCAGTATTTCAATTGCTGCTGTATAAACTCCTCCTCTGATACTTAAATTTCAAGACTATTCTTACAAAAAGCACTTCTGTTCTGTGCTGGTGCTTTTACAAGCCACTTTATTACAATTGTTGAACTTCAAAGAATCATGGAGACTCCTATTGCTCTAAATATCAAGCCCCTCAATGCTCCTCACCAGGAATTAGCATGGAAAGCTCTGGGAGACATGGATTACCAAATGCTGGACTGGTTCCCTATGGGAACCAAATACAATATCCAGATGATGAATGAGTTGAAAGCCCAGCACCTGAGTGGGGCAGATATCTTGGGAATTTGGGACTCAAACTTGCCCATCTACAACCTCCCCCAAGTAAATCCTATGCCAGAATTAGTCTACAGCTGCCAGGAATGCTATGACCCAAACCAAAGAGCTGTCATCAGCCCCGCAGGCTCAGTCCTGTTCCAGATTACCCCAGAAAGTATAAATGGAATGCTGCACTTCCATACTGCCAAGCAATTGACCCCCCTCTATATGCAGAATTTGGTAAACAAAGGGAGCAAGCTGTCAGGTGACCAAATCATTAAGATTAATCAGCTGTTTGTAAGGCCAGGCTCTGACACCATCAGAACTCCTCCTATTGGGTATCACTACTTGAATGATTTGGGCAGGATGTTAGTGGATTTAATCAGTTATGTCCTAGGATTCAGGGGGATGGAGGATGTGGATGATAGCCTAATGGCAATGCTGTCTATATTCTCTCCTGGTAAGCCCCCAGCTGTACATTATGACTATGCAACCTATATTGCAGATAAAATCCATGAGCAGTTTATGAACTTGAACAGGGAAAGACTATTCAGGTATACTTCATATATATACCATCTATTCTTG
Organism: Pinus tabuliformis; assembly: GCA_031772625.1. Lineage (NCBI taxonomy): Eukaryota > Viridiplantae > Streptophyta > Pinopsida > Pinales > Pinaceae > Pinus > Pinus tabuliformis. The sequence goes on along the minus strand of CM062809.1, from coordinate 286,810,783 downwards.
TTCTATCAGCCAGCCACCTTCTCTTTTCCTTTGAAGCAACTCAATGCCCAGGGAAATCCAAGATCAGTTGTGTTCTGGACTTCTGTTTTTCATCATACCTCTGTATCACCTTACACATACACTGAGTTTATTGACTTATTCATTTATCCAGTCATGACAGTATTGCATGGTACTCCTCCTCCTAGACTAACTGATGACATGAGAAGAATTCTCCATTTGAATAAGTCCTACAACATTGGTAATTGGTACTTCTACCAAAACCACACAGTCATCAGGATATATGGCTGTGAGTTGACCCCTTTTAGGTTGCCAAGGTATGTCCCCATGAGGCTTTTTGCCTTGGAATATTTCAGACAGTTTGGGAACTCAGACTACCTGCATTTTCAGAGCAAGAACAAGAAGTCACAGCTAAAGGTAAGGAGCCAGCTGGGTTCTTTCCTATATAACAGAAAAGAGGAAGGGTGGAAGGAGGCAGACAGTATCCTGGAGGGCCTCAGACTGCAAACCAGCTTTGAATGGATACCCTATGACCCCAATCATTCTATCTCCCTCAGGAGGATTAGATACAAATTGGGTAGCTATGCACACAAGAGACAACCCGAGATTGAACAGTATGCCAATGCATCAAATTGGGAAGAGGGTACCCTAGAGGAGGAAATTACTAATGAAGAGTTACTTGAGAGAGAGGCTAGAAATATGCAAAAGGAAGCTGACTTGGAAACTTGTGGACAGGTGCCCCTCTCCTACAAAAAGCAACTTGGAGCAGCTGCTACATCATCAACAGCACAGCAGCAAACTGCCGAGAAAGCGCCACAGACAGCAAGCAAGGATAAAGGGAAGCAGGTGGAACAGCCACCTCCATTGACAGAAGAACAAGTGGATACATTGCTACAGCAGCAAGAAGAAATGGAGCAGCAGGAACTCGGGCAGCAACAGGAAGAAGAACAATTTAGTGAACAGCAGCCCTTGCAGCAAGAAAAAGTGATTAATGCTCCAAGCTCCACTGAGCAACAGGCTCAGACAATAGTGCCTCCTAGGGCAGAAACTACTGTTGATACCTCAGTCCTCCAAACCCCACAAAAGGAGGACTTAATTAGGAAAAGGGATAGAGAGACTCCCCTGACTTCATCCATCAATCGGGGAGAGAAAAGACAAAGACTAAATGACTCTCAAGAGGATGACATAGCAGTGAGGCAAGCAATGGGCATGGGCCCACCCAGTGGAGAAGTTTCAGCCAGTTCATTTCAGCATGAACATGATAGAGCTATAGGAGGAGAGGTCAGCTCCTCCAGCCAGCATAGAGAAGGACAGTCAAGCATCAAACAACAATTTATTGACATTAAGAGGAGGAGTGATCCTATTAAAGTACAGCTGTACAATCATTTGCTGAACCTGGCTCCTACCAATCAGCAAAGACTCATGTCTGCCTTTGATGTAAGTGAAGGCAAGATGATCATGAGTCACTTCATGCCCACAACGCTGCATCCTCAATCTACCTCGGATTACCTAAGAACCAACATGGAGGTTCTGGCCAAAGACATACACCCTATGGATAAGATTGAATTACATAAACAAACTGGTGAAATGGTGTATGCCTCCTTGGCAGATGAAACGTTGGAGAACTACAAATTGAAGAGCAGCCTTGATAACACAGCATCTCAGCTGGAATTGGAGAGAGCATCATCACAAGCCAAGGACAACAGGATCAAGTCCTTGGAAGAGGTAATTATAGAAATAGGACATGATCCTAAAGATGTTAAGGGTATCCAAGAACTCTTGAAGCTAAGGGATGCAGACTTGGCGGCCTTAAGAAAGAAAATCAAGCTTCCAGCTACCATCCATCCTCAAACAGATGAAGTTGCCCAGCAAAGGCAGGAAAAGGATGCTACAGACCTACTGATATCCCTGTACAAGGAGCTGGTTCGGACTCAAGACCAGCTAGGACAATCAGAAGCTGCGAAGGCAGCATTACAGACAGCATTGAAACAAAAAGAAGAGGGCCAACCCTCCCAGCCTCCTCTGGTGATAATCAACCTTGAGGAAGTCCAGCCAACGACTACTCCTCCTCCTCAACAGACAGGGCCTACAGCACCATCTACAGCAACAACTACACCAACAACAGAGCCAACTCCTACTCTGGATATGCAGAAGCTGCAAGCTGAGATCCAAGTTCTTGAATCCCAAATGAAAGAGCTTGATGAAGTCAAAAGGTCTTTGACCAAGGTGAATGAAAAATTTGACAAAAGCAAGCAGAATGAGGCAGCAAAGGAAAGAGAGGTAAAAGCTCTAAAAAAGAGAATAGCTGAACTAGAAAAAGAGCTTGTACTAGAAAAAGTAACAGCAGAATTGAATGCAGTCCTCTGGGGCAACATTGGTCGATCCATCACCAATCAGTGGCAGTATATTGAGACTATGGATGAGCAAATAGCACTCATCACGAAGGCAAACAGGGAGGTACAGAGAGCAAGAGCAAGCCTTGGCCACATGCCAGATGCTGCCAGCAGAATGATCAATATTTTGAATAACAAAACTAGCTCTCAACTAGCCACCATGGGAATTACTAACAGGACTGAAACAATTTCAGTAGTTAAAAGAGTCTTGACACTAAGAAGCCTAATTGGAACGCTGGAGAGGAGAACACAGGATATGCAGACCGAGATCAACAAATTCCTGGACAGATTTGTGGCATTACAAAACAGAGGCCTCCCCAGCATATTAAGCAGTGTAGGAAGGCTGCTTACTCTGGAAAATTACATCAAAAGGGTTGATGCGCAGGCTGCAGCACAAATAGCAAAACAACCCAGTACCTCAGCTGAAACAGGGCCAGCAACAGGGCAGAATTTGTATGATAGGGTGGATAACCTGTTCTTTATTATGAATGAAATTGATCACCTGTTTGATACCCCACCAAATTTCTTTAAGTATACAGAGGCAGATGAAACTTTGGGGGCAATCATAAGACACCAATTGCCCACACAGGAAGAGTGGAGGAATTTGACACAGGTAATCTTATCAGGCCCGAACCCGTAGGGTTGGTTTTTTTTTTCTCTAGTTTATGGGCAGTCATGCACAGGCAGAATTTTGGTAGATAAAATCTACAAGGAAGAGACAGATGCTGAGCCAACTCAGCAGAGCTATTTACTCACCACAGCATCAGTCACAATCACAGGTGACAAACCCAGAATGCAGCGTACAAGCCATAAAGTCGGGTTCCCCAGCATTTAATCAAAGTATCTCAACCGACTCAGCAGATCCCAAAGGCCAAAATATCTTCTGACAGAACATTAAGCCGCCTTTATTTTGTATTCAATGCTGTAATAAATTTCGGATAAAAATATCTCAAAAGTTGGTGAGAGTATTAAGTCTGAGATAGCCTAGAACTCAGATATTTTGTAAACAATCGCAAGTATATATTCACCCCTGGCAGAAGCTCAGGGGGTTGTTGTTATTTTCCTTTTGGAAGTCTCACTTGCTGTAAGATTCTCAGAGAAGTAATACAAAGGGAGAATGGAATTTCCAAAGCTTGGTGTATTTGATGCGTTGTGATGAATGGTGAATGTTGCAGGATTCCAGAGTGTTTCATAAAACAATAAGTTTTCTTAAATCTCTGTATTACATGTTTTCGAGTCTTTTGTTCTCTTTTGTTGTTTAAATGTTTTACACTTAATAGCAAAGTAGAAGAATAGTTACAGGATTTAATCACTGATTACCCTGAACTCAATCTGAGCTATTATCCATGTTTTCTTCAGATACAGTGAATGAAGTGTAATTCTTAATTGCTGCACTTTAAAACTATATCTTTTACAGTGATAGACATCCCCAGGGATTCAAGTTTTGCTCCTGAGGCATCTATCTGTTTCTCATACCTAGTTTGGTGGAAATACTCGAATATTTTAGTGAAAATTCTTAATTGCTTTCACTGGTTTTTTCACCTGTTCGTGTTATAAAACAAAAATTTTGTTGTATGAAGTATCCAAATGGCCCTGTAAGTTTCACCAGTTCACCTCAAGGTTTCTAGACACCTATACAGCCATAGACTCCATTGCCCAATGATATTTGACTCTTTGAATATTACATCATAAGACCTAAAAGAAACTCTTCAACCAAAACATAAACAAAACCTGTGCATAATAGCTAGCCTAAAACCCTATCATAAACAGTTACAAATCATAAAGAGAGAGCCCTCTCTGATCACAGTTTGGCTAGAAACAGTGATCCAAAGATTGGTTAGTGGTTACCCCGGCCGTATTCCCTTGGGAGTCATAGGGAACAACCTGGGTGTTAACAAAATCTATAACACATTTCTGACACTGTTGCTAGGGAATGAATCATAAATTTTTTTCCTGGGTACAACAATTTTTACATTCCGTTTGTTAGGTGGGCAAGAGAATTTTGGTTTGAATATCTCTCACCTTGGTGACTCCATTGTTTCAATCTTATTATAAACATCTTGGCGTAGGTAGTCAAAAATAGGTTTTGGGCCTTGTGATCCAAGAATTTCATTCTATTTGGGTTTGTTTAGGTTCTAGCCTTCCAGGGGGATGCTTTGAAACACTTTCATGGACAATGAAATATCCAAACCGACAACCATTTGCCTATTAATCTGAAAAAATTATGTGTAATGGATTTCCTCCTAAAGTGCAAAGTTAGAAGAGATGTTTGATGACTGAAGCACTTTATCATGCCAAGGTTCAGTTTAGAGACCATAGTTGGAGACTCAGAATAATCAATCAAATGTTACAATGCAATATAAAATCATCACTGAGGTAGGCATTCCCATGCTCAGTGCATAAATTTCTTAGAGAACCATTACAAAAATACACCTAGAGATCCATGTCAACAGAATACACAGTATGGATGCAGCAATCAATGAATCTATATTTATAATCATGAATATTTAATAACTCCACGCAACCTGGATGGATGGAACTAGATATAGGGTCTTGATCTCTATCTCTCAATCCATAGTACAAATCTAACCATGTGAGTGAATGTATTGTAGTCAAACATGGTAGAAACCACTTGATTACCAGTAATGATGTGAACCATTAACAAGCGCGAGAGAACCACCAATAATGAAAATGGTTCTCAAGGTACTTCTAGTACAATCTATGAAGTGTGAAATGATGTACTGAAGTTGAACACTCATAGAATGATTTGATTGAAGGCCAATGATGAGAACCCATCGTCGAAGACGAGAAACATGCCATTAAGGCATGTAGGATCCAAGGTACTGAAGAAGGTTTCTAGATCAACTTCCTAGATAGTGAGCTGAAGTCAATAGGAAGCGATTCATCGTAGGAGGGCCTACGAAATGAAACTCATGTCAAGGTTTGAAGAAAATAAATTTGGAGTAATCCAGAACTGACTTAGGGATGAAAAATGCGATTGAAGGATATGAATTGTAAGGTAATTTTGACTGAGGTTGGACTTCTCTTGAACATATAGGCAACATGACATTCTGACTTAGTAGCATTTGACTAAAAAATGGGATCAAAAAATGGATTGAAGACTTTTAATGAGGTGTGGTCAACTATAAAGCAAATGGATTTACAAACCTGAAAATGTAGGTGATAGAGTGTCATGTTCAAGAGCAACATACTACCTTTTACAATATAAAAAAACATTCTTTCCCAATTCCCCCCCACCATTACTGGCAAGTACCTCTTTATTTTTGTGCAAGCTTGTGGAGGATAACATATGCTTTTCCCTTAAACTCATCCTTCGGATGAGTCCTTCGGAGTATTTCTAACAAACCGTAGGAAGGAGTGGTTCAATATCGTTATGATTAATGAGTCCTACATTGTTTAAGTTTTACGAGTCCAGTGAAGGGGTAACTTGATGTCGTTTTCATGTTTAAAGAGTTTGAAAAGACACAAAAAGAAAACTCGTTCAATTATTTCAACGTAAATTTTTAACGAGCCTGGAGAAAGTAAAGCTCAGTGTTTTTAATTTTTAGGGAGTCAAGAGAAAAACATAAGTAAACTCCACAATGTCCTTTTTCATAAATTTAGTCTCTCAAGCCCGGAAAAGGGTAAAATAATGCAGGAGAGAACTCTATTGACCATGATTAGTCAATGTATACCTTTTTTGTAAATATTCTAGTTCATTCTGTAAAAGGGATAAACTTATACTAAATAGACGATTGTTCATTTACTTTTACGAGTTCGAATAGTCAAGTACTTGACGATCTTTTCATGTTTAGGGATTCTAAAAAGGGATTAAAGAGAACTCTCGGGCTTTGCTTTTTTGTAAGTTTTTAACAAGTTCAAAAAAGTAATAAAAATGTATTCATCGCCAAAATGATTCATTTTCGTAAATAACCCGTGTTCTGCACATTTAAACTCAAAAATTATTGTCACTATTAAAAAACATAGTAAAAACATTAAAAAAATTGGATTTCATAGGCTAATAGGAAAAAAATAATATTTTAATGGGCCTAAAAGACTTATAAAAAATCTAAAAAGTAAAAAACTTATACCATTTGAGAGTGATCAAGTGCATTTTTCACCAAAAACTTCAGAGGTGGATTTTGGGCAAATCGGTGGCCCAAATCATGAGTCGTTTTCTCTAGGTAAACAGTATCTTTGATATCTTCGTTTTCATTACTTTTATTTTTATTTTCACTGTGTATTTAGATTTTTTTGGGGGGTTTCATTAATTCGAAAATCACCCTCAGTGTGCACAGTCTCTCGTCATCTGGCCTGCACACGTCGACCCAATTTTTTTACACGTAAAAATGAGATTTTCACAGTTTCTAAGACTAGAACTATGCAAATTTGCACTGCTCTTAAAAGGCGACCATGAATAGTGCCAAGGGCTTTGAAAAATTGATGAAGAATGCCCAATTGTTTATAAAAAATCATGACAATAATTTTCTATTGATATTCCATGTTTATTTACAAGGTTTTGATCTAAAAAAATGGAGTGGAGGGAGATTGAACACAAAGAATAGGATGTGGAGGGGTAGTTGCCAACCTCACTTACTCACCAAGGCTCAGATGCAAATTTTTGTAGAGTGCTTATAACCTACGATATTCAACTGGTGTGAAGGGGTAGTTGCCAACCTTAAAGGGAAAATAACTAGAGTGAAAACTGGTAAACTAAATTTTTTTGGGTATGGTGCAATTTTTATCTCGTTCGCTCTAGAGAGGATCCCCCTTTTCGCCCCACAAGTAGCCATAGATGCAGGAGGACCGTGATATCCTTGCATAGTGAAGTGGGTCACGTTGATGGCACACCACAGAGATGATGATGCCCCAAATATTCGATATACTCCTGATTTCTTTGGATGGTTGGAATGCCATATCATTGTGATCGAGGAATTTCCATATGCAGGCATGGATTACACGGGTGATCCAGATATCCCACTACTAGATAGAATGCAGTGGGTTGACCTAGGTAAAAATTGCAAAATTTGGTTGTTTTGTATGTTTCAATTTCTTTTTTGGCATCCAAAACTAACTAGTCAAAATGATCATGCAGATGTGGCATTGGTGAGACTATCAAGACTACGTTGATTCAACAAATGCGATGAGCATCCATTAGCTCCCGTAGAACAAAACCCTGATGCAACAAAGGCTTTGTCTGATCTAGAGCACAACCAAGAAAGGTTGACCCGAAATATCCTATATGTTGGGATTGATGACTTGCCTCTCCAATACCAGAGGCACACTGTGGGGGTTCCTGGATCGATTAGTCACTTGCTACGACGAGTAGCTCGCGCTATTGTCTGCGACCATGGTCATCATGCGTAGTTGCTAGTTATAGGGCTAGATTTTTCTTTTTGATGATATATCGGTGTGTTCAAACAATAAAGGCCATAGGACATCATGTCTTAGATGACATTTTGTAAAGCCACACTTTTTACAAGCATTTTAACTAATGAAAACTACTACTTTTATCTTAGTTTATCTTGTACAATATATGGATGAATATTATGTTTACTTTCTTACAAATGTGACAAATGTCAATTTAACACATAATTAGCCAATGCATCAGTTAATGTGTTTAAATTTCTTGGAATGTGTTGATATTTGAAGTAATCACATTCTCTCTCCAAGAGACGAACCCACAAAAACATTCTTAACATTATATGACTTCTTATTGAATAGACATCGTTTAAATGTAATACTATGAGTTGAGAATCTAACCTAATGATCAACCGACGAATACAAAATGAAATGGTGTCAGATAATAGCTCATTAACTACATTATCTTTTGTGATATTATTCATTTTTTGACCAAGGCATATTCCATGAATAGAAACTAACTCATCAGTGGGTGAATAAATAACCTAAGTTGCAGAGGAAAAATTATGATTACTTCAACTAGTGCCATCAGCAAAGCCAATGTAAGTTTGAGGGAGCGTCGCAATCTAAAAATCAAGTGTAACACGAGATAAGAAGGAGAAGTAGTAGAATATTGTAAAAAGATGCTAAAATTGCCACTCATAAATTATGATACAACAATGTACAATTTCTTCACAGAGTGAATTAAGCATATTATTTCTTTAGGTAAAGATCATTTCTGGGCTTTCCTAAAGAAATGTCATCATAATAAACTAGCTCATAAGCCCCTTTCTCTAGTACACCTTTTACAATATAAGGACCATGCCACATGGGCTTGAATTTACCAACACTTAATTTATCGAACTCTTGATCATAAACCAAGACTAGGACACCTTCTAAATTTAAGCAAGGATTTACATTTTGATCAAAATGTGCCTTAACTTGTTTCTTAAGAGCCTCACTAACTAATGCAACATCATGACGAATCTCATCTAGTCGGGCTAAGTATGAAAAACGTTACTCCTCTGTAGAAGTGACTGGTAAAAATTCGATTTCCAATTTGAATGATGGTATTTCACATTCAATAGGCAGCATCGCTTCCAAACTGTAAACTTGCTGGAATGGAGTAAAACCAGTCGATTTTTTTGCTGAGGTACGATATGCCCACAAGCCTGAAAAAAGCATCATATGCCAACTTTTTTTATGAATTATGACAATCCGTTTAATCATGGTAGTTAAAACCTTATTTATGGCTTCTACTTGTCCATTTTCCTGCTTGTAATATGGAGTAGAACTGTCATGACACAAGCCTATCTTGGCAGTAAGTTCGATCATCATAAAGTTTTGAAAATGGATACCATGGTTCGTGACGATGGTTTGTGGAACACTGAACCTAGGAATCACATGATTGAAAATGAAAATAATTTTCATTTCTCCATCATCCTTCTATGTAGGCATCACCTCAGCCCATTTCATAAAATAATCCACTATTGGGATGATGTACCCATGCCCCCCGACCGAGAGAGGGTTACATGTAAGGAAACCAATGCCCCATTTTGCAAAGGGACCGACAAAAATGATTGGGTAAAGAGGAGCATGAGGTGCACGCATTTTCCAATCATAGATTTGGCAATTGTGGCATTTTTGGACCGCAGTTATACAATATTTAAACATCGAAGGCCATAAATATCTAGCACACAAAATATTTTGAGCAGTGCCAAACCCTGACATATGACTACCACAAGATCGAGAATGGTATTCATTCAATCCTTTTTCAACTTGCTCATGAGTCAAACGTCATCTGAAGATGGAGTCAACACCATGATGATAAAGTGTATTTCCATCAATAGTTTATTGTTGGGATTGGTACCGAATACGATGGCGTTCGATTTGAGCCAATTCTGGCTGAAAATTCTAGGTTTGAAGATCCATGATAATATATCCATACCAAGGGTCTAAAGTACTCATAAGAAAGAGGGATTCATCTAATAGAGAATCCTCTACCACAATTTTCGTTTCATTATACTGAAAGTCACATTACAATTCAACAAACACCAATGATTTCTTGGACTTAGTATTTATGAATTGTAAATCAAATTCTTGTAGGATAACTATCCATTTAGAATATTCCCCCCTAGCAACTATCTCGTGAGAATGTAAACCATAGGGTTGCAGTTTGAAATAACTGTTGTTTTATGTAAGAGAATGTAGTGACGAAATGTTTGGACAACTTGAACAATTGCCAAGGCTAATTTCTCCTCAAATAATATATCACATGCTCATCATTGAACTCGTTTTCATAAGCTAAAAACATGCCAATGGTGACATCAGATGAAGCTAAATATAAAAAGTAGTCTTGATGATAATGATGATAATCAAGAGGATGAAACAATGGTGTATGAGTCAACACATGCTTTAGTGCATCAAAATATTTTTGAGCAACTTCATCCCATGTAAATTAAATGCCTTTTTTCAATAGTCGAGTAAAATCTTTAGTTATCTCAGTGTAGTTCGGGATGAACCAATGTAAAAATTTTGTTTTCCCTTGAAAAATTTGGAGTTGGAGCAAGTTATAAGGAGGAGGCAAATTTAGAATAGCCTCTACCTTAAGTTGATGAAAATGAATGCCTTCCTTTGGTATGACAAATCCTAGTAATCGAACAGATTGCACATAAAAAACACATGTGTGAGGGTTCAAGTATATATTCTAGTATCAACACCTGATAAAGATAGTTCTCAAATGCATTAGATGATCTTCTTGTTTCAACAAATGATCTGGTAAATTATCCAAATAGGGATGTACAATATGCTTTGTGAAATGCATAAGACATGGATCGTTGAAAAGTTGCACTAACATTATTTAATACAAATGGGAGTTTTTCATAAGAAAAATCCCCCCATGGAAAGATGAACATTTTTTTATGTTGATCAACTAAGAGTATGTTGATTAGGTTATATCTGGAAAATCCATCCATGAAAGAAAAGATTTCGGTATCGGCACAATCATCAATGATTTGGTCAATATAGGGGGTAGGATAGTTGTCTTTGTGACAAGCCTTATTAATATCCCTATAATCTACGCATACTCTTATGATCACTTGCTTTTTTTAACAGGAACAATATTGGAAACCCAATCAGTCAAGGGAACATTACAAAAAAAACCTACTTTAAGTACTTTTTCAACCTTAGCTTTGATAGAAACATCCTTTTGTGGATGTATTGGATGTAATATTTGTCTAATAGGTTTAGCATCCGGGTAAGTCTTAATTTTGTGAATGACAATACTCAGGTCAATTATTGGCATTTCCTCATAGTAGCAGGCAAAAATGTCATGAAATTATTTTGAGATATCAATTGAAATCGTTGTAGATATGTTTCCCAAAGTATTTTCAGATTCAGATTGAAGAATTAACAATGACATGGGCCATTCCGAATTATCTACAATCTCAGGCAAAAATATAGTAGAAAAATCATTCTTGATTTTATCAATTTTAGGAAGAAAAGATGAACGATGATGATAATCGTCCCATGGAATTTCATCCAAAGTCATAATCTCCATAATACTTTCATCAACTGGAAATGTATTGTCGAAAGGATCAGGAAATGAAATTGGTTCTAACCAAGGTAATTGAGAATAATCATCAATGATCACATTCACTCTATCAATTTTAGAATGCGGTGGATCATAAAATGTTTGAATTTCCTGATAATCCAATTCAAATGGGATTAAAGGCATCTCGTTTCCACACGATGTTAATTCAGATTCTAAAGGCACTATCCAAGGATCAAAAGATTCCATAGTTCTTGATGAGATCATGTTAACCTGGGCAACATTAGAAGGAAAATTCGGTGGAGGGAGTGCAAAATTTCCCATCAGTGATGAATCCTTAAGCAAACTAGCACCAATATCCTCATAGGGAGTAATCATTTTTGCAACGAAAGGTACACTATCAATAGAGTTAGGGTTGGAAGTATACTAAGAAAATTGGTCTACTTTGACTATTCTCGCTTGATGGGGAAATAATATCATGCGGAGAAGTGATGAGACCACTGCAGACATAGCATAGGTCCAACTTCAACCAAGTAAAAGGTTGTAATCAAGTTGAGAATCAACAAATTCAACTTCGATTGCAACCATCTTACCTTCTAACTCTATGGGTAGATAATTTAATATCCAGAAAAAACTCTTTCATCAAAGCATTTTAAAGTGGTAGGAGACCGATTGATAGTTGGAGAACCTAAAGATTTCCAACAAGCAATAAACATGATATACGTAGAGGCTCCTTCAACAATAACTGTGCAAAAAAATCGTTTGGTTTTGACAACAACTTGTATTTGGAATGCTAGTTGATGTGGGAGTCTAGCTATATGAATTTCAAGATATTAGATGATAAGATTAGAATCCCAAGGATTAATTTCTCCAATAGTTGACAAAAGTAACTTTATTTATGTTGGACATGTTTGCAGCACTTCAAGAGCTGACATTGCTGAACGAGACATCGCGAGGTCTTCAACAATGTTGTAGTTCTAAGCAGATCTAACATTTGGGTTGAACGCTGATTTTTGAGAAACACCTTTGGGAGGCGGTTGAATCATCATGTTAGGGTTTGGTTTCTCAATCTGTAATGGTTTAGAAGGAGGAGTAGGAATTGAAGCGGAAGGTTGACTAGATGGACTAGCATTGTTTCCATTTACTACAGGACCCTTAGATCCATAACCTTTTGTTCTCGTTGCTACCATAACTTGTTGCTGAGACATCATCATGATATTCGCTGATAAGGAAGAAGAAGATGGGTTATGTGAAACCATTTGACTGTTTTGATAAGGAAAGGGATCTGTTATCACATATTGCAAAATGGTTCAAATAATGCCAAATCAGGTCAAAAGAGAAGAGGATATTGTAGTCATATTCGAGGTCTTAAAAGGACTCAAAGTCCAAATTAGACCCTCTCCTTTAGAAATTTCTCTGAAAAATCTTTCCAACAGTATGTGGAAGTCCAAAAATGGACTCCTGGATCAAAAGATATGGTATTATGAAGTTTCAAGGATTCAAGTCTTAGGAAAGAAGGAATATTGGAGGTCCGATATTGGAGATAACACATCGGAGGTCCAACAGCATGGCATATTAGTGCATAGCGTATCAGAGGTCCGATATATCGGAGGTCAGGGCACATCAGCGACACCAAACGGATCGATGATTGAGTATCGACAGTTGCAGCATCAGGGATCCATTGCATCGAAGTAGGACGTATCATTGTATCAAGATATCGTAAAATTTGATAATCGGCAGTTGGAAACTTATGAAATTGCAACCTTTTAAACGATGTGACAAGGGAAATAGGCCAATAGTGTAAAATCGTTAGGGGACTCAAATAATTTTATAAAGGATTTCCCCACAAAACCAAGGGCGGATGGGCCCTTTTCTCTCTCCTCCAGCAGGATATGTGGGAACATCTGGGTGATCCTGATAAGTTACACATGGCAGCACAGGATTGGCTCCAATAAGAATGCATGGCGGCACAACATTGGCTCCGTTAAGGACACATGGTGGTACAACAAGACATGTGGCAGGAAATTTTGGTGTTTTGAGTGGCCTAAGGGCACGAATTTGGGTGACACATGTCACCACTCAACTCCCATTGTTATTTCCCCGATTGGAAACCATTAATGGGAGCGACTCAAATATATTGGGCTAGCATGTAGTCTATAAGGAGTTAAAGAACCTTAGGCGCTAAGCAATTTACAAAGGAAAAATAGCCCCCGAGAAGAAGCAAAAGGCCTTAACACCATAAGGCTAAGAACTAGGTTGCAACCCCCGGTCATATGACGAGAAATGTAGAAAGGGGCTAAAATAAAGGGGGCTAAAGGAACATAAAAACTCATTGTTTCATAACATTTTTAAGAGTAAAAGTTCTAATGAGGTGAAGCTCTGGTATAAAATTACGACACTGTTACTGGGTATATCAGGCTACTATAGCATAATACAAGAAGTTTAGAGAGATCGATGAGTCGGGCGCTACAATTCCCAAGCAACAAAGAGGTCATCACCATTGATCATTCCCAGCTCTAGAAAAGGTGGAATTCATTTAGTTAAGGAGGAAAGTGACAAGCGAAGAGATGTGGCTAGATCAAAGGCCATCATAGGAAGTGGAAGGGAGATATTTTCCTTCACCATCATTTAGTTTTCCTTTTGTCTTTTATTCTGTAATTTCTTGCATTTTAAAGAAGGAATCAAATCCTTTTTAATGATTTAGGTAGCAGGCCTACACACGCCGAGACATCTAGTTGATCAGACAACTGGAGCTCAGGCTAAGATATTTGTGTAACTATTTTCCAAGCTCTCCCTCTCCTTATAAAAAGATGGAAGAAAGGCTTAATAAGGGTTCCATAATTCTGCAGCCGAGAGGTCCAAATTCTGTGGTTCCACTTTGGTTCTGTTTGTTTTTTCATGAGGGACTTGAGCTATATATTTCTAAATGTAATGGACTGGTGATTTGGACTCATTTGAAGGATTAATGAAACTCTTCAGTGATTCCTATTATAGAAATGTGCAATATGTTTCCGTCTTTGTTTATCACTTCACGTATCTTTTTCTTCCTCTGAAATAATGTAATGAAGATATCGGTTTCACTCTGATTCATGGTTGTATATTTGTTGCTAAGTAGTAACAATACCTATGTTAACTACAAATTTACTTATTTAACTGCAATGTGCACATATTTACTTAATGTTATTTGGTGACAATGTATTCATGATGTATAGAGCTTGGGACCTCAATTATCACTCTACTATTTTTGTCATTTCACCTCCTCATTCTTTCATACTTTTGCTGGAGCTTATTGTTAGGATTTTGGTTTGTATCCAACCCTCTACATCGAATTCCCTCCTTTCCTCCTCTTCAATTTCACCTCAATACCAATATTAAGTTGCCTATTGTTGTGTGTTGGCCATCAGAATCAATACATTTCTCTTTGAAATTACCCCATTTACCCCATGTATTTAGATCCATGTATTTGTTTGAGTCTACCTTGATGAAGGACTATTGAACCAAGTCCCCTGAATTATCTTTTTCCAATTACATGACAATATGGAGTGCAACAATAATCCCTCAGATAATCTTCAAAATAACTCCTCTCTTTAAGATGCCCAAGGCACTAGTCTCTAATCAACCCAGAGGCTGTCTCTAGGAGGCTTCTATATCTTTTGAAGCACTTGTGCGATATGTGATAGAAAAATCTATAACATAATTCTGGCATTGTTACCCAGGAACGATTCAGAATATTTTTCCTTGGCTATGACAATTTTTACATTCCCTTTGTCAAGTGAGCAAGGGAATTGTGGGTTGAAGATCTCTCACCTTGGCGACTCCATTGTTTTAATATTATTATAAACATCTTGGTGAATCCATTGTCTATATCTTTATTTGATCATCCTGGATTTCAAGAGGCCTCATATTCACTCTAATTCTAAGCAACGGAAAATTTCCCCTACATCTGAACTTGAGATCACTCACCTAAAGGGGTTTTCAAAATGGCCATTCCTGCATTCTTGGACAACAAATTTTCCCTACTGGATTTTTCTTCTATTGTTCGTTATCACAATCATGTCCCTTCATTTCATGAATGGTATACCTATTTGCCTACATTTAGTGGGAACACAGATAGAAGGACAGACCAACACCTCAAGGATTTTCATGAATACATGGAACAATGGGGTATTGTTTTTAAAGATGTGAAAATTAAATTGCTCATGTATTCTTTAGAAGAAGATTTTAGAGTCTGGTACAAAGAACTACTTTGTGTCAACATATCTTCCTTAAATATATTTTATATAGAATTTAATCATTATTGCAAAATATTATATCCATCAGATGCTCTTTTTGAAGATTGTTGTGCACATTTTAATGTTGAAAATATTTCTGAGGTTAATGATATTGCTGAAGATATTTGTGGGGCTCAACTCCAAGAAAACATATACGTGCATCAAGAAGCACTACCTAGTAGTGATCAAGAAAGAGAAGGAGACATCATGTAGCTACAAACAAACCCTCAGATATGTTATTCTGCCAAAATTTAGGATTCTCCTTCTTATGATGTGTATGACTCTGATGGGGAGTCGAGCGATGCAGAACCACAACAGTCTTAGTCAAGGGAAGATGTAAAAAAATAGGAGGTCCACCATGAGGTTAAGAAGGAGGCTTCAGCTTACAATTCACATCCTTCACCTGGATAAAAATTTCAAGAACCTTCTCCAATATATGATTCATATGATTTAGAGGAGGATGAGACTGTTGCAGATGTTCAAAGGGTACTTACAAACAAGTAGGGAGAATACTACCAAAAACTACTCCTTCAAGAGGAACCAAAATTTGAGGAGCTAAGCAATGTCTGTGGCTGCTGGTTGTAGAAAGATTCCTCCCTGGAAATTGTTCAAGGAAGGGAGACAACTATAATTTTTTCTCATTAGTTCCATGATCCAATAGCTGACTACATGGCATATTTCTTTGGCCTACAACAATATACATCGATTCCAAGGTATGTGTCAAATATTTGGTTTGAAGTTCCTATGGGGTGAAAGCCTACTTTAGTCACTGATTTTCAAGAACACACCCCCATTATAAGATTAATGGAGATGATTAAAAGAGTTGAGCATCAACAATCAATTTGGGGGCACATATAAAAAATTTTGTTTGAAGATTTTATATGGTGCATGCTTGTTTTGATTTTTGAATTTCAGGAGCATGGAGGCATTAGGTCCAACACCCAAATGCTGACCTGGTACCACTGGAAGGTTGAACTCACTTGGTTAAATTGATCCCTATGCCTAAGTAGGAGTTGTATATAAATAAGCTCACTAGTTGAGCATTTAATTTTCAGTTGTTAGAGTTTCTATTTCTGCATTTTAGTATTATGAGGAAAGGACTCCCAACAAATAAATTTCCATAGAGATTTTATGGTTTTATAGATCCATTATATTTTTGACTCCATGCCCAATGGTGAAGGTTACTGGTCTGCATGTTCTCAGCACCTTGCTATCAAGGCATTATCTCCAATTGGAGCCAATCTTATCACCTACTGCAAAATTGTTCAAATAGTGCCAAATGAGCTCAAAAAAATGCAAAAGAGCAGAGGATATCATATTCATCTTCCAAGCCTCGGAAGGACTCAAATGCCAAATCATACCCTCTCAATTGGAAAGTTCTCTGAACAAGCTTTCCAATGGTACATGGAAATCCAAAAATGGACTTCGGGATCAAAAGATATGGTCTTCTGAATTTTCAAGGATTTAAGCCTTAGGAAAGAAGGAATATAGGAGGTTTGATATCGGAGATTGAATATTGGAGGTACAATAGCATGGCATATCAACGCATCACTTATCAGAGGTCCAATATATCAGAGGTCAGGGCATATTGGTGATTACACATCAGCGACACCAAGTGGATCGACGATTGAGTATTGGCAGTTGCAGCATCAGGGATCCATCGCATCAGAGTAGGTTGCATCGAAATATAAAGATATCACAATAATCGGCAATCAACAATTGATAACTTCTAAAAGTGCAACCTTTTAAATGGTGCGATAAGGGAAATATGTTGCTAATGTAAAATTGTTAGGGGACTCAAAAATAAGTTTACAAAGGATTTCCCTGCAAAACCAAGGGAGGATGGGCCCTTTTCTCTCTCCTCCAGTGGGATGTGTGGTAGCATATGGTTGGTCCCGATAAGTTACATGTGGCAGCAAAGGATTGGCTCTGATAAGGACATGTGGCAGCACAGGATTGGCCCTGATAAGGACACATGGCAGCTGATGTCAGCATGGCGTGGTGGTCTGGTAGGAAGTTTTGGAATTTTGAGGGGCCTAAGGGCACAAATTTGGGTGATACATGTCACCACTCAGGAAGTTCCACGTGGCAATATGATGATATCACAATCAAAGATCGGCGATTGAAGAATGAGCATGTCGCAACTCCCATTGTTATTTCCCCAATTGGAAACCACCGATGAGAGGGTATCCGATATATTGGGCTAGCGCATGGTCTATAAGAAGTTAAAGAAACTTGGGCGTTAAGAAATTTACAAAGGAAAAATAATCCTCAAGAAGGAAAAAAGGCCCTAGTGCCTTAAGGCTAAGAACTAGGTCACAACCCTCGATCATTGGACAAGAAATGCAGAAAGGGGCTAAAACAAAAGGGGGCTAAAGGAACATCGAAACTCGTTGTTTCGTAACGTTTTTAAGAGTAAAGGTTCCAATGAGGAAAAGATCTGGTATAGGGTTATAGTAGTGTTGCTGGGTATATGAGGCTACGATAGCGTAATATAGGAAGTTTAGAGAGATGGAAGAGTCGGCAAATGTGATTCTCGAGAAACACAGAGGTCATCACCATTGATCACTCATAACCCCATAAAATGGGAAATTCATTCAGTTAAGGAGGAAAGTGACAAGCGAACCAACCGAATCATTGTGGAAGAGACATGACTTGATCTGAGGCCATCACAGGAAGTGGCAAGGAGATATTTTCCTCCACCATTGTTTAATTTTCCTTTTAGCTTTTATTCTGTAATTTCTTGCATTTTAAAGAAGGAATCAAATTCTTTGTAATGATTTGGGTAGTAGGCCTTTTCACGCCAAGAAAACTAGTCGATCAGATAGCTGGAGCTCACGCTAAGATATTTATGTAACTTTTTTTCAAGCTCTTTGTCTCCTTATAAAAGGAGGGAAGAAAGAATTAAAAAGGGTTCTAGAATTATGTGTTGAAGAATCTAGGGAAATTAGGTTTAGTATGATTCTTCTTGACTTGATAACAATTTGTGGAGTCTTTTCACTTTTCTTGTTAGATTAATCTTCTTCTTCTTCTTAATGCATGTGTGTGTACTGCATCAAACTGCTGTAAAAAACATAAGAACAAGAACACAAGATGTTGACTCTCTACCAGGGCCAAAACATCTCTTCTCTTGAGAGGAAAACCCTTTAGTAAGTTTCTCTTATTGAAGCTTATTATTGATCAATGCCAAACCCTAGACCCTTGAATAGAATTTCCTCCAAGCACAAGTCCTGTCCTTCCTCCTTTCTACACTTCATTCCTTGACACTTCCTTCTTCCGGCACTTCATTTTCCAGCACTTCATCCTTCTTTCAAATGTTGTTAGATCTTGTTGCACTTCTTCTAGAAGAGATACCTTTGATGAGACCCTTTCCTTATGATTATCCGTTCCTTCTCTTCACCAACCAATGAACTTGTATGACTGTAATGGCAGGTATGTTATGATAGTATAGATAGCCTCCTTCTCCTAGCACATGTGACCGTAATAGGCTTTAGAACAACCCTATTACCTTTGCATTTCTTCCTTGCTACTTCGCTTGAGGGGGAGACCCTTTATGCCTATGTCTATAGCCCAAATGATGAGATATGTTTGGCAATGAGTCTCTGCTATTATGACTGCAGTCAACCTTCTTCTTCCTCTCATGTGTGACTGTATTTTCTCTAGAAACCAGCATCCAACCTTAGCTTATGCTTCCCTTTACTTTGTTGCACTAGAGGCTTCTTGACTTCGTCCTTTTTTGTTCGTTTATTATCTCCTTAACTTCACTGATTTTAGATCTATATGAGTGCGTTATAATGTAGTGGACAACCTCTATATATAGAGGATTATCCCTCCTTTTAGGCCAACTTGAGGATTGTTTGTAGGCCAACTTGCTATCTTACTTCGGATGGCTTCTTTGGTGGTGTCACATGCTTGGAGGAGACTCTTTGATGGTTCCTTTGCTTTGGATGAGACTTGACTTTGCTTGGAGGAGTGTTATTTGACTTCTATACAAACATATACATGATGCAACATGCCCTTAAGGTCTTCAACATTTTCTTTTGACTATTTGACTCACCTATAGCACTTTAACTTGTGCTAGACCTATTTTAATGAGAAAGAAACTCATTGAAATATATTATAAAAATAATATTTATTTTCTTGAATAAATACAAATATCAAAAGTACATTTATGAAGACAAAACCTATTTACATTTCCTTCAACAGTCCCTCTTAACTAGTGAGGTATTCATACAACATTACAAGGTGTTTGTCTATGTTTCAATCTTGAAGAATTCACATAAAAGAAACCTGATTTTCAATCCATCTATTATAGAATCATATCAATCATCATTTTCATAGTGCAAGGCCTTGACTAACAGCTCCATCTCTTCATGAGACCATGAGCTACAATGCTAGTGAGACCAATGATTTTAGACACCTTCATCATTTCCTCTCTGTTATGAAACCAACTCACAAAAAGATAGAAAAGATAGATCAACACCTTAGAATTCAGCCTCTTTGAGGGGGCAACCTCCTTTACATTACACAAATGAATGATTCTTTGATGATTCAAATGAAAAAACCTCCTTTCTATATATAGGAGTCTAAGGAGTCACAATATAACCCGGCTGACCTAACAATAATAATAGAAAGGCACAAAAATAACAATAGAGGGATTCTATGGGGCACAGTAATAACAATATGGGGACAATAGGGGCACACCAATATTAATAAGGGATATAACTACAATAATAATGGGGTAATCACTAGTATTATAGGGACCTAACATGCCCCTCTCCTTCAAAAAAGTGTTATCCTCAATGCTTGAGTAGTTCTGGATGCTTCTGTATAAAATTCTCATCCTCCCATGTGGAATCTTCAGTGGATAAGTTCTTCCACTTGATGAGATACTCCGAAATTGATCGATTTCGTAGCTATCGAGTGCTTGTTTCTGTGACTGCTTCCGGTTCCAATATAGTTTTGCATTCCTCGTCAAGTTCTGGAAATATTATTTGAACTGGGAGCTTGTCGCCTATAACCTTCTTTAAACATGAAACATGGAAAACTGGGTGCACTCAAGAAGTTGCAGGAAGCTCCAATTTGTATGCCATAGTACCAATCTTTTGCAACACCTTGTACGGACCATAATACTTTGGTGATAGTTTATTATCCTTCTTAACTTGATTGAGGGACATTTGTTTATATGGTTGTAGCTGTAGGAATACCCAATCACCTACATCAAAACTTCTTTCACTGCGATGTTGATCTGCCTGTTGTTTCATTCTATTTTGCGCCAACACGAGGTTATCCTTTAAGAGTTGGAGGACTTGTTGTTGATGCTTGATGTGATGTTCCACTGCTTGAACCTTAGAATTTTCTCTTAAATATGATGTGATGGATGGTGGTTGATATCCATAAAATGCCATAAATGGGGTCATTTTTGTTGCTGTATGGAAGGAAGTGTTATACCACCATTCAGCTAGAGGCAACCATTTGACCCATTGTGTCTGTTTATCAGATACAAAGCAATGAAGATATCCTTCCAAAAATTTGTTTACTATCTCAGTTTGCCAATTAGATTGAGGATGATAAGATGAGCTATGAGCTAACTAAGTACCGAGACAAGAAAATAATTCTGTCCAAAAATTTCCAGTGAAAATGGGATCTCTGTCACTTACAATAATCTTTGGGTTTCCATGTAGCTTTTGAATTGTTTCCATAAATGCAGTAGAAACTGTATTGGCTTTAAATGGATGTGATAATGCACAAAAGTGTGCATACTTGGTAAGTCTATCAACTACCACCATGATGACACTCTTTCCCTCAGACTTGGGTAAACCTGTGATAAAATCCATTGAAACCTCCTCCCAACGTTGGCTTGGAATGGATAAAGGTTGTAATTGACCCGGGGTCTTAATTGTTTCAACTTTATTTTGTTGGCAAACCAAACATTCTTCCACAAACTTTTGAATATCTGATTTAAGGCCATCCCAAAAAATTCCTTCTTAACCCTGTGGTAAGTTTTTAAAAATCCTGAGTGCCCTCCTAAGGGAGAAGTGTGCAATTCCATAAGAATCTTTTGTTTGAGTTGGGAATTCTTACAGAGGTATAAGCGATCTTTGTACCATAATGAATCATTTTGCCAGCTAAATGTATCAGATGTACTGGAATCTTGTTGTAACTTTTGAATAAGTGCCCACACTTCTTCATCATTCTTCCATTCCTCCCTTGCTTCGTTTATCCAATCTGGTTGGATAATAGAAATGGCACACAATAATGCTTCCACATCCTCATCCTTTCTTGAGAGTGCATCTGCCACCACATTTTGCTTCCCTTTTTTGTAGATGATTTCAAAGTCATAACCCAACATCTTTGTGACCCACTTTTGTTGCTCTTCAGAGGATAATATTTGTTCTAAAAAGTATTTAAGGCTATCATGATCCGTTTTTACCTTGAAGTGTCTTCCCATTAGGTAGGGTCGCCATTTCTTAAGTGCATGTAGTATTGCAAACATTTCCTTCTCATAAATAGCTTTGTGTAAAAATTTCCCTTGATTGGACGACTTTCAAAAGCAATGGGTCTTTCATCTTGCATTAAAACAACACCAATTCCATTTCTTGAAGCATCACATTCCACAATAAAGGTTTTTGTAAAGTCCGGTGTAGCTAAGACCGGTGCTTGGCACATTGCCTCTTTAAGATGTTCAAAGGCCTTTGTTGCTTCTGGAGTCCATGAAAATGCATCTTTCTTCAATAATGTTGTTAGAGGTGCTGCTATTCTCCCATAATTCTTAACAAACTTGTGATAATACCCTGTCAACCTGAGAAATCCTCGCAGATGCTTTATGGATGTGGGGATTTTCCATTCCTTAATGGCTTTAATTTTGCTAGGGTCTACCTTAACTCCTTCATGAGATACAATATGACCCAGATATTCCACCTCTTGTACTCCAAAGAAACATTTGGATTTTTGCATATAATTGTTTCTCCTCCAATAGTTGTAGCACCCTGTCAACATGTTCAACATGATCCTTCCAAGACTTGCTGTAGATTAGTATATCATCAAAAAATACTAACACAAATTTTCTAAGGAAGGGTTTGAAAATGGAATTCATCAAACCTTGAAATGTAGAAGGTGCATTGGTAAGGCCAAAAGGCATGACCAAAAATTCATAATGACCCTCATGAGTTCTAAATGTTGTTTTCGAAATGTCTTCAGTCTTCATTCTGATTTGATGATATCCTGAATGAAGATCCAACTTGGTGAAGTAAATTGATCCATGCAATTCATCCAGTAATTCATCAATGACAGGAATGGGAAACTTATCTTTAATAGTGAGCTTGTTGAGCTCCCTATAATCCAGACACATGCGCCATGATCCATCCTTCTTGTGCACCAATACTACTAGAGCAGAGAAAGAACTTTGACTAGGTTGAATTATACCAGCCTCTAGCATTTCTGCAACCATACATTCAATTTCACTCTTTTGGGCATAGGGATATCTGTACGGCCTGATGTTTGGAGGAACACTTCCTGGAATCAGATGAATAGCATGATCATGATCACGAATAGGTGGGAGACCTTTGGGAGTCTCAAATACCTTGGAATGATTGTCCAAGACTTTTTGGAGATCTGGAGAAATAGATGATTCGATGTGGAAACATCTAGTGAACATAATTGTGCAATTACACCTCTTTGTTCCTTTTTTAGAAGCTTTGTCATACCGTTAGAGCTGATTATCTTTCCCGGTTTCCCTGCAATACCCCTTAATTCAACTTCCTTTCCTTCTGCAGAAAATTTCATGAAAAGTTCTTGAAAATTAAAAGCTATTGTACCCAAGGATTGTAGCCATTGGACTCCTAGTACAACATCAACACTTCCCATTGGAATGGAAAGCATTGGGCTAGTCAATACATATTCTCCCATGGATAGCTTGATATTATGGCACTTTCCAAAGCAATTTATTGTTCCTCCATTTGCAACCATCACTTGACACTCTGGTGCTGGATATAGGAAGCAATTCAATTCTTTTGCTACCTTACAATGAATAAAATTGTGGGTACTTCCTGAATCAATCAACACTATTACCTTTTTCTTCTTGATTTGTCCTTCTATCTTGATGGTTTGAGGAGTGGTAATTCCCACCAATGCATTACAAGATATGGTCAGATTCATTTCTTCTTTATCTAGGCTTTGTTCCTGGAGTATATCCTCTTCTTTTGACCTTTCTTGCTCCTTTTCTTCTTCCTCTTCACAATCTATGTAGAATAATTTCTTCTCAACACACTTATGACCTTTAGTGTATTTTCACACTATAACAAAGCCCTTTTTCTCTTTTTTCTTCTAATTGTTGTGGTGTCAACCTTATAGGTTGTGGAAGACTAGGGGCAACAACACTTCCATCTTTATAGTTGTGAGTGGTATGCTTCCTGGTTGCCATAATTTTGCTTTCCATTTTTCTTGCTAACCTGAATGCCTTCTCTAATGAATCAGGTTCCCAAAGGTGAACATCATGTTGGATATTATCCTTTAAAGTCCCTATGAACACATCAATCCTATGCTCCTCTGGAATATTTTTTACCCTTATGTTCAATTTTTGGAACTCCTCAATGTGCTCCATTATTGAACCCTTTTGTTTGAGACTTATCAATTGGCTAAAAAAAGTGTTGCTTTTTGTATCCTCATAATGTGCTGTCAATTCTTCCGTAAAAATTGCCCAAGTGATAATTTGTTTACGAGAGAAAAGCCATTGATACCATACAAACTGATTTGGTTCCAAATATAAAGTTGCAATACGTACCTTTTGTGTGTTTTGCACATTATTGAGATCGAAAAATTGCTCCATCTGTAATATCCATGTTGCGGGATCCTTGCCATCAAACTTCCTCATATCGATTTTTGGAATATGGTGGGTCTTTGATCCAACATTAGAGTCTATGAAATCATGATTAACATTTGTTTTGTTCGCATCATGAGTTTCCTTTACTACCCTTTCACTATTTGTAATTATTTCTTGTAGAAAATTTGTCAAATCTGTCTTCAAATTTGCCATGTCTATCTTCAAATCTGTCTTCAAATCTCCCATGTCTCTCTTCAAATATGTCTTCAAATCTATCTTCAAATTGTCCATCTTAGCTTTCGCGCCCTTTATCTTAGATTCCACTCCATTTATCTTAGCTTCTGTTAGCTTTTGTGAGAGTGACATTTGTTGCACTTGGTCTTGTAATTTTGATATATCATGTAGCATTTCTTCCTCTTCTTCATGAGTCATGCTAGAGCTTTCAGGTTGCTTACTAGATGTTTGAATTTTCTTTCCTTGGGGCATTAGTTACCGATAACAATGCTCTACTATGCCCTTTGAATTCCTTCAAAATAATTTTTCAAACCAAGCTTAAGCAAAAATTAAAAAAAAAATCTACACACCTTTTTTTCACTTTGTAGGAGCTCGATATTGCCTCTGATGTATCTCTATAATTTTGGATCATCTAGTTCTGAAATTGCGATCTGCAGTAGCCCTCTGTGTCCTCTTTCCAATGCCACCAGTCTGATCCAAATTGGATTCTCCAAGGAAGAGTTATGCCAAATCTCCCACAATGACTTGATTATAGACTAGTTCAGTAGAGCAAACTTGTACGACATGCCACGTGTCCCTGTTTCGACCTTTGGCTCTGAAAAATATATATAAGAAACTACAGTCCATCCTCTTTCTGTACCTTCTTACGAAACTTCAATCTGATGCTCAAAGAGAAATTTATGACGATTTTCCCCAGGTCACTTGTTTGGAATGTAATTCAAGGGTCTGCAAAAAGACCAACTTCGTTAGATCATACCTCTGCAAATATAGTCCGAAAAGCTCTGAAATTCAGACCCAAGGTTCAGTGCGATTTCCTCTCAAATGGGTTTTTTTTTTTTTTTTTTTTTCGCTTCTGAAATGTCGCAGAAAAAAGTTATAGCGAAAATGCCACGATGACCTATTTGGAGTAGCGAAACCCTAGAATCCAAACCTTTGATACCAAATGTTATGAAACCAGCTCACAAAAAGATAGAAAAGATAGATCAACGCCTTAGAATTCAGCATCTTCGAGGGGGAAACCTCCTTTACATTACACAAATGAATGATTCTTTGATGATTCAAATGACAAAACCTCCTTTCTATATATAGGAGTCTAAGGAGTCATAATATAACCCAATCGACCTACTAATAATAATATAAAGGCACAAAAATAACAATAGAGGGATTCTATGGGGCACAGTAATAACAATATGGGGACAATAGGGGCACACCAATATTAATAAGGGATATAACTACAATAGTAATGGGGTAATCACTAGTATTATAGGGACCTAACACTCTCAAGGTACATACCCACTTGGGTGTTCTCTGAGTATGACCTTTTAAGACTATTCTTATCTTGGGTTCCCAACCCTCAAAGAATATCAGTCCTCTTGCCTACTCTTATCTTGGATGCCCTACACATCCTCAAAGAGTATCGGATGCCAGATGATTACCTAATCCTCCCATTCTTCTTCCAAGTGAATACAATAATGTTGTGTTTATCTTGTGTCTGCATTTCCATTCATGACCTTCATCTAGACTTACGGATATTAGTCCTAGTCTAGTGCATGACACATGAAATGGAAAAACAAAATTGTCACTCCTTTGTAATCAGGGGTGATACAAAAGTCCCTCTTGATCTAGGACCTGTCAAAGCTCCCCCTTAACTATGGAATCTTTCATTCATCTGCAATGTCTTCTTCGTGGGTCCTTCAATTGCTTGATCTCATTCCTTTATTTTATGTCGTGAAGTCTTTGTTCGAACTTCTTCTAGGTAGGGCACCATTCATTGATCACTTTCCTTCCCGATTTGTCATGTTATTGCTTCCTTCGTGGAAAGTGGATTTCTTGTCATACATCAGATTTTCTTGTCATTTGGATACTCCTTTGTCATCTCTCCATGCTTTGGAATACTCTTCTCATGTATGCTTCATTGTACTTGCTTGTTTACATGCTTCAACCTAGTAGCCCTTCATGAATTTATCCTGATATTGCTTCAACATTAATTTTTTCTAGATGGATTTCTTCATCATGACATCTTCATAGAGTAGACTCAGTTATTTGTTCCTTTCATATCTCCAAGGTCTTCATAGATGTCAAGGGTCCTTCCTTCCTTCATCAGAGTTTTCTTGCCTTCTTTCGGGAGATATTTTAAATGTATCTTGTCAGATAGTGATTATCGGTGATCATGGTGTTATTCACATGCTTGATCTCTTTCTTCATTTTCTTCCTTTTGGATAGATTGTTCAACCACCTTATGCTCCTTGTGAGAGCACTTATTCATTGCTTTCTTCTTGGACTAGTCAACATTTCTTCTTGTCTCTTAGTCAACAATCTTATACTCCTTATGTGAGCATAGCCTTTTGTTGACCTTCATTGCATTGTAGTACATGCCTTCGAGCATGTCCTTGGTGAAAGATATTCTTTCATACTTGATCATGTTACAGAAATATTCCCGTGATTCAATAATATACATAAGCTAACATGACTAAACTTTGATGGATACATACTTCATCTTGATTCTCCTTTGATCATCTTTACTCTATTTGATTTTTCATGGTGCGGCCCTTCTCGCTTCATCTTAGGTTTCCTGCACAACATCATATCCTTGATTCCCATGAATGGGACTTCCCAATGAGACATTTGCTTCTTATTCATGAATCTTCTTTTGAAGATTCCATCATAAGATCTTGAAGACCCTTACCCTGCAAATGTTCCTTTCCTTTTGATGATGGAGGTCTTCTAAGATTCTTATTCATGATCAATTTTCTTTCATAGTGGATGAAGTCCTATTCTAGGTATGCTCCTCCTACATGAATATCTTGACCTATGTCCATCATGCTCCTATATTCTAGAAGATATTTCTAACCATGCATTTTGTTATAATTTATAAATTCTCTTTCTACACGAGTATCTATAACTCTATGTACTTCATGTTCCTATGTTCTAGAAGATGTTTCTAGCTATGTAATTTTATTTTATTCCTACATGCTCCTGTCCTACTCAAAATTTTGAAAGAAGACTTGAAGTAAAGAGCTTGACTTAGTCATAGTAGATATCTGAAGAATCTTACTTCTTTTTCTTCTTTTCTTCTTCTTTCACCTCTTGAGTCATGTGAGCTTTTTCCCTCTTCCTTTTGTTGTTTTTATCCTTTTTAAGATTAGGACAATTCCTTTTGTAGTGTCCATATTATTGGCATCCATAGCATTGGATTTTGGACATGTCTTTGTTGTTTGTTCTTCATGGACCAAATTTGCCAAATTTTCCCTTTCTCTTGGCCATGGTAGAAAATTATTTCTCTTTTGATCCCACACCTTCCTTTTCTTTAAGTCTGGTTTCCTCTGTCTTGCATAGAGACCACATTTCACTGAGTGTGGTTGCTTCCTTCTTGGCATATATGCTTGATGTGAAGTTGCCCCAATCCTCAGGTAGAGCATTGAGTACTACAATTCTCACTTCTTTGTCATACATGACTTCCCCAAGTTCTTGAAGTTGATCCCTCATCTCAGAGATCTTCATGAAGTAGAGAGATATTCCTTCCTTTGATATCTTCATCTTATACAATTCATTTTTTAGATATATCACTTCTCCCACTGTGGATACCGAGAATAGCTCTACTAGCTTATCATAAATTTATTTTGATGATTCAAATTTGGAGACATAAGGAATGAGGGATTCTTTGATAGATTCTATTAGAATCCTTTGAGCCCTTGTCTCATCCTTATTATACTTGGCTAAGGCTTGGATTTGTTCCTTAGAAGGGATAATGATATTCCCTTTGACATGTTCTAGGAGTTCATTCTCCTTGAGAAGTAAATCAATCATGTTTTTCCATGCAAGAAAGTTATTGGTACCTACCAATTTGTTGCTTTCCTTGCAAAAATACATTGATGTATATTCAGAAGGGGACATATACTTACTTGATAGATTTTAAGATGTAGTGTATTTTCTTTCTCCTTGAAGACTTGATGGCTTTCCTTCCTAGGAACTTGATGTTCTTCAAGTTTCCTTCTCCAAGTGGACTTTCTTGATGAAGAGGTTTGCTTGGTAACTTGTAGATGATGTAGGTCCCTCTTTGATGTGCTCTTGTTTATAGGTTCCTTTGTGTAAGGCTCTTGTTATTGCTATGTAGTCTTCCTTAATTAATGATAAATGGTAGGCATTCTTTTCCTTGAGTATATTTGGCTTGATGTTTCAACCTTGTAGATGCCTTTCCTTGATGAGTGTTCTCGAGTTTCCATTTCCTTGATGCGTCACCTTAGCTCTTATACCATGTTGAAGAATTTGGGGAAATTAGGTTTAGTATGATTCTTATTGACTCAATAACGATTTTTGGAGTCTTTTCACTTTTCTTTTTAGCTTAATGTTCTTCTTCTTCTTAATGCACGTGTGTGTACTTCATCAAACTGCTATAAAAAACATAAGAACAAGAACACAAGATGTTGGCTCTCAGCTAGGGCCAAAACTTCGCTTCTATTGAAAGGAAAACCATTTAGTAAGTTTCTCTTATTGAAGCTTCTTATTGATCAATGCCAAACCCTAGACCCTTGAATAGAATGTCCCCCAAGCACAAGTCAAGTCATTCCTCGTTTCTGCACTTTGTTCCCTATCACTTCCTTCTTCTGGCACTTCATTTTCCTACACTTCGTCCTTCTTTCAATTGTTGTTAGATATTGTTGCAATTTGTCTAGAAGAGAGACCTTTTATGAGACCATTTCCTTATGATGATACCTTCCTTCTCTTCACCAACCAATGAACTTGTATGACTGTAATGGGAGGGTTGTTATGACAATAGAGATAACCTCCTTCTCCTTGCACGTGTGACTATAATAGGCTTTGGAACAGCCCTATTACCTTTGCATTTCTTCCTTGCTACTTTGCTTTAGATGGAGACCCTTTAGGCCTATGTCTCTAGCCCAATTGATGAGATATGTTTGGCTGTGAGTCTCTGCTATTATGACCGCAGGAAGGCTTCTTCTTCCTCACACATGTGAATATATTTTCTCTAGAAACCAACCTTCAACCTTTTCTTATACTTCCCTTTAATTCACTTCACTAGAGGCTCCTTGAATTCGTCCTTTTTCGTTATTTTTTATCTCCTTAACTTCATTGATTTCAGAGCTATATGAGTGCATTATAGTGGAGTGGGAAATCTCTATATATAGAGGACTATCCCTCCTTTTAGGCCAACTAGAAGGCCGACTTGAGGATTTTTTGTAGGTCAAATTGCTATCTTACTTCGGATGGATTCTTTGGTGGTGTCACATGCTTGGAGGAGACACTTTGATGGTGCCTTTTCTTTGCTGGAGACTTGAATTTTCTTGGAGGAGTGTTCTTTGACTTTTATACAAACATATACATGATGCACCATGCCCTTAAGGTCTGCAACATTTTCTTTTGACTATTTGACCCACCTACAACACTTTAACTTATGCTAGACCTATTTCAATGAGCAAGAAACTCATTGAAATATATTATAAAAATAATATTTCTTTTCTTAGATAAATACAAATATCAAAAGCACATTTATGAAGACTGAACCTAGTTACATTTCCTTCAACATTTTGCACCTGAGACGTCCAAATTCTATGGTTCCACTTTGGTTCTATTTTCCTGTTCATGAGGGACTTGAGCTATATATTTATAAATGTAATGGAATGGTGATTTTGAATCATTTTGAAGGATTAATGAAAATATTTGGTGATTCCTATCAGATCAATGCACAGTATGTTTTCCTCTTTGTTTATCACTTCATGTATGTTTTTCTTCCCCTAAAATAGTGTAATGAAGCTGCCAGTTTCACTTTGATTCATGGTTGTATATTTGCTGCTAAGTAGTAACAATAATTGTGTTAACTACATATTTACTTATGTACGTGTAATGTGAACAGATTTACTTAATGTTATTTGGTGACAGTGTATTCATGATGTATGGAGCTTGGGACCTTAATTATAACTCCACTATTTTTTCCATTTCACCTCCTCATTCTTTCATGCTTCTACTGGAGTTTATTGCTTAGGATTATGGGTTGTATACAACCCTCTATATTGAATTCCCACCTTTCATTCCTCCTCTTCAATTTTATTATAACTCCAATATTAAGCTTCCTATTGTTGTGTGCCGACCACTAGAATCAAGACATTTCTCTTTGAGATTAGCCTGATTTATATGTGTTTTTAGATCCATGAATTTCTTGAGTTTACCTTGATGAAGGATAAAACCTCTTCCATTAAAGGATTTTAAAGTAGTAGGAGACTGATTGATAGTTGGAGAACATAAATATTTCCAATAAGTAATAGACATGATACACATAGAGGATCCTTCGTCAATACCAGGGCGAAACATTCGTTTGGTTTTGAAAAAAAACTTGTATTTGGAATGGCAATTGATGTGGAAGTCTAGGTATATGAATTTCAAGATATTAGATGATAATATTAGAATCCTGAGGATCAATTGATCCAATAGCTAAAAAAGTAACTTTCTTTATGATGGACATGTTTGCAACACTTCAAGAGCTGACGTTGCTGAAGGAGACATTGTCATGTCTTCAATAATGTTATAGTTATGAGCAGCTCTAACATTTGGGTTGAAAGATGATTTTTGAACAACATCTTTGGGATGCAATTGAATCATCATGTCAGGGTTTGGTTTCTCAATCTATAATGGTTCAGAAAGAGGAGGAGGAATTGAAGCGGAAGGTTGACTAGATGGACTAGCGTTGTTTCAATTTACTACAAGACCCTTAGATCTATAATATTTTGATCTTGTTGCTACCATAACTTGTTGCAAAGACATCATCATGATATCCGATGATAAAGAAGAAGAATATGGGTTATGTGAAACCATTTTATTGTCTTGATAAGGAAAGGGATTTGTTATCACCTATGCATAATTCAAAAAATGCCAAATGAGGTCAAAAGAATGAAAAAGAGAATAGAAAATTGTAGTCATCTTACAAGCCTTAGAAGGAATCAAATCCCAAATCAGACCCTCTCCATTAGAAATTTCTCTGAACAAGCTTTCCAATGATATGTGGAAGTCCCAAAATGGATTCCCAGATCAAAATATATGGTTTTATGAAGTTTCAAGGATTCAAGCCTTAGGAAAGAAGGAATATCAAAGGTCCAACAACATGGCATATTAGCACATCGTGTATCACAGTCTGATATAACAGAGGTCAAGGCACATCAGCCATTGCATATCAGTGATTGCACCTCAACAACATGAAGCGGATGAACGATCGAGTATCGGTAGTTGCAGCGTCGAGGATCCATCGCGTCGGAGCATGTCGTATTGGCATATCAAGATATCGCAACAATCGACAATTGGAAATCGCCAACTTATGAAAGTGCAACCTTTTAAATGGTGCAACAAGGGAAATATGTCGATAGTGTAAAATCATCGAAGGACTCAAAAATAAGTTTACGAAGGATTTCCTCGCAAAACCAAGGGCAAATGGGCCCTTTTCTCTCTCCTCTAGAGGGACGCATGACAACATTTGTTTGGTCCCGATAAGTTACACGTGGCATCACAGGATTGGCTCGATAAGGACGTATGGTAGCACAAGATTGGATTTGATAATGACATGTGGAAGTTGACATCAGCATGACATGGCAGTACGATAGGACACGTGGTAGGTAGTTTTGGAATTTTGAGGGGCCTGAGGGCACGTATTTGGGTGATATGTTTCACCACTAAGGAAGTGCCACATGGTAATGATGACATCACAATCAGAGATCGACGATTGAAGAATAAGCATTTCGCAACTCCCATTGTTATTTCCCCGATTGGAAACCATCGATGAGAGGGGCTCCGAAATATCCTGCTAGTGCATGGTCTATAAGAATTTATAGAACCTTGGGTGCAAAGTGGTTTACCAAAGAAAAATAGCCCCAGGAAAGGAACAAAAGGCCCTAGTTCCTTAAGGCTAAGCACTAGGTCATAGCCCTTGGTCATATAACAAGAAATGCAAAAATTGGGTAAAACAAAAGGGGGCTAAAGGAACATTGGAACTCGCTGTTTCGTAACATTTTTAAGAGTGAAATTTCCAATGAGGCAAAGCTTTGGTATAGAATTATGGAAGTTATATTGGGTATATCAGGCTCTGATAGTGTAATACAAGAAGTTTAGATAGATGGATGAGTCAACAACTACAATTCCAGAGCAACACATAGGTCATCACCATTGATCATTCCCAACTCTAGAAAAGGGGAAATTCATCTAGTTAAGGTGGAAAGAGACAAGAAAACCAACCGAATCATTATGGTAGAGACGTGGTTTGATTAGAGGCCATCACAGGAAGTGGCGGGTAGCTATTTTCCTTCATCATTGTTCAGTTTTCCTTTTAGCTTTCATTCTATAATTTATTGCATTTTAAAAAAGGAATCAAATCCTTTGTAATGATTTGGGCATCAGCCCTTCGTACACCAAGACAGCTAGTCGATCAGAAAACTAGAGATTGGGCTAAGATATTTGTGTAACTATTGTCAAGCTCTCCCTCTCCTTATAAAAAGAGGGAAAAAAGACTTAATAGGGTTTTCAGAATTTTGCACCCGAGAGGTCCAAATTATGTGGTTCCACTTTGGTTCTGTTTGCTTGTTCATGAGGGACTTGAGCTATATATTTCTAAATGTAATGGGCTGGTGATTTGGACTCATTTTGAAGGATTAATGAAACTCTTTGGTGATTCCTATCATAGCAATGCACAATATGTTTCTATCTTTGTTTATCACTTCATGTATGTTTTTCTTCCTCTGAAAAGTGTAATGACACTACCAGTTTCACTCTGATTCATTGTTATGAATATAATTCATAACAAGTAATTAAATAAAATAAATATTAATATTAAATAATTAAATATTAATTAAGTTAAATAGTCATTAAGTTAAGTGAAAAGGCCATTCATGAAAGGACACCTACTTGGGTATATAAATGCGGGTCCTCATTGTAAACAATCATCACTTATACATTTTATATATATTAATAAATTATTATTACAAATACCTGTGTGTATTTTACATTCAAGCCTTCAAGCTATCAGTTTTCTTACTTCAACCATAGTTTTTAGGCTTCAGTGGTATCAAAGCCATGGCACATGATATAATCATGCGAATCTTTGAACGTTGTTCATTGTACAATATTCCATTACGATCACATACTGAATTCATGGAACAATTTAGTAAAATTCAAGAAGTATTTCAGTGATTAGAAAAATCATTTGCAGAACTTAAAGTATGTCGAGAAGAAAATGTGGAAGAAGAAAAAAAAGAAGAATTCGATCAAAATATTGAAAATGATCCAGATGAAGTTGATCTTGATGTGGATGAGAATGATATCAATCAAGAAGGTGAAAGAGAGGTTATTGTTATTCATCGAATGAGTTGCCAATGCAAAGGTCATGATATAATTCACATAGTGCCAATGGTTGATGATGATGATTAGTTATCCATGCCCTGCTCATTCACCGGAATAAATAGTGGCAATACAGTCATTAATGCCACTGAGAGTACTGCTCTTTTCACTGCAACCATGTGGAGAGGCATCGAGAATGAAAGGCTGGATCCTAACTGGTCTTCAATGGAGCAAAGACAAGAGCTTCAACTTATGCCTTCCAAGCAACAAGGCACATCTGAAACTTCTGAATTTCCTCAACCATATTCAAAGCCAACAGATGAAAAAAGTTCTCCTCAGTTGCAGCTATCCATTGGACTTGGCAGTGAGATCACAGAAAAGAAACTCGAGGAGAATGAGATCAGGGTTAATGAGGAAATTGAACAACAAAAGCAGCTGGTGATGAGATTGGCATGCAATGAAATGGCTTACGCAGAGCATGTACGAAGGGTGGCCAAAAGGCAGCTGGAATTAGCAGATATAGAACTTGAACGAGCAAAGAAAATAAGAGAACAGGCTCATGCAGAGCTTGATAAAGCTCGATTCCTGAAAGAAAAAGCAACCAGAGAAATTTCTGAGGCTGCAATAACTCCTCTGGAGATAACCTGTAGATCTTGCCAGCGCCAGTTTCAGTGGCCGCTGCAATATCAATCTCCTTCACTAAATGGCTTCTTGTCATCTATTAATTCTAATAAAGGTGGTGCACATGATGAAAATTGTCATGGAAAGGTGTTTCCAGAAGTTAGCATGATGAGGTACATGCAGTTCTCCAATCCAGCTATCATAGAAATTGACGAGGGCAGTCAAGATAAGAGGGTCCCAAAAGCTTCATGTTTCCCCCCTGTTCCTATTATGTATTCACCTCCAAGGCTAGTGACTGTCAAGGATCAGCAAGACTGGTAAATCCCACCTTGCATCTCCAATTGGAAGAATCCCAAGGGTATACAATTCTACTTGACAAGCATCTTGCGACTGATGGAAGAGGGATCCCAAGGATTAAAATTGTTCATGTTGACGTCTCCCGACAGAAAACTGTCAGCCCATCATATAGCAACATGGTCAATCGATTTAAAGGCATATGTAGTTGCAAAGACACTTGCAGCGTAAGAAGCACTGCAATACGGAAACGAACATGGTCTGGGTGTGGTAATTATCAACCCTGTGGTGATGATTAGATCTGCCACTGCCCCCAAAGTTCCCTACTCTATTGAGTTAATGCTTTCGCTGCTTATTAGAGAGAAACACAACATAGAATTGCTAAAGGCTCTACAAATCTTATTCAGCACACTTTCGCTGGGTCACATAGACAACGCCTCCAGCGATCATATTTTCGTGATAGAGGGTCACTACATTTTTTGCCTAGTCAACTCCTCAGGCCCAATGTTGGCACACTACGTGTCAAAACGCTATCCACAACTCAATGTCCAAAACAAAAACATGTGTGTATTAATTCCATGGTCAACCGATACACTCAAACAACATGCCCGTTCGATTTCCGTTCTCCATCCTCCGCCATTAGTCCATAAAATTTCTTCCCCGTCTGCCTTCTCACTATCCCAACACCGATATTCATTTAAAAAAATAAAAAAACAACATAACAAAACACAGTGTTGTCATCTACTTCTACTATCGTCAGTGGTATTGTCAGAGGAGCTTCCGGTGGAGAGTCTTATCTCAGCTGCCAATTCACCACTCACCACACGGACAGTCGAAAGCACAATGGTGCGTGGCCATGTTGCGAAGCGACGACAGGTGTTCTCGCTATCTCTATTGCGTGGTCTGTCGAGCCCGTCAGCGTCAACTATGTTGCAGACAAAACCCCACACCAGACAGACCCTTGACCTGTGCACGCAGCGTAAATTGTGGTGGGCGGATTAGTTGAAAAGTCGTGCCTTTTAATTTCGGTCACCATCGATTAATCCCGTGACATTTCGATACACCGATTGGTCATGTATAATTGGGTTTTCGTTGAGCGTTGGTTAAGTGCCACCAGGTTGGTGATATGTGTGTCTGCAGTTAGAGGGTTAGATGCATATGCGTGGTCCGTTAAATTGATGGGCTCGGTTAAATTGCTGGGCTCGACGTCAGGTTGAAATAAGACCAAGTTCTATAT
The DNA here is from genome assembly GCA_031772625.1 of Pinus tabuliformis. Lineage (NCBI taxonomy): Eukaryota > Viridiplantae > Streptophyta > Pinopsida > Pinales > Pinaceae > Pinus > Pinus tabuliformis. Next base: position 286,774,632 of record CM062809.1, on the reverse strand, counting down.
AATAAATCAAATTAAATTCATATAATTTAATTAATTAAATTATTTAATTAAAAAAATTATTATAAAAAAAATATTTCAAATATATATATATATATATATATATATATATATATATATATATATATATATATATATATATCTATATATATATATATATTATTAAAAAAAAAATTGATAACCCGAGATTCAGACAGTGTCTAGCAAATTACATATGCCAAGATGAAGAATAATGAATTACATATGTCAAGATGACAAACACAAAGATGAAGAAACTGTTAGCAATACAACTTTGAGGACAAAGCCTCTGAAGGAAGGGGCTATGTTATGAATATAATTCATAACAAGTAATTAAATAAAATAAATATAAATATTAAATAATTAAATATTAATTAGGTTAAATAGTCATTAAGTTAATTGAAAAGGCATGTCTAAAAGACATGCCCATTCACGAAAGGACACCTGCTTGGGTATATAAATGCGGGTCCTCATTGTAAACAATCATCACGTATACATTATATATATATATATATATATATATATATATATATATATATATATATATATATATATATTAATAAATTATTATTACAAATACCTGTGTGTATTTTACATCAAGCCTTCAAGCTATCAGTTTTCTTGCTTCAGCCATAGTTTTTAGGCTTCATTCATGGTTGTATATTTGCTTCTAAGTAGTAACATTACTTGCGTTAACTACATATTTACTTATGTACCTGTAATGTGCACAAATTTACTTAATGTTATTTTGTGACAATGTATTCATGATGTATAGAGCTTGGGAGCTTAATTAATGCTCCACTATTTCTACCATTTCAACTCCTCGTTCTTTCATACTTTTGCTGGAGCTTATTGCTTAGGATTATGGGTTATATCCAACCCTCTTCATCAAATTCAATACTTTCTTTCATCCTCTTCACTTTTATTACAATTCCAATATTAAGCTTCCTATTGTTGTGTGTCACCCACTAGAATCAAGACATTTCTCTTTGATATTAGCCCAATTTACCCCCTATGTATTTAGATCCATGCATTTGCTTGAGTTTACTTTGATGAAGGACTATTGAACCAAGCCCCTTGAATTGTCTTTTTCCAATTACATGACAATATGGAGTGCAACAATAATCCCTCAGATAATCTTCAAAAGCACTCCTCTTTTTAACATGCCCTAGGCACTGTTCTTCAATCAACCCAGAGGTTGTCTCTAGGAGGATTTTATATCTTCTGAAGCACTTATGCAACAGGTGATATAAAAAGCTACAACCGGATCCTTCACAACAATAGGAGTTGGAGGACCTTTTATGAATTTGGTAACCTCTACCTGATGTGGGGATTCCTTTGTATAATGATCTTCTTTACAAATTAGGCAAGGATAACAAGGTTTATTTTTCTCTTCAATAGGTTCATTTTTAGTTGGTTTCTCTTTTTGAGAAGCATTTTGTTTTGTTTTACCTTTCCCCTTCTTTTTACCTCCATATGGTTGATTCTTGCCAGTAGATGATTCTACGACATTAATTTCAGAAGTAATTTCCGGAGAAACGTTTTAACTGGGTCAATCTTGTATAGCCAAAGTCTGAGTGCTTTTAAAATTCTTCTTTTTACCCTTAGATTGATGGTTGACATAACCAATTACACCATTAGTGGTGTTAGATCCTGTAGGAGTTGAATCTGGTTGATCTAAAATTGTTGGGCGAGGTAAATTTGGGATTTTCTTGTAAAAGGCACCAGATTGTGTCTAGACTAAGTCTAAGTACTGGGAATGGGAAATTACCTGCTCTTCCATTACAACACCTCCCTTAGAAACATCCTCGGTAATGTCAAGAAGTGATGATTTTGTGAAGCGTTCAACCAAAATTTGATCTCAAATAAAAACCTTAACTAAATGATGCCTACGTCTCCATTCATGTATATGATCTAAAATTTAATTAGATGTTGATTGTTTTAGGGAAGTAAAAAGTTCAATACCAATGTCATATCGAATTGGTAGCTGGAAATGTGTGAAAAATATTGTTGCTATAGAGTTCAAATTATGGAAAGAAGTCTGAGGTAACTCAATATACCATTTGTTGCAGAACTGGTTAATGTTCATTGTAAAAGGCATAATATGATATAAGCATCAACTAATGAATTCGACGCACACCAAAGATGATATTTCATAACGTGATTTAATGGGTCATCTCCTGATTTACCTTCAAAATTCAGTATATCACTCGATAACTTGGTAGGAATCATCGACAAAAAAGGATAATAATAGATAGGATCGTTCATAAGTCAGGATAAATCTGGTAAATCTCAGGTTGCAATAAATGACAACTGCCGGTTTAGTTCTTGTTTTGGATTGTGATAACTTTGAGGGTTAAGTCCAACCCATGGAGAAGGATACCTAGGATATCCTGGAATAGCTTGCACGATTACTATTTTCATTCCTCCAGGGTAACCAGGTTGAATCATGCCAATTTTTGGTTGAAAAGGAACTTGATAAGTATTACTAGGGTATGGTTGACTCTGGAAAGATGGACTTTGACCCATTTGACCCAAGTAATATTGCCCTTGTAAAGGTTGAGCTTGCAAAGGTTGACCTTAAACAAATTGATTTTTAACAGGTTGACTTTGGAAAAATTTACCTTGAAAAGCTTGGCCTTAGAAAGGTGGGCTTTGAAAATATTGTCCTTGGAAAGGTGTAACTTGAAAAGCTTTACCTTGATAAGGTTGGCTTTGAAAAGCTTGGCCTTGATAAGGTGTTTTAATTGTCCCCGTACTAGGTTGTACGATAGGAATCTTTGTTGTAGACTAGAAAGTAGGATGAGTTTGATAAGAAAATGCTTGAGGGATAGCCTGTGTAGGTTGTGTAACATGTATTTGAGGGGTAACTTGGACAGCCGTTTGTGATACTCCCGAGATAGGTGTTTGAGGTGAACTAGGAACCGGTTGCTGAAGAGACATCCAAATAGTAGATTGAACAGGTGTTTGAGGTTTACTTTGAACAAATTGTTGAACTGGTTGCTGAATAGGTGTTTGTGGAACTCCTTGGACAGTTGTTTGTTGAATTCCCTATAAAGGTTGTTGGACAGGTATTTTAATACTTGGAATAGGTATTTGTGGAATAGATTTTCCAATAGGATGACAAGCTAATAAACTGGCACTTGTGGAGAAACTTGAAGCTGATGAGAAAAACAAGGGTTCCAAATAGTATTTGTCCCAGGATAAGGAGCACCAATCAAGGTTGAGCCACAATAGATTAACCCAGACTGACCTCAAGTATCTGACCATAATTTCTAGTAAAGGGTTGTCCTCTAGGTGTAGGATAAGCTTTGACAACAGGTTGTCCTCCAGGTGGAGGATAAGGTGGTTTCCCCTAGGCGGGTAATAAACACTATTGGGGCTTACTTGAGGATTACCTAAGTTACCGGATACCATGTGAACATATTTATATAATGCTAAATGTGCTTCGGGCATGGATGTCATGCTCTGAACAATAGACATAGATAAACTAGATGACCAAGTAGAAACTTGAGGGGAAGGAGTAGCTCCTGAAAATGTTCCAGTAAGTGACTGGTACCCAGGAGGAACTAAAGGACCACCATACAATAATGACTCTGGAGAGTTGGTAAACATAGAGGTATTAGTAGGTTGACTCCCAGGAGGAATAGTAAAAAGGAATGCAGTGATATGGAAGACCTTGACCTAAAAAATCCAAGGGAGTAGAATACCAAGGATTGGGTCGGAAAGGATCCAAATGAACTCTTGGAAAAAATATTGGTTCACCAATAGTAACTGGAGCATGAGGTGGTTCTTACTCCTTTTTTAGAGTAATATCTTCAATAATAATTAAACCAAGAGGTAGTCCAATTGTAATTATAAGCTTCCTTCAAGGTGAAGGTGGTGCGAGAGTAGGAGCTATAGCAACTGAAGGTGATTCAAGTTGAGAAATATCATACTCAGGTTCTCCAACTTCTGGTTCAATTAGTTCTATGTCTGAAACTTCTCCAGTATCATATTCACTTTGAATAACTTCAATACCTCCTGGCCCAGAATGAACTAAGCCTGGTTCTACTTCTTGGGTTGGAATCACTTCAGTTTCTTCTGTCTAAGATTCTAAAACTGTAGATGTTTCGGGTTTTTTTGAGGTTCCAAATTTTGTTGATTTTGACCTTTCTGATTTAATATTTTCCAATTGAATAGGTGTAAATTCAAGGGGTAATGACTACATTCTATGTGAATGCCTTAGTGAATCATCCACGATGAAATTTTATTAAGAAACCAAATAATATTCACAATCCACACCTAAGGTCTCTAAAAAGTAAAAACAAGAAAACAAACATGCGATAGCAAATTTAAGAGATCAAACCATGCAAACAAGATTTTCACAATGAAATCACTGGTTGGTGATGAAACCCAATGTCATAGAGATTAATGTGAAAAGTGGCTAAAGATAGAGCGGGTGGAACTAGTTACGCTGGAAACCTACTTAATGTACATGATCTGGTGCAAGTAATCTTCACTTATGCCATCTCGAGTGAATAATATCCTCCAAAAAGGTCCAAGTGAGTCTAGCCAATGTCTATTCCAGGTACAACAGAGACTTCCCCACCGCCATCACCATGGGCAGAGTAAAAAAGCTCAATCCCCTTGAAATTTCCTCAACATGGTTAATATGATGTTTACTTCCAAGTGACTCCCAAGTACCTTTCGGCACCATTTTTAATACGTGTAAATCACTCTACCATAACCAATGAAGTGGGGTCAATCACTCCACTGGATCCGACATGATCTTGTGCTTATCTCTTTTGTAAGGGGAGCTTCCGAGAGCCAAATTGTAGTAAATGCATTTACTCCCTATTGCAAGATTCTAATGTTTGTTTGCAACTTTAGAATGTTAACTCAATTCCCTATTGCAATGACCTACAACTTGAACTAATGTATGTGGAAAAGAATCCTAAAATAAAAAAAAATATCTAAATTGATTTTATTAGTGTTTTTTTTTAAGTTTTTACTTACTTAAAGCGTAAATGGACATGAAAATAATGGTGTTATAACTTTCTACAAAACCTTAATGCAATCGAACATGAAATTGTAATATTTTCTTTTCAATGAATTTCTAACTGAAGTAAGGAGAGAGTCTTTTCAAATTTTCAAAGAAAATGCAAAAAATCTTAATTTCCCACTATATCCCTTTTCATGAATGCAAATCTTCAATTTCGAATGACCCAAATGCAAAAATTAACTTTTAAAATTTCAATTCGCCTAATAACTCAAAAATCAAGAAACTTTCCTTTGACATACAATCACTCAAAAATTTCCAAAATGCATGAAGAAACCAATCAAAAACTTAAAATGAATTTCTCCTAATGAATGCTATGAATTTAATGTTGTTAAGAGTACAATTCTGAAAAACTTCAACACTGAAAGAAGAATGGCTTTTCGTTTCAAGTTCAACAAAAGAAGCACTTTCATAAAAAATACTCATTCTTGAAAATCATTTCTTTTCATTAATGAAACAATCTTTCACAAAAAAGTAAAATAAACACAAGATCTGATCTGTTCGAAAGAAGAAAGATAGGGAGACAGAAAACCAAGACCAATTGATATTTCTTTTGATAGATCTACAACACACCAGATGAAGCTTTTACCCTAATTTGTGAAAACAAGAAATTTCCAAGAAGACTCTTTCACAACACTCAATTGAACTGACATAGACTTTTTGAAGGTGTAAACAAGTGTAATCAAGCAGAAAAAACAAAATTTTATGGATTTAGTGAAGAGAAAACTCAAATTTTGAAAAATTATAGACATGTGAGCAAGAAATAGTTTAATCCAGTGCACATACACACTATTACTAAGGGCCAAGTGTGCATAAGTACACTCTGTGCCTAAAGATAAAGTGTGCACAACGGGAAAATTTTAGAAAAAATAAAAACAAGTCAAACAAATCATAAAATCCAGACTTTCAATATTTTTCAAACACTTAGAGAGGGCTATGACAAAAGGATCAAAATTCAAAACAAGGAGATGATGGAGAATGAGAAGTTCCCCAACAGAGTCGCCAATTTGTTAGGTGGACTAATCCTTCTTGCAGACAAGATGGATCTCCCTAGATCTCAAACAAAATCTAGTAACAAACAAGAAAATAGCTACTACCTTTCCTTAGCTTATGATTGATTGAAACAAGTAATATGTGAGGGATCACTTACAGGCTTAAAAAAGTTCTTGTTGAATTCCTTACATTGCCTTCCACATTTAGCTTCTCCTTGATGCTTTAAATACCATTCCATCGCTTTCCACAACTTATCCATGATGTTTCAAAGGAGATTTGCATAGACAGAAACACAAAAAGGATCAAATCATCTAGTATATAGAATGAAAGATAAATGAAACACTTAACTCATCATATATCATAAATTAAATCAATAACTAGTCTTCACCTATGTGAGTGGTCAAGGAATCTCACAAATGATATAAGAATAGACATGATTAAAAAATAAAAATTTCTTTTTATTGAATAAAAAAGGAGAAAAAACTTACAACCTCAATGCCTTGATGTTACAATCCTCTTCCCATGATCTCCAACCTTCTCCTTGGATGAAAATACTTCTAGCCCTATTTCTACAACATAATCCTACCTTTAGTGGTCCTCTCCAATATTCTAGCCTATGTTTTATTTATAGGCCAAGAGGAGGAGGTTTGGGATCCTCTTCCTAAGGGATCAGATCCACAAATGGTGCGATAGGGGATCCACAAAGACAAGGAAGTAGCTCTATGATGGGAGGGATTAGGCTTGAGTAAGCATCAACTCAAAGTTTTTAGTTGGGAAATATTTTACTAACAAAGATTCTAGACTTTACTTTTTATTTTTTTTACTTGTGTTAAGTCATGTGTGCAGGCCACAGTGTAAGACAGAGGGCACTTTTGCATAGAATCTAGTTGTCGCTTCTATGTATGTGCAGAAACTGGCTAGGGAACTGTGAAGATAGTCAAAAATAGGTTTTGGGCCTTGCTATATAGCAATTTCATTATATTTGGGTTTGTTTAGGTTCTAGCCTTGCAAGGGGATGATTTGGATTACTTTGATGGAGAACAAAAGATCCAAACCGACAGTCTTTTGCCTAATGTTACAAAATGACATGTAACAAGGAGGCGGGGATTAAGCACTATGATTACACAATGCACAATTCTTAGGGATAGTGGTTGTTTTTTTCATAGTTCCATGAGGCAAGGATGGCTAACTGGGGCTTAATATTTCATAGTGCATAGTTCAGGAAGTAAATATGAGGAGTAGTTGATCAGGCAAGTTGCAAAGAAAATAACATTTTAGAAATTGACTAAGTGTGGGATCAATGAGGTGAAAGATGAGACAAAAACATGTAAAATGACATGAAAATTATCACAAACTCATAGAAAATATACCACATAACAATGAAACACTCAACACCCAATATCAATATGTATCCATTGAAATGAAACTTTCCTCCAAGTGCGAGATTTGATACACCTTGCGACACTAGTTTTAACTGACACTAGTTTTAATTGCAACAAGAAAGTGCATAATACTTTAGGAATAAGTCCAATGCATGTCTCTATGATAGATAAAACCCATTAGTATAGGAGAAAGCATCATAACTACCTCTTAAAATTTGCGCTATGATGCCATTTCACAAAGAGCGACACTTCCCTTAACAAAAGATGACACTTGAAATTTCTTCACAGAGAGACTAAAAATCTTAGAGAACAAGTATGGAATGACTTTAACAATTAGAAACAATGATACACATGATTAAATTGAGGCTCAAAAGTTTGAATATAGGCCAAAATTTGGAGGGTGTTGTAGCAGCGACAACATGAACATACTAGGTCATTTGGGAATCTGGTGGTTTAGGGGTGTACAGAACATGCCCATGAGATTTAAACTCATATTAATATTCAACTGTAGAGGAAGACTAGTTATTGTTCTAGTTGTCATTGTTATATACATAAATGATTAAATTGTATCTGGCCTTTAATCCATTCAATCCTTAAATAAATATGCGGCATAAGAAAGGACCTGAATTCCTAGATATCTAGGGCTCATACTTTAAGGTTATGGCCTTTCCAGGTGGGCATAGCGATGTCATTAAAGGAGTTGGAGTTAAAAGTAATTCAAGGAGATAAAAGAGTAAGTGTCTAGTATCTTATTACATGTAAGTGGACTTGGAAACATATTTAGTGGAATGCGTGTTTAACCAGAGTCACATCATGTGGTTTTGTGAAACAAAATCTAATCCCTTGAGGATCAAAGGAGTCATTGTTTTAATTCTTATCTAGGTCCTCTAGACTGAATATCTAGCTAAGAAAACAAAATATTTGTGTCGTCCTTGATGGTCTCTCAACCCTACTAATTTAGTATAAATAATTTAAGCTAGAGAAGCTTGAGAGGTAGAGGATATGTGATTGTGTGTGAAATTTGAGTTTTTTCGTGGAACAATCATTGGTACAGTTATGGTGTTTCTATTGTGTGATGAGTGAGAATGAATAAACACATATCTTCGTGATCAAGAGCAGAAGAAGTTTGATAATGAAATCTATGAAATATGTGCGATAACGAAATAATTTTGGGATTAGGTATAAATATACAGACTGAACTGTATGCATAAGTGAAAGATACAAAATAAGGAGTGAAGAGGAGAATCATACAATAGTTGTGATCAAACAGAGTTGAAGATAAAGAAGGGATCTAATAGGAATCACATGTTGGTGCTTTCATTTCTCAAGGGACTGATGTATCTTGCTAGTTGGTGCCAGTAAATCAATGTAATATGAGATCGGTTCCTACAAAATCATTTAATAATAAAACATGTTTCTCATATATATATATATATATGATTATGATGTGATTGAAATTATATATGCATTGAAGTGTTTTGATTGGTTAAGCTTTACCATTATACTGATTCATATCCCTCTCAGTATAATCATATTTCCAACAATTGGTATCAGAGCCAAGTACCTTAAAGAAGAAGTTAACCATTGGAAGGTAGATCAGAAGGGATCACGATCAACCATAAGGGATCTTCTTCAAGCAAAAATACATTGTTTGATGAATCAAATTATGCATTTTGGAAAGTAAGAATTAGCTCCTACATCATGTCTCTAGGTACCTATGTTTCGTTAGTTGCTGAAAATGGTTATAAAGTTCCAATAACTCCTCCAACTAATGGACATGGAAAATTTCTCCATTCTAATAATGCAAAGAAAAAAATTCCATATTATGTGGACTATCAGACACAAATTTTGTCAAAGTGATGCACTCTAAATCATCTAAGGAAATTTAGGACAAGCTTCAAAGAAAAATGATAAGAGTTAGTTCAAAAGTATGAAAATGAATGAAGATGATAATGTTGTACCGTTATTTATTCATTTAAATGGGATATTCAATGCTATTAGAGGTCTTGGTGAGAAAATTAAGGAATTTAAAGTTATTCACAAAATGCTAAAATTCCTTCCCTCAAGATTTAATCCAAAAGTTTTGATCTATTGAGGAAATATCAGAACTTAAAAATATGAAGATGGATGCTCTTGATGGAATTGTCACTACATACAAAATGAGAATATAGAAGGAGAAGTCAGGATCAAGAGAATAAGAATTTAAAATAGCTAATGAAACAAACAAGCAAAAGATCCATGATGACTCTGGTCATGAACTAGATGAAGAGGAAGCTCAATTGGTGAGAAAGATGAAAAGAGGAATTATAATGTTCAAATGTAATATTTCATTCAAGTGTTTTGAGTGCGGTAGAATAGGTCACAATCATATAAGTGTCCTTATGAAAAATCAAATGATAGTGATGATAAATAAAAAGTCAATCTCATGACCATAAAGGAAGAGGATACATCAAAAGAAAAAGTTTGTATTGAAATATAATAGTGATTATGAAAGTGATGAATTCATGTCTGATGAAGAGAGAGGAAAAATCATATTCATAGCCATGGATGATCAGAATGTTGAAGAAGATATTGAAGGGGAAGTGGATTTTGAAGGAGAACTCATAAGTTCCCTGGAAGAGATAAGACGACTAAGGAAAAAGGTTGATCTATTACAACAAAAACTACAAAAATATAAGGATGAAGGATGTGATGTAAATTCGATCATTCTCTTGAAAATTGAATTAGAAAAAACTAAAAGAATAAAGCATATTCTAATAAAACAATTGAAAGATGAGGAAGGACACTATGATAAGTTGGAAGAAGAGATTGTCTCTTTAATAAAGGAACTAGAAAAAGTCTTAGATTAACTGAATCAAAATTTAAGGATAATAAAAGGTAATGAATAGTTAGCCATATCCTCGACTTTTAGATATATCCATTAATCAAAATTGGCCTTGGTTATGAAGAGAGCCTAAAAAACACCAAGGGAGATTCAAGCTCAATATCAGTAGAAAATAAATGCAAAGAACCTATCATCTATGCTAATGCACTCAAAAATAGTTTAAAGGGACATCAACATCATGAATCTTCTTCCATCAAAATAGGGTGAGTCATTCAAAAAAAGTTAAGATACAATCAAAGAAATAAAAAAAGGGTGGAAATGGAAACCACAAAATTATGCTAAAAGGCATTAATACAACTACAAATCAACAATATTATGTCTATGTCAAATAAAGCATGCAATTAAATTCAACAAAGTTATTCCCTTTAGCAGGAAATATACATCCAGGCACCAAAATTTCTTTTATGTATATTGCTACTCATGGAAAATTTTAGGGGCGAATTTTCGCCCTTGGGATAAATTAAGGGGTTTTATATTTTTATTGGGCGAATATTTTGTATCATAGTACATTGTTACAAATCGTCTCAAATTTAGTTTATAAAAAAGTTAGGTATGGAGGTTAGCCCACCTTATTTTAAGGGAGAGGGTAAAAAAAGTAAATTTAGCCCTTGAAATTTGGAGTTACATTCTTCCATTTTCCCTCGTTTTCAAGAAAATGTATTTATCATAGTTATAAATAAAAATATAAACACACTGGAGGTATGGTAAATAAATAAAAGCTCTTTTTATACTTACTCCAAGTTATGATAAATAAATAAAAACATAAATAAACTAGAGGTATGGTAAATAAATAAAACCTCTTTTTATATTTAGTCCATAACCCTCTTTCTATTTAAGAAGGCTCAAAAACTAGGTTTCATTTAAGTGAATCCTATGGGCCAAATACCATATTTATAAAAGAGGTATGGTAAATAAATAAAATGTTTTTTTTTTAATATTTACTCCATATGTCACCTTATATTTATGAACACACAACCGTATAAATAAATAAAAATATAAATAAAGTGGAGGTACCGTAAATAAACAAAACCTCTTTTTATACTTCAAAGGTATGGTAAATAAATAAAAATATAATAAACTATAGGTATGGTAAATAAATAAAACTTCTTTCTATATTTAGTCCATAACCCTCTTTCTATTTAAGAAGGCTCAAAAAAGAGGTTTTATTTAATTGAATCCTATGGGCCAAATACCATATTTATAAAAGAGGTATGGTAAATTAATAAAAATATAAATAAACGAGAGGTATGGTAAATAAATAAAACATTTTTTATATTTACTCCATAAGCCACCTTATATTTACGAACACTCAAAAAATGTGTTATATTTAGGTGAAGCCTATGGGCCAAATACCATGGGCCAAATTATTATTAATACCATGCAAAAAAACATTATTAGCCCTAATATTAATATTAATAAAAATAAAGATGGCACATGGTATTGACCCATGGTATTCACATGGAATGCAGCCTATTTAAAGGGGGCAATTAAACTAGCATAGATCCATATTTACTCTAGATCAAATATCGTGATATGCAAACTAACATAGAGTGAAAAAATATTTGATCCCTCTCAGGGCTTGGTAGAAGCATAGATCCATCTTTACTCTAGATCAAATATCGTGATATGCAAACTAACATAGAGTGAAAAAATATTTGATCCCTCTCAGGGCTTGGTAGATCAAGAGTAAAAATGGATCTTGTAACTTAATGTCACTTATACATTTTAACTTGGTTAAAATAAAAATCAATTATTAATTTTATTAATTTTTATAAATTACTAATAGTAGTTTTTAAACTCCAGGTCTATTATAACCCATGGTATTGACCCATGGTAATACCATGGTATTCATGTGAGCATAGACTATTTAAAGGGAAATTCTATCAGCTTAGATCCATCTTAATTCCGAGTCTACCTAGTGCTAGGAGGGATAAATAGATTTCATCCCTCTAAGAGTGGTAGATGTGGAGTTAAGATGGATATAGGTTGGCTTTTATGATAATGAAGATATTAAATAGACTTAGTAAATTATATTGTAAAAAAAATCTTAATGTGAATGGTTAAAACTACATTTAGTCACTTCACAAAATTTAGTAAAAAATACTGATATCTCCATTAATATTGGTTTTTCTGATTTAACAAAAAAAAATCAAAACAATGAAATCTTAACTCTTTACGCATCACCCTCGCAGAAGAGAGATAGTCACTATCCAGATTTCCCACCATTTTTCAAACATTCTCAATATGATATCTTCATGAAAAGTTAAGGTACTAATCTTGTATTAGTTGTTTGAAAAATATGCTTGTTTGTATAACCTTTCATCTTCTCTGCTATTCTTAGTTTGTCGTAATGATCTGTAGGGGTTGGGTTGCTGCACCATATTGTCCTAAAAGGGGGAGATTGTGCACCAAAAAGGAAATTAATCCACATGTTACAACGCTATTAAAAATGGTATGAAGGTAGTGAATTATGCTAATAAGAAATTTGATTGGGAGAGACGTAATTAAATTTTATTATTTAATTGAAGATTTCCAATTAAAATAATAATAAATCTACATTTATATATTTATATATTGATTGGAAGGCTTCTGAAAATGGTCACTTCTTTCCATTAGATCCCCTTCAGGCCTTTAGGATACCTACTACTTCATTATATTATATAGTTGGGGCTTGCTACTTGTTGGCGTGTTAGGGTAAACAAACTTGATGTGTGTTTTTTTTTTTTTTTTTTTTCTTGCAGTTGGAGTCTATGGAATAAGAAAGAAATTTGATAGCTTGGCAAAAGTGATAGCTTGACAAAAGTGGTAGAGAAAACATTAATCTCTCCTACCATGACAAACATGGCCACTAAAACTTCCAACATTGTTTGTAGGAAGTGAAAATTATTTTTCTTTTTTCCAAACATGTATGTTAGTATATTACAGTTTAATGAATATGTTTTATTATTATCATATATGGTTTCATACTTTAACAAAACATTCGCCAAGACTTCACAATGTTTTATTTTTCAGTGAAATATTTTCCAAGATCCTACAAGATTTTATAATTCAGTAAAAGATTCGCCATGACTTTACAAGATAATATAATTTGGTGAGAGATTCTCCAAAATTTGGTGATAAAATCGCCTCCCATTTTTCCTATGTATCATGGAGATTCGCCCATTTATTATACATATAAATTTAGTGTGGTTCTTAAAATTTCCCCTGTTGCTACTCGTGTAATAATTTGGTCATAGAGCAATTGATTTAAAAGTTGATGCGAGAAAAGATTATGGAAGGAGAGAATATCTTAAAGTTCAAATGAACAACTAAAGTGACAAATCTAAAGGTATGCATGAGAGTGGTATTAGAAAGGTAGTCTTTTTTCTCATCCATTGAATTACATTGAATGTTATATATGCCACAATTATTGTCACAAAGTATGGGATATCTTAAGCAGTCTAAAAAGGTCTCAAAACCAAGGAAAGGAAGATTGTAACTTCATATATAACCATCCAATATTGTGAAAAAAAAAAACAAGGGAAGCAGGAAAATTGTGGTCATATGTTATATTTCTAAAGACAAGAAAACATATGGTATATTGATAGTGGATGTTCAAGACACATGACAAGAGACCATAGTAAATTCATTAAACTAAAGGAAGAATATGGAGGCAAAGTGATACTTGGTAATAATGCATCTACAAGAATAAATGGGAAAGGAACAATTAGCATAGATGATGGAAGAACTAAGGCCCAAAATGTTTATGTGGAAGGACTAAAACACAATCTCTTGAGTGTTAATCAAATGTGTGATCAAGGGTATGATCTCACATTTAGTTCCAAAAAATGTGAAATTAGAAATGATGATACATGAAAGCTGGTCACAAAGGATAATAGAACTTCCGACAATGTGTACATTCTTGATGGAGTGAAAGGAGAAAAATGTTGTATGGGAAATATAGATGAGAGGTGGCTCTAGTACAAAAGGATGGGACACATCAATTTTGATAATATGGTTAAGATTAGAAAAACCTAGGCCATTAAAGACATTCCAAATATATCAAAACCAGATAATGTCCTCTGTAAGTCATGTTAGCATGGATACCAAACCAAGGCCTTCTTAAAAAAAATAATACTCTATGTCCAAGCCTCTCAAACTCATCCAAACAAACCCTCATGGACCAACCAAGAATCAATGAAAGGTGAAAGGTATTTTATGATGTTCATCGATGATTATACAAGATTGACATGGGTAACCTTTATTAGAGAAATATGTGAGGCTTTTGAGAAATTCAAAGATTTAGTTGAAAATGAAACTGATATAAAAATCAAATACCTGAGAATTTTTGTGAAAACCATGGAATTATAAGACAAATAACTATTTCAAGAACTCCATATTATAATGAAGTGGCTAAAAGAAAAAATGAGCAATGCAAGAAATAGCTAGAACCATGCTTATTGAACCTTAGTTACCAGAGATATTTTGGGAAGTAGTAGTTTACACAACAATTTATATCTTGAATAGAGAACAAATAAGGGTAAATAATACTAAAACATCACATGAACTATGGAATTGTAGACCAACCACTATCAAGCATTTAATGCGTATGGAAGAAAATTCTATATTAAGATAAATGAATACAGTTTAGGGAAATTTGATTCTAGAAATAAGGAATGAATTTTTATTGGATAAGCATATATAAGGGATATAGATGTTACAACAAAAGGACACATAAGGTTGTTGAATATATTGGTGTAAGCATAGATGAAGCATTTCCTTGAACCCAACCAAAACCAAATAACAACCAAGAAGAATTGGAAGAAGAAAAGAAAAATAAAGAGCATGATGAGGAACAAGAAGAAGAAGGTAAGACATTGCATCCAAAAAGCCCATCCAGGTCTATCCAAAATAATCATCCAAATAGCCATATTATTGGAAATAAAGAATCAGGAGTTCAAACTAGAAGGAAGCTTGGTAGCATAACAAGCCATGATATCTTAGCTCTGTTATCCTTGATGGAACCTCAAAACTTTTCTCAAGGTAATCAATAAGACCATTGGGTTAAGGCTATGAATGAAGAACTAGACCACATTGAGAAGAATGAGACATGGGAGTATGTTCCAAGACCTAAGGACAAAAATGTCATTGAACTAAGTGGGTTTATAGAAATAAGTTGAATGAAGATGGAAACATAGTAAGGAATAAAGAAATACTTGTATGTAGAGGATATGCACAAATCTAAGGTGGTGGACTTCGAAGAAACATTCGTTGTAGTAGCTAGACTTGAAGCAATATGAATGTTCTTAGCCTTTATAATATTTAGTGGGTTTAAAGTTTATTAGATTGATGTAAAATCAGTTTTTCTAAATGGAGAAATACAACGAGTATATATTGAGTAGCCAAAAGGATTTCAACTATTAGAAGACAAGGATTATGTGTGCAAATTGAAGAAAGCTTAGTATAGTTTAAAAAAGGCACCTAGGGCCTTGTACTATAGATTGGATAAATATCTTCAACAACAAATCTTTAAGAGAGGGGAAGAAGATAATAACTTTACTTCAAGACTAAAAATGATAAATTTCTAATCATTGTTGTTTATGTGGATGAAATAATTTTGGAAGTGATGTTGAATCCATGAGAAAAAGTTTTGCAGCTAACATGTAGAAGGAGTTTAAAATGTCTATGTTGGGTGAACTGTCTTTGTTTCTTGGCTTGCAGGTTCATGAATCAGAAAAAGGTATCTTTATTTCTTAGACCAAGTACCTTAAAGAAATACTGAAGAAGTTTGGTTTGGAAAAATGTGCACTTATGAGCACTCCCATGACAAAAATGTGCAAACTTAATAAGAATGACGAGTCTCTAGAAGAAAATTAGACCATGTATAGGTCCATGATTGGAATCCTTCTTTACTTAATAACTTCAAGGCCATAAATCATGCAAGAAATAGGTCTAGTGGGTATATTTCAACAAGCCCATTTTATGGTGGTTTCATCAATGCCAAAGGCATATATTGTTGCACATATGTTACCATTGATGTCAACTGCAGTGTCATTGATATTACAATCAGTAAGCATTATGAATAGCATATCTTTGAAGGAATTTCTTCTCTAGCCCCTAGTCCAAACTGATGAGCCTCATCATTGGGTAACTATATGGACCTTAGTTCACCTCCTAGATTAGTCAAATCAACTCTTCTCACAATTTATTACATGTTTTGATTATATTTTGTTTAATGAGATAAGTCAAAGTGAGATATTATGCCTAGTGGACTAATGTGCATTGAATGCAAGTTTGTGAGAGAAAATTAGGGAATTTTGGCAAGATTAAGGGCTGAAACTCGAATGGGACAAGGAAGAGATATTGTAGGAGTTAAATCCTCCTCATTTACTCCTAACTTATTCGAATATTCCTCCATCAATTACAATAGCTCGAAGTACACACACCCAAGTCATGAATATCAAAAGGCAGTCGAGTAAGTGACATTCAAAGAGTTATTTTTGTAGAAATTTTGAATAATATGACACTTATTCACAGAGATTATCCTGATTATACACTATTGCGGAATACATGCATAATACATAACCTCCTCTACGTTGATCATCAATTTAGCAGCATTAAAATCAATGAAACATCAATTGCATGCACACATTAACACAGTGTGTAACCCGAGGAAAGCATACAGCTGAAAACCCCACACTATTTGTATATTATAATGATGGAGAACATGTAACAATACATAGTACAATACTCCTCACAAGTACTCAGTACTATCTCCACCTGTTACACACAAACTAGCTCAGATCTGATGCCTCAAATCTCCTCCACTGTCTGCTTGCCTCTACTGCGCAATCCTGCATGAGAATAATGATGAATGGCCGAAGAAAACTCGTATTTCCTTGGCTGAACTGATGAGCCCCAAAAATGGACAATTATTTGGGCTCATCCAACCTCCTAAGTTGACTTAATCCACCATTCTCATTGGTTTATTGCATGTTTTTGATTATTTTTATGTTAATAGAGTGAATTTGGTTAGTCATTATGCCAACAAGTCTAATGGGTGCTTTGTGTAGCCTTTTTGGTCAACTTGGAGACAAAATTGAAGGTCTTAATGAGCACTTGGCAGCCAAATTCGTGGGAGAACAAGCTAGAGGATTTGTAGGAAGGTGTCCCCCTCATTTATGGGCCCTTACCTCGAATTCTCCACCATCAGCTCGGAGTTCAAAGGCCACCAAATCAATGAGCACAAGGGCAGCCAAGCAAGTCAAGTTGGACTACTGTTAACTACAAGTCTTGGGCAGCCAAGTCCCTAAATTTTAGGAGGACTGTTGGGTCCTCAAATTGTATAAATAAGAGGGCTTAAGACCTCATTTCAGTTAGTCATTTTGGGGAGCTAGTTGGTAGTCATTTTCGTAGCTAGTAGTTAGTCATTTTTGGGATTAGCTAGTTGGTAGTCATTTTGTAGCTAGTGGTTAGCCATTTAGTCATTTTGTTTTAGCCATTAGTTAGCTAGTTTGTAGTTTGATTTTCATGTAATAGATTAGCTTTGCTTTCAGCTCATTCTCAAGCTCTTCTTGTGGACAGTTTTGATGTAACTCTTCATTCTTGTTTAATAAAGATGAATCCAGCTTTGCACCAGCTCTAAATCTCTCTTGGGAGGCTGTAGCTCTTGGGGTTGGGCCCATCTCAAGCGCCCAGTACCTCCCTTGTTTATCTTTATGTGTTTTGCTGCATTCTGAGAATAAAATCTGCTATTTTGTTTTGTTATTTAGTTTGTCTTTTTGATGAGTAAAATAGCTTTTCATGTTCAGATTTACTTGATATGTTAATCACAGGGAATATATTCAGAAAAAGGCTACCAAGTACTTTGGATCTCACCTCCCCTTCAGTGGAATCATGAGCTGGGACCAATGTAACCTTGTTGCCCACAAAAACACATTCTTTGCTGCACCATGCAATTAATAGTGTTGGATTTTTAGTGGTCGAACTTGATATCAGTTTTGATTGCATGCTTCAGTTTATGATTGCTTAGTTGTAGAGTAATTTCACTTATTTCATTTCGAATAAACTTCTATCCATTTCCTTTTGCTGTTAGGTCAGATTAGATTAAAGTAACTAGGTCATAGGTTTTATATGTGTGTGTTCGTTCAGTTTGGAAAACCACTTGCAGAGTACCTATTACCCTTCCTTACCTGCACATACCCCATCCAACCGACATGTTTCATCCTTCACTCAGAACCCTTACCTTGCATTTACCTCACTCGCTTACTTTGCCATGATTCTCATCTTTTTGTGCAACATTACTCCAGTCTTCTTGGAACAAGTCCAGCCATCCACACCTTCTCCTCAACTCCATCCTCCAAGTCCTAGACCTCTTCACACCCCTATTTCACCCCCATACTCATTCCATCATCTTTTTCCCTCCATCCATGCTCCAAAATCCTCTTTTCAGAACATCCTGTAGAAATCTCTGAACATCCTGTAGAAACCCCTGCAGACATCCTGTAGAAGCCTGCAAACTCGGTTGCTGAGCATTTGAACGTTGTAGACTTCTGTGGGAAGATGTTAGAGGTCCCCTGGAACCTCTCCTAGCCTCCCTGACCTTTCCCAAGCTTTCTTCCCTTCACACTACCCCTGCACAGTCAAACCCTAATAAGAAACACTGTCATAATCACTTCCACCACTTAAGCAAAAATATAAAAACAATGTTCTCTTCAATGAAAATAGTTTAATTTCATGCATTTCATATCACTAGAAGTAATGGCATCCTTTTTAGACATTTGCACTTTCACTATTGCATCATAGAGGTCAAACTAGTCAAATTAGGGTTTACTAGGGTTTCCATGTTTTGGTTGGCTTTCAGTTCATTTTTGCAAAGTAGATTAATTTCCTTTGAGATAGCCTTCGTCCATCATTTAGAAAGCTTCTTCTTAGAGCATATAGAAGTTGGCTTGAGCCCTAGCGGACTTGTGCCAGCTGACCAAGTGACAGCTGCGACAAGAGCTAGTACTTGTGCATACAGCACCGTCGCTTCCAAGTTTGTACGAACTACCGGGTTGATAAAATTAGAGATAGGAAGCCCCAGGAGTTGTAGCATTATTGCTACAATACTGGAGCCCACCATCTTTTTGGCGTTGTTGCCGGGGAAGCGTCAGAGTATTAGTAATTGTTGCTTTTCTTCTATTTTCTTACTCTTGCCTTCTGCTAAGTAGTTTATTTCATTTCCATTCTGCAAAAGTAGCATAGACATTTCCTGCTTTCATAGATTAGCATTTCCTGCTTTCATAGATTAGCATTTCCTGCTTTCGTAGATTAGCATTTCCTGCTTTCATAGATTAGCATTTCCTGCTTTCATAGATTAGCATTTCATTTCTGCAAGCGTAGACTAGCATTTCATTCCTGCAATTTCATTTGAGCAAAATAGATTAGTCCTTTCCTGCTTTCATTTCAATTCCACATTTTCATTTGTAGCAAGGTAGTTAGTTGCAGTTCAATCTATTTCAGTTTTGCAAGTAGAAGTAGAAAAAAAACAAAAATCAACCAAAAAGATTTCATTTCATGCCTTGTAGGAGTAGAGATAAGTTAGAAAAATGATTGCACAACACCCCTACTGCTTCACACAGCCAACGTTCTCTCTTCTTCGATGGCTGTGATTAAAGAACCCCTGGGTGGACATCAAGGCATATCTAAAGAACCTCTAGGGGAGAAGAAGAAGAAAACATTCCTCTGGAGCAAATGGCTACAAGCAGAAATGTTGGGAGCAACATCTTCTCCAAAGATGAATTTGAAAATTAGATCAAAGATTTCAAGAGTGATATGAGGCAGTTTCTTGCCATGCAACTGGATACCTTGCGGATCCAACAGAAGCAAGAGGAAGCCAAGAGGGATTTGGTCATTTTTTGTCCTAGGTGCACTAGAAAGCATCCTAGGAACGAATGTCCATTGTACTCCATAGAAGTGTGTTTCATCTGTGAAGAATACCATCCTACAGATCAGTGCCCTTCCTTACCCAGATTCAAAGCTGCATATCAGAGAGCCAAAGGAGCCACTGAACCACTCCATTATATGAACCAAAGGAGGCCGCATGAACCTAGATCTTATCAGCAGGAAGTGCAAGGGACATCCGAGACCTATTATGACCCCTATCAAGCCACTTTCATGCCTTCTTGGGGCCCCCCTGCTCATCCTTCCTGGTCCACACCTCCTCCTTGGTCATATTCTCCTTGTTCCTTCACAGATCCATATTATGCCCTACCAGTTGCTCATTCATTTCACTCTTATGCTCAGCCACAGCCTCAGTGGAATGCACCTTATCAGGAGTGGAGACCCCAGTACAACTCTCATCCCGCTAATTTTCCTCCACCACCTGCTCATCCACAACCATCGCCTCCTCCTCCACCAAGGCAACCCCAAATGCCTACCCAACCACAATGCCATCCATCTCCATCTCAATTTCACATCTCCACTCACTTACCCGTACCACCATTTCCAAAACCACACAATGGAGCAACTCAACCCCATTGCAAATCTGAGGCACAACATATCCAAACAACTCCTCTTGAGCCCAATGATCTTCACCGAAGCTCAGGAAGAGTGTTGCAAAAAAGAGATCATCTTGGAAGCATTGAAGGACCAAAGGCAAAAGAAGATCCAAAAGAAAAGATCGAAGAACCAAGGGCTGCACTTGATGAAGAGAAGAGATCAAAATCAGAGATGGAGAAAGTTCCCTCATGCTTACCATCAAATCTTCCATGTATTCAAGAGAAAGATTAACAAAAAGAGGAAGATCAGAAGGTCATGATAGAAGGTGACATGAAGAATGATCCAGATCAGCAAAAGAACCAAGGATATCAAAGCTATATTGAGATATGGTTTCAGAAGGTCACTAAGTTGCAGCAGTACTTTCTTCCTCAACTTCGTTTGATCCCTTCAAAGCCAGATCATTTGGTCTCTGAGATCTGGGTACCTGTCAAAGCATGCATTTCGAGCCTTCACATCATTTTGTCTCTAATCTCGATGTGCACATGGCTCCATTGGAAGTATTCTTATACTTGAAAATGATTTTGTTTTTCAAGTAGGGTAGGGTAGGAAAAAAAAAAAAAAAAAAAAAAATGAAAATAAGAGAAAAATAAAAATCTAAGGTGAAAACCTCCTTGGAGGCGCCTTAGATTGGCTCATTGATTGAAAACCTCCATGAGGCGGTCAATGGGTTGAAAAAAAAAAGAGAAAAGAGAATAAGATCTTTGGGTGAAAACCTCCCTTGGAGGCGCCCAAGGCAGGCAATTAGGGTGAAAACCTCCATGAGGCGCCCTAGTTGTTTTTCAAAAAAAAAAAAAAAAAAAAAGAGAAAAAAGAAAAAGAAAAATAAAGCTAATCTCCATTGAATAAGTTCATGTTGCAACAATGACATTGCAGGTTAAAGAAGGACGTTTCATGACAGGAGGAGCACTCAAATCAAGGTCAAAGGACTCTTTCTTGTGCCTTCTACAGGAAACATCCTGTAGAACCTTTGGACGAGCCAAATCCAATTTCAAAAGTGAATCTGATGGTGGGAATCTGTTGATTAGGCCTACAAGCACTTGTGTGTCCATCCCTTGCCTTCATCCATCATTTTTTTCACCTCCTTGTGCTTCTCATTGTGCTTCTACAAGAACTTCCTGTAGAAATTGTGGGAAACTAGGCATGCATTTCAAAAAGTGGTTTGGCGAACATGGTAGCTTCCTCAAGGGTTTAGAAGCCCTCATGCAGTCTTCCAAATCCTCCTCCATCATCTCTATACCTGCATCACAACCAAAATTCATTTTGTCATCCCATGCAACCAAAATGCAAAGTGCCTTGAAGCAAAAACACATAGAGCAGAATTTGTTTTTGCCATAACTTGAAAACCATGCATCCATTTGACAAACCGTTTCATGGGGAATTGTACAAGGTTGATGAAAACATGCCTGAGCAGTTTCCTGCCATTCCGGTGAACGGTTTCCAAGAAATCAGCCTCCATCACCATCAGCCATTTTTGCATTTTCTCCATATCCATGCATCCGTTTCAAAACCTGTTTCATGGGGAGATGCACATGTGTGATAGTAGCCTACCCCAGCAGTTTCAGCCGATTCCGAAGCACGGTTTCCGAGAAATCAAGCTCTGAAATCTTCAGCCATTTTCCATTTTTCTAGAAATTCGTGCATCCATTGATCATGAATTTTCTATGGGAGATGCATAATGATGGTAGGAACATGCTCACCGAGTTTCAGATCAATCGGATCTACCGTTTGGGAGAAATGGCAAAAAGAAGTTCTGGTTTTGTGACCATGCAGCAGCAGCAGCTTGAATGGGCAGAGTTGAACGTGGAAACGATTGCATGCAGCTCAGATCCGGCCAGAGGACACCTGCACAAGGAAAAGCAATAAAAAATCATCAGCCACGCCCTCATGCAACCAAGGAATACAAGCATGCAACAACAGAACATGAGCATGCAGCAGCAAAAAGCTTCACGAGCGGCCGTTTGACTTCAGGTACGTGACTAAACCTTCTTCTATTACATGAATCTGATCTAAACATGGCATGAACGAATGAGATGGGAGGATTCAGCCAAGAAGAGAGCCATATTCAATCGCACTCATCAAGGCAACAATCACGCAGCATGATCAGTCATTCACGTGAAAAAAAAAACACAGTTAGTGTCAGCTGCTTGAACTCCAGTGCAGCGGATCAAGAAGAGAACATACAGTTCATAAGTAGAACATGCAGTTCACGATAGCTTAACTGTCTGCATGGCCAACACATGTCTCTGCCACCTCACTCCAAAAATCACGAAGAAATCTGAGCGCTCAGCTGAAACTCACGAACTGCTGGTCATCTGCCCTTGCCACATCGTCAACTGAAGTTTTCACAATCTATTAACTTTTCATCCTCCACCAATCTTTCTCGGCCATTTTTCAGAACCCTTCAGCTTATCGGCATTCTACAGGGAGCACTGTTTCGTTCTACAGGAAACGAGAGCCACCTACAGGAAGGCATCTACAGGAAAGGCAAAGAACAGCTCTGCGGAAGGAAAACCCGAGATTTTTGTCAAAATTCAAGCTTGAAATGAGAAAAGTAGTTAAAGCTCGTGTCCAAGGTTACCAGGTTTCTTGAAAGTGTTGATTTCAGAGTTTTTAAACGCATTATAGATCTGTTAATGATGGAGCAATCTGTTTGAATTCAGAATCTGATCAAAAGAACATATCCAGCCACCCTGTGTGACTGTGAGTTGCAGTCAAAAGCATGCATGGTGTTTGCAGGAACTACAGTTACCAATGGCTGCTGCAAATGCATTGTTGTGAGCACTGGCATGTTTACAGAAATAGGTAAAATCCAGGCACAAATTCAGGAAGCTTCAATGGAATGTCATGATTCCCCTTTGAAAGGAAGTTAGATGAATTTGGTGAAAGACTGACAACAGTGATTGGTGCCATTTGTATTCTTGTCTGGATCATGAACTACAAATATTTTCTTTCATGGGAAGTCATAGATGGGTGGCTAAAACAATATCAGGTTTTCCTTTGAGAAATTTACGTACTACTTTAAGATTGTTGTTGCTCTGGCAGTTGTTACTATACCAGAGGGATTGCCTGCTGTGATTACTACATGTTTGGCTCTTGGCACTCGTAAAATGGCACAAACGAATGCTATTGTGCGTAAGTTACCGAGCGTGGAGACTTTGGGTTGCACCACAGTGATTTGCTCGGATAAGACAGGTACTCTTACAACCAATCAAACGTCTGTCAGTGAGTTTATAGTCATAGGGCACAGTGCTGGTTCACTTAGAGAGTTTACTGTTGAAGGAACAACATATAATCCTGAGGATGGAAAAATATTGGATTGGCCTGCACATAATATGGGGGAAGATTTAGAAACTCTGGCAGAAGTTGCTGCAGTTTGCAATGATGTAGGGATATCTTGTCAAGGTCACCAGTTCCATGCTACTGGTATTCCCACTGAGGCAGCCTTGAAGGTATTGGTTGAAAAAATGGGAGTTCCAGACCAAGTGCCATTCTTAACAGTGGCACAGTGCAATTGGGCAATTATGATTGGTGGATACAAAGATCAAAGAGGCTAGCTTTATTGGAGTTTGATTGTGATCGAAAATCCATGGGTGTTATTGTCATGGAACCAATGGGACAAAATCGTCTGCTAGTAAAAGGCGCCATGGAAAACTTGCTTGAAAGGAGTGCTTTTCAACAACTTGCAGATGGATCAGTTGTTGAATTAGATGATGCATCAAGGGAATTACTCTTGAGCAAGTTTCATCAAATGAGTTCAAAGGCTTTGTGTTGTTTGGGCATTTCTACAGGAAGTTCAGAGAAAGGGCAGCAGAAGGAGAAACTGGTCGATATTTTAGCTAAGGAGGCAGCACCTGTGTTGGCCACCCTAAGCACATCCATCCCCTCCATGAACACTCATTTTTTCAGGGTTCAGGCACAATTTAGTCATGGTTCAACCTTCTACAGGAAGCTACAGGACTTTCTACAGGAAGTTCTGTATTTTTACCAGAAACATCCTGTAGAAGCCTTTGGGCAGGCCAGAATCAAGTATGGAGAGGGATTTGAAGCTTGAAGTCTGTTGAGGAGGCATGCAACCACTCTTCTCTTCCATTCTCCATGGGTTTTATCTCCTTTCACCACCATTTCAACCATCATATTAAATATACTTACACAATCATACCAAGGCTGAGAATTCTCTAGGAAAAGGAGCAGACAGTGGGAAGAGCAGAAAGGGGGAGAAGATGAAGGCTGCCACAACAAAGCTGAAAGGAGAAGGCACCCTCAGCCAAGCAGGCCAAAACAGTGAAGACTGTTTCTACAGGAAAACAGAGGATTGTTTCTACAGGAAGCCAGGGAACAGTTTCTACAGGAAAGTTTGAAAAGAGGGAAGCCAAAGGAGAAAACAGCCGAGATGTTAGCCAAAGAAGCCACCAGAGCCATCAAAGATAAGGAGAGAGATTGGTTGCTCAGAGGATGAGCAACACTTTCAGTAGGGGGGTGATGATGAGCCCCAAAAATGGACAATTATTTGGGCTCATCCAACCTCCTAAGTTGACTTAATCCACCATTCTCATTGGTTTATTGCATGTTTTTGATTATTTTTATGTTAATAGAGTGAATTTGGTTAGTCATTATGCCAACAAGTCTAATGGGTGCTTTGTGTAGCCTTTTTGGTCAACTTGGAGACAATGAAGGTCTTAATGAGCACTTGGCAGCCAAATTCGTGGGAGAACAAGCTAGAGGATTTGTAGGAAGGTGTCCCCCTCATTTATGGGC
The DNA here is from genome assembly GCA_031772625.1 of Pinus tabuliformis. NCBI lineage: Eukaryota > Viridiplantae > Streptophyta > Pinopsida > Pinales > Pinaceae > Pinus > Pinus tabuliformis. The sequence continues at coordinate 286,749,041 of CM062809.1, read as the reverse complement.
CCTTACCTCGAATTCTCCACCATCAGCTCGGAGTTCAAAGGCCACCAAATCAATGAGCACAAGGGCAGCCAAGCAAGTCAAGTTGGACTGCTGTTAACTACAAGTCTTGGGAAGCCAAGTCCCTAAATTTTAGGAGGACTGTTGGGTCCTCAAATTGTATAAATAAGAGGGCTTAAGACCTCATTTCAGTTAGTCATTTTGGGGAGCTAGTTGGTAGTCATTTTCATAGCTAGTAGTTAGTCATTTTTGGGATTAGCTAGTTGGTAGTCATTTTGTAGCTAGTGGTTAGCCATTTAGTCATTTTGTTTTAGCCATTAGTTAGCTAGTTTGTAGTTCGATTTTCATGTAATAGATTAGCTTTGCTTTCAGCTCATTCTCAAGCTCTTCTTGTGGACAGTTTTGATGCAACTCTTCATTCTTGTTTAATAAAGATGAATCCAGCTTTGCACCAGCTCTATATCTCTCTTGGGAGGCTGTAGCTCTTGGGGTTGGGCCCATCTCAAGCGCCCAGTACCTCCCTTGTTTATCTTTATGTGTTTTGCTGCATTCTGAGAATAAAATCTGCTATTTTGTTTTGTTATTTAGTTTGTCTTTTTGATGAGTAAAATAGCTTTTCATGTTCAGATTTACTTGATATGTTAATCACAGGGAATATATTCAGAAAAAGGCTACCAAGTACTTTGGATCTCACCTCCCCTTCAGTGGAATCATGAGCTGGGACCAATGTAACCTTGCTGCCCACAAAAACACATTCTTTGCTGCACCATGCAATTAATAGTGTTGGATTTTTAGTGGTCGAACTTGATATCAGTTTTGATTGCATGCTTCAGTTTATGATTGCTTAGTTGTAGAGTAATTTCACGTATTTCATTTCGAATAAACTTCTATCCATTTCCTTTTGCTGTTAGGTCAGATTAGATTAAAGTAACTAGGTCATAGGTTTTATATGTGTGTGTTCGTTCAGTTTGGAAAACCACTTGCACAGTACCTAATACCCTTCCTTACCTGCACATACCCCATCCAACCGACCTGTTTCATCCTTCACTCAGAACCCTTACCTTGCATTTACCTCACTCGCTTACTTTGCCATGATTCTCATCTTTTTGTGCAACATTACTCCAGTCTTCTTGGAACAAGTCTAGCCATCCACACCTTCTCCTCAACTCCATCCTCCAAGTCCTAGACCTCTTCACACCCCTATTTCACCCCCATACTCATTCCATCATCTTTTTCCCTCCATCCATGCTCCAAAATCCTCTTTTCAGAACATCCTGTAGAAATCTCTGAACATCCTGTAGAAACCCCTGCAGACATCCTGTAGAAGCCTGCAAACTCGGTTGCTGAGCATCTGAACGTTGTAGACTTCTGTGGGAAGATGTTATAGGTCCCCTGGAACCTCTCCTAGCCTCCCTGACCTTTCCCAAGCTTTCTTCCCTTCACACTACCCCTGCACAGTCAAACCCTAATAAGAAACACTGTCATAATCACTTCCACCACTTAAGCAAAAATATAAAAACAATGTTCTCTTCAATGAAAATAGTTTAATTTCATGCATTTCATATCACTAGAAGTAATGGCATCCTTTTTAGACATTTTCACTTTCACTATTGCATCATAGAGGTCAAACTAGTCAAATTAGGGTTTACTAGGGTTTCCATATTTTGGTTGGCTTTCAGTTCATTTTTGCAAAGTAGATTAATTTCCTTTGAGAAAGCCTTCGTCCATCATTTAGAAAGCTTCTTCTGAGAGAATATAGAAGTTGGCTTGAGCCCTAGCGGACTTGTGCCAGCTGACCAAGTGACAACTGCGAGAAGAGCTAGTACTTGTGCATACAGCACCGTCGCTTCCAAGTTTGTACGAACTACCAGGTTGATAAAATTAGAGATAGGAAGCCCCAGGAGTTGTAGCATTATTGCTACAATACTGGAGCCCACCATGAACCATGCAATCCTCATGGGAATTACTCAATCCCACTGATTTTGCAAGATCTCATGCACAACTATAGTCACAACTGATAGCAATCTCAACCTCTAACACTTGTCTCCACTGAACTGTCCATGCAATAAGTTAACTGATGTATTCTTGAGTTAGTTTATGAGTTAATAATTAGTGAATTAATTAATAATTAATTCACACAACTCATCACCAGTGTATTTTTCAATTAGACTAAATACAACTAGTTTAACCAAGTCAAACTGAACACAACTCCATCAACTCCACAATCAACTCCACCGAAACTCAACCACATGAGTTCTAACTGAAGTCCTACATGTAATAGCTCAACTGACCCACAAGAAAAGTGTATTTCCTTCTGACAACTGCATGTGACACATCCGTAGCTCGAACTGAAGTGCTGCAAGAGGATAAGATAATGTTTATAGTCCAAATATTATTAAGAGCTAATAATATTCGACTGTTCTATTTTTAGATTGGCAGTCTAAAAATTGACTCCGCCCATATGTCTAAAAATAGAAGTCCATCTATTTTTACCAACACGACCAATCATCCATAAACAACATCTTGCAACTCATAGACCACGATCCATATGTCTAAAAATAGACATAGTCTAAAAATAGACTTTGCGCCAAAAATAGCCTGCGGGCCCACTTAGTGAAGGCGACTTCTTTTCACTAAGCTCCATCATCTTGTTGCATTTTCAACACTCCCTCTCAACAAGATATGGATTATTTGCAACCCCTATCCTGCAACTCTGGAATGTTCTGCATGCAACACATTTGCCCGGTCCACTTGCTCCAACAACACTTGGAACAAAAAACACTCCCAACTGACCACTCTGTTGGGCTAGGAACATACTCTGATGTTGAAGCTCTACCTGCTGCTGACAAGTGCTCCCTCTCTGACATCTGCGCTACTGCAACATCTCCATGCATCTCGCACCATTGCACACCTCTCTATGCCACCTAGCACTGTGCAAAACACTTGTGCCTCTCGCATTGTTGTAGCCTACTAGCTATGCGTTGTCCTGGGATTCCCTACATTGTTGCTCTCTCTGCTGCTCCATCCGCATCTGTCTCTACCCAATCAGTCAGTTCCTGCTACTCCACATCGGGGCTCCCGTAGCAAGGTCTCATCCAACAAGTTGGGTACCTCAAGGATCCTGGCCCTCCTTGGGACGATCAATCCACATCACCCCACCTCCTACCTGGAGGTATGGCTGCATGTGATCCCTCAACCCACCTGGCTCGAAGTTTCCCCCTACTGGAGGTCTCTGCATGAGTAGATGTCTCTACTCGATCTCCTCTCAGCTTCCCTTGTTGTGGCTGCTCCACAACCTCCTGAAGCTGCTGCACCAATCGTGGCTCCTCCACAATCGTCTGAGACTTCTTCTGGCTCTTCATGTTGAGAGGTAATATACGCTCCCTCTCAACCACCAAGTCTCCATCAGTTGCCTCGCTACTCAAGGCTTTGCATGCATCTTGAACCTCAAGAGCATACAGGTTCTTGACCCGTGAACCAATCTGCTTCACCTGTCTGGTGATGATGTGTCCAAGGAAAACCTTTCCCTTACTAAGGACTACATCATAGCCTCTGTCTTCCAGCATCGTGATCGACACCAAGTTTCTCTTCAGTCCTAGTACATACTTGACATCGGTCAAGGTAAGGCGAGCTCCATGCTCCCTTTGAAAAATAACTGTGCCTACACCTGAGACACTATACTTCTCATCATTACCCATCGCTATGAGTATCTGGAGATCTTTCTCCTCCAAAGTACTAAACAAACTCTTGTCACTGGTCATGTGGAAAGAAGCTCCACTGTCAAGAAACCAACCACTTCCCATCATGGATGAAACCATGCATGCGAAGAGTGTGAAATCCAACTCAAACTGTGAAGCAAGTGCCTCACCTTCAGATCCTTCCCCGGATCCCTTCTTGGATTTCTTCTTTGGGCAATTAGTAGCATAATGGCCCAACTCATGACAACGAAATAATCTCACCTTTGACTTGTCAACCTTCTTCCCATCATTGGAAGAACTGGATTCAGAAAGAGAACCCTTCTCCTTCCCCTTCTTTGCTTTGGCAGCCAAAGCACAATTTTCTTCATCAGATGCCTTTGATGAAGATCCATCCCTGGTATTCCACCTGATCTCCTCTTGCACAAGATCCGACCAAAGTCTCTCCCATCCTGGAAATTTCTCCCGACCATTGACAGATTCCTGATAGGAATGCCAACTCTTCGGAAGACCAAGGAGAGCCAAGCTCACCAAGTCCTCATCATCGACAGTCACCCCCACACTTCCTAGCTCATCCCGACATTGGGTGAACCTTGTGAGATACTTGGGCATACTGTCTCCATTCTCACACTTAATGTTTCTGAGTTTATCCTTGAGCGCCAACTTCCTCTGGTCGCTCTTTCTTTGGAATAAATTTGTCAATGCTTTCCACATCAAGTATGGAGAAGCCTTTCCATGCAGGTTGGAGACAATGTGATCCTTCACGCCCTCCAACAGAATCCTTCGACACTTTGCTGTCTTCTTTTTCCAAGCCTAAACTTGTGCAGTATCAGTAGGCTTTGGGACCTCAGCCTCTATGAAATCCTTCAGCCCATTATCATCTAACACCGCCTCCATCCTGTCCTTCCATGCAATATAGTTTGAGCTGCCCTCAAGAGCATACTCCAATCTCAATCCGTTGAAAGACATTGCCACATTGATACCAAGAAAACACTGCTGCAAATTCGAATTCCACCAGCTGAAAACTCAACTGCCTCTGATCTAAAATTCATGAGAACAAAGTATTTCTCGTACAAAGATTGACTGTATGGGCTTTTACTGGATATCTCACCTTCCAAAGGAAGGATGAATCCAGAGGCTACCTGGCCCGATTACAGACTCTGCCTGAAGAAATAAAAAGTAAACACTTTCTGAATAATAGATCTGATGATCAACAGCTCTGATACCATGTAGAAATTTTGAATAATATGACACTTATTCATAGAGATTATCCTGATTATACACTATTGCGGAATACATGCATAATACATAACCTCCTCTACGTTGATAATCAATTTAGCAGCATTAAAATCAATGAAACATCAATCGCATGCACACATTAACACAGTGTGTAACCCAGGGAAAGCATACATCTGAAAACCCCACACTATCTGTATATTATAATGATTGAGAACATGTAACAATACATAGTACAATACTCCTCACAAGTACTCAGTACCATCTCCACCTGTTACACACAAACTAGCTCAGATCTGATGCCTCAAATCTCCTCCACTGTCTGCCTGCCTCTACTGTGCAATCCTGCATGAGAATAATGATGAATGGCTGAAGAAAAATTGTATTTCCTTGGCTGAACCATGCAATTCTCATTGGCATTACTCAATCCCACTGATTGTGCAAGATCTCATGCACAACTATAGTCACAATTGATAGCAATCTCAACCTCTAACACCTGTCTCCACTGAACTGTCCATGCACTGAGTTAACTGATGTATTCTTGAGTTAGTTTTTGAGTTAATAATTAGTAAATTAATTAATAATTAATTCACACAACTCATCACTAGTGTATTCTGCAGTTAGACTAAATACAACTAGTTTAACCAAGTCAATCTGAACACAACTCCATCAACTCCACCGAAACTCAACCACATGAGTTCTAACTGAAGTCCTGCATGCAATAGCTCAACTGACCCACAAGAAAAGTGTATTTCCTTCTGACAGCTGCATGTGCCACATCTGTAGCTCAAACTGAAGTGCTGCAAGAGGATAAGATAATGTTTATAGTCCAAATATTATTAAGAGCTAATAATATTCGACTATTCTATTTTTAGATTGGCAGTCTAAAAATAGACTCCGCCCATATGTCTAAAAATAGAAGCCCATCTATTTTTACCAACATGACCAATCATCCATAAACAGCATCCTGCAACTCATAGACCATGATCCATATGTCTAAAAATAGACATAGTCTAAAAATAGACTTTGCGCCAAAAATAGCCTGCGGGCCCACTTAGTGAAGGCGACTTCTTTTCACTAAGCTCCATCATCTTATTGCATTTTCAACAATTTTATCTCGAGTTTGGGAGTTGAGCCTCCCTATATTTAAGGAATTTGTTGGAGACTTCAGTTGTATAAATAAAGAGGCCTAGAGCCTCATTAGGATTCAAATTTTTGCTATAAAAACACTAGTTATTTTTGAGCTCCAAACTTGTGGAAGACATTGCTATGTAATTTTCTGTTTTGATAATGAGAATGAGCTTTTTCTTGATCCAGTACTGAGTTAACTTAGAGGGATGAAGCTCTTGGGTTAGGGACCAACCCTAGCAAAAAAGGTTCCTCTTCTTGTATCTGTATGCTTAGATTGATTTCATAGATTCATGGTTAAATTGTCCTTAGAAGTATTTCATTGCAAGTAGTGTAGATTTGATTAGTTTGTTTATTAGTTTTCTTCCATTTGTGCTTTACTTCAATAGTAGTTTAGAAGAGATAAACGACCATCAAAAATATTTCAATAGGTGTTTTGTCCTCACGTCTTCCTTCAGGGATCATGATTTGAGGAAAGGACTCCCATGCAGCTCCAAAAAGACAGAACTCTACTTTCTCATAGAATTTAGAGTTTTCTGTACTTAAGCCAGCATTTGATCAGTTTGCAAGAGTAGGACCTAGTCATCATTTCTTCCATCTTCAGCCTTATAATAGATCTCATCAATGATTCCATCTTATTCTGCAAGTTTTCCTCATGCACGAAGTAGACAGCTAGCTCATTAAACTCTATTTTCCTAGCCTATTGAAATTCTCCTTGTTTACATGATTTTTGGGCAAATATCAATGTTTGATGCAGTGCAAGTGTTTCAGAATTAAAGAGAGATCTCATAGCCAACAACCTCCTTCAAACTTCATCCATCCATTATCATTCCTTGCTTTCACTAATACGCTCACCAATTTCATCATTTTACAAGGAAACTTCTCCAAGTATGTTGAGCAAATCCAACCATCTCCCAACCTTGGTTTTGAGTTCTGAGTGATCCTAGGAATTTTCTTACCTCATTCCATCCACCAACCACCTTCCCTAAGCCTTCCATCACCTTCATCACCCATCGTTTTTCTCTCGGTTGTATCCTGTAGAAATACAGGGAATCCTGTAGGTTTTTAGGACATCTTGTAGGTTTTCCTGTAGTGGCTTGTTTTGAGGCCGAATTGAGGGAAAAACCTCTAGGAAGCCAGACAAGGTCACCTAAGGGTCTCCCAAACCTTCCAACCATCGACCAACATTCCTAATCCACCTACCACATCGCCAAAAGAGATTAGATTTGACACTCTTCCATAAAAAAGATAAAAAGAAAAACATATTTATTCTAGTAATTTACATGCACATTAGTAATGTTTGATGTTTTGAACTTACATGCTTAGGATATTAGAATTTCATACAAGTTAACTTAGCATTCTATTTGAAGCATAGTCTCTTAGCAGTTAGTTAGGAAATGGTGTGTTTTAGCATTCGATTTCAGTCTTTTTCCTTACTTCAGTAGACAAGCTTTCTCTTAGAGCATATTTCTCTCTCCCTTATTAGCAATCAAGCTTCTTCTGAATCCATAGAATTATGGCTTGAAAAACCCTAGTGGTCTCTCGCCAGCTGAACAGTGACAAAAGGGCAGAACCATCACTTTTACTTATGTATACAACACTGTCACCTCCAATTTTGTACGAACCCCGGGTTGATAAAGTAAAGCTGGTAGCCCCAAGAGTTGCAACATTCTTGCTGCAATACTGGTGCTCATCACAAATGAGAATTAAAATCACATGGATAAATAATTTACTCCAATAACTTTCCAATAGTATATGGAACGTTTCCTAACTCCAATAGACTAAGGAGAAAACTAGGTTCAAGGTGGAAATGCCAAAATAAGTGATAAAAGGAAAAGGTGTGTTGTTGGATTATGCCTCCTTGGGAATATCAATGACAAGATGGGGATCAGGCTTGTCTGAAATCTCATGGGGAGGTACCACCCATGGTGAAAACCATCATGGTTTACCAACCAACTAAGTGGCAACATGTGATTGGTTTCATCCCCCTATTGTGTACCATAACCAGGAAAGAACCCCCTGTGATACTAGTGGTTTCTTAGATTAATGTGGCACATAGGCCCCTCATTGAATTGAAACCAAAATATCAAAACAAAATCTTAGGAGGGAGCTCCAATTGCTGACGGGAAGTAAACTAGAAATTCATTGGTCACAATTCCCTCTTGCAAGAAGATTGGTGGTAATTTGATATAGTCTAAGAGTCCATCAGCCATTAGAGCATGGAAGAAAAGTTCAAGAGGGTAACACAACTAAAAACCTTGAGCCTCTAGGTCAGAGACCTGACACACATGGTAGGACAAATTGAAATAATAACATGGATACTAGGTGATAATGTAAGTTATGTATTAGCTTGAGGTGATGACACATGGCATCTACTTTTGACCTTTTTTGGTGTCTAATTTGATGATTGGCATGTGACATTTTGTAGGTACCTAAACACATGGAAGTAGCAGATAATGACATGTGGCAGTGTACTTACTTGGAAAATGAAATGGAAAAGACCTGACAAAGATGATATGGAAAGATAACCACGTGGAAACTTCTGATTGGTACTCAAACTTTCAACGTGGAAACTCCTAAAGTCTCAAGATTCATGCCAAAGACTGGTTTACTGGAAATTTTGTCTGTATTTTAATTTTCCCAAGTAGAGATCATACCAAAACATATGAGTATATGGTGGTTGGGGTGTGCAAGAAACATGTGCATGAACTTGAAACCTGGATCTAGATTCAACTGTATAGGAAGACTGGTCAATGCTCCAATTTTCATGGTTTTGTGTAGAAGTGATTAAGTTGTATCTTTCCTCGAGCCCATCTAGGCCTCAAATAAATGTGTGCCATAAGAAAAAACTTAGATTCCTAGATATATGGAGCTCATACTTTAAGGATGTGGTCCTACTAGGTGCTCATATGGATGGCATTGAAGCCCCTGGAGCTAGAGTTAAAAGTAATTGGGAAGGAAAATTATCTATATATGTCCATTAATTTATTACATGCAAGTGGACCAAGATCCATATTTAGTGGAATGTCTGTTTAACTAGGGTCACACTATGTGGTTTTGTGAAACTAAAGCTAAGTCGTCAAGGAGTTAAGGATCCATTAGTTTAAGACTAATTCAAGTCCTTCAAATCAAATTTCCATCTGAGAAAATAAAATATCTATATCATCCTCCATGGAGAGTTAGCCATGCGAAATTAGTATAAATAATTTAAGTTGGAGGAGCTTGAGATGTAGAGGATATGTGACTATGCATGAAGTATGAGTTTTTTGTGGAATGGTCATTGGTACAATTGTGGGCTTCTATTGTGCGAAGAGTGAGAAGGAACAAAGAAGTTGAATGAAGCTCTATGTGATCAAGAGTGGAAGAAGTATGATAATGAAGTCTTTGGAAGATGTGTGATCAAGGAAGAGTGTTGGGATGAGGTCTGAACAAACAAACTATTTCTGTATGTATAATTGGAAGATACAAAACAAGGAGTGCACAAAATAGAGGGGAAACTTACAAGAAATGTGATATAATAGAGCTGAAGATATAAGGAAAGGATATAACAATTAGCCCAGGTTGGTGTTCATTAATTTATTACATGCAAGTGGACCAAGATCCATATTTAGTGGAAGTTTTTTAACTAGAGTCACACTATGTGGTTTTGTGAAACTAAAGCTAAGCCATCAAGGTGCTAACGATCCTTTAGTTTAAGACTTATTCAAGTCCTTAAGATCAAATTTCCATCTAAGAAAATAAAATATCTATATCATCCTCCATGGAGAGTTAGCCATGCCAAATTAGTATAAATAATTTAAGCTGGAGGAGCTTGAGATGTAGAGGATATGTGATTATGCATGAAGTATGAGTTTTTTGTGGAATGGTCATTGGTATAATTGCGGGCTTCTATTGTGTGAAGAGTGAGAAGGAACAAAGAAGTTGAATGAAGCTCTACGTGATCAAGAGTGGAAGAAGTATGATAATGAAGTCTTTGGAAGATGTGTGATCAAGGAAGAGTTTTGGGATGAGGTCTGAACAAACAAATTGATTCTGTATGTATAAATAGAAGATACAAAACAAGGAGTGCACAAAATAGAGGGGAAACTTACAAGAAATGTGATACAACAGAGCTGAAGATATAAAGAAAGGATATAACAACTAGCCCAGGTTGGTGTCCATTGATTTATTACATGCAAGTGGACCAAGATCCACATTTAGTGGAATGTCTGTTTAACTAGGGTCACACTATGTGGTTTTGTGAAACTAAAGTGAAGCCCTCAAGGAGCTAACAATCCTTTAATTTAAGATTTATGAAAGTCCTTCAGATCAAATTTCCATATGAGAAAATAAAATATCTATATCATTCCCCATGGAGAGTTATCCATGCCAAATTAGTATAAATAATTTAAGTTGGAGTAGCATGAGATGTAGAGGATATGTGACTATGCGTGAAGTATGAGTTTTTTGTGGAATGGGCATTCGTACAATTGCGGGCTTCTATTGTGTGAAGAGTGAGAAGGAACAAAGAAGTTGAATGAAGCTCTATGTGATCAAGAGTGGAAGAAGTCTGATAATGAAGTCTTTGGAAGATGTGTGATCAAGGGAGAGTTTTGGGATGAGGTCTGAACAAATAAATTGATTCTGTGTGTATAATTGGAAGATACAAAACAAGGAGTGTGCAAAACAGAGGGTAAACTTACAAGAAATGTGATACAACATAGCTGAAGATATAAAGAAAGGATATAACAACTAGCCCAGGTTGGTGCTTTCATTTCTCATGTGTTGACGGTGATGGATTCCACCAACATACAAGGGGTCTCCTCGATGTGAAGTCCCAATTAGACCTCATGTCGTTTTGTGTAGGAGCCCCATCTGGATATAAGGTCTGACCACCATTACAAGTGATCTTAAAAGAAATTCGATGTAAAGAATACACAAGAGATCATGCACATAACTTTGGGGTGGAAATTATATAAGCTTTGTGAGACATCAAGTGTAAGGTGTAATAAGAGCTTCCATAAAAGAGAGATAAGAATGAGCCTCAAATAGAAAAGTATTAGTACTATCCTAAGAGAGACACGTGAGACCAATTGAGAATATTCATTGATTAACCTGAAAATTAGTTCACAAGATAACAATGATCATATAAACACATAACAACACCCATTCAACAAGATTCATATCTAAAGCAACAAAATAGTTCATTATCTTTAGTATGCATAACACAACATATACCACAAACATCTAAATAATAGTCTTACAACATTTACGATACATGTATGAAAGAGTGTTGGTTCCAAGATCTTTTGATAATTAATGAAATATCCAAGTACATTGTTATATTGATGATACACTATCTCCAATAGTGGAACATGAAACTACAACTTGCTTCTTCAAAATAATGGTCTTCTTCCTTATACACAAATAGAGAAGCCAAGGCCAAATCTCTAAAGGTCCAAGCCCTTTTCTTGAGTAATGAGGGATTATTTATAAAAAATTACAATGAATCTTGGGTTTCATCATGACTCTTTGACTTCCACAACCTATGGACTTCTATGTAACTCTTTATATTCTAGATATGTCTCTTCATATTCCACATGTGTCTCTTGGAATTTTTTTACATTACGTTTATTCATAAAAGAAAAAATTACATCAAAATGGTGGTTATATAGGAAAAAAATCTAATAAGACAAAAAATTCCTCATGAAGGAGAAAAAAACAAATCAATAGCTTGAACATTGTTGAGGAGTGTAGCAAGAAAGTCTCAATTTGACTTTGCCTTGGTCACCTTGAGTAAATTCAAATTTCCACATGAATAGGCAACTAGGAGGTTGTTAACTTGTGTGACATGGATCTTGTAACTCAATTAGGTAAGTAAATTCAATTTAGAGGGCTTGGAGTTCAGTTAATCATGTGTGATTGCTAATTTGTAGCAATCAAGGCCAATTATTTCAAGTTGTTTTCAGTTAAACTAGTTCTAACTGTTTATAGAACTAGTGGAAGGCTAGTTGTGCAGTGTGACAACAATCTAACTCTGTAATCATCTAGTTGACTAATCAATCAACTCAAAATAACCAGTGCATGTAATGAATTTTAGTTCCTCAGTTGTGGTTGATATTCCAAGGCAGTGTAACAAGCAGTTGTAAACTAGCTTGAGTGTACATGTGTTCTATTCAGTCATATGATCAATCCTTGGGAATTGCAAAATCAATTGGAGGAAAATTCCTAAAGAATAGGGGCCTAACTCCTTAGGATTTGCATAAGGAAATAGGAGATCAAGTTGAGGAAAAAATTGACTAAGTTGGGTCAAAGCTTCTCATTGAGCACATATATAGGTAATTTACTTGTAGGTTGAGCTCAGAGTGAACTAGCAAGTTTGATATATTCTAGATTGAGGGGTTTTTCCCAGTTGGGTTCCCTTAGAAAAATACTATGCATGTGTGGTTTTTCTAATTGCATGTTTGCGATTGTTGTTCTAATTTGTGAATTAAATACCACAGAGCAGTAGAGTAGAATTGTGTCTCTTGATTTAGATTAAAATTTCTTGGATAGTTGTAATTCTATCACCATATTTCCACAAAGATGGAGTTCATTTTTGATGTAGGAATTCCATTCTCTAAACTCTGACGTAATAACTTCAAATCTTATTGGTAGCTCTACAACATATCACATCTTCACCTCCAAAGCATATGATAATGTGGATTTGGAGCTACATTATATGGTATTCCAAATCCAGGATAACTTCATGTGAACTTTGTTTGGCCCAATTTCACAATGTAGAATAGTATTCTTGGTGATCTCCAAGCCTTCTTGATTTGTTTCTTTCTTGATTTATTCAGTAAATTATTCTATCTCCTGCATGGTGACATCCTTTCCTCTTATTTCTTAAACTGGACCCACAATTCTGTGCCAGGGACTCTAAACCACTATGCATGCAAACTGTTGGCATTATGGCTCAAGTGTTGTCCTTGATGGCAACTCATACAGATGACAGATCATAGTGCAACAGGTCAGTAGCAAAGATTGATGATCAACCTACAAAGAATGAAGAAAATAAGAAGTTCGCAGTGGCGCCGATCAAAAGGTGCAGTCATTGGCAGGTTCTGCATGCGCATCGTTTAGAAGGTGTGGACATGTTCGCAGGTTCACAGTTCAAAAGGTGCGGACCCCAGTTCACACACTTTCATGTAGATAAAATCGTGTGCACGTGGGAAATCTTACGGGAAGTCCATGGTATTTAGTTCGACGCTTTTGAACCTATGGTTTGGTCCGTGGTTTTGCATATAAAAGTTTGAACCCTGGTTTTGGATTCCTAGTATTGAATCTCTATGGTTTTGGTCCATGGTTTGAGAAAGGCCTAGACTATAAAAAGGGGAAGGAGATCATTTGGATGATACAGTCATGTGTTAAATATCTTAAGGAGAGCAAGATCTGAAATTCTGGTGATCGGTTGGTGAGTGACAGCTGGATCTGAATCAAGGAGAAACCTGAGCTTTATAAGGCGGATCTACTGATGGGTTGAGATCTCCTTGGCTCATGATCAGATTTGTAGATCTGATAGTCTGGGGTATACTTGAAGTCTGAAAAACTCTATAACTGCAGGTAAGCCATAGTGCAGGTGCGGAGGTGCACAGGTGAGCCGCAGGAGCAGGTGCGAAGATGCGCAGGTGAGTAGCAGGCGCATGTGTGGAGGTGCGCAGGCGAGCCGTAGGAGCAGGTGCGGAGATGCGCAGGTGAGCAGTGGGTGCATTGCGAAGGTGCGCAGGTGAGCCGCAGGAGCAGGTGCATAGGTGAGCAGCAGGCGCATGTGCGGAGGTGCGCAGGCGAGCCGTAGGAGCAGGTGCGGAGATACGCAGGTGAGCAGCAAGTGCATTGCGAAGGTGCGCAGGCGAGCCGCAGGAGCAGGTGCGCAGGTGAGCAGCAGGAGTAGGTGTGGAGGTGCACAGGCAAGCCGTAGGAGTAGGTGCGGAGGTGCGCAGTCCCGACACAGAAGAAGTGCGGACATCCGCAAGTTTCTATTGGTGAAGTTGCAGACTTTTCTTGAAATATGGTTTAGCTGTTTTTGTCTATTACTGCGGTGTTCAGGGTTCTGATTTGATATTTGGTTGCTGTGTGCTGAGAAAGTATTGATTCAGTTTGTGCACAAGGAAGTTGGTTGATTGCAGATCCATTTGATACTTGATGGATCAGGATCTTAAGGATTGAAATGTTTATCATTATCTGGTTTGATAAATTAGATCTGAATTATTGGCATATGTTTATGAATGGTATGATTTGGGTATGACCGATGTATGGAACAACTTGCAGATCTGAACGCAGGTTGGTTTTGGTGAAATCATTGTTTCAGTATTGGGTGATTCAGAGATTGATGATTGATTGTGTGCTTCAATGATATTGATGGGTCTAGTATGAAAATTGGATGAAATGTGGCCTCAGATTATGTGTTGTGTTTCAGGTGTATCCAGTTTGAAAATGTATGAAATGTGGTACCTGGAGGATGAAAGAGAAGGTTGTAGCCTTCTGTAGGTCGGCACCTACATACTAGTACATCAGATAGTACAAGAGCTAAGGGGGTGGTAGCTCCCTTCCACCAGTAGCTGGAAAACGAGTAAAGGTTGGAGCATTTCAGTAGGTCGGCACCTATGTACTAGTAAGTGGATCGGCTAGTACAAGAGAAAAGGGGGTTGTAGCTCCCTTCCAGGAGTGTCTGAAGAATGAGAGAAGGTTGTAGCATTCTGTAGGTTGAAGCCTGCGTACTAGTATAAGATTGCGCCAGTACAAAATCATTGTAAAAGAAGTTTCTAATTGAAAGAAGATAGAGACATATTGCAGCAGGTGGTTTTCTCCCACATTGGGTTTCCACCTTACATCATGGTGTTCATGTGTGCTTCTTGTGTGTGATGATCTGTTCTATTTTACTGCACCTGTTTACTGCTCATATGGTTAATGAAGTTCTGTTGCACTAACTAAAGATCATCATTTAATGGATTAATTGAATCATAAGTACTCTGGTTATACACGGTTTATGAATCTGAATATGGAAATGAAAAATTTATATTGATTTGATAATACTGATTCACCCCCCCCCAGTATTATTTCCAACAATTCGTATCAGAGCAGGTCCTTTGGTAGAATCTTGATCGCTTGAAGTAGATCCGTAGAACAATGGGAAAGAAGCTTAAGAAGAAAGCACCTAAGAAGAAGAAGATATCTCAGAAGAACTATGACAGTGGGAGTATTGATTGGGGAATATGTGGAAGAAGCACTTCAGATTCAGAATCACTTCATGATGAAGATGAACAAGCAAATGATCTATCAGGTATGAATTTGTTATCCTCTAGTGATACAGGTATCTATCCATTTGGAAATGATGAAAGTAATAGCAAAACAATTGAATTTTCTCTTATGGGTGAGCAAGAAAGATATCAAATAGAGGCAGAATTTAAAAGGCTTACAGACAAAATTAGAGATCAACAAGATCTATTGAACAAAAGGGAATGTGCCTTCAAAGAAGAAGCTACCAAACTAAAAGCTCAAATAGAGGAAGGAAACAAGGTAAGGAAGTTATTCAAGGACAAATATCAAAAGTTGCAGGATGAAGTAACATCACTAAGAGATGAAGTCAATGAAAAGAGCACAACAATCAAGAAACTCAGAGATAGATCTAGTTACTATGAAAGTCTTGAAGCTACGATCCTCTCGCTAAAGGAAGATCTTGAAGAATCAAAGAAGCAGAATAACGAACTTCTCCAAGCTCATGAAAAACAAGAAAATGAAGTTCTCAATCTAAGACATCAGTTGGAAGAAGGAAGAAAATCTGAAGAAAACATGAGGAAGCGGTATCTTGAAAAAGAAGAGCAACATCAGGTTAAGGTAAATATGCTAAAAGATAAGTTAGAAGAAAAAGATAAGCTCTTACGATTTCAAGATAGTACTAAGATTTTGGATGATATTCTTAGTAGTCAAAGGTCTCCTGCTATCAAAGCTGGTCTTGGTTTTCATGAATCTGTTAAAGGTGAATCTAGTAAGACAAGGGACTCTAATGCAAAATCTGAAATGCTCAACAAGGAGATGAAAGGTCAACCAAGGAAAGAAAATCTTTTACTCCTCCTATGAATAAGGTTGAATGCTATGTATGTCATAATCTTGGACATGTTGCAGCCAGATGCAGAATGGGTCAAGGTCATCATGCAGAAAGATCATCACATTCCAGGTACTTTAATGGATATTGCTTTGCTTGCAATATGTTTGGTCACAGAGCTATTGATTGCTATAGAAGGAATATGAGACATGTAAGATGTTATGCATGTAACAAGCTTGGAAATATAGCTAAGGAATGCAGGAACAAAGTATGGACACCATACCAAAAGAAGAAAACATCATCACACTTGAAGATATGGAAGAAGAAGGAAGTACAGACAGAAAGATGTGGTACAACACAATATACAGACTCAGAGGGAGCTGAAAGTGTAAAACTTCAGTGTCCTAAATCTCATACGCAAGTTTGATAAAGGGAAGATGCGTATATACGCGAGTTAGTCACTGCTCAGTCGCGTATATGTTAGCAGGGTCTGATATGATTCAGTTTATTATTTGCTCTGTTTGATAATGGTTACAATTTGCTGATGATGTGTGGAAATGTCTTGACACTTGTAAGATGTTTAGAAGTGTTTTTGCACCTAACTTGATGATGATGATGTCTTAATAATTCTTGCTGATATATGAATGTTCAGATCTGACAGTAAACAGATGGCACAAGTTTAGGGGGAGTTTATGCTTTTAATAATGCATTGTTGGCATTATGGTCCTTGGTGATGATGCTTATATATTGTTGTCATATGATTCTTGGGGTTACATAGTTGATCAGATTTATGGTTGATTCTTTGATGATACATATATGGTGTTTACATGGTGATCTTCATAAGGATAAGGAGAAGTACAAAGCTTGAATACACATCTTCATTGCTTGATGATGAGTCACTCATATGTTGCTGTCGTCATATGCATAAAGATCATATAATACAGTTATGATGCAGGATTCCTATAGTTCTTAGCGCTCATGTGGAAGAGGATGGTTGTTGTTGATGATATCAAGGAGTCATTTTGAGCTCAAGATACACTGTACTGGATACATGGATGATTATTCAAAGTTGCATTGTTGGAGACATGATGATGATGAGTTCTTACCTATATGATGATAGGTTGATACTTACATATGTTGATTGATGCAAATGTTCCCAATTGATGATACTTGGTTCATGCAGATCTGGATGATAGAATGTGAATGATTCTGTATATACAGAATTCGATTCAAAAGGATGAATTGATGCAGACATACCTTGATGACTTATACACTAATACAGGTTGCTGGTCTAGATGCTATTGGCAGATGCTTATGGAGCTGATCATTCACTATGTAAGATAGTTGCTGATGACTATCATGGTCTTATTTAGATGTTTGGTCTCTGTTATAAATTTCATGTATTTCATTCGATGTAAAGGTCATATCAAGACTCATGATGTAATAGTGTGTCTCTATCTATTGTAGTCATTTGATGAGATCTCTTTTGATCTTTTGTACCCACACTATGCAAAAGAAGGATGATGAAGTATTTCATTCATGTATTTCTTTTATCAAGGTCATGTAACGACCTATGCTGGTTCCCCCACTATGCCTGGGATGGATGATGTTATACTCTTGTGTTATCATGTGTAAACCTTGATGTATCCCACTTGGTTGGGTAGATGATTCAAGTTTGGTATATCCCCATTTTGATGGAAGATAGATGTATGTATGAGTCCTTAGTGATAGGAAGGTCATTTATGGTGTATAGAGTCATGTGGAACATCTTTTTGCAGACCTTGCTTACAGTCAGGAGGAGCATGAACAACACACTTCAGCAGAGTAGAGATTTTAGCATGTCCTCAGAGGGAGCATGGAAAAATTGGTACACCTTAGCATATACAAAGTCGGAGCTCATTCAGAGATTTTAGCAGGTACTCAGGGGGAGTTTGGACAGCGGAATGTATATCAAGGAAGAGAGTATCTTGGTCCGCCCTTTGCCCTTGATGTCAAAAGGGGAGAGTGAGTTGGTGTTGTTGCCATCAAGTCCAAAGGGGGAGATTGTTGGCATTATGATGCATGTGTTGTACTTGATGGCAACCCACTCATAGAAGAACATCTCACTTATATACAATCAGATGAATCTACAGAAGAGATATCAGATGTGACATAATACATGGGATGCAGGATAGCTCAAAGGAATCAAATGACAGTCCTTAGTATGACAAGTTAGCTTTGCCATCAAGTCCAAAGGGGGAGATTGTTGGCATTATGGCTCAAGTGTTGTCCTTGATGGCAACTCATACAGATGACAGATCATAGTGCAACAGGTCAGTAGCAAAGATTGATGATCAGCCTACAAAGAATGAAGAAAATAAGAAGTTTGCAGGTGCGCCGATCAAAAGGTGCGGTCATCGGCAGGTTCCGCATGTGCATTGTTTAGAAGGTGCGGACATGTTCGCAGGTTCACAGTTCTAAAGGTGCGAACCCTAGTTCACACACTTTCATGCAGCGAAAATCACGCGCACGTGGGAAATCTTACGGGCGGTCCATGGTATTTAGTCCGACACTTTTGAACCTATGGTTTGGTCCGTGGTTTTGCATCTGAAAGTTTGAACCCCGATTTTGGATCCCTAGTATTGGATCTCTATGGTTTTGGTCCATGGTTTGAGAAAGGCCTACTCTATAAAAAGGGGAAGGAGATCATTTGGATGATACAGTCATGTGTTAAATATCTTAAGGAGAGCAAGATCTAAAATTCTGGTGATCGGTTAGTGAGTGATAGTTGGATCTGAATCAAGAGGAAACCTGAGCTTTATAAGGCGGATCTACTGATGGGTTGAGATCTCCTTGGCGCATGATCAGATCTGCAAATCTGATAGTCTGGGGTATACTTGAAGTCTGAAAAACTCTATAACTGCAGGACTGCAGGTAAGCCACATCACAGGTGCGCAGGTGCGGAGGTGCGCAGGTGATCCGCAGGAGCAGGTGCGGAGATGCGCAGGTGAGCAGCAGGCACATGTACGGAGGTGCGCAGGCGAGCCGCAGGAGCAGGTGCGGAGATGCACAGGTGAGCAGTGCGTGGATTGCGAAGGTGTGCAGGCGAGCCGCAGGAGCAAGTGCGCAGGTGAGCAGTAGGCGCATGTGCAGAGGTGTGCGGGCGAGCCGCAGGAGCAGGTGCGGAGATGCGCAGGTGAGCAGCAAGTGCATTGCGAAGGTGCACAGGCGAGCCGCAAGAGCAGGTGCGCAGGTGAGCAGCAGGAGCAGGTGCGGAGGTACGCAGGCAAGCCATAGGAGCAGGTGCGGAGGTGCGCAGTCTCGACATAGAAGAAGCATGGACATCCGCAAGTTTCTATTGGTGAAGTTGCGGACTTTTCTTGAAATATGGTTTAGCTATTTTTGTCTATTACTGCGGTGTTCAAGGTTCTGATTTGATATTTGGTTGTTGTGTGCTGAGAAAGTATTGATTCAGTTTGTGCACAAGGAAGTTGGTTGATTGCAGATCCATTTGATACTTGATGGATCAGGATCTTAAGGATTGAAATGTTTATCATTATCTGGTTTGATAAATTAGATCTGAATTATTGGCATATGTTTATGAATGGTATGATTTGGGTATGACCGATGTATGGAACAGCTTGCAGATCTGAATGCAGGTTGGTTTTGGTGAAAGCGTTGTTTCAGTATTGGGTGATTCAGAGATTGATGATTGATTGTGTGCTTCAATGATATTGATGGGTCCAGTATGAAAATTGGATGAAATGTGGCCTTTCAGATTATGTGTTGTGTTTCAGGTGTATCCAGTTTGAAAATGTATGAAATGTGGTACCTGGAGGATGAAAGAGAAGGTTGTAGCCTTCTGTAGGTCGGCACCTACGTACTAGTACATCAGCTAGTACAAGAGCTAAGGGGGTGGTAGCTCCCTTCCACTAGCAGCTGGAAAACGAGTAAAGGTTGGAGCATTTCAGTAGGCCGGCACCTACGTACTAGTAAATGGATCGGCTAGTACAAGAGCAAAGGGGGTTGTAGCTCCCTTCCAGGAGAGTCTGGAAAATGAGAGAAGGTTGTAGCATTCTGCAGGTTGAAGCCTGCGTACTGGTATAAGACTGTGCCAGTACAAAATCATTGTAAAAGAAGTTTCTAATTGAAAGAAGATAGAGACATATTGCAGCAGGTGGTTTTCTCCCACATTGGGTTTCCACCTTACATCATGGTGTTCATGTGTGCTTCTTGTGTGTGATGATCTGTTCTATTTTACTGCACCTGTTTACTGCTCATATGGTTAATGAAGTTCTGTTGCACTAACTAAAGATCATCATTTAATGGATTAATTGAATCATAAGTACTTTGGTTATACACGGTTTATGAATTTGAATATGGAAATGAAAAAGTTATATTGATTTGATGATACTGATTCAACCCCTCCCCCTCTCAGTATTATTTCCAACACGAACATGAGCAGTTATGGTTTTGGTTGCTTGTTCACTAAGGTGGGTGTAGTTCTCAGTATGTAGTATCAACTATGCTCTATTCACTTCAGCAACTATCCTTCCCTTCTTGAACAACTTCTCAAGAAAATCTAGATACTTGACACCCCAATACTGGATAAAATCTACAACTCTGCTTGTAACGTTTAGAAGTTTCAAGATCTCTTGATATTTCTTCTGAATTTGAACCAAGGGTGCCACCACCCCATGCAAGATAATCATCTCATTATATAGCTTCCTCATGGTGTCTTCCATTAGCTTCAGTTCTTCATTTATATTTGACCATAGCTCCATCGCACTGATACTAGTAGAAGACAACCGTTGATTCTATGAAGTAAGATGATCAACCTATTGTTTTGGAGTAGCTATCTCTTTGTGTAATCATGCAACCTAACTCATAAGATATTTTGTGTTATCTTGAGCTGATATCGCAAAGTCCACATTTGATACCATGAATGCTAGGGATTTTTCCCGGTGTTAGATGCTATCAGCTTCTTTTTGGATATGGAAACTGGATGGTCAGGATAATTGGGAAAGTACCTTCATCTTTATTTTACAATCCCCTTCTACATTTGGTCGAAGGTGAGGTTGGATACATCCATGAGCTTATTGTCTAGTGGAGGAAAAATTCCCATCTCACTAAATGGGGGATGACCACCGGTGAGAGGAGGCTTAGGCTAAGTGTCTAGTTCATCTGCAATTGGTTCAATGACATCCTCCTCCTCTAACTTTACTTATAATTTATGGATCATATACTCTTCCTTTATAATTTGTGTGGATTCCTTCTCATGTAAGTTCTTCATTTGATCTTCCAGTAACCACTTCTATTGTTCCTCTTCTATTGTTCTTCTCCTTTCCTCCTTTGCTTTCTATTTTAGCAAGTCATCTTGCTTCCTCTTTTCTTCTTCTTATTTATATAAGTGCTCCTCCTCTAGTTTGTGTTCTTCTGCTAGCTCCTTTAATGCTTCTAGCCTTCTCTCCTCCTCCTCCCTTTGTTTCCTTTATTTCTCTTCCTCAATCACACCTTTGTACATTGGATCAACTGTGAACTTTCTGCCCCTTTCTTCCACTAGATCATGCTTTAGCCTCTTTCTGGGTGCTACAGTGTCCACTTGGGCAGTTTCTTCTTGTTGAATCTCTTCCATCTATACATCTGGTACATATGAAACATGGGAGGACCCTACCTCAATTCCTGGCTGATTCTTTCTTAATTCATTATACCAATTCTTTATTTTCTCATCTTCTAGTATGGTGATAGGTGCATACAACCAGTTATAATGTATCTTATCGCAATGTTTCTTCCACACTTTTTTCTAGGATTGTATATGTGAAAGCTCATTGTTCCAAAGTGAAGGTAGTTGAGTTATTCAATTTTAGTGACGACCACCTTAAGGCTCTTTAGCTCATAAATTTCAATCCGTAAAGGAAGAGTGGGTCAAGGATTCTTTTTCCTCCTATGGAGTTTTGTATAAAATCCATTATTCAACTGATAGGCTACCTCTTGCAAGACCACTTTATTGGTCACATACCTCAGCATAAGGTGAGGGGTTGTCTGACACCCGAAACATCTGATGTATGTGCCTTGCGGTGAAGAAAACCAATCAACAATATCATAGAGTTCCTTGTTCACCTAATCAATCATGCAAGGAGATTCTATCTCAAAGATCATCATGTACAATACTAAAAAGAAGTGCTCAATTTTCATAAACTCCTTGAAAATTAACATCTGATAATAATTTGTAATGAAAGTAGACAAACAAATTTTCCTATCATGGTTCAACTCCATTTCATCCTGGTGAACTCATAACATGTGCAGATACCATCTAGTAGATAAGCATACATGTAGAATTCTAGTGCTTGTTTGATTTGTAATGTTGTCTTGGCCTACTGTATATTACGTTGTAATTCATGGGAGAGGATATTTGCCCAATTCATAACTTTACCTCTTGATGCAACCAAGTTGAGAAGGAAGACCTGATTCTCCTTGAAATAATCTGCATTCTTCCGTCCATATAGTCTACAAGACATTGCTATGAGATATTGATAGACCTTCCTCAAAGATTTAGTCTGATAAAATACACCCGGTTTGGCGGAATTTTGGGGGCTCTTGGAACCAAGATTTGATAACTTCCTTGGTATTGAGATTTGCCCAAGTTACATAAAACTGTGTGTTTGCATACTCCCTTGGTATTTCCATCTTGGAATAAGAATGAATGTCATGATGATGGTCATGTCTTGCTATCAATGTGTAACAAGATCCATTCAATGGCTTTTTCATAAGGCATCACAGGGAATTTGCATGCAACTCTATGTATACTAGACCACTTGATGTTTATGTAAACCTCCTTATCTTCCAATTCTTTTGGGAATTGATTTTGCATGAAAGCATATTTGATATCCTTACATGATACTTTCAGAGATTTATCTATGAAGCATTGTGTGTATGTAAGAATAGGGATAATTGGCTTAGTAATTTCCACTGCCTCCTCGGTACTAGCTTCTGAATATTTTTTGATGTATCTTGATAGGTTGTAGGAGGTATTGTCTCGATAGATGATGGAAGAGTGATGCATGATGTATCTGTATCACCTACAAGTGGTAATTCACTCATGACGAACACCAATTAGTTTCAATAAATCCTCTAACTATCACATGCAAACTATTCAAAATACATTGAAGAAGGAAAATATGGGAAAACTGGAAGAAAAATCCTATCAGGAGTGAGAGAGGGTGGCTAAACTAGCTACTGGAAGTGAGTATTGTGCCATGGAAAAGAAGAGGGTGCATGTCAAGACAATAGTGGTTAGACAAGGCCTAACTGAGTCTTAAGAATGCACTCAAAGAGAGAGAGAGAGAGACTACTTTGTCACAAGGCGTAGCCACAAGGGACAAGGATGGGGAACAATGATCACTGAGAGTGCACTATGCACTTTCAAAGGGCTAGTGAGGGCACAAGGAACAATAATAGTGGACAAGGATGCCCACTATGGCACTATTGTGAACTATGTGCTCTTGAGAGGAATTGCTTGCTTGATGGGCACAATTTTAGTGGACAGAGGGTCCTTGTTTTCCAAAAGTATGATTTGCTCAAATATGGACTCAAAATAGCTAAGTAAAATCTAGCAACAAGTCAATAACGATGAAGGAAAAGAGCTACAAGTGTTTATAAGTTTTTTCGAAATCATGACCGGAAGGTGAAAGGTCATGGAATGCAAAGAGTCTCTAGAAACACCACTTGTGACAACAAGAAGACACTTGTAAGAGGGAGTATGGATGAAAATTCCACTTAAAAAGCAAAAAAAAATTGAACCGACATTAAGGAAAACAAAAGTTCCACTAAAATGACAAAAGAAATAAAAAATGACACTGTGCAAAACTTACAAAGAATCAACAAACTTGCAATCGAGATTGAAGAAAAACTTCTTGTGATGAGAAAATGCACTCAACCTAGAGTGAAAAATGATTATGAGAATAAATGATGAGTTGGGAAACTTGTAAAATAATCCACGTGCAAAACAAGTTCATGCATGATCACCACTTGTTGATTGATGAATGATTTAGTTACTTGAATTGGAGATGGAGCCTATTTTCTAGGAGTGCGCTCACCATGGAGAGAAATAAGGGCACATGCCTGAGGAACAAGAGGTTGAAATATATGTTGACAAGGAGTGCACTAGATTTGAAGAACACAAATGTACATTTACTTATAACAAGGAGTGTTCTCTCCTTGTGGACAAGGAGTGGACTCAACTGAATGAAAGAAGTGCGCTCCAAAGAGAGCTTGAAGTACACTCTTGGTTAAGAGGGTGTAGTTTCTTCCAACAATGCTTTTGTGAATGCCAAGTTTGGAAAGTTTTCTTTCTCTAGGAGAAATATGTGATTTCTTGCTTTTGTGTGATTTGTGTGTCAAGTGAAGAAATACTAACACCATTTCAAATAAATCTAGTGCTTTTCCTATCTTAAGAAAGACAACACAGGTGCTTCCAAAGATAAGAAGATGACATTAAGGAATATTTGACCTAGAAGGAAAAGTGACACTTAGGAATATGCAAGGATAGTTGAAACTTAGAAGAAACTACTATACAACATAAGAAAACTTGAAATGACAGTTCATGTAGGCTCCAAAATTAACTAAGGAATTTTTTTTAGAGGGTCGATGTCCCAAACACAACACTTGGCGACACATTGGAAGAACTAAAACTTCTCTGTTTAGGTATTATCTTTATGTGTGTATTCTTAGGCCTTTAGGAAGTATTGATTCACTTGATGGATTTCCTCATCTTCCCCATTTAACCTAATTATAGATATAGTCTCCTCTATTTCCTGACTCAGTGAAAAACATTACAAAACTTGGCAAATCATAATTGTTTTGATCCAGGAGAATGTAACATAGTAGGGGCGAGTTAAAGATATTCAAAGTCTTAGTTTTCATCTTTGGTATTGCTTCGATGCTAGATGGCCTGTTCAGTACCCTGACGGAGTCATTGCAACAACACAAGCATTTATTCGTTGTCAGGGATCCTGTTTAGAACCCCAGTGAAGTTGCTTGCTTCACCTCTCTGTTTAAGAATACTTTCTCTTCTCACCCTTTATTTCTTTTTAAGTTCACATGTGCTTAAGAACTTATTATTTTGTAGGGGTGGAAGAGGGATATTGACTTATTGAGAGTAAGAAAGGTTTTTCCTTCAAAGAAGGTTACATATACCTCTAATATTGATTTTCTCGCTATTAGTGTTCCCCTTTTCCTTTCACTAATTAATTGGAATGGAAAGAGAATGCCATTCAATTAAAAAAATGAGTCTTGGAATGAAGATCCTAAATAGGCACAAATATCATGGTTCTACTTATGGTTTTCTAGTCGAAATGGATCATATTTTCCATTGAGACATCATCAACTATGAAATATGTACATGCCCAAACAAAGAAGAACAATAACATGCTAGCAAGGTTTGCACGTCACTACAATTTTCCTTTCCCAAATTTTAACCACATCATCTTGAAGCTCATGAAACAACTTCCATGCATAGTCTTATTGAAAACAAGACAAGAATTAGGAACACAAGACAAGAAAACATGGTAGATGAAAACAAAAAGAAAACAATGTGATGAAAAGTAACTAAATGCAACCTATCCTAACCTAAACTAAAGAATGAAGATCGGGACTATCTAAAATTGAATTTCCAATGCAGCCATAAAATTTTCTCTGGACCCTTAAGTCAAAAGATATCATCAAGTAAAAGTGATAAAACATAAATCGCAGTAAGAAAGATAAACAACCAAAACATCTGCACAGAAACACGAAGGCATGAAGTGCAAGAAAAAAGGTGTGAGATAAATGAGTGCTCTATATGACAAGAGACACCACAATAGCACTTCTTCGACTCATAACCATACAAAACTTGATTGAAAGCATGAAGGTACTTACTATGAGCCATTGAAATCATCAAGTATGATTGTTCTAACCAATCTGCAATAGGGTCATAAAAACAACTATCCTGAAGCCCTTGGAAAGACAAGTTGATAATAGACACATCAACATCAAATGCAAGATCAATATCAGGCTATGAATCACATGGAAATTGGCAATTGTCATTGCTGGTGTGTGGGTCAATCTTTATGATGGACAAAGAGGGAGAGCTGTCAAATCGGGAAATTTGAAAATCATTCAACACATTCATTATCTCCAAGTTCAAGATCGAAGATTGACATGGAGGAGGATGTATCAATTGGAGTTCATGCATCTGATCATATATTCTATCTTAAGGGTTAACGAATACAACATAAAGATACCAAAATCCCTTAAGAATGAATCCACATACCATGTAAAAAAGAAAAGGGTGTACTTCTGTGAGAAAATATTAATATGACCAAACTCAAAATATTTATTAGGGCAATGAGAAACTGACATAACCATCAATGTAGACTGAACTGCCTCGATTTCCCAAAAAGACTCAAAATTTTAAAAATAAGGAAGCTCATCCATTGAACACATGGTAAGCTATACATCCAAACAAATCTCACTATATTTATTAACAAAAGGGACTAAATTAGAGTTGCCTGCATAAGGAGATTCACGGAAAAGTTTATCAAGACATGGAAAAAAATATTCGATAACTGACATGTCATATTCTTGATTGCGGACATATATAACCGAAATAAATTATTTAATGATCATATCTAACTCCACTTGAAAGTTATTCAAATCTAAGTCTTCTTTTGAATCATCCATAAACCTTGGACAATCATTCAGACGCATAGAAAAAAAGTGATTGAAACTTTGTTTGTACAAGGGTTCAACTTAATTAAAGGATTCAATATTGACAGGTTGATTATCAAGGCTATGAGATGAATGATTAATAGGAGAAGAAGAATCATCATCTTGAGAAAGAGAAGAAAGGAAAAGTCGCTCCTCATCGATGGACTCCTCAACATTAGGATTGGTTTTTGAATCAGATTTGTGGATTTTATTTTCAGAGTTCTGGATTTGAATAGGAACAACGTAAGGTAAATCAAAATGGGAAGGATGAGGAACAAAAGGAGTTGCATAGTCCTCCTCAGAATATTGGGGTTATTCTTGGAAAGGGCCATCCAATAGATCTAATGGAAAATATTTCCTAGAAATTTTAACCGAGTACCAAAATTTCTCACCAAAGATTCCCAATCCACATCATCACCTAGAAATTCATAACATAAGTGAATAAATCAGTCAGATTTTTTTCTAAAGATTCATGTGATTCCCTCCTAAGATGATCAATTCTATTACAAACATCTTGATAATCATACTTGTCAAAAACTTGACAAATCACATTAACTAGTTGTTTAAAAGAATGGATAGAAGCAACAGGTAAAGAGTAACACCATTGCTTGGCACAACCATATAATGTGAGGGTGAACAACCAAGCAATAATATCTTTAGAAACAATTCCACTTGAAAAAAAAATTGAACAAATTCAATCACATAATCAAGAACGGTTGTTGGACCCTTTCCATCAAACTTAAAATGTGACAAGTTAAGTAAGAATTTCACGGAGATTGAAAGCACCTCATGATTATGATTTGATGTAGCCATTTGAGGTAAGACATTCAAACATACTTTACGGGCTCAACTTGTCATTTGGCCCTCCTTCTAGGGAAAGGATGTTAAAGGTTTTGGATTCCGCCAACATATAGGGGGTCCCTAGTGTCAAGTCCCAATTAGACCTCACACCATTTGGTGTAGGAGCCCCATCCAGATATAAGGTTTGACCACCATTGTGAGTGATATTAAAAGAAATCCTTGTCTATAAAATATACACAAGATATCATGCACCTAACTTTGGGGTAGAAAGTATGTAAGTTTTGTGAGGCATCAAGTGTAAGGTATAATAAGAGATTCCATGTGAGAGAGATAAGAACGAGCCTCTAATGGAAAATTATTAGTACTATCCTAAGAGAGACACGTGAGATAAATTGAAAAGATTCTTTGATTAACCTGCAAATCAATTCATAAGATAACAATGATAATATAAACACATAACAACACCCACTCAACAAGATTCATATATAAAGCAATGAAATAGTTCATTATCTTTAGTATGCATAACACAACATATACCAAAAACATCTAAAGAATAGTCTTACAACATTTACGATACATGCATGAAAGAGTGTTGGATCCAAGAGCTTTTGATAATTAATGAAAGATCCAAGTACACTGTTACATTGATGAGACACTAGATCCAATAGTGGAACATGAAGCTACAAATTTCTTCTCCAAAAGAATGATCTTATCCCTTATGCACAACTAGAGAAGAAAAGGTCAAATATCTAAAGGTCCAAACCCTTTTCTTGAGTTATGAGGGCTTATTTATAACAAATTACAATGACTCTTGAGTTTCCTCATGACTCTTTGACTTCCACAACCTATGGGATTCTATGTAAATCTTCATATTCTAGATACATATCTTCATATTCCACGTGTGTCTCTTGGACTTATTTTACATCACATTTATTCACAAAAGACATAATTACATCAAAATGGTGGATATATAGGACAAAAATCTAATAAGACAAAAAATTCCTCATGAAGGAGAAAAAGACAAATCAGTGGCTTAAATGTGATTTCATTTGTGATGTAGGATTTCCATGCTCTGAACTTTATTGCGATAACTTTAACTCTGATTGGAATCTCTCTAACATATCACATCTTCACCTCCAAAGCATCTATTAATATGGATTTGGAGATAGACTATATGCTATTCCACAAACATGATAACTTCATGTGAACTTTGGTTGGACCAATTACACACTGTCGAATAATATTCTTGGTGATCTCCAAGCCTTATTGATATGTTTCTTTCTTGATTTGTTCAATAAATTATTTTATCTCCTGCATGATGACATCCTTTCCTCTTATCTCTCCAAGTAAACCCAGAAAAGGAACTTTATGCTTCTATGCCAGGGACTCTAAACCACTATGCATTCTAACATAAGCAACTATGGTGTTGGTCACTTTTTCAATAAGGTGGATGTAGTTCTGAGTATGTAGTTTCAATTGTGCTCTATCCACCTCGGCAACTATCCTGTCATGTTTGACCAACTTCTTAGGAACATCTGGATACTTGACACTTGTATCCTATAAAAAATCTACAACTCTGCTTGCAATCTCTTGATATTTATTCTAAATTTGAACCAAGGGTTCCACCCCCTCATGCAAGAGAATCATCTCACTGTATAGCTTCCTCATGGTGTCTTCCCTTGGCTTCATCTCTTTAGATATAACTGACTGTAGCTCCACCTTACTGATACTGGTAGAAGACAACCATTGATTCTTTGTGGTAAGATGATCAACCTATTGTTTTGTGGTAGCTAGCTCTTTTCATAATCGTGGAACCTCACTCACAATATTTTATGTATTATCTTGAACTGTTGTCACAAAAACCACATTTGCTGCCATGAATTGTTTAATATTTCTCCTTGTGTTAGATGTTATCACCTTCTCTGTGGATATGGAAACTGGATGGGAAGGATCATTGGGAAAGTACCTTCACCTTTCTTATACAATCCTCTTCTTCATCTGGTTGAAGGTGAGGCTGGATACATCCATGACCTTGTCATTTGGTGGAGGAACAATTCCCATCTCACTAAGTGGGTATGACCACTAGTGAGAGGAGGCTTAGGCTGAGTGCCTGGTTCATCTGCACTTGGTTCAATGGCATCTCCTCCTCCAAATCTACTTCTAATTCACAGGCCATATGCTCTTCCTATATCATTTGTGCGAATTCATTCTCATGTAAGTTCTTCATTTGATATTCTGGTAACTGCTTATGTTTTTCTTCTCCTTTCCTCCTCTACTTTTTGTTTTAGCAAGTCATATTGTTTTCTCTTTTATTCTTGTTCTTTCTATAAGCACGCCTCCTCTAGTTTTCACTCTTCTTCTTGCTTCTTTTCTTCATCTAACATTCTGTCCTCCTTCTCCATTTGTTTCCTCTACCACTCTACCTCAATTGTACCTTTGCACATTGTATCAACTTTGAAATTTCTGCTGCTTTCTGCCACTAGATCATGCTTTAGCCTCTTTCTGGGTTCTACAATGTCCACTTGTGCAATTTCTTCCTATTGAATCTCCTCCATCTATACATTTGATACTTGTGAAACTTAGCTGGACCCTAACTCAATTCCTAGCCAATTATTTCTTAATGCATTGTACAAAATCTTAATTTTCTCATCTTCTGGTACGGTCATAGGTCCATACGACAAGTTATATTGTATCTTATCACAATGTTGCTTGCACACTTTTCTAGGATCGTATCCATGAAAGCACATTGTTCCAAAATGAAGGCAGATGAGTTATTCAATTCCAGCATCATATGCCTTAAGGCTCATTATCTCATAAAGTGCAATATGTAAAGGAAGAGTGGGCCAAGGAGCCTTTTTCCTCCTATGGAGTTGTGAAGATAATCCATTATTAAACTAATAGGCTACCTCCTGCAAGACCACATTAGAGAATTTTTGAGGTAAAAAATGGACCTCAAAACAAAAATCTACAACAAAAATCAATTTTATAAGAAACAATAGGATTTAAGATGACGTTGTCAACCATGGGGGAATGATTCACCATTTTTGGAGATGTATATATATATATATATATATATATATATATATATATATATATATATATATATATATATATATATATATATATATATATATATATATATATATATATATATATATAGATAGATATTTCAACTCGTATTTTCAAATTATCTCTCGAAAAATTTATTCAAATTTCAAGCAGGAGCACTCATTGGATACATAATTTCATTCGTCATCTAAGGAGTACCCATGGTGCATACTTTCTATGTACCCTGCTACACAAAAAATGGGAAATACAAGAAAAAACATGATTGCAATCACGCTTTTTCATGTAGTAGGGTCCATCAAAAGTATGCAACATGGGTACTCTTTAGATTAGGAATTAAATTATGCATCCAAAAAGTGCTCCCACTTGAAATTTGAGTAAATTTGTGGGGAGATAAGTTGAAAATACGAGTTGTAAAAGTAGTTTTTTTTTCCCTCCAAAATTTGATGAGGTAATCCAATCTTATTTTATTATTTCCACCATTATTTTATAATATTCCTTAGTAGGCCCATTTTATACCTCAAAATTTCTCTAATTCCTTATTGGTCACATACTTCAGCATAAGGTGAGGGGTTGTCTGACAGTCAAAACATCTAATGTATGTGCCCTGGAGTGAAGCAAATGAATCAACAATCTCATAGAGTGCCTCCTTCACTTGATTTGTCATGCAAGGAGGTTCTATCTCAAAGACCAACATGTACAATACTACAAGGAAGTGCTCAACTATTTTGTCATAAACTCCTCTAAAAATAACTTCTAATAACAATCTACAATGAAAGTAGATAGGAAAATTTTCCTGTGGGGTGAAATTCATTTCATCGAAGTGAATGCACAACGGGTGTAGATACCACCTAGAAATAAGTGGACATGTATAATTCTGGTTCTTTTTTGGATTTTAATGATGTATTGGCCTACTTTATATTATGCTACAACTCATGGAAAGGATATCTGCACAATTTAAAACTTAACCTCTTGAGACAACCAGATTGAGTAGGAAAATACAATTCTCCTCGGAGTACTCTGTATTCTTCTGTCCATATAGTCTGGAACACATCACTATGAGATATTGATAAACCTTCCTCAAATATTTGGTCTTATAAACTGCACTCGGTCTCTAGCAGAATTTTGCAAGCTCTTCACACCAGGATTTGATAACTTCCTTAGTATTGAGACTTTCCCAAGTAGCATAAAACTGTTTTTTCGCATACTCCCTTAGTCTTACCATCTTGTAATAAGAATGAATTTCATGTGGATGGTAAGTGGAAATCTCATTCTCGCTTTCACTGCTAAGGAACAAATTCTTGCTATCCATGTGTAACAAGATCCATTTGATGGCTTCTACACAAGGCATCGCTATGAATTTGCATGCAACTCCGCATATCCTAGACCTCTTCATGTTTATGTAAACTTCCTCGTCCTCCAATTCTTTTTGGAATTTCTTTTGCATGAAAACATTTTTGACTTCCTTCCATGAGACTTTCAAATATTTATCTATGAAACATTGTGTGTTTGAACGAATAGGGATAATTGGCTTAGTAATTTCCACTTCCTCCTTAGTAATAGTTTCTAAAACCTTTTCTAATGTAGCTTGATGGGTGGTAGTGTAGGTTTTTAACTGTGTACATAAATTAACTGCATACCAATTCTAAAAAACATAAAATAAACAATGGCGAGAGCATAAAATATAAAACATATATGCACAGAGATTTTCCCTTGGATCCCAAAACTGGGACTACCAAATTGATTTTTCATTATGTTCCTTTCAATGTTACAATACATATATATACACGCTGAAGCGTCCATAAACCCCAATCCATTAACCCTAGATTAAAACATAACCATAGTTCCCTTGACCAGATCTACAAAATAACATGGAAAAAAAATCATCACGCCAAAAACCATGTGCAAAATCCATGCACAAAACCATAGGTAGGTCTGCCCACCTAATATAGGGTCCAATATAACACAACCCAACAGGTAGGAGGCATTGTCTTGACAAATGATGAAAGAGTGGTGTATGTTGTATTTGTAGCACCTGTAGGTGGAAATTCATTCATGGAAAGCAACAATTAGTTTCAAGAAATCCCATAATTATCACATGCAAACTATTCAAAAGAAAATGACGAGGGAAAATATGGGAAATTTGGGAGAAAAATCCTATTAAGAGTGAGATAGGGTGGCTAAACTAGCTACTGAAAGTGAGCACTGTGCCATGACAAAGAAGAGGAAACATGTCGAGACAATAATGGTTAGACAAGGCCTGACTGAGGCTTGAGCTGAGAGAGAGAGATACTTAGGCTTGAGCTGAGAGAGAGAGAGATATAGAGAGATATAGATATAGATAGATAGATAGATTGAGGCTTGAGCTTAGAGAGAGAGATAAATATATAGATAGTTTGAGCTTAGAGAGAGAGAGAGAGAGACTTCTTGGGCATAAGACACAGTAACAAGCGAAAAGGAGGGGGAACATTGTTCTATGCGCTCTGGAAGGGCCAATGAGGGTGCAGGGCACAATAACAATGGACAAGGATGCAAATTGTGACTTGACAGTATGTTATACACTCTTGAGAGGAATTTCTTGCTTGCTAGGAGCGATTTTGGTGGACAAAAGGTCCTTGTTTTCAATAAGTGTGCTTTGCTCAAATATGGGCTTAAAACAACTAAGCAAAAGCCAACAACACGTCAAGAACAATGAAGGAAAAGAGCTGCAAGTTTTTATAAGTTTTGTCGCAATCATGACTTGAAGGTGAAAGGTCATGGAATGCAAAGAGTCTCTAGAAACACCACTTTTGAAAATAAGATGACACTTGTAAGAGGGAGTATGGGTGAAAACACCACTTAATAAGCAAAAAAATATTGAAACTCCACTAAGGAAAAAAAAAGTGCCACTAAAACAACAAAAGATATAAAAAATAACACTATGCAAAACTTACTGAGAATCCATGCACTTGTAATCAAGATTGAAGAAAAAATCCTTTTGATGAGGAAATGTGTTCAACCTAGAGTGAATAGTGATCGTGAGAATGAATGATGAGCTAGGAAACTTATAAACAAATTCACATGCAAAATAAGTTCATGCATGATTGCCACTTGTTGATTGATAAATGGGTTAGTTACTTGAAGTCAACAAGGCCCCTATTGTCTACGAGTGCTCTCACCATGCAGAGATAGAAGGAAAAATGCATGAGGAATGAGATGGAAAAATCTTTGTTGACAAGGAGTGCGCTAGAGTTGAAGACCAGAAGGGTGTAGTTTCTTCCAAATTTTTTTTTATTACTACTAAGTTTGGAAAGTGCGCTTTCTCTAGGAGGAAAGATTTTCTTTCTTGCTTTTGTGTGATTTGCATGTCAAGTGAAGAAAGACTAACACCAAGTCAAAGAAAGCTAGTGCTTTTCCTATCTTTAGAAAGATGTCACAAGCGCTTCCAAAGATAATAAGACTACATTAAGGAAACTTTGACCTAGGAGGAAAATCGACACTTAGGAATATGCAAGGATAGTTGACACTTAGAACAAATGATAAGATGACACATGATAACTTGAAATGATAGTTCATGTAGGCTCCAAAAATGACTAAGGAAATTTTTTTGGAGGGTCGTTGTCACAATGACAACATCGGGATATTGGTGTCTCATATATATATATATATATATATATATATATATATATATATATATATATATATATATATATATATATATATATATATATATATATATATATATATATATATATATATATATATATATATATATATATATATTATATATATATATATATATATATATATATATATATATATATATATATATATAATATATATATATATATATATATATATATATATATATATATATATATATATATATATATATATATATATTGATTCACCCCACCTCTCAGTGTAATCATATTTTCAACATTAATTATATTTTTAAAGTAAAATACTAAAGAAATGAAATGAATCCCTTAAGCCTAAATTATGGTTTTGAGTATTAAAAGGGACAAACATAAGGTTATGGGTAAGTTAAATGTATTTCTAAATAAGGAAGAGAGGTTAGCACAAGAGGGTAAAATAGTGACTCGTTAGGGTGAAAAATCCTTGGATCCATAAGTAGTGTAATGAATATAATATACATAACTTAATATTAAATGATGATCATAAAACATAAGGGAACAATCCTTCACCATCATGACTAGTTAATGCATATACGTATATTGTCACAAGGTTCATTGTAAATCAATCTCATTCATTCAAATTACCAATTATATATTTTATTCTATATAGACTTCAACTCTTTGTTCATCCTCTGTTGGATATTTTTCCAATGATTAACTATTGTTCATTATGTTGATAAGTTTCTTGATACACTAAATAATTCTCGTTTCAACCTTTATTTGGTTATTCCTCAAATATTTCATGAATCTAGGGACCAAATTAACAACAAAGGAAATACCAAGTAGGTGTCAAGTCAAATAAATAACTATGCTAACAAGTTTCATATACACAATAGGATCAACATTTAGAGAGTCACATTCTTTGGTCAATGAAAGTATCTATTAAAGCTGAGTAGAACATGGCTTATGATTTTCCATTCTAATTCTCTTTAGGGGATCCAAAGGATACTCTAGATGAGATGAAGATAACTTCTTCCAATTCCATAACTTGGATGGAAATAACTTACTGTAACAAAACTAAGTCAATTATTTCAAATCTATCCTTCAATTTGAATTTAAGACCAAAAATTGGATGACCATTATTCCCATTAATTAATTCATTGGCATATAGAAAAATTAATAGAACCACATCATTCACATGTAGTGAATAAATATATAATATGATATGATTTGTAAGTCTTGGAAACCAAGTCAAATAAATAAGCTATTAGTCTTCTCATACTATGACATAGGTTCTTGTTTCAAGCAACATATATATATTTTTAGTTTGCATACAAACTTTCCATCCTGCACAAAACTTGTTGGTACCTCCCAACCAATGTTAGTAGTAAGAGAAAGAGCAATTAAGATATAATTTGTATTGGCTACAAGAGATAGGGTATCCACGTAGTTGATACCTCCATGTTGAGAAAAACCATTTTCTACCAAGCAATCCTTGTGTCTCCTAACAACACCATCTATGGTAGACTTGATCTTATAGACCCATTTACATTTCACCACATTTTCTCCTTATGGATAGGGAACTAATTCCATAGTCTTATTTTTGAATAAGCAATTATATTTTCTAGTTATAGTTGTTTCTCATTCATTCTTGTAACATTCATCTACATATGTTTTAGGATCATATATCTCTAGCGCATGTTCCACAAGTGAAACAATAACCACTTGGTTTCCCAAAATATTTCTTGAAATAGTAGCATCACCTACAAAATTGTTACTAGCCTTAATAGTATTTGTTACATAATGGGTACAATGAATCTCCCCAACAAAATGTATCGTTTAATCTCATTCATCATGAATAGAATTATCATAACTTAGCCACATCACTAATGGATTCATAATTATAAATTTGACTGATATTTAATTCAAACACCCTAGCCAATTAAGAAATTGGGCTAGCAGGTTTAGAGTTTAGACTAGTTGATTTATATTTCTTCAATAATTGGTTCAATCATGCCCTCAAACACCAAAGGAATATGTCAACCAAGTGAGACATGAGGCCATCTCATCAAATATCACATCTCATTGATTGGTCACTTCTTACTTAGATCATACAATTGATAATATTTAGACTCTTTAGACTACCCAGTGATAACACAAGATTAGCCCTTGGCTCTAACTTATTTTCCTTCTCATTCACCCAAGCTATGCATACAAATGTTGTTAGATGTTAATTGAACCTTTTACCACTCCATTTATTAAAAGGAGTGACATCCCACATGAACTTAGTTTAAAGTTTCTTTAAAATGTAATTTGAGTGGGAAATAACTTCTACCCAAAAATTTGTTGGCATTCTCTTTCCTTGAAGTGAACATCTACATGTCTTAATCAAGGTTTTCACACATACACACACATATAATTTTTATTTCCATAAAATGTCACTTTGAGATAATTATCCTTTAAAGTAATTGCTCACATATTCTCCTCCATTTTTAAATTTCAAATATTTCATAGGTCAATCATATTTCTTTACATCAAATTCCCTAAAATCCTTGAATATATTAGAAAATATATTATTCGTCTTGAAGAAACAAACCCAAGTAAAATTGAAAGAATAATCGATTTAGGTCAAAACATACTTTGCATTTTCTATAGAAGGATGGTTTATTATACAAAGATCACCATGGAAGAGCCCCTATCTTGTCTTTTCCCTTTGAGAATTCACTTTCTCAAAATTTTATTCATGAATTTACCACAAGCATAAACATAATGTAAACCTTCTAAAGGAACCATTTTAGGATATCATCCATGAACCATATTCAATTAAATCATCAACTTCACACTTTTGAAATTTAGATTACCTAATCTCTTGTGCCAAATTTTGATTTAATCATTACATCTAGATATTAGTGAAAATTATCTAACTATATTTTCACCCTTAACAATAAATAAATTAATATGATCTTCCCTTGATGTCAAGAATACCCTCAACAAAAATCTGAAAATGAGTGTTAATACCCGTCACAACCAACTTCTCTAGCCAAAATTCAACTTTCTTTCTAGTTTTGTCAATATCTAGTGGCATCACCTCTCTTTTGAATTTATCCTATAATAAACCTTCCTAGGGTTGGAGAGACACCTACAAATAGATACTTCTTTTATTAATCCATGCATGTCACGAAAGGTGGAAGGAAATAATACTTTCCTACCAAATGATACTCCATCTATCCCTAAAAATATTCCAACAAATATTTGAAATGATATTCTCGTTTCCCCCCCATTTAATAGTTTTATCACATCCCACACCTCCAAATTATAATTCCATGTAACATACAAATGATAGTCGACCTATTTACTTCCTCTATTTAGTGGGCAATTTCATACTCCCAGACCATCTATGATTTTGAATATATCTCCCATGTGAGATTTTTTTGGGAGGGGAAATCCCAAGCAATATTTTTTTATTTTATTTATGAGTTTCCTTTATTTTCCACATTATATACCACCACCATGAAGGATCCCACTCCATGATCATTGTGAATAACACCCTATAAATCAATTTTATAGTAAGATAATATGTTTTCCCATTTTGTCTCTATATCAATGAATATTTTCAACCTATGATGCATATTGAGCCTATGATTAGCTCCTTTTCACACAATTCCCATTCCCTAACAAGGTCTCCAATCTCCCCCAAATCCTCCACATATAGGATTCTCCTAAATCCCTCCCTACAATCCTCCCCGAAAAATGTACCATGATTGTGAATGTTCCTATTTTTAAATACGAGAGAAGGTAATCATTCATATTGTGTAAATCTTGACACCCCACCCCAAGGTCTAATCCCATCTTAACCTTGTTTTCATACACTGTAATCCATATTAAATGATTTTAAAGAGGGAATCCGTATAGGTGAGTCAAAATTTAAATGTCTGTGGAATAGCCTATTCAGAGATTTGATTAAACCCAATGTTTCGAACTTCTATGTGAGTCCATTTTCAGGGGAACACCCATATTCTTGAGAAGATTGGTGTGGAGTAGGCCAAGGAAAAACAAAGATATATATAATGAATAGATGAGGGGAATCCTGCAGTCGGCTGGTGGAATATATAATTAAGATTCTTAATATAATTAATTAGGGTTATTAAAGAGATAAAATAATGCAATTGGGAGATAATTTATAATAATTTTTATGTTAATTATATATGTGCATAATATTTCATTTTAAATTAATTATTTATTAATAATTTATAATGATCTTAAATTATAATAGAACCCTAAGATTCACTTTATAATCACTTAAATAGTAAGCATTTAAGATTAAGTGAAATTAATTAATGTAAGTGAATATTCTTGATATAATATATTTAGGGTTATTTTAGAGAAGGATTTAATTAAATTAGGGGATAATTATTGTATTATATGTTAATCAGTAAAAATTTCTTTTAGTATGTTATTTATTAAATTTATTATTTTTTCTTTATTTATTAATTTACAAAACATTACTATACAATTATACATGAAATCTTATATTAAAATTATTGTGTTTTATTTTAATCATTTTATGTATTTAGACTATAGAATAGTAACTTTAATCTTTAATTAATAATGTTAAATCCTATAAGTTGAAATAAATAATCTTAAGGGAATATGGCAAAAACAATTCAAGTTAATGTTAAAACATATTAGATTAAATGATTTCCAACAATTGGAAAACAGTCCATAATTCTCTCTTAAAGAATTTTTCATACTATCCTTCAATACTGAGGGGATCAATAAACTTACCTTTCATTATAATTTTCCATAATTCTTCAAAATTTGGTAGCCTCCATAATATATTTGTTATAAGTACTTCCCTCAAAACATGAAGGTGTTCGAGTCCCTGACTCTTGAGGACTTGAGTTGTGCTAGTTTGGCCTATGCCACTAAAGGCATTCCCATATTATATTTTCCTCTATCCCATAGATAACATATGCATATCCTCCTAATATGATTTATTATCCCTTTTGGAATGGTGAACAATGAAATCTAGTACACTAGAATTTCCTCTAGTACTAATTTGACTAGGGTATACCATCAATCAAATTAGAGATATTCATTGTACCATAATGAGATCTTCATCTCTATCTTTGTTATCAGCCATTCCATTCCTTAATCTATAGTAGTTTACCAATAGTTCAAATCCCATATATTTGAGACATTCCTCAAACTATTTTTTTCATATGCAACACCATTTTGATCCTTTTTTTGGTATTTCAAAACCTTGTTGAAAGATAGTTTTTTTTTTTTTTTTAATTTCCTTTCCTATAGATATATAAAAAAAAAAAAATCTTTATTTTCTTAATACACCAAAAGTACAAAAGCTAATATATCATTAATGATTAATAGATGATATAATACATCATCATTTTCTATCTTTATACCTTTGATGATACCTTCCTCCTTGAGCACCATGAGATCACTAATAGCAAAAACAATGGAGGTAGAGTGGATCTTTGAGAAAATAATCTAGTGGTTTTAAAAAAATTGGAGGCTTATGTGTTAACTAGTACTACAAAGGAAACAAAGGCTAAATCTCTTCCACCCACTTGATCAAGTTTATGCCAAATCCAACATGAAACATTATCATTCTCAAATACAATCAGTTTACTTTATCACATATCTTTGAGAGAACCATGAAAGTTGGTATGCTCTTAGATTTTCTCTAAACCAACTAAATCCATTATGATTTTTCCCCAAGGAAGTCCAACTACTACAAAGATATGCTTTTGGAATGGAGTGGTGTTAGTATTCTTGATAATTGCATTGGATATTATCATATTATACAAGTACACTTTGAAATGAGTTAACAATCATTGCAAGATGATGCAGAGTCCTTCCTTGGGATGTTTTCTATGAACATTAAACAGATTTCCCCCAAGACTTCACCTTCTTGCTTGGATTCTTCCATTACTCTTACCAAATACATGCCTACCATAGTGTATAACTTCAAAAATAGTTCCATGTCCTAGCCATCATGGACTAGTGCTTTATTAGTTGTAAACTAGTTTCAAACCTCTTGTAACTCTAAGCTCTCTGCTAGTGCCACCAAATTTGTGTTTTAGTCCTTAGTAAACATTATGTCACAACAATATGCTACTCATCAATTCCATTAAATTGGTGTTCTGGTACTTAGTAACCATTTGGTAATATTTTTAGGTTAGCTCCAATATTCCTCCTATCTTTGCTCTTTTGGGTCCCTTATATACTCCTTTATGGTGGTTACTTCTATCCTTTTTATTCTTCTAAAGTTACCACAATCAACACCTTCAATGTTTCATATGAACCAAATAACATTGTCTGCTTTCTTAGATTATGAAAATATATGATTTTTTTTCTCATCCCCCTCGAGTTAATGACATTGCACCACTTTTCTTATTCCCATTTTAATAGGTTGTCTCTTCATTCACCAATCGTTTGACTTCTTATGTCTTCCTATGAATAGGATCACCTCCCATTAATATCGAGGACTTCATATAATCCTACTTTAACATCCCTTGATTTGTCTTGGGAATTTCTGAACTTTTGTGTGTATCCATTCCTTTGTTTGTAAATTAACATTACAAAAGATCTATTCGAACTACAACATGTTGTGCATTATATGGGTGATATATTTTCCATTCTTGATGCACAAAATTAGAATATTCGTCACATTATGTAATACTATATTTTTTACCCAACGAATAATTGGATCATATTATGCATAAATTGTAAATGCATGGTTATCATGATGAGAGTCAAGCTCCATGAGCTCAAATAAATAATCACATGTAAATGATGTAAATATACTAGTGTGGATTCATATAATAAAGTTCAAAACCGAGTACTAACTAGTGAATGTATATGCATGTATATGATGTTAATATACTTATATGGACCATGTGGTAGTCTTGCTAGACTCAAATTTGGCTTGGAGTGTGTGTGTGTGTGTGTATACATACATACTCCAAGATGGTTGTCTAGAACATGAGATGGGATATTATTTCACCAAGGAAAAGAAAAGGGGCATATGGAAAAGTAATCATCTATTTCAAAATTTGAGCCTAATATCTCATCTCTTTTCCATCATGTGCTTTAAATGAACCCATCCACCATCATTTACTTAGAAACCAATCATTGAATGCATGTAGATGTTGGTGGGAAAGTGTGTCTGCTCACTTAGTTATTAGAGCCTAGTTTGAGTGTAATAATTATGGGTAAGCATAAGAGTACCTCATTCCCCTATTAGAAAGAAATTTAGCCATCAGTCCCTCATTCATTCTCATTGTCACTTTCATTCTAACATTCTATGTGGATGTTCTACACTTCTCATGTTGTGTTATCTATTTCTAAACATGGACAGATATTTAAATTGACCAAATAAACATTTTGAAAGGGTACTTTGAAAACCTTTGATGTGATTCGTAAACTGACATGGATATTCGACTAGATAGTTTGTCACAACATATATGATAAGTTATACTAAAAAATCCAAAATCTACACTATGAGGGTTTATTTCTCTTTAGATTTATGGATTTGTAAATTATTGTTTATTGCATATGAATGCAAATTATAATTATGCATAAACTATACCCAAGATTGGCACAAGATATATCCTCAGAAACCCTTTCAAGAGAAAACCCAACTGGAAGGTGAGGTCACCCTACTCTCTTACTCTAAATAGAAAATGGTTGCGAATATAAAGAAGTAAGGTATGTGGCCCATGGGTGACTACAATGCACAAACCCTCTCTATGTTATCTCTCCCTATCCCTCTTGACTACTTTTATTTTTTGTGGAACAAAATTTTCTCGAAAAGAATGGAACCCCTTTTCCTCCTAGTAGCCCAGTTATAACACAACTTGATAGCCTACTAGTGGTTGTTTGACCCTTTCAACTATTATCTAGAGTTAAAATATGAAATATTATAGATTCTTATTCATATTTATCACATGGATAGCCCATTTTCCTTGAATAATGGGGGTTGAGATGGCATCCTATTGAATTATGGTGGCCAAAATATGAAGGCCAACTTCCAAGTGGCATAACTTTGTCACACCGACTCTGATTAAGGAAATTCTTGTGTTGGAAATAATACTGAGAGGGGGGTGAATCCGTATTATTAGATCAATAATTTAATTTTTAAAATTGATTTGTATACGCTACTTCAGCTTAGTGAACTAGCGCGTATACACAACTGTACTTAATGCAAATAGCGTATATGCAGAGATCTTTTGATTTACCCAAATTATCATGTATTGAATTTTAACTAGTGTATTAGGAATTCATTAGATAGTGCAGTAAAAATAGAATAAAGCATCACACATAAGCAACACACATGAACACCAAGATATAAGGTGGAAACCCAATGTGGGTGAAAACCACCTACTACTATCGTCTCTGTCTTCTTTTAATAATAATAGAATTATGTTTACAACTTTTGTACTAGTGCAGTCTTATACCAGTACGCAGGCTTCTACCTATATAAGGCTACAACCTTCTCTTATTCTCTAGCTTCTACTAGAAGGGAGCTACAACCCCCTAGCTCTTGTACTCGCTGATATGTTTACTAGTACGTAGGTGCCGGCCTACAGAAGGCTACAACCTTCTCTTTTCTTTTAGGGACCACGTTTCATAAATTTTCAGACTGGATCCATCAACAACATCATTCAATCATCAAATATATCTACATCAACCAATCTCCTTTTGAACCAACCACAACCAAATCAATCAATCACTTTGACAACCCATCAATCTGATCATTCAGAATGCTGTCACCAGAATATAGTAACCAGAACCCAAAACAGAACCCAGAACGCTGCAACAGGAAACAGAAGAAACTAAAACATATTTTATAAGGTATACACTACTTCCATGTGTCAAACCTGTGTGCATAAGTGCTTTCCTCAAAGTGAACTAGCGTACAGATCTGCAAATCAAATTTATGATGTATACGCTGCTTTGATATGCAGAACCAGCATGTATACGCTTCTTTTCTAAAGTGAACCTGTGTACAGATCTGTAACTGATGATTTAAACATTACAACTATTCCAGATTTCAGATCATCATATTTATAGACTACAACATGCGCCAGTTATTTAGATACATGATCAAACCACATAAATATAATTCACTTCATGCCTTAAGATCCTGATACATCATTGGATCTTATCCTTCATCATCAGCTAAGGTTCATCCTTGGTTCAGATCCAGCAATGCATCATAACTCAATAACCTGCATACTAGATCTAACACTTCATCAGATATTCGATACTTTCACACCTTGGCCTAATGATCTTCTCCTCCTTTATAATTTGTAGGCCTTTCTCAATACCATGGACCAAAACCACTTAGGACCAATACCTTGGACCAAATACCTAGGTTCAATACCTCGGACCCAATATCTTGGATCAATACCATGGATCAAAATACCATGGACCAAATACTTCGGACCAAAAGTTTATTTTTCCAAGGTATACATAATTTTCCTTCTGTGAAAGTGCGTGTGTATGTATATGCGACTTGTATACAGTGAACTTGCATGTATACACAGCTTGGTTAGTGGTGAACCTGTGTATACCTCTCTTTCTTCATTCTGTGAAGACTGATATGTAATTCTTTGCTGTTTACCTGCTATACTGTGATATTTCATCTAAGTGAGTTTCCTTCTGAACTGATTCCTTGAAGCTGCCCTGCATTTCATCACATCTATAAACACTATTGTCATGCATTCTGTCACATCTAATATCTCTTCTGTAGATTCATCTAGTTCCCATATACATGAGAGTTGTTCTGCTACAAGAGGGTTTCCATCAAGTACAACACATACATCATAATGCCAACAATCTCCCCCTTTGGACTTGATGGCAACAACAACCATACCAAGTCACTCTCCCCCTTTGTCATCAAGGGCAAAGGGTCATGCTCCTCCTGAGTGCATGATGAATTCTCTAATATACTGAAGTGAGCTGAATAAGCTCCCATGATCGAGTCCATGCTCCTCCTAAGAATAAGCAAAGTCTGCAAAAAGATGTTCTAAAAGAAGAACATGACTCTATACAGACATCCATCTCCCAACCAAGTGGGGATATACCAAAGTTGACTCATACACCCAACCAAGTGGGGATATATCAATTGTTTATACATGTAAAAAACAAGAAACATTACATCATCCATCCCATGCATAGTGGGGTTACAAATGAGGTCTTTTCATGACCATTACATTAAAAGATATACATGATATATATAACAGAGACCAAATATCCTAAACAAGACCATGATAGTCATCAGCAACTATCATCAACAACATCTATCAACAACATTTAGATCAGCAACCTGTATATGTCCATCAT
This sequence comes from Pinus tabuliformis, assembly GCA_031772625.1. Lineage (NCBI taxonomy): Eukaryota > Viridiplantae > Streptophyta > Pinopsida > Pinales > Pinaceae > Pinus > Pinus tabuliformis. The sequence goes on along the minus strand of CM062809.1, from coordinate 286,704,342 downwards.
TAGTTCCCAAAATATCATCAACCATGTTCTCCCCCTAAGCCTGTTCCACGTGTTCACTGTCAGATCTGATCATTGCATATGTCAGTAGGAGATATCAAAGCATCATCATCATTAGATATACATCAAGTGATCAACAACACTATGAGGACCAATATATAAGTAGATTGAAACCATCCTCAAACAAAGCAGATAATTGACAGAACCATAGCAGACCCCCTTTTCCTAAGTCTAGCCCACTACTTTTCTTCAAGCCAACATATACACGACTGTGCCCATAGAAACTAGTGTATGTATGCGACTATTCTTCATGAAACTTGTGTATAACCACCTTTCTCTGAAAAATAGGATTTAACAGTAGGATGATGAAGAAACTACTCCCAACTTTTGTTTGAGATATTCAAATGTTTCTCTGGGCAGTGGTTTAGTGAATATATCAACAACCTGTTCTTTGGAGGGAACATACTCCAATTTGACCTTTTGTTCAAGCACTTGTTCACGTAGGAAATGATATTTGATGGGTATGTGCTTGGTCTTGGAGTGCATGACTGAATTCTTTGAAATACTGATGGCACTTGTATTATCACATAGAATGGAGATGGGTGGAGTATATGTGATCTAAATGTCTTGCAAGTTTTGCATCATCCAAAGTAGTTGTGTGCAGCAAGATGCAGCAACCACGTATTTTGCTTCAGCCGTAGATAATGCAATTGAACTTTGTTTCTTGCTGAAACAAGACACCAACCTGGAACCCATATAGAATGCACCACCACTAGTGCTTTTTTTGTCATCAACACTTCCTGCCCAATCTGCATCTGTATATGCATGAAGTGTAAGATCTGTATCTCTAGGATACCATAAACTAAAGTTTTGTGTTCCTTGAAGATATTTGAAGATCCTTTTGACTGCTTGAAGGTGTGATTCCTTTGGATTTGCTTGGAATCTTCCAACTATTCCCACTACATGCATGATGTCTGGTCAGGTACCTGTTAGATAAAGTAGACTGCCAATCATGGATCTGTAAGTTGGTTGATGTACTGCTGTTGATTCATCATTTGAGCTAAGACTACATCCTGTTACCATTGGGGTACATATTGGTTTAGAATCTTCCATGCTGTACTTTTTCAGGATTTGTTTGAGATATTTGGTTTGTGAGAGAAAAATACCATCTTTATTTTGTTGAACTTGTAGACCAAGAAAATAGGTAAGCTCACCAAGCAAGGACATTTCAAATTCTTGTTGCATTACTGAAGCAAAATTCTGACTCATGGATTCTTCATTGCTACCAAAAATGATATCATCAACATACACAACAATTATTAGCAATTTACCAGTGTCCATCTTTGTATATAGATTTCTATCTGCTGACCCCTTTGAAAAACCCTGTTGGTGGAGATATTTGTCAAGACAGTAATACCATGCCCTTGGAGCCTGTTTTAGACCATAGAGAGATTTTCTGAGTTTGCATACAAGTTTTGCATCATTTCCAAGAATGAATCCTTCTGGTTGTTCAATATAGACTTCTTCTTCTAAGTCTCCATTAAGAAAGGCATATTTTACATCCATTTGGTATACTTTGAATTTCTGAAAACTAGAAAGAGCAAGAAACATTCTTATGGCTTCAAGTCTAGCAACAGGTGCAAAAGTTTCTTCAAAATCTATACCTTCTTGTTGAGCATATCCTTTACAAACAAGTCTGGCCTTGTTTCTAATAACTTCTCCATTTTCGTTTAGCTTGTTTTTGAATATCCACTTAGTTCCTATGATATTCTTATCATGAGACCTAGGAACCAATTCCTAAGTATTACTCTTTTCAATTTTCTCAAGTTCTTCATTCATGGCCTTGACCCAACATTCATCTTTGCATGCTTCATTTACATTTTAAGGTTCAGTGGAAGATAATAATGCTAGATAGCTTGAAGCTTCGGCAATGGTTCTTCTAGTCTGCACACCTGCCCCTTTTCCCCTAAAATTTGAGTTTCTGGATGATTTTTCTGAACATACCTGGACGGAGTCTTTTCTTCTATCGTTAACTCTTCTTCTAGTGCTTCATTGGTTTCTTCTTCAGAATCAGTGTGATTTGATGTGGGAAAATGATCCTCATCTTCTTCATTGTCATAATCTTCGGTTTTTATCTGTTTTGGATTTTTGCATGCTTCATCAACCACAACATCAATACTTTCAATAATTTTCCCAAGTATTTTATTATAACATTTATATCCTTTACTTCGGGAAGAGTAGCCAAGAAGAATACCTTCATCTGCTCTGGGTTCAAACTTACCAATTTTTTCATCAGTCCTTTTGATGTAACATTTGCTTCCAAAAACTTTGAAGTATTTTATAGTAGGAGTCTTACCATACCAAAGTTCATGTGGAGTTTGAGTGTTGTTTACCCGAACATTTGCTTGGTTGAGAATAGTGACGACGGCGAATGCAGCTTCACCCCAGAAGGTTGCAGGAGTTCCAGATTCATCTAGCATAGCACGAGCCATTTGTTGAACAGTCTGTTCATCCTTTATACCACTCCATTTTGTTGAGAATTCCTTGTGGTGGAGAACTGCCTTTTTATTCCATGTTGTTCACAAAAGTCAAAGAATTCATCTGAGGTAAATTCCCCTCCTCGATCAGATCTTAGGCATTTGATTTTGCAATCTGATTCATTTTCAACAAGGGCTTTGAAGGCTTTGAATTTTTCAAATGCTTCATCTTTATGCTTTAGAAGACCTATCCAACACATTCTGGAAAAATCATCAATGAACAATATAAAGTATTCTTCTCCACAAGGTGACTTTTTCTTTAATGGTCCACATAAATCAGTATGAACAAGTTCAAGAGGCTTAATAGCTCACCCTTCCTTTTTGATGAAGTGAGATCTGGTTTGCTTACTGAATTGACATGATTTTCATATAGTATTTTCAAGAATGTTGATATTTGGAAGATCACGAACTACCTGGAATCTGCATTCTTTTCTTATTTGAGAAAAGCTTAGATGTCCTAATCTTCTGTGCCATAGCCAGTTTTCATCATTTTTGCTTAGATAGCTCTGTTGTTGTCCTCCCTTGAGTATGTATAGGTTGTTTGGAGTTCTTGTCCCTTTGATCACGGTTTCTCCTGTATCAAGCTCATGAACAACACATCCATTTGATCGAAACACTAATTCATTTCCTTGATCACACATTTGACTCACACTCAATAGGTTATGCTTTAAGCCATCAACATACATAACATTCCCATCTTTAACTTTTTCTTTCAAGAAAACAGAGCCTTTACCTTTTATGACAGTAGGAGTGTCGTTTCCAAATGAGACACTCTTTTCTTTTTCTAAGGCATTATATGAGTGTAGTTTTTCTTTGTCACCTATCATGTGTTTTGAGCATCCACTGTGATGTACCACTAGTTTTCTTGTCCTTCTGCATACAAGGCTATACCACATCTTTTTGTTTGTGGTTCTTTCTTTCTCCATACTTTGGGATTTAATGAATATTTCTCCTTTTGAGCTATTTGCCAAAATTTACTCTTGCATTCAGATTCTTCATGGCCAAAGTTGTTACAGATTGAGCATTCTATTTCATTTTCAAGAAGAGAAAGTTTATTATAGGAACTTTTCTTGATCCCTGTCACATTCCGTTGATTTCGTGCTTCTCTAGTCATGATATTTTTGTAAGCAACACATTGAGCAGATTTGTCTCCAAAATTGTGAGATGAGAAACATTTACCATTAAAGAAGTTCCAACAATTAACGAATCTACTGACTTGGTGATTGTAGTTTCTATTGATATTTATCTTTGAAGCAAATTGAGTACGATTTACCTGAGGTTGATTGTGGCTTTTGTTCATCCTTGAAGTAAATTGAACCTGATTCACCTGGTGATCTGCTTTATGCCTTTGTTGATGATTGTCAAATTGTTCGTTGCTCTTTGCTACATCAAGATAGCTTTTAGTGGAGGTTGACAACTTCTGTGATTGAGATGTTTCTTCAGTATATCCAAGACCTATCTTTATCGGAGGAGAGCACTGCACTTTGATAATTTCATTTAAGGTTTCTAATCCTTTAGCAAATATAAGATTGAGAGCTTTTGTTTTCTCAAGATCATTTCTTAGACCAACAATTTCACATTCTAGCTTTTCATTATGTTTTTCTCTTTCAACAAGTTGGTATGCCAAGGTATCTATAATCATATTATTTTCTTCTAAACAGATTTTGAGTTTAGATATTTCTTCATAAAGGTCATCTTCATCTAAAGCATCCAAAAAATCATCATCCTCATAAGCCATCAGAAGTCTATAGTCATTACTATTTTCATCTTCATCACTATTTCATAAACCATCACTATTTTCATGAGTATAGTAGCTCTTTTTACTTAGTCTTTGTTTTCTATTCCATTTTGCAGATTCCTTTACTTTATCATATTTATCTTATGAGGACATTTGGCAGCATAATGACCGACTCTACCACAGGCAAAACATTTGAAAGGTAGTTTACCTTTGAATCTTCCGGAACCCTGTTGAAGCTTCTTGACAAAGTTTGCTTCCTCTTCTTCTTCTTAAATATGTCCTGATTCATTGATTTCTTCTTTTCCTTTTGCTGAAGCTTTAAATGCGGCTTCTCTCATATCTGATGGACCTCCTTTTCTCATCTCAAAGGTAGTTAAGATTCTGTGAATTTGTGTCATAGTAATATTCTATAGATCCTGCTTTTCTTCTATGGCAGATACTTTTGATTCAAATTTAACAGATAAGGATCTTAAAAAATTTTCAACTAAGGTAACTTCCTTTATCTCTTCACCTAGATTCTTCATGAAATTAACAATCTCATCTATATGTAAGAAGTAACTAGCTATACTTGCATCATTGTGTATCTTGAGAGTTTCATATTGAATTATGAGAGTTTGCAATTTAGCAGGTTTTACTTGAGAATCTCCTTTGTAGCTTAGAATGATTTTGTCCCATATTTCTTTGGTTCATTTGAGTTGCATAACTTTGACAAACTCTGATTCTGACAGACTTCCCGATAATGTATTGAAAGCCTTGGCATTGGTTTCATATTGCTTTTTACCTGGTTTCAATATCTTTAGAATATCTATTGACACATCCCCTGATGATGGACTCACTTGGTAGTCTGAAATGTTGGGTTCATAAAAATCTATAACAAGTCATTCCTCCTCTATCTAAAACTATCTTCACCTGTATGGATTCATTATGTAGGAATTACTGATGGAAATGTATATCCTCCTTCCACGATTTCCTAGACATCTGTTCCAAGAGATTGAAGATAGGTTGTGGTTCTTACCTTCCAATAAACAAAGTTTCTCCCATCAAAGATTGGCGGTCTGATGGATCCCTCGCTTTCTTGATTACTCATGATGATGGATCTTCCTTCAAGCGATCAAGCTTCTTCTGAAGGACCTGCTCTAATACCAATTTTTGGAAATAATACTGAGAGGGGGGGTGAATTAATATTATTAGATCAATAATTTAATTTTCAAAACTGATTTGTATATGCTGCTTCAGCTTAGTGAACTAGCACGTATATGCAACTATACTTAATGCAACTAGCGTATATGCAGAGATATTTTGATTTACCCAAATTATCATGTATTGAAATTTAACCAGTATATCAGGAATTCATTATACAGTGTAGTAAAAACAGAATAAAGCATCACACATAAGCAACACACTTGAACACCAAGATATAAGGTGGAAACCCAATGTGGGTGAAAACCACCTACTGCTGTCGTCTCTATCTTCTTTTAATAATAAGAGAATCATGTTTACAATTTTTGTACTGGTGTAGTCTTATACCAGTACACAGGCTTCTACCTACAAAAGACTGCAACCTTCTCTCGTTCTCCAGCTTCTACTGGAAGGGAGGTACAACACCCTAGCTCTTGTACTAGCTGATATGTTTACTAGTACATAGGTGCTAGCCTACAAAAGGCTACAACCTTCTCTTTTCTTCTAGGGACCACGTTTAAATTTTTAGACTGGCTCCGTCAACAACATCATTTAATCATCAAATATATCTGCATCAATCAATCTCCTTTTGAACCAACCACAACCGAATCAATCAATCACTTTGACAACCCATCAATCTAATCATTCAAAATGCTATCACCAGAATATAGTAACCAGAACCCAAAACTGAACCAAAAACACTACAACAGGAAACAAAAGCAACTAAAACATATTTTATAAGGTATACGCTACTTCCATGTGTCGAACCTGCGTGCATATGCGCTTTCCTCAAAGCGAACCAGCGTACAGATTTGCAAATCAAATTTATGATGTATACGCTGCTTTGATATGCAGAACCAGCGTGTATACGCTTCTTTTCTAAAGTGAACCTGCCTACAGATTTGTAACTGATGATTTAAACATTACAACTATTCCAGACTTCAGATCATCATATTTATAGACTACAACATGCGCCAGTTATTCAGATACATGATCAAACCACATAAAGATAATTCACTTCAAGCCTTAAGATCCTGATACATCATTAGATCTTATCCTTCATCATCAGCTAAGGTTCATCCTTGGTTCAGATCCAGCAATGCATCATAACCCAATAACCTACATACTAGATCTCACACTTCATCAAATATTTGATACTTGCACACCTTGGCCTAATGATCTTCTCCTCCTTTTATAGTTTGTAGTCCTTTCTCAATACCATGGACCAAAACCACTTAGGACCAATACCTTGGACCAAATACCTAGGGTCAATAACTCGGACCCGATACCTTGGACCAATACCATGGATCAAAATACCATGGACCAAATACTTTGGACCAAAAGTTTATTTTTCCAAGGTATACATGTTTTTCCTTCTGTGGAAGTGTGTGTGTACGTATACGTGACTTGTATACAGTGAACATGCATGTATACACAACTTGGTCAGTGGTGAACCTGCGTATACCTCTATTTCTTCATTCTGTGAAGACTGATCTGTAATTCTTTGTTGTTTAAATGCTATACCGCGATCTTTCATCTGAGTGAGTTGCCTTCTGAACTGATTCTTTGAAGCTGTCGTGCATTTCATCACATCTGTAAACACTACTGTCATGCATTATGTCACATCTGATATCTCTTCTATAGATTCATCTAGTTCCCATATACACGAGAGTTTTTCTGCTACAAGAGGGTTGCCATCAAGTACAACACATACATCATAATGCCAACATCTTGTGATTTTAGAAATGTATCTATGTGTAGAATAATAAAAAAAATGATTGTTGATATTGCGAAAAAGTTCTACCCACCAAAAAATGTTGTTTGATGCCTAAAAATGCTCTCTAAAGGTTTTAGATTGCAATTTGCCAAATTGGTCCCCTTCGGTAAAAATGGTCCTACGAGTTGATTCCTACCATTTTCCACTCTAAGAGCATTTAGATGTATGAAAAACAATATAATAATTCAATATGGATAACAACTCTCCATTTTGAGAGGATTTTTCCCTAAAATATTCTACTAAGTGAGACGAGGAAATTTTTCCTCCACTCTCTCTCGAGTGTAGCATCCAATGTTTCTTGGAAGTTCTCCTTTCAACCCAATATGCCAAAGATTTTGTTTCCCCTATCCTATAGTTATAGACCTCTTTTGCAAAAAAAAATATCTTTTGTCAAATATGCCTAAGAATTTGGTGCCAAATCCTCTACAAAAGGTAGGACTTTCTCCTCATCTTGATCTATCATGAAAGGCTCAAAGAGTTTCGGATTCCTTACATTAAAAATTGAGTAAATGCACATGTACGAGGGTAGACTAATTCTATAGGCATTATCTTCCACATTTTCTAGAACCTCAAAGGGACCATACTGCAGAATCTTGAATTTGTTACCAAGACCTTGTAGCCTCTCCTTGTTCAATTGTCAGCATACTCCATCTCCTATCTTGAACAACTTCTTTGTTGTGTGTTTATCATGATTGGAATTATATTTTTCCCATGACTTTTTACAGTATCTCTTATACCTATATATGGATCTACTTAATATTCTCAACAAATTTTTCCATCCTTAAGGCATCCTATGTAAGATCATCCCTTACCCCTCCTTACTACCAATATGTAATATCTAAAGGTGAAGGTGGAAAATATCAAAAACAAGTTTCAAATGGGGACTTACATGTAGAAGTGTGGATTGCTATGTTATAAGGCCGTTGTATATATGCTATATTTTCATCACAGTTCTTCATATGATTCTGACTGTAACACGTCAAAATTTGTACCAATGTCCTATTGACTACTTCTTCCTGCCCATCTATTTGAGGATGGAATGTTATAGACCTCTTCAACTTTGTTTCCATCTTCTTCCACAATGTAGTCCAAAATGCATTGAGAAATCTTGTGTCCCTGGAGAAATAATGCTCCTCAATATTCCAAAGTGCACCCAAACTTGTCCAAAAAACAAAATTGTTACTTCTTATGCACTAATGGTCTTTTTATATGGAAGTAAAACAAACATATTGCTGAACCTATCAACTACCATGAACATGTAGTCATGTCCCTTCCTAGTTGTTAGTAAAAATCCCACAAATTTCCATGGAAATGCTTTCCCAAGGACAAGTGATTATAGGTAAGGGATGGTATAGACCATGTTTCCTATTACTAGGTTTGTTGTTAAAACAAATCATGCATCCTCTTATGAACCTAACTACCTGTTATTTCATCTTAGAATAATAGACATACCATTGCAAGTTGTCCACTTTTCCTTACAACAAAGTTCCCTGCAACCTTGGAGGCGTGAGCCTCTCTAATCAACTGCAATTTCTCACATTTAGGAACACATAGCTTATCTAGCCTATGGAGTAACTTGTCCTATAGATGGTAGTCAACTATCAATTGTGTTATCACCATCATACATATGAATCTGACTCTTAAATCTTTGAAACATCTCCTTGAATTCATTATCCTTTGAATATGCCACTTTTTATGCATCATAGGTGAATGGATCCCTATTCATTAGATTTCCTAAAGTTTCGATCTATGATGTGGATGGCCTTGAAATCATGTTGACCAATTTTTTTGTGCTCCCTTCTTATACTTTATCTCTAAATGAAACTATTATAGAAACCCCATTCATTTATAATTTCTTGTCTATTGTAGCTTACTCTAGGATTGTAGGTATTGTAGTGGTTGGTGATCTTTGTGGATTACTATCTTTTTTTTGCATCAGATAGTGTTTCCACTTCTTCATAAATTGCACTAAGGAATAAAGCTCCTTGATGTAGGTAGGGTAGTTAAGAATTGCTCCATGGAATACTTTATAATGGTAGCATACAAGCCTTCCTCCTTGCATCAAGATTTCTCACATAACATCTACTTGCATCTGTCTCCACTTTGAAGGGCTACTACAAGTTCAGTAATTCCATACTTGGCGCTTGACTTATCTTCTTCTTTAATTCATCAAAGTCACCTTTTGGACCTTTTCCCACTAAAAACTCTCACCACTTGCTTTTATGGTGTGAAGTGGTGCTACTACTATTGAAAATGAGGCTAAGAATTTCCTTAGGTACTGTGTTTCCCCAATGAAAATCCTAATCTCAAAAACATTAGTAGGTATCTACCATTTCATTATGGCCTCCATCTTTGCAGGATTTATCTTCAACTCTCCTCCACATATCACATACCCACCAAATACTGCTATGCAAACTCACACTTTTTGATATTTGTCAGTAGTTGGTGCTTCTTTAATGTCTTCAACACCTATGCCAAATGTTAGTTGTGCTCCTCCTAGGTAGCACTATATACCATTATATCATCGAAATAGAAAACAATAAATGAATCTATACAAGGGAAAAATATATCATTCATTAACCTCATAGACATCGTTGGTGCATTGTATAGGCCAAATGGCATGACTAACCACTCATACAAACTTTTCCTAGTTTTGAAGGTGATTTTCTAGGTATCTTCTTCTCTGACTCGAACCTGCTGATATATAGACTTTAATTCTAGCTTGGTAAAGTATTTCTCTTGCTGCAATTGATCCAACATATCATCTATCTTGGGTAAGGGGTATCTGTTCTTGAGCATGATTTTCTTCAGCATCCTGTAACCAATACGCATCCACCAAGTCCCATCCTTTTTTAGAACTATGATGATGGGTGACCCACATGGTGATGTACTCAGTCGAATGACAGATTTTTCCAATAGTTGCAACACTTTTTTCTTCACCTCACTTACTAATTATATAAAAAACTAGCTATAAAACCCAATGTTTGGCAATGGGGAGTTCAACAACAACCAGATCTTGCACTCCATTTCCCTCTTGGGTGGTATCCCTTTGGGATCCTAGAACATATCCTTGTATTCTTGTAGAAACTATTCCAATTACTAATTATATTTATTATTACACCCCTCCAAGGATGCCTTTACTCTTATTGACTCTTCCACTTGATACTTTTTTTTAAATAATTAAAAAAAAAACTTTTTTCTAGAACCGATCAGTTTCTTGGCTTGGTTGGCACATACTAGTGAAATTTTTGAGTTTCCTTTGTGTCGCTTGATGGTGAATGATTTTTCATCCTTGACAAGCTAGTATTGGTTGGCTATCCACATGAAGATTGTATCCCACATGTATATGTAGGGACTTCCAAACACCATCACACATATATCAAGGGAAAATACATCTAGTTCTACTTCATTAATAAAATCAACACCGATAATAAATCTAATTTTTCACTTTTTTTACCATTATCTCTGCTTCCTTATTTACTCACCCCATGGATATGGGATTGGATGATCACAAAATTCTAATTTTTAATTTATTGACTAGCTCTACTACAATGAGATTCACTTACGATCCTGAGTCAAACAAAGCATAAATCTTGGTATTTTTAAACTATATCTTAATTAATATGGAATATCTTAGTCTTTTCATTCTCATCCTATTGTTGAATGCTACTCATATTCACCTCCATTTGCACTAATGTATAGATGATATGCTCATCCATGTATGAGATTATTTCAACCTAGATTCTCAAATCGGTGGCCATGAGATTCTTCTTCTTATTATCCTTCTTTGTGGTCTTTGGGCTAATCTCTAGATGTGACTTCCAACACTTCTCCTCTATATGACCACCAATATTATAATGGTTACAATTGTTGCAGGATATTTGCAATAGTGCATTGTGGGTACCATAATTTTTATCTTTCCCCATTTCCACTTCTTCTTCCCCTCCATATAAGCAACTAAGTACTCCTTTTGATTTGATCCACTTTATTTCCCTTTCTCCTAGTTGATGTTCTCCAGGTACTCTACTTGTACACAAGCCTCATCTACTGATTTGGAATTGAACAACATCACTTGCTTCCAAAGATGGCTATGTATACCCCCTAGATAATTGAGGAGTACAATAAAGTTCTTTGGGGAGATACCCAACATCATGGCCATGTTTCTAAATTTTGAAGTGTACTCCTATACATGTTGCCCCTACTTCTACCTAAAGTAATGCCACCAGATCCAGTTGTCCTTGACATAACTAATAGGGTAAAATTGTGGCTTTATGATGGTTTTAAATTCCTACCACTTGGTCACTGGAGGATATCCCTCCAGCCTCAAGCTTCAAGGTATCCATGTGGATTTCCCACCAGATTAGGTCATGGCCCTTTAATTTTAGATGCACAAATGAAATATTATTTTCTTCCTCTATATGATGAACACTCAAATAAACTTCTAATTGTTGCAACTAGTGATTTAGCTTCAAAACATTGATCCCACCTTGATATGGATTGATATCAAATTTTGCATCCATTTGAAAAGGGACCATGAATGACTCATGATACTCAAATTGAGTTGATATTTTTTCAAGTCCTTTCTTTTGCTTGTTCTTTGTTTCTTCCTAATCTCTTGATCTCCCCTCTTATCAAACATCTGCATTAGAATGACCATCTTCTATGAATATCCAATATTATTGATATGGGCCAGTTTAAGGAGATTCATGTTATGGTTTGTATATGAAACTAGTGCTACCATTTGCGAAAACCTCTCCTCTACAGGATCATGAGGGTTATTCACAAATTAATCAACCATGACTGGGGTTTTATGACTTTTGGCTTAACTAGTCTAGATCCACTACAAATATCCACAATATACCCAAAGAAACATTCTCTAATACCAATATGATCTATAAACTATTGTGGATATTCTATTGGATAATTCATCACAACATATATGATAATTTATACTTAAAAATCCAAAATCTACACTGTGAGGGTTTATTTCTCTTTAGATTTCTAGATATATAAATTACTATTTATTACATATGCATGAAAATTATAATTATGTATAAAATAGAGAAAAATAAAATAAAAATCACAAATGATGATTGACACGATATGTATCTTGGGAAACTATTTCGGGAGAAAACCCAGCTGGAAGGTGAGGTCGCCTTGCTCTCTTTCTCTAAATAGAAAATGGTTGTGAATATAATGAAGTAAGGATTGTGGCTCGTGGGCTACTACAATGCACAAATCCTCTATATGTGATGTCTCCCTATCCCTCTCAACTACTTTACTTGTTTACGGAACAAAATTCCCTCGAAAAGAAAGGAACCCCTTTTCATCCTAGTGATTTGGTTATAACACAACTTGATAGCCTACTAGTGGTTAGTTTTGACCCCTTCAACTCTTAACTAGAGTTATAATATGGAATCTATAAGATTATTATTCATCTTGATCACATGGCTATCCCATTTTCCATGAATAATGGGGGTTGATAACTTGATATGGCATCCTCTCAAATTATGGTGGCCAAAACATGAAGGTCAACTTCCGAGTGACATAAAATTTGCATGGAAACTTTGATTGAGGTGATTCTTGTGCCATTGGAAAGGCCTCTATGTGTATAATAAGAGAATAAATTTGTGAGGTGCTAAAGTGAAAAAATTTTACCCCCAAAAAATGCCATTTGATTCCTCAAAATGCTCTTAGAAGGTTTCAAACCCCAATTTTCCAAACAGGGTCCCATCGGTAAAAATGGTCCTATGAGCTAGTTCCTCCACTTTTTCCACTTTGAAAAGCATTGAGATAAATGAAAAAATATAATTATCCAATCTATATCAAGATGAGAGATACATGGCTATAGGAGAGAATAGAGGTTTTGTTATTTAGGAATCATGTACCCATTGTTTTATTGTTGCTCACTACATGATGGGGATTCAAGTATTATTATTTTAAGATATTCCAAGAAATATTTGATATATGGATTTTTTCTTCCTAAATTAAAGAGTACTATAAGAAAAGAATATACCTAGAACCTATTGATCAAAACAATGGAATATCATCCTTGTGTTGTATAGTATAGTGGAAGATATTTTTATGGCTACTTGGTTATTAGATGAGATTCTCATAATGCTATGTAATGAGTAAAGTAGCTAATATGTGAGAGAAACAGGTTGGTTTAAGTGAGTTAAATCATTTAGGCTTCGTTACTTCACCTTAGTAGCCTCATAACCCAATACATGGATTCTACTAGAGGTAAGCACTTGTCCCATTGTGTTATTTTATTGGATACAAAGCAACAAAAATATCTTTCTAAACATTTATTCACTATCTCAATTTTCCCATCAGATTGAGGATCATAAGATGAGCTATGAGCCAATTGAGTACCAAGACAAGAAAATAATTTTGTCCAAAAATTTCCAGTGAAAATGGGATCTTTGTCACTTACAATAATATTTGGGTTTACATGTAGATTTTTAATTATTTCTACAAATACGGTAACAAATGTACTAGCTTTGAAAGGATGCGATAGTGCACAAAAGTGTGAATACTTAGTAATTCTATCAACTACCACCATAATGATACTCTTTCCTTCATACTTAGATAGACCTGTGATAAAACCCATTGAGACCTCCTCAAAATGTTGACTTGGAATGACTAATGGTATAGAAGACATATGGTCTTAATTGTCTTGACTTTAGTTTGTTGGAAAACCAAAAATTCTACCACAAATACTTGAATTTCATATTTAAGGCCATCCGAAAAGAAATTATGCCTTGACCCTGTGGTAAATTTTTAAAAAATATGAGTGCCCTCCTATAGGATAGGTTTGTAATTATAAAATAATCTTTCATTTGAGTTTGAAGTTCTTACATAAATATAAGCAATCTTTGTACCACAGTGAATCAATTTTTTATATAAATGTATCAAATGCACTAGGATATTACTACAACTTTTGAATGAGATTCCATAGTTCTTCGTCGTTCTTCCATTCATCCCTTGCTTTAGTTATCCACTCAGGTTGGATAATAAATGGCACAAAGCAATGCATCCACATCCTCATCCATTCTTGAGAGTGCATCTGCAACAACATTTTTCTTCCCTTTTTGTAGATGATTTCAAAGTCATAACCCAACATATTTGTGACCCATTTTTGTTTCTCTTCCGAAGATAATATTTATTCCATGAAGTATTTAAGATCATCGTGATCTATTTTTACCTCGAAGTGTCCCATTAGGTAAGGGCGCCATTTCATTAGGGCATGTAGTATTGCCAACATTTCTTTCTCAAAAGTAGGTTTGTGTAAATTATTCCCTTGATTGAATGAATTTCAAAAGAAATGGGTCTTCCTTCATGCATTAAAACAACACCAATTCCATTTCCTGAGGCATCACATTCCACATTAATAAAGGTTTTTATGAATTCTGGTCTAGTTAAGACCAGAGCCTACCACATTGCCTCTTAAGATGTTCAAAGGCCTTAGTTTCTTCTGGAGTCCAATAAAAAGCATATTTCTTTAGTAATGTTGTTAGAGGTGCTAGTATTTTCCCATAATTCTTAACAAAGTTGTGATAATACCCTGTCAACCTGAGAAATACTTGAAGATGATTTAAGGTTGTGGGAATTTTCCATTCCTTGATGGATTTAATTTTGTTATGGTCTACTTTAACACCCTCATGAGATACAACATGGCCCAAATATTTGACCTCTTGTACCCCAAAGAAACATTTGGAATGATTTACATACAATTGTTTCTCCTCCAATATTTTAAGCACCCTGTTAACATGTTGAACATGATGTTTCCAAGACTTTTTGTAGATTAGTATATCATAAAAAAAATACTAACACAATTTTTTTAAGTAACAATTTGAAATTGGAATTCATCAAACCTTGAAGTTTGGAAGGTGCATTAGTAAGGCCTAAAGGCATGACCTAAAATTAATAATTACGTTCATGAGTTTTGAATGTTGTTTTCAGAATGTCTTTTGTCTTCATCAAATTTCATAATATCATGAACAAAGATCCATCTTGGTGAAGTAAATCACTCCATGTAATTCATCCAATAATTCATCAATGACAAGAATGAGAAATTTATCTTTAATACTGAGCTTATTGAGCTCTATATAATCTGGACACATAGACCATGATCCATCCTTCTTATGCACCAATACCACTGGAGAACATAAAAGACTTTGGTTGGGTTGAATTATACTTGCCTCTAGTATTTAAGCAACCATACATTCAATTTCACTCTTTTGGGCATAGGGATATATGTAAGGAATGATGTTTTCCAGGAAAAATTCCTGGAATCAAGTGAATAACATGATCATGATCATGAATAGGTGGGAGACCTTTAGGAGTCTCAAATACCTTGGAATGATTATCAAGGACTATTTGGAGATCTGGAGAAATGGGTGATTTTGATGTTTGAACATATAGTGAGCGTAATTGTGCAATTACCCCTTGTTATTCATTATTCAAAATATTTTACATTCCATTAAAGTTTATTATATTCTTAGGTTTCCCTATGATACCCCTTAATTTAATTTCCTTTCCTTCCCAGAAAAAAATTCAATAAATTTCGTAAAAATTAAAAGTTATCATCTCCAAAGATTGTAACCATTGGACTTCTAATACAACATCAACACCACCCATTAGAATGGAAAGCAATGGACTATTCAATACATATTCCCCCACGGTTAGATTGATATTATGGCACTTCCCTAAGAAATTTATATTTCCTCTATGTGTAACCATCACTTGACATTATTGTGTTGGATATAGAAAGAAATTTAAATCCTTTGCTATCTTACAAAGAATAAAATTATAGGTACTAATCGAATCAATAAAAATATTACCTCTTTGTTCTTGATATATACTTCTATCTTGAGAGTTTGAGGAGTGGTAATTACCACCAATGCATTACAAGAAATGGTCTAATTTATTTCTTCTTTTTCAAACCCTAGGGTTGGTTCCTAGTGTATATCTTCTTTTTTTGATGTTTCTTGTTCCTTTTCTTCCTCCTCTTCATAATATATGTAAAGTAATTTATTCTCATAACACTTATGACCTTTATTGTATTTTATATCACAAATGTAACAAATCCCTTTTTCTATTTTTTCCTCCAGTTGTTGTAGTGTCAACCTTGTAGGTTGTGGGAGGCTAAAAGAGGCAACACTTCCCAAATGTGAACCTCATGTTCGATGTTATCCTTTAAAGTCTCTATGAAGACATCAATTAGATGCTCCTCTGGAATATCAAGTACCTTTATATTCACACTTTGGGAGTTCTCAATGTGCTCTATAATTGCACACCTCTGTTTGAGATTCATCAATTGGATAACGAAGGTATTGTTATTTGTATCATTATAATGTGCTACGAACTACTTTGTAAAAATGGTCTAGGAGACAAGTGATTTACGAGAATAAAGCCATCAATACCACACAAACATTGGGTTCTAAATATAAAGATGAAATGTGTACCCTTTATGTGTAC
The DNA here is from genome assembly GCA_031772625.1 of Pinus tabuliformis. Classification (NCBI taxonomy): domain Eukaryota; kingdom Viridiplantae; phylum Streptophyta; class Pinopsida; order Pinales; family Pinaceae; genus Pinus; species Pinus tabuliformis. Next base: position 286,687,631 of record CM062809.1, on the reverse strand, counting down.
TACACATAATGTAAATCAAAGAACTACTCCATATGTAGTATCCAAGTTATCAGATCCTTCCCATGAAATTTCCTCATATCAATCTTTGGAACGAGTTTGGTCTTGAACCCAAATTTGGAGTCTCTAAAATCATGATTCACATTCATTTTGTTCTAATCATGAGTTTCATGGAATACCTTATTAACATTAGGAAGCTTTTCTTATAATAACTTTATCAAAACTTCCTTCAAACCTTCCATGTATGCTTTTAAAGTTTCCATGTCCCCTTTTAAACTATCCATATTAACATCAGTTTCTCTTTGTGAGGGCGAAAATTGTTGCACTTGGTCCCCTAATTTTGAGATATCATGTTACATTTTTTCATATTATTCATGCCGCACAGTAGATCTTTATGGGGGCTTAATGAGTGTATAATTTTTTTGTTTGGGAGGAATTTGGGAACTAATTAATGATATCCATGGTTCATTATGCCCTTTGAATCACTTCAAGTTATTTTTTCAAACAAAAGTTATGCAAAAATAAAAATACACACCTTTTACAAGCTTGATTTTGATCTTGTTGATAAGGTTGACCTTGAAACTATTGTATCTTTGTGATTTTGGCCTTCCAAGGTTTGAAATTGCATCCTGAGATATTCTTCTATATCTTCTTTCCAACGTCACTAGTTATACTAATATTGGATTATTTAAGATATAATTATGTCAAATCTTCCATGATGACTTGATTATGGACTAGTTCAGTAGATTGAACTTGTGCATGATGCCATGTGTCATTGTTTTAACCTTATACCCTTAAAATCGTGCCTCAAAAAAAATTTCATGCAATTTCAGTAAATTTTTACGAAATTCAAATCTGATGTTCGAAGGGAAAGTTATGACAATTTTCTTCGAGACACCTATTTGAGACCAAATTTTGGAGCATATAGAAACCCTAACTTACTTGGACCATATATCCGAAAATATAGTAAACAAAGGTATGAAATTATAACCATATGTTCATCAATATTTCAACTCCATGTGGTAGAAATTTCACAGTCTAAAGCTTTACGGAGAAAAAAAAAGTATATAAACCCTAACTTACTTGGACCGTATCTCCGAAAATATAGTAAAAAAAGGTATGAAATTGTAACCATATGTTCATAAAGATTTCGACTCCATGGGGTATAAATTTCATAGTCTGAAGCTTCACAACTAAATAAATAAATAAATAAAATAAAATTATATCGAAAATTCCACGATGTCCTGTTTGAAGCAACAAAACCCTAGGATCAATATCTTCCACGATGACCTGTTTGAAGCAACAAAACCATAGGATCAAGAGCTCAGACACCAAATATTATGTGTCTAGATCAAAATAACACATGAACATAATAAAATATAGATAACAACTTGATAAAAATCCACTTTGATCTCCCTTTACATCACATAAATGAATGATTCTTGGATGGTTCAAATGACAATACCTCCTTGGTATATATAGGAGTCTAAAGAGTCAAAATATAATTAGGGTCTACATAACAAAAATAATGTAAGGGAAAAAAAATAACAATAATGGGCTTATGTGGGGCACAATAATAACAATATAGGGGATATAATCGTATTATAGGGACCTAACATTTTCACAAAACATAAGGTGTCCAAGTAGTTTGTCCCATAAATCCTTCCTACTATTTCTAGGTGCATAGATACTTAGGATGGATATGTTCTTCTTGAACTCTTTTGAGTGTAAAGAAGTGATCAAGGCAATATTTAGATATAAAGAGTTGTTTAACACAAAGTTAAAATTCCATCCCATTAGTAAGCCTATAATCTGCCCAAAGAAATAGTAGTAGCAAAGTTACAAGCCATAAAAATATGATAAGGTGTGCATCAAAAAACATGTCTCTTGAAAAGATGAAATGATAATTTTCTGTAAGAATGTTAACCCCTTATTGTATCTCTTCTTGCAATAAAATCCAAGACCTCTCATGTTCATGAAAACAATTATTATTTCTTATACATTTTTGGAGCTTCACCTACTCTAAGGGCTACCTTTACAGTTCGTTCTTCATTGCATGTACCTCCATGTTTGCATTTTCATTTGGTAGTTGTAGATATGAATTCCTTCCAAAGATTGGGCTATGTCATTGAGACATGGATATAGTCAACCCTCCTACTGGGGTTGATTCCTATTTATTTAGTTTTCCTCTTTAACATATATGATAATTACTAGAAAAATTTTGGGTCCCTCTCTCCCCAAAGGAAGATGAATTGTCCTCCCTCCCTTTCACTTCCAAAATATCCTCTAACTGCATAGTTTCTTCTCCTCATCCATCACCAAAAACCATTGAGGGGATAAATTTTTTCTCTTATTTTGTAATTCCCTCTCCCCATTTTGAAAGGATAGAATATGAAGTTCATAGTGTGTTTTGAATACATTTCATGGCTTCAATTCACTACATGAATTTTCCTTTACTCATTTACACCCCTTCCCCTAATGTTTCTTTTCTCTCATGGGATATACTTCTCATCTATTTTGATATTGACATGTTGATGTCTTATTTTGTATGCTTGAGCCTCTTAAAACTTCTTGTTATTATCTCCTTTGATATCTCACAAAAAAATTATTTATCTCTACTTCTTTTCCCCTAACTTTTTCTTTCCTCTAGTTTCTATCCTTGTTGCACCTTCCTCCCTTTGGTACTAGTTTTGAGGATCTTCTTCCCCTTTTTTTTTCCATCGTTGATTTTTTTCCACTAACATTTACTTGTATTCCATTTCTCTTTTAAATATATTTCTCCCATAACTTATTGTATTCACTATCATTTTCATCTCTCCTAATTAATCATCATCTTTTTCATCCCTCCATGCATTCTTTACACGACCATGCCCTCTACATTTGATACACTTTAACAATACATTTATGAATAGTTTAATGCTTGGGGATATGAGCTTGACCTCACTTGGATGTCCAAACCATATGGTATAATATCCTTTATATACAACTTAAAGAGAATTTTGGCCACAATCATATGCTCCAATTTTTTCATTTTCTCATCTATTTCCATGTATGTTGTGAAGTTATTCCCAACGGATTTTAAAATATTATCTTCCCTGAGCTCCATTGTGAAATCCAACATTTTAACATGAATATGTATGTGGTTGATACATTCCATAATTGTATTTACAATGACACATTCTTTTGTTGCTACAGTTTAACTATAATAATACCAAACCTTTCAAGCAATTTTATGTCAATCTACTTATGCCTTTAAGACAAAAATAGTAAATCCTAAACCCACCAAATTAGATGTTGGTATATGCCCTATGAGTTTATTTCAATTTTTTTTTAGAAACAACTAAATATTCTCTTTCATATTTTTTCCATTGAACCTCCCAATGAGAGATTTTTCCATGTATGTCTCTTATTCATCTTACCCTAGTTTATTTGATCAATAACTTCGTTTCCTCTTGCCTTTTATTAATAAAAAAAAGATAATCTTTTTCATTATTTTTATTGATATATTCCTTCCTTATCATGTCTTCTTGATGTCCTTTCTCCCCTCTAGCTATAAACTTTCTCTCCCTCGTGATGGGTTCTATTTCTTTGAGCACTCAACAAGATCATAGAGTTGATCTTCCCCTATATTTGAGAGATTGTTGATAATTTCATGTTATAATCCCTTTGATTCTCCATACAATCTTTCCACTACATCATGGGATACCTCCCAAATGCTTCCTCTCTAGTTCCCAAGTAACTTCTCCTTTTCAATAAAGCACTAGCATGTCTCATTTTCCAAATTATTTCACCTACCTTTGAATGTCGATGCAATATGTGATTCCTTGTCAAGGCATGGTTGACAAAACCTTGTTACATCTCATGTTGCTCTTCCTCGTGTAAGTTTAAACCCATATCATTGATAGAACCAATTTTGGATCCATCCTGATCTTCTCACGTAAAATATAACTACCTACCAACCTATCCTACTTATTGGATTTTGATCCTTTTCTTATCTATATCACCTTTTGAAAAAGAGGCCTAGTCCACAACCCTCACTTTAAGAATATTTGAGTCTTAAAATGTTGTGTATCTATATCAAAAAGAGCACAAAAACATAAGAAAATATAGATCAACGACTAGATAATAAGCCACTTTGAGGGGGAAACCTCCCTTTACATCACATAATTGAACAATTCTTGGATGATTCAAATGACAAGATCTCCTTGGTATATATAGGATTCCAAATGGTCAAAATATAATTATGGCCTACATAATAATAATAGTGTAAGGGTAGAACAATAACAATAGTGGGCATCTATGGGGCATGCAATAACAATATAGGGGTTGCACTTGTATTAGAGGGACCTAAAATGCCTCTCTCCTTCAAAAAATTGTTTTCCTCAATGCTTGAGTAGTTTTGGATGATTTTGTATAAAATATTCATCCTCCCATGTGGAATCTTCAATAGATAAGTTCTTCCACTTAATGAGATACTTTCAAATTGATTGATTTTGTAGCTACCTGATTCTTGTTTGCATGATTTCTTCAGGCTCCAATATGATTTTCCCTTCCTCATCAAGTTCTAGAAATTTAGTTTGAAATAGGAGCTTGTTACCTATAACCTTATTTAAGCGTGAAACATGGAAATTGGGTGTACTTGCGAAGATACAAACAACTTTAATTTGTATTCCATAGTACCAATATTTTACAACATTTTGTAAGGGCCATAGTACTTGGGTGATAATTTGTTATCCTTATGAGATTGCTTGAGATAAATTTGTTTGTATGGTTGTATCTGCAAAAATACCCAATCACCCACCTCAAAAATTCTTTCACTACAATGTTGATCCACTTGTTGTTTCATTTGATTCTATGACATAGTCAGATTAACCTTTATGAATTGGAGAACTTGTTATTGATGCTTGATGTCATCTTCCACTACTTGAAATTTAGAATTGTCTCTTAGAGACAATGTGATGTATGGTGGATGATATCCATAAAGCACCATAAATGAGGTTATTTTTGCTAATGTATGGAAGGAAGTGTTATACCACCATTCTACCAAAGGTAACCACTTGACCCATTGTGTTTGTTTATCATATACAAAGCAACAAAGACATCATTCCAAAAATGTGTTCATTGTCTTAGTTTTCCCATCAGATTGAGGATAATACGATGAGTTATGAACTAATTGAAAACCAAGGCAAGAAAATAATTTTGTCCAAAAATTTCTAGTGAAAATGGGATCTCCATCACTTATAATAACCTTTGGGCTTTTGTGTAGCTTTTGAACTGTTTCCACAAATGCAGTAGCAACTGTACTAAATTTGAAAGGATGAGATAGTGCACAAAAGTGTGCATACTTGGTAAGTATATCAACTACCACCATGATGACAGTCTTTCCTTTGGATTGAGTATACCTATGATCAAATCCATTGAGACCTCCTCCCAATGTTAACTTGGAATGACTAATGGGGTTAAAAGAACCAAGGTATTAATTGTCTCAACTTTATTTTGTTAAAAAAAACATTCTGCCACAAGCTTATGACTATTAGATTTAAGGTCATCTGAAAAAATTCCTTCTTGACCTTGTGGTAAGTTTTTAAAAATCCAAAGTTCCCTCCTATAGGAGAGGTGTGCAATTCCAAAAGAACCTTTTGTTTGATTTGGGAGTTCTTACATAGATATAAGCGATATTTGTACCACCATGAATCATTTTTCCAAATAAAAGTATAAGATGCACTGGGATCTTGCTCCAACTTTTGAATGAGTTTACACTCCTCTTCGTTTTTCTTCCATTCATCCCTTAATTTAATTATCCAATCAGGTTGGATAATAGAAATGACATAGAGCAATGTCTCTGCATTCTCATCCCTTCTTGAGATTGCATTTGCAACAACATTTTGCTTCCCTTTTTTGTAGATGATTTCAAAGTCATAACCCAACATCTTTGTGACCCATTTTTGTTGCTCTTCTAAAGATAATATTTGTTCCAAAAAGTATTTAAGACTATCACAATTTATTTTTACCTTGAAGTACCTTCCCATTAGGTATGAGTGCCATTTCGTTAGAGCATGTAGTATTGCCAACGTTTCCTTCTCATAAATAGGTTTGTGTAAATATTTTAACAATGTAAACTTTGAAATGGGAACTGATATTGTTGCCTATTTCGTAGAGATAGCAAAAAAGTGACCTGATTTTGAAAAGGGGTGATGCAGAACACACATGTTTTTTTTAGAGCATAGTTTTTGGCACTTTAATTTTTTTTATGTACATTACGTTTTAGAATGGTAGTGATTTTCATGCTAATTTTAAAAAGTGGGTATTCTGCATCAGACCCTTTTTTTAAAAGACCTATTTTTTGACTTTAAATTTTCTAATGTATGAAATGTAAATAATTATTTTGTAAATTTAATAATTTTTGAAGTGGTCATTTTCTTCATATTTTCTTGGTTTTTATTTTAATTTTAATTTTTTTGTAGTGAGGTTTTTATTGTTTTGCATTTTTAAATTAGAAGGTCAATATTTTGAATTTTCGATATTCTACATATTTATACATCCTTATTTAATTTTTCATTCCACATAAAATAGTTGTTTCTAAAAAACAATATTTTTTAACAATGGACATAAAAATAACCATTTTTAACATAAAAATAACTAAAAAACTACACGTTTTGATAATTTTTTGCTAGAATTGACATGTCAAAATCACAATTTTTATACGAAAATTTTAACTAAAAATGGTTAAATAATAAATTTTTTTATGAATTTCATGTCAAAAAAATAATAATAATCACCTTTTTTTTCAAAAAATAATGATTAACTTAAAAATTAATGCAAAAATCACATATTACAAATATTGAATGCATAACAACCTTAATTGAGTGTTTATTCTTCTCATAAAATGTCAAAGTCAAAACATTGCAAAGCTTGATTTCCAAGCATAGCTTAAATTTAATCAACAATGTCACGTAATCCAAACTCTTCGTCCTCTAGAGTTTCATCATTGTCTTCTTCCACAATATTGTCTGCTTCCTTTTGCTCATTTTCCTCTTCTAATGGATCTTTGATGTCTGTGAATCTCCCAATGTATGTCTTTTCAAATTCCATGTAATGGTGGTTGAGGTTCCTTTGCCCTTTTTGCCACACATGATTCACTAAAGTCCACTTTCTTCAACCCAATTTCTTGCATTGCATCTAAAAGAAATTCAAGAGCATTAATTCTTTGCTGAATGAATTGCACTGTATTGGATCTTTTTCAATTGCAATGTAATTTCTTCATTTTTGAAGGCAACATGTTAGTGTTGTACCTAATTATCAAACACAAAAGAAATAATGAACTAAATTAGTACAATGACATATTAATTAAAAAATAATATATTGAAATTCAATTCCATATAATAAAACTTACCTAAGCTAGAAAATAAATCCAGAACCCAATCTCCTTCATTTGAACATATGTCTATAAGATAGTTAATCTCCTTCATTTGCTTCTTTGTCTTCATATGTTAGTTTTCCCACAACAGCATCATAAGTCAGTATTTGGCTATGACTCTTTCCGTCTACCCGATTAAAAATCACAGACATATGGCTATCATCTTTTTCCCAACTATCAATATGAATGAACTCACAATCATTTATAAATTGTTAATCTTCATGGTTAAGAAGATTTGACTTTTGTCTGTAACATGAAATAGTAAAAGTTCATTTAACTTGTACATAAATGAATTTTTCAACATTAATCAAATATACATTTTAAATGTCTTACCATGTAAGCTGCATCCTTGAATTTTTTGCCCCTTGAAGCTTGACAATATCATTGCCAATTGTGTGTCTAAATAAAATGTCACAAATCTCCATAATGGTGATGACGTGACTTCTACAAATCCCACAACCACTTTACTAAGAGCTTGATAAGTATAAGGGTCACTATCATAGTCAATGTTTGGAATATTGAAACCATGGGGAATATCTGCAATAATTAGGGCATAATCCCTTTTAGGTATGAGTTTAACAATGTCTTCATAGTCGCCTTGTATTACTTGATATTGAATAGTGTCTAGCCCATTCCAAATGAAATGATTAAGAGTTGGATCAAGTTCAACATTTTTAATATGTTGCTTCCTCAGTCTTTCGATCTTTATTTTTTCAATAAAGGTTTTGAAACTATTTGGTGCTCCATTATCATCTTTCCTCATCTTTTATAAAATAAACAAATATATGTGTAAGTTATAAATTAAAAATAGTACACAAATGAATAAAAATGAATGTATAAATCAAGATACATTTTTAAATGCAAGATAAAAATCTTTTAACGTTGATGTAGAACTTGAATCTGGATAGTTGCGTACAACATCATCCCAACTATCTTCATTCAACAATCTAACCATTTGTTCTTGAATTTTCATGTAAACTTTATGACTGCATAGATAAAGTAACAAAAAGTTAATATAATGATATGTATAACAAATACTACCAAGAAAAACATGTTTTATTTAAAAGATAATTATAATCTAGAAATAAAAAATAATAATTCAACAAACTTACTTTTGAAATTCTTCAGACATTTCCTCCAATGATAATTCCCCTGACCTCACACGAGATAATATTGTTTTGATAATTTTTTCATCTTTCACTCCTTGGATCGCCCTCCAAAGTGTGATAGTCACATCGTCTGGAAGCTGCTTCATTTCAGGAGCTGATTTACTAATGCTACATATCAATGGCTTAGACTTTTTGACCCTCTGGTTTTTAATGCCAATGTCTTCCCACATGCTAAAAATCTCATCAATCAACTTCCAAACATCTCCAGTTCTAAATGCCAATTGGAAAATGTTATCAACACCTCTGAATAAATCACTATTTTTGTTGCATTTTCCACCTTTTGAATTGGCTTTCTCTTCAATTTGATAGCCTATTTCCATACAACATTCCTTTCAGAAATCTGCAGTAACATTTATCCTATCCCCACCACATTTTTCTTGAAATTCACTATAAATAAATCTAACCCTCTGGATAAAAGTCATAAACATCCTATATTCATTATCTGAATTATGATCCCATGACACTAACTTTGCTTATGTATCTAATAAACTAGCATAAATGATACATTTCATTGTTTCAATACGTGGGTTATTAGGATATTCCTCCATCAATTGTCTTTGAGCTTCTACAGAATGGTTCCCCCCAAGCACATAATAATTGTATTCAAAACATTTTGACTTATCAAATGCTTCTTTGTTGGGAACTTGAAGTGGATCAACAAGAAGCACATAACTAACCACATGAGAATATGGATTGCACCTCATCAAAGTCTTCAAGTTGTGAACATGCAGATGATGTGGCTTTCTAACTTGATATTGACATTGCCCTTCACTTGCCTTACAGGTTTTTTTGGCATTAAGCTGAAATGTACGACCACCATCAATTAAGTTTCTCTTTGTCAAATTATGTCAAATGGAATTTTGTTTTGTTTTGATACTGCCATCCTCTAAATTAGCTCCTGGTGTAATGATTTCTCTGCTTTCTTTTGAAGTTTCACTACGTTCTTGACTGTTGGTAATGGCCACTTCAAAATCTTCAACTTTACTTTTTTTTGTCATAACATTCTCACTAGATTTATTCTTGGGCATTGTTATTTTTGGTCTTTTACGACTTTTCTCAATTCCAATGTCATCTTCAGTAATGGCAACATATGCTTCACTGCCAGTTTCAACTTCATTGTCTTCAAAAGTAACTTGTTTACCCTTGCTAGATTTATCCACCAGAGGCTGTTGACACTGAGTAAAAAATGGTGACAACTTTTATGATATCATGCTTTATGAAATGAATGCCTCCCAACCTAATTGAACAACTTTCAACAAAATTATGCCAAACAAAATATCATATGTCAATAAAAACAAAGTTAAAAAATATAGCGAGACACTTTCAAGAACACGAAATACAAATATAAATAACAATATTTATGATGTTTTGTGTCATCCCATTTACGATTTGTTTACACAACTTTGTAGATACCTCTCTCGTGTCATACAATGAATGTGATAGTCGATATTTAATCCTTTCATGTGACTTGGGAGCTTTTGTAAGTATGTAAACAACTTCAGTGTTTGGTACCGAACACATATCTATGACCCTTCCCATCACCTCATAAATTCCATTATCATTTGGTATATCAATATATAGATATATATTCACATTTTTTCTTTCTCTTTCTTTCACATATGAGATTCTTAATGGAAATTTCACCTATTTTGAATTCTTCCAGTCTGAAATCATCTTCTTATCACTTGAGGCACTTGAAAGATTTGTAGCCATGAGCTCAGGTGGAGTTCGTTCACCAATGTTTTTTGAAGATGCACCTTTAAGATTATTTGGTCCAGAAAGATTCAGAGAAATCTTCTTTGATGCCATTTTCCTGAAAAATAGAAACACATAAATCAGTAAATAACAAAAACATATTAACTTAAATTAACAATGAAAATATATCATAAATTTTTTATTTGTATAATCAGAATCGCCCAGCCACCCCTAACAGCCGAGCGGGTCTGTGGGCGGGAGGGCAGGTGAGGGACGGCAGGGCGGTGTGGGCATCCGGGCGGGTGAGGGCGGGCGGGGTCGGCGGGGGTTGAGGGAGGGCGAGCTGGTTGGGTGAGGGTGAGAGGGCGAGTGAGGGCGGGTGTGGGCGGTCGGGGTGCGCGGGTGTGGGCGGGCAGGTGGGTAGTGGGTGGGGGTGGGTGGGAGCGAGCGTGTGGGGGGGGGGGGGGGGGGGGTAGGTGCAGGTGGGCGGGAGGGGTGGGTCGGATGAGGGCGGACGGGGCGGGCTGAGCGAGTGGGGCGGGCAAGGCGGGCCGAGCGAGGGTGGGCGAGGGTGGGGCGGGCGAGGGCGGGGCGAGTGAGGATGGACGGGTGAGGTGGGGCGAGGCGGGCAGGCGTGGGTGGGCGAGGCCAGGCAGGGGTGGATGAGTGGGTGTGGGCGGGCAGGCGAGGGCGAGGCAGACCGGGTGAGGGCGGGCGGGCGTGGGCGGGTGGGCGAGGGTGGGGCGGGTTGGGCAGGAGAGGGCGGGTGGGCGTGCAGGCGAGGGCGAGTAGGTGGGTGGGCGAGTGGGCTAGACTGGGTGAGAGTGGGCGGGCGAGGCGGGCAGCGTGGGCACGAGCAGGTGGGTGTGGGCGGGCGGGCGAGGGAGGGCGTGGGTAGGCGGGAAATGGCGAGCGTGGGCGGGGCGGGTCGGGCGGGCGAGGGTCGGTGGGTGAGCGGGGTGGGCCGGGTGAGGGCAGGTGGGGTGGGCGGGTCGGGTGGGCGAGGGTGGATGGGCGGGCAGGCGAGGGCAGGGCAGGTGGGGTGGGTGAGGGCGAGTGGGTGAGCAGGCGAGCTGGGCCGGATGAGGGTGGGCGGGCAGGGCGAGCAGCGCGGGAGCGGGCGAGTGGCTGTGGGCGGGCAGGGAAGGGGAGGCCAGGCGGGCGGAGTGGGTAGGTAAACAGGAAGGGCTGGGAGGGGGAGATTGGGCGGTGAGGGCAGGGTTGGTGGGCGCGGTAGGGGAGGCCGGGTGGGTGGGGACAGTGGAGTGGGTGGGCGGGTGGGGAGGGGTTGGGTGCATGGGCGGGCAGGGAAGGGGAGACCGGGCGGGTGGGTGGGAATCGCCCAACCCCCACAGCCAAGTAGGTAGGTTGTCGAGGTGGCACAAGGTGGGCGCCACAGCCCCACCCCACACCACCCCGGCGGCCCGCCTGCGCGGGTTGGGAAATTTCGGGAATCGCCCAGCCACTGCGCGGGTGGGCAGGCAGGCCGCCGGGGTGGCACGGCCCAGGCATGGGAGTGGGCGGGGAGGGCGGGAGAGGGGGCGGGCGAGGGCAGGCAGGGAGGGTGGGTGAGGGGGTGGGGCGAGCGTGGGTGAGGGCGGGTGGGGAGGGCAAGTGGGCATGGGAGAGGGCAGGTGGGGTGGGCGGGGTGGGCGAGGGCACATGGGGCGGGCGGGTGAGGGGGCGGGCATGGGCAGGTGAGGGGGCGGGCTTGGGCATGGAGGGTGAGTGAGGGAGTGGGCATGGGCAGGGAGGGCAAGTGAGGGGGTGGGGAGGGGGTGTGGGGCGGCGGGGGGGGGTGTGGGGGGGCGGGAGGGGGGTGGGTGGTAGGGGGTGTGGGGACGGGTGAGGTTGCGGTGCCCACCCTAGCGGCCCGCCCGCCCGCTGCAGGGGTTGGGCGATTCTGAGAATCACCTAACCCCTGCGGCCCGCCTACCCGCCACGAGGTTGGGTGATTCTGAGAATCACCCAACCCCCGCGGTGGGTAGGCGGGCCGCCGGGGTGAGCGCCGTAGCCCCACCCACCCCCACACGCCCTACCGCCCCACCCGCGCCCTCACACCCCGCCCGCTCGCCCACCCCGTGACACCACGGCAACCTGCCCACGGCTATTGGGCGATTGAGTTTGGTTGGGGCCCACCATGCTCACGATGGACGTAATTGTTATTTTGGCTCAGAAAAATTTTAATTTAAAAAAAAAAAATCTTCTTCATTAAACTAATTTAATATGAAAATTTTCAAGGAAAAAATTTAACTTAGCTTTGAATTGCGAGAATTCTTCGTTGAATATGTTGTTTATAGCAATGCAGCTGCTCCACAAATTCATAAATCTTTCTACAAACTTCAGAAAACCTAGATGTGATGTGAGTAATAGTGATAATGGAATTTAGTATATAAGTGAAATTACGGAGATGTTTTACCATACGGTTAATGTGGGATAATTTTTTTAAATATTATAAAGCGAATATTGTAGAATTGTTTTACAACGGGGTGAATGTGGGATTAATTTGTTTTAGAATATATTATAAAAAAAATTTAAAAAAAAAAAATATTCAATTGTTTAGTAAATATTATATACTTTAACTATTAAAATAATTAATGTAGAAGTTGTAGTTTACAATTTTAATTTTAATGATTTATTTCATAAAAAAATTTGGTTTACATTTTTCAATAAATTGTAGAATAAAATAATGAAAGTAAATAAATTTAACAAACTTTTTGGAGGGAAATATTTTCGCGAAACGTTTTGGAGGGAAAATTTCATTCTCTAAGCTATATAATATCTTTAGGAGACTCTCCATTTGTATCATTCAACATCTTCTATTTGAAAGGGATGGATTGTTCTGATAGTGAAGTTTCGATTTATACACCATCAACATCTTCATCGCATAACAACTCTATTCATATTGATGAATATAGCGGGAATTCTTCCACTATGAATAGAAAGTCAATTCTTCCACTTAGTCCTGATTCTAAGGACTATGAGAGCAGCACTGATGAAAGAGGGGATGGAGAATTTCAAATAAATAAAGAGTCACAGATTCCACTTAGTCCTAATTCTAAGGACTATGAAAGCAGCAGTGATGATGAGCTTGATGACAAATTTCAAAAGAATGGATTGTCACGGTGTCCACTTAGTCCTAATTCTAAGGACTATGAGAGCAACAGTGATGAAGAGCATGATGGTGAAGTTCAAAAGAATGGAGTGTCACGGTGTCCACTTAGTCCTAATTCTGAGGACTATGAGAGCAGCAGTTTTGAAGAGCATGATGGTGAATTTCAAAAGAATGGAGTGTCACAGTGTCCACTTAGTCCTAATTCTAATGATTATGAGAGCAGCAGTGATGAAGAGCGTGATAACGAATTTCAAAAGAATGGAGTGTCAAAGTGTCCACTTAGTCCTAATTCTAAGGACTATGAGAGCAGTAGTGATGAAGATCATGATGATGAATTTCAAAAGTATGGAGTGTCACAGTGTCCAATTAGTCCTAATTCTAAGGACTATGAGAGCAACAGTGATGAAGAGCGGGATGATGAATTTCAAAAGATTGGAGTGTCACGGTGTCCACTTAGTCCTAATTTTAAGGACTATGAGAGCAACAGTCATGAAGAGCATGATGATGAATTTCAAAAGAATGGAGTGTCACAGTGTCTTCTTAGTCCTAATTCTAAGGACTATGAGACCAGTAGTGATGAAGGACAGGATGATGCACTTAGTCCTAATTCTAATGAGTATAAAGGTAGCAGTGACAAAGGATAGGATGTAGCATCTTCAATAAGTAAATAGTCACATTTTCGACGTAGTCCTAATTCTATGGACTATGAGAGTAGCACTGACAATGCACATGAGGAAGAATATCCATTAAACATCGAGTCAAATTTTCGATTCAGTCTGAATTCTAAGGACTATTACAGTAGCACTAAAGAAGGGGAAAATGAAGAATATCCTCCAGGTCAATATTTGAAAAGCAGAGCTGATCATGGTGTGGATAAAATTCCTCTTAATGATGATGAAAATCCTTATACAAATGATGATCCAATGATGGAGATGTTGCCAAGAAATATTGTATCGAGGAGTAGGAGCAGATCTTTTCGTATCAATGCAAGTTGTTCTAGTTATACAAGGGGTAGAGCAGAATATCTGATGAGAAGAAGTTCTATCAGCGCTCTCATTTCAAGTGAATGTTGCAAAAAATATTGCTTGAAACATATGGATTTCAAATTTGCATTAGAAAGAAGGAAGAGATATTTGTCAATGAATAAAAGCACGCAAAATTCATATTTAGTTGGGTGCATGCAATCTACATTGTCAGGTTATGATTATCATATTAGGACTTTATTTATTTGTAGAAAATCTTTCAAAATGTTTCATTCAATTGGGAATTTTTGTCTCTCGAGAATTCAAGAAAATTTGGAAAAGGATTCCACATTTTATTCAGAAGTACGTCATAAAAGATAGTTTGGTCCATTATCAAATACTGCAATGTCATGGATGAAATATTTATTTTCAAAGCATGGAGAGTGTATGCCAAATAGAGAGACAATACATATTCCAGATAATTTTTCAAGACGGGAAATCTACAACTTATACAAAGAATATGCAGAAGGTGCTAAGGGACATGGCCGGTTTATTACATATCCATATTTTGTGAAGGTATGGAAGAAAGAATTCAACAATGTCCATATTCCTAAGAAGACAAGGATGGGGATTTGCAGTACATGTGCTTCTCTTAAATAAAAAAGGGACAAATGTGAAGGGTCAGAAAGAGGTAACCATTCATAACTTTAACTTTTAAAATTGTATAGTCATCAACTATGAAAACATATTTCTTAATGACTTTCTTTTATGTTGTGTAGATATAATTGTCAAAGAACTTCAAGAGCATTGCGAACAACAAACAAATGAAAGGAAGAAGTTGTACAAGCATCGAAAGAAGTGTTATGATAATCCGAATAAATATTTGGGTTTGATAATTGATGGCATGGACTAGAAGAAAACACTTTTACCACATTTTGTTCGCACACCAAAAAATTTACAGGAGGAAAATTTCAGTTTCACTTGGTCGGTTGTATGGTCTTCAATGGGAAAATGTTTCCAAGGGTGTACTTCACAACTCCAAATATTCATAATTATGCAAATCTGACCATAACCATAATTCATGATGTGATTTCTCATTGGTCTGGTAATCTTCCTGAAGTTTTGTATCTACAATTGGACAACACTTGCCGTGAAAACAAAAATTACATTGTTTTTGGACATCTAAACATGCTTGTTGAATTGAGAATTTTTCAAAAGGTAAAGGTTGGTTTCCTTCTTGTTGGGCACACTCATTACCATATTGATCAGAGGTTTAGTCATTTTTCAGTCACATTGAGGAGGAAGGAAGTTGGGAGCTTGCCATCACTAATTGAATGTATTAAGAAATCATACATGCCAAAGCCTAATTTTGATGTGTTGGAAGAAACTGTTGACATGTGAAGGTTTATTCTGGGATCATATGGTGAGGGGAAATGCATTGAAAAACTTAATGACATTAGCTTCCAACATCAATTTTGTATCAAAAAAATTGATGGGAAAACACTAATATGGGGAAAGAAGTATTCAACTACTGCAGAAGGGGCACCGACATCAGGTTTTCAATTTTTGAAGTTCATTCCAGATCATCCAATATTTGCATCAAAAATATTGTTATTACAATTAGTTGGTGAAGTTCAAAATGCACGCAGACAAAATAGAGATACAAATTATTTTGATTGCCTGGAAGAAATAAAAAAATGTATTAGATATACATATGAGTACTTTGACATTGCTAATTCAGTTTGGTGGGAGTCATTTTTCAATAATCAAAGTGATATCATTTCAACAACAACAAATGAAGATATACCTTTGAAAAATCCATTTATTTGGCCACAAAATGTGTCGAATGAACATGAGGAAATAAACATTATTAAACAGCAACAATCTCAAGGTATTATTAATTCTTCACAGGCAGAGGAAAGAGAGATGTATATTGGTTCCAGAAGGTCTTGTGCACAACGTGAAGCCATGGAAGACCTTTACAGGGGTTCAGTACAGGATATTAAGGAGGGTTGCATGATTGCAGTGCTAGCAGATGGAGATCCCAATGGCTATCCATTCTGGTTTGCTAAAGTTATAAAGGTATTTATAGAAAATGAGGATGTTACAAGTGTTGAGGTACATTGGTATGCCACAAATACACACCCATTCAATGGTGTGTATAAGCCAGAGATGGTAGTTGACAAAACAATGGCGGAAAGAGAAAAAGAAAGGGTACAAATATAAATCATCGTCGCACAGACATATTAAAATTGGAGGATGTTGACATACTTGTTTATGACTTCAATTTAACAAAGAGAGGAACTCTTCGCTTCAAGACGATAGAGATTTTAAAAGGTTGTTGAGATGGGAGTCTGCTGAAACCAGTCGTAGATCTAGAAGAATTTTGAAACCTAAAATGTTGGGCATGCATGTGGACTCAGATGGGGCACTAGTTGACCAAAGAGAAGACTATGGAACATCTTCGTTAGCACCCAGTCACTCATCTGAAGATGTGAATTCTGATGGTGTGCAAGAAAATATGAGTGATTTTGAATAATTGTTCAAGATAGTTTATATAACTGATGTATGCATTGTATCTTGAAATAAAATTAATGATTTCCATATGGTGTTAAATGAAGTTATGAGGCATTTTTATGTTGTTGGATTATATGTCTTAATTATGATATTTTTTATTGTTTAAAATATATACAATACAATATTAAATTAGAGATATAATGTATGTTTTATTCAATATACAAATAATGACTTTTGAATTCATTTAGTGATGTAATTTTTTCATAATGTCATGGTTTTTTAATTTTATAGTTGAAAAAATTTCAATTTCTTTTGTATTTAGCATGTTATGGTTGAAAACATGTTGAATTTATACTTAGGAAAGAAAAATGATATTCTACCAAAAACATTAATGTGTTTTTTTCCTCATAAACAACTTTGTTTGGCACATAAAAATTTGGTTTTACTAGCATTTTGTAAAAAGTTTGAAAATTGACCCGAAAAAAATCACCATTCTAGTATCATCACTTTTTCGTTTTGAAGCTATATTTTACACGAAAATTTTTTAGTAAATTTCGTAGTCACTACCATTTTTAAAACATGTTCAAAATTGACCCCTAAGAAATAAAATCATCGTTCCAGTATACACACTTTTCGTTTTTAGCACTGTTTTTGATGTTTTTTCAAGGTTTTTTTGCTAGAGTTCCCATTTCAAAGTTTACATTGTTCTTTCCTTTGATTGAATGACTTTCAAAAGAAATGGGTCTTCCTTCTTACATTAAAACAACACCAATGCCATTTCCCGAGGCATCACATTCCACAATAAAGGTTTTTGTGAAGTCTGGTGTAACTAAGACCGAAGCTCGACACATTTCCTCTTTAAGATGTTCAAAGGCCTTAGTTTCTTTTGGATTCCAAAAAAATGCATCTTTCTTCAGTAATGTTGTTAGAGGTGTTACTATTTTCCCATAATTCTTAACAAACTTGCGATAATACCCTGTAAACTCTAGAAATCCTCAAAGTTTCCTTAAGGTTGTGGGAATTTCCCATTCCTTGATGGATTTAATTTTGTTAAGGTCTACCTTAACACCCTCATGAGATACAATACGACCCAAATATTCCACTTCCTATACCCCAAAGTAACATTTGGAGAGTTTTTCATACAATTGTTTCTCCTCCAATAGCTTGAGCACCCTGTCAACCTGTTGAACATGATCTTTCCAAGACTTGTTGTAGATTATTGTATCATAAAAAAATACTAACACAAATTTTCTAAGAAAGGGTTTTAAATTGGAATTCATCAAACCTTGAAATGTGGAAGGTGCATTAGTAAGACCAAAAGTCATGACCAACAATTCATAATGACCTTCATGAGTTCTAAATGTTATTTTCAACATGTCTTCTATCTTCATTCTAATTTGATGATATATTGAACAAAGATCCAACTTGGTGAAATAAATTGCTCCATGTAGTTTATCCAACAATTCATCAATGAAAAGAATGAGAAATTTATCTTTAATACTGAGCTTTTTGAGCTCTCTATAATCTAGATACATATGCCATGATCCATCCTTCTTATGCACCAATACTAATGGAGAAGAGAAAGAAATTTGACTAGGTCGAATTATACTTGCCTCTATCATTTTTGCAACCATACGTTCAATTTCACTCTTATGGGCATAGGGATATCTACAAGGTCTAATGTTTGGAGGAAAAATTCTTGGAATCAAGTGAATAGCATGATCACAATTGTGAATAGGTGGCAGATCTTTGTGAGTTTCAAATACCTTGGTATCACTGTCAAGGAAATTTTGGAGATCTGGAGAAATAGATGACTTAGATGTTGGAACATCGAGTGAGCATAATTGTGCAATTACCCCTCACTATTCCTTCTTCAAATCTTTTTTCATGCAATGAGAGCTGATTATAATCCTAGGTTTCCTTACGATGCCCCTTCATTCAATTTCCTTTCCTCCCCATAAAAATTTCAATAAATTTTATTTAATATTAAAAGTTATTGTCCCCAAAGATTGTTACCATTGGACTCTTAATACAACATCAGTACCACCCATTGGAATGGAAAGCATTGGACTATTAAATTAATATCCCCCCATGGTTATATTGATATTATGGCACTTCTCTGAGAAATTTATTGTTCCTACATTTACAACCATCACTTGAAACTTTGGTGTTGGATATAGAAAGAAATTCAAATCCTTGATTATCTTATAATGAATAAAATTATGGGTACTACCTGAAACAATCAACACGATTACCTTTTTCTTCTTGATATATCCTTCTATCTTAAGAGTTTGAGGGGTGGTAATTCCCAACAATAAAATACAAGATATATTTGGATTCATTTCTTATTTTTCAAACCCTGAGGTTCGTTCCTATTGTATATATTCTTCTTTTGATGTTTCTTTTTCCTTTGCTTCTTCCTCTTCATAATATTTGTAAAATAATTTATTCTCAGCACACTTATGACCTTTACTATATTTGTTATCACAATTGTAGCAAAGCCCTTTTTCTCTTTTTTCCTCCATTTATTGTGGTGTCAACATTGTAGAGGCTAGGAGAGATAATGCTTCCATATTCATAGTTGTGAGTGGTAGACCTCCTTCTTGCCATAATTTTTCTTTCAACTTTTCTTGCCACCCTGAATGCATTCTCGAATGACTTAGGTTCCCAAAGGATAACCTCATGTTGGATGTTATCCTTTAAATTCTTTATGGATACATCAATCAAATAATCCTTTCAAATATCAATTACTTTGATATCAAATCTTTGGAATTCCTCAATGTTCTTGTGAACTAAACCCTTTTATTTGAGATTTATCAATTGGCTAAGGAATGTATTTCTCTTTGTATCTCCATAATGTGCTATCAATTCCTCCATAAAAATTATCTAAGTGACAAGAGATTTACGAGAACAAAGCCATTGATACCATATAAACTGATTGGGTTCTAAATATAAAGATGCAATTCATACTTTTTGTGTGTGTTTCACACCATGTAGATCAAAGAACTTCTCCATTTGTAGTATCCATGTTACAGATCCTTACAATCAAACTTCCTCATTTCGATCTTTAGAATATGGTTGATCTTCAACCCAAAGTTATATTCTCTAAAATCGCAATTCACATTCCTTTTGTTCTTATCATGAGTTTCACAAAATACCTTGTCACCACTATGAAGCATTTCTTGTAGCAAATTTGTCAATCCTTCCTTCAAACCTTCCATTTCCCCTTTTAAACCATTCTTCAAAAACCTTCCATGTCATATTTTATTTCTTCTATTAACCCATCCTTCAAACTTGACATGCCCCTTTTTATGTTCTCTTATAAACCATCCATGTTAGCTTCCAATTAATTTTTGGTTTCTCTTTGTGATAGCGAAAATTGTTGCACTTGTTCCCTTAATTTTGATATATGATGTTGCATTTCTTCTTCTTCATGCATCATAATAGATATTTCTATGGGCTTAATGGGTGTATATATTTTTTTTTGTTTAAGAGGAATTTTGGAACCAATTAATGATATATATGCTTCACTATGCACTTTGAATCACTTTAAACTATTTTTTCAAACATAAATGCAAATTTAAAAATACACACCTTTTAAAGCTTTTTTTTGAGCTTGTTGATACTACTAACCTTGAAACTGTTGTATCTCTGTGATTTTTTCATCCTAAGGTCTAAAATTGCATCTTGTGGTATCCCTGTGTGTCTTCTTTCCAACACCACCAATTAGACCAAGATTGGATTCTTTAAGATAAAGTTATGTCAATTCTCCCACGGCGACCTGATTATGGACTCATTAAGTAGTTCGAACTTATATGGGATGCCACATGTCATTGTTTTCACATTTGGTCCTAACAATATTACCCAATGAATTAAAATCCATGCAATTTCAGTAAATTTTTATGAAATTCAATTTCGATGCTTAAAGAGATAGTTATGATTATCTTCCTTGAAACACTTGTTTGAGGCTAAATTTTGGAGCATGCGGAAACCGTAACTTCCTTGGACCATAGCTCTAGAAAATATAACAAAACAAGATATGAAATTGTAACCAAATGTTCATAAATAATTTTCCTTCAAGTGATATCAATTTCATGGTTTGAAGGTTTGCAGAAAAAATTATAGCCAAAATTCCATGATGACCCATTTGAAGCAATAATACCCTAGGATTAAGGGTTATGATACCAAATGTTATGTATGCAAATAAAAAAAAAAATCATAAAAACATAAGAAAAGATAGATAAAAAACTAGATAATAATCCACTTCAAGGGGGAAACCTCCCTTTACATCACATAAATGAATAATTCTTGGATGATTCAAATGAAAAGACCACATTGGTATATATAACGTTGATAAATCTAGGGCATCAAGAGATGGTTGATTTCTTTGTTTATGATAATTTCTTGTGATAGAATTTTTACTTCTTGATTTTGATCTTCTCTTCCTGAGTTATTATTATGTTCTTTTCATCAATACAATTACCAAATCATTAACAATAAAGATATAAGAGAGATAATATATAGGATTGTCATCCAGGGCCAAAACCTCTCATTCTTTGAGAGGAAAACCCATACGAAATGATTCTTATAGAACCTTCAATTGACGAATACAAAGACCATGACAAAGACCCTTGACACTAGATTCCTCCAAATACCAAGTCACTAGCCTTCTCTTCATTGCTGCTCTTCCTCTTCTTCTTCTAGATTCCTTCAAATTCCTGGCCTCTTCTTGTAGGTATGCAACTCCACCACATAAACCCTAGATGTTTTTCACTCCTTGTATAATCTCCTCAAGAGGGATACTTCTTTCACCTCCTTACTCGACCTCCTAGAGCAAGGTATTTTCCCAAACTTGATCACCCTTTTATGACTGCCAATTTCGGTATATCCTAGCCAATTTTAGACCTGCAATTTCTCGCACGTGTGAGGCTAATCTGGCCCAAAACAGTCCTCCAATGTTGATCCTCTCCTTTGCTATCTTCTCATCCTCCTTTGCTGATCTAGAAGCTCTTTCTTTGTATGTTTCTCACACCTTTTTCTTAGACTTGATCCATCGAATTTCTTGTCTCCAATGAGGCTGAGTATGGGTATATATACTTGCTTGTCATGATTGTTTAGGCCTTCATGATCTTTGGAGTAGGCCAACTTCATCTTCTAGGATTATTTCTTAGTTGAAGGGCCAACTTGATGAGGGCTAGTGACAAGGTCTTGGAGGGTGACTTTACATAGACAAATATGACTCTTTTACAAAGTGTAATATGCCTTCAATACATGACAATGACTCTTTAGACTTTTATGACTAGATGACAAAATTCCTAAGAGCTCAAAATGAGAGCCTTTACTAAAATAAAATATCTGGCTCATGAAACCCACTATGAAAGCATTACAATAATTTTATTTTTCTTATTTACATCTCTTTACATAAAATCACAATTACATGTCATTATGAATATCGAACCTAGTTACAATTTTCAAATCTCCCTCTTAACTAAGCAGGTATTCATAATGGTACTTGGTCATTCTCAACCTAAATAATTTCTCATAAAAAGAATCAGATTGGTAACCCATTTGTTTAGCATCATATCAACTAACATTCTTATATATCAAGACCTTGAATAACAACTCTATCTCTCCACAAGATCTGAGCTCAATGCTGGCGAGACCAATGATTTATAGACACTCTCATCATTGTCTCTCTCAGAACATACCCCACCTGGGTTCTCTTAGGGTGTGTTCAATCAGGACTATTCTTATGTTAGACTCCCCAGTCCTCAAAGAATATAAGTCTTCTATGACTACTCTTATCTTGGATGCCCTATCTCATCCTCAAAGAGCATCATATGTCAAATGATTACCCAATCCTTCATTATGTTTTCCTAGGTGAAGACTAGAATGATGTGTCTATCTCTCCCTCTTAATTAGGGAGGACATATATATTCCTATAAAGGAATGTACTCATTCCTACAGAAGAAATGTACCTAATCTCCCTTTTGGCTTAGGAATTTCCAAGTTTCTTCCAAGTATGAAACGTGTTTCCAAGCTCCCTCTTAAATAGGGACCTACAACAGATCTTCACAACCAGGTGCTTGAAGAACTCATTCCTTTGATGTCATGAATTTCTTTGTCACAGAGTCTTCATATTTTGGGACTTATTCATAGGGAATAGACCATCCATCACTTTCTTTCATGAGTCAATCTGTCATCCTTCCTTTCATAAAAAAGTGAGCCATCAGTCTACATCTGGACTTGCTTCATGTTATGTTGCCTTTATCATGCTTCCTTCTTAGGAAGGATCTTACATCCTTCTACATGGTTCTCTCTGAAGACATCCATAGTTATTCCCTTTGGCAGCCTTGCATAAGCCCATCCAGATACTAGTTCATAAATAAGAAATTAACTCTTAAATCATAATTACCTTTGTGATGGCCTTTCATCATGACATATTCTTGTAGGAATTAGCATCCAACGTACATGTTGACACATCTCCTAAAGATATGTAATGTCAAGGGTCTCCATCTTTTCCAGACTTCCATCAAAGTCTACATATCTTTATGGGAGATATCAAAATCTTTATGGTATTCCGGATGTTTCCTGCCTTTTCTATTGTTGCATATTCCATGATCTCTTCCTTTCTTTCTTCACATATTTCATTCTCAGGAACTTCCAATTAGAGTTACTCAATTGTATTTAATCACCTCATACTCCATATGTGGACACATTATGTTGATTTCATCTAGTAAATATGTGACCCATGCATTCCTACATACTTTGTGGGAGGAGATCCTTTCTTTGATCCTGCTTCTCATTGAGCCATGTTGCCTACAACCATATGACATGAATACCATAATATCAAATGTAAGGATACATATCTCATCTTTCCTTTGGGTCGTTTGGATTTCCTATAGTATTGAATTGAGACTTCTGTGATCCATATCAAATTTTTGAAGGATTCTTCGGCGAAAATCACATGGAGAAATTTTTGTCAATCCGTTTCGAACCAACCAGTGTGGTTCATCGTCAGGAAAAGTTGAATGAGCAGATCTGGCTATGCACTTTAAATAGATAGGGCAGAATATCCACTGACTCAGATTTCTCGATGAGGTAACAGCTAAAAAGACAACAGCTAAATTTGACCTGATAACGGCTAGTTTGACCATGATAAGAGGTATTATATTAATTTATATTATTTATTTATTTTATTTATATAAAGGAAATTTCAGTTATTAATATAGAATAAATTAATATAATAAGTAAATCATAAAATAAATTAATTACAAATCAATTAATTTTAAATATATTAACAACGAAATTAATCTTATTAATATTACCGGGACTCTGCCTTCGACCACCGTGGTAAGTTATGTGATTTTAATCAGGTTTATTGTCTGAGTAATATAGGTGAGGCAGGAATTAAGAATAAGGTTGATTGCGTCCTTTTGAATAACGCTAGGAATATTGAAAATTATAATGGGAATATTAACAATATGGTTAACATGGGTAATAAAAATGATAACGCCCGTGATAAGAATATTAATAATTATAATACTAATGAAATTTGTAATATTATTGATGATAATACTAATGAAATTTGGAATAGCATAAATGATAACGTTATTAAGAATTCTAATAACAATAATAGTAACTTTATTAATAATATCAAAAATCATAACTATAATAGTATTTACAATAATATTAATAATTAAAATAATACTATTAATAACGGTGATAATAATATTAATAATTATAATATTAATGATATTTGCGATGAAAATAGTAATAATAACATTGACAGTATTAATAATAATAGTAATATTAATAAGATTAATTTCGTTGTTAATAATGAAGATAATAACACTATTAATAATACTAATATTGATAATAATAATATTAATATGGTAAATAATAATGAGAAAATAAATAAATATTGTTCTAGGAATAGGAGGATAATGAACAATGATAATAGGTTAACAAGGCTTAACTTACATAGAGACATTAACTCTAAATCGGGGAAGAGTCATTTAAGTGATGTTAACCCTCCCCCTTCCTCTCATATTAATAATAAAGTTATTAATTTATCTAGTTTTTCTTTTCCTGCTTCTGTTTTTAGCGTTTTAAGCAAAGGTCTAAACTTTTCCTTGGCCCCTAAAAAGATCCCTGTAGATGACATTATTTGTGACATAGAATTTGGAATTCGGGGCTTACCTGATAGTATTAAGAATACTATTAGGCAGGATTGTGTTGTTATCCTTAGGAAGGCTAAGCCTCCCAGGAGCAACCGTAACAGAGATGAATTTGAAGCCCTAAAATCCTTAAATCAGAACAAAGATATTGTTGTTCTGAAAGCTGACAAGGGGGGGGCTTCTGTCATTCTTAACAAGGAAGACTACCGCAATAAAATGTTAGATCATCTTCATAATAGCGGTAGTTATAAGAAGCTTCCCAAAAACCCGTTAAAGAGGATCTCCAAGATTGTGGCCCTTGCTATTAAATCCTGTGACTTAGTGAGTCCCCTACACCAGAAACTCATTGAGAGCAATCCTATCACGCCTAGAATCTATGGGCTCCCTAAAATCCATAAGGAAGGAGCTCCCCTTAGGCCTATCGTCAACACCATTGGAGGTCCCACCTATCTTCTTGCTAAGTTTCTTGCCTTGAAGCTTAAGCCCTTAGTTGGTCGTACAACATCCTTCGTGAAAGACTCGGCCTCCTTTATTGAAGAGCTCAAGGACATCAAGCTGGACCCTGGAGACATTCTGGTCAGTTTTGATGTTGTTTCCCTCTACACTTGCATCCCTATAAATGAGGCAATGGATGTGATCAACCGTCTTACTGATCCTGATACCGCTCGGTTAGTTGAGATCTGCCTCACCTCAACCTTTTTCAGTTTTGAAGGAGAGTTCTTTGAGCAAACTTGTGGGGTTGCCATGGGCTCACCCCTATCCCCTGTGGTTGCTAATCTATTTATGGAGGATTTTGAATCTAAGGCTCTGAACTCAGCCCGTCTCCTACCCAAACTTTGGAAAAGGTATGTAGATGACACTAATGTCATCTGGTCTCATGGCCAAGAGGAGTTAGATCTCTTCTTCGATCATCTCAATAATCAATCCTCGGCTATTAAGTTCACTATGGAACAAGAGGTTAATGGTTGCCTCCCGTTCCTTGATATTCTTATCTCTAAGAATGAGGATGGTTCCCTCTCCCACCGAGTGTTTCGCAAGAAAACTCATACGGAGCAGTATCTTCATGCTAGTTCCCACCATTTCCCGGCCCAGAAGTTGGGGGTTCTCAACACCCTTGCAACTCGTGCCTTAAGGATCTCTGATGATAAGAGCTTCGAGGAGGAGAAATCCCACCTCCTTAATGTCTTTGTTGAAAACGGTTATAGTAGACACTTGGGACAAAAGGCTTTCCTCAAAGCAGCTAAGAATTCGTTAACCAAAAGAGGGCCTAAAGAGCGGATTCCTAGTGTCCATCTTCCATATGTTCAGGGGACCACGGATAAGATTGCGAGGGTTCTTAATAAGCATAATGTCCCCGCAACTTTTAGACCTCTCAACACCATTCGTAAATCCCTCAGATCTATAGAGGATCCCATCGACCCTAAGAACATGAAAGGGGTTTATATTATTCCTTGTTCTTGTGGGACCCCCTATATTGGTGAGACTGGTCGCTCCATTAATCAAAGGAGTAGTGAGCACACAACTGACCTCAAGCATATGAGAACTAAGTCTTCCGCTTTAGCAGAGCATGTGGAGAAAACCAATCATCATGTCTGCATCGAGGAGGCTAGTGTGATTGCTAGAGTGTCGCAATTCCATCACCAGAAATTTAGGGAAGCCCTGGAGATTGAAAAAAGACCGAACAATCTCAATAGAGAGGATGGTTGGAAGATCAGTAGTTGCTGGATCCCAACCCTCTCCTCCTAGTCGTTTTCTTTCTTTTCCACCCTTATTTCATCGATATATTAATTTTTTATATGGTAATTTATTTATTTTTATTATTATTATTTATTTATTTTATTTATTTTTTTATTTTTTTAATTTATATGTAAAAACTTTTTGACTATTAATTTAAATTTAATTTATCTACAAAAATTAATTTAAATCTATTTTAATTAATTAATTTAAACTTTAATATGGTAAAATAATAATAATAATTATTATTATTATTATTTTGTATCAATTTAAACTTAATTTACATAAAGTGAATTTTAAAATTAATCTATTTTAATATACTATATATATATATATATATATATATATAGATATATATTACCATTAAATAGACCTTGAATTAATTTTTATTTCCAACCCTTGAATTCTCTAATTCTTTTTTGATGAATATTTATATTACTAACTAATATTTTTATCTAACAATTTAAAATTAATTTTATTAATTAATATATTTAATTATTTATGTATTTATTTATGTTATTATTATTATTATTAATTTTACTTTATTAATATATTAATATATTTGAAATTAATTTATTTTATGTTTTACCTATTATATTATATTGATTTATTCTATAACCGAATATATATATATATATATATATATATATATATATATAGATATATATATATATATATATCCCCTTATCATGGTCAAACTAGCCGTTATAATTGATTAATATTTTTATTTAACAGTTCAAAATTAATTTTATTCTTATTCTCGTTAATTAATATATTTGAAATTATTTATTTATTTATTATTATCGTTTAATGATTTACTAATTTTACCTATTCTAGTATACATTTCTAACAATTTTTAAATTAATTTAGGTTTATTAATATATTTAAAATTAATTTATTTGTAATTAATTTATTTTATGATTTACTTATTATATTAATTTATTCTATATTAATAACTGAAATTTCCTTTATATAAATAAAATAAATAAATAATATAAATTAATATAATACCTCTTATCATGGTCAGACTAACCGTTATCAGGTCAAATTTAGCTGTTGTCTTTTTAGCTGTTACCTCATCGAGAAATTTGAGTCAGTGGATATTCTGCCCTATCTATTTAAAGTGCATAGCCAGATCTGCTCATTCAACTTGTCCTGACGATGAACCACACTGGTTGGTTCGAAACGCGTCAACAAAAATTTCTCCATGTGATTTTCGCCGAAGAATTCTTCAAAAATTTCCTATAGTAGTTTCCTTTGAATGAATTAATTCCTTTGATCATCATACCATCATTCGAAGAATTCCACAAGTTTGAAATTTTTGATGAAACACTTACTTCTCCTCATGATCGATGAACCTTTCAATGAAGATTCTATCAGAGAATCTAGAGGATCTTGCATATCCTATCTTGCAGATGTTATCTTATTGACTAATGTATGATGAGCCTTGTCCTAGATGACTTCTTCCTTTTTTCCATAAGTATCTTTTGAGCTTTCAATGATATTTCCAAGAGTTATACCCTACATAGCTATAGATTTTGTCCCACACATCCTTCATGTTACCTATGACATGATATCTTACTTCCAATGCTTCTACCATGATGCCATTATAATATGATGTATCTTATAGTATTTGTAAAGCTTCCTATCTATAATTTACACTAGAGAAGAATACCTTATAGTGAAGGAGATTATTTCAGTCATATTAGAGATCTCTCACTTCCTCCTTCTTAGGCTTCTTTGATTCAGGTTCTTCCACTTCTTTGGTAATATGGTATTCTTCCTTATTTCTCTTGATATTGTCCCTTTAAAGTTTAGGACAATCTCTTCTATAGTGCCCATATTCTTGACATCCATAGCACTACACCTTATCCATGTTCTTCTTTTTCCTTTGAGGACCAAATTTACCAAATTCTTCTTTTCTTTTTGTCATAGCAACATATGCTTGTTTCTACTCATTTGATCCCACATTAGTTTTTTCCTTTAGTCTAGTTTCTTCGATCTTTCATAATGATAATAGATCCTGGAAAGGAGTGACTTCTTTCTTCCCATAGATACTTGAAGTGAAGTTGCTCCATTCCTTTGGTAGTGCATTTAATACTACAATGGTCATTTCTTTGTCAAAAATTATTTCGCCTAGATCTTGAAGTTGATCTCTTGTTTATGAAATCCTCATAAAATATGAGGCTATTCCCTCTTCCTCTGAGATCTTCAATTTGTATATTTATTGTCTTAGAGAGATAACTTCTCCTATAGTACTCACAGAAAACAACTCTGCCAACTTTTTGTATATTTCTTTTGAAGTGTCTAATTTTGATACATATGGGATGAGAGTCTTTGATGAATTCTATGAGAATCCTCTGGGCCCTTACTTCCCCTTTCATGACTTTAGCAAGTTCTTGAGTATCTTCTTTGGGAGGTTTAGTTATTGACCCCTTGATGTGATCCATGACTTTATTCTGAATAAGGTTTAGGTCGGTTCTTTTCTTCCATGCAAGAAAGTTTGAAGCTCCAACTAATTTGTTTCTTTCCTTGCAAAAAGACATTTTGATAGATTTAGATGAAGTCATATACTTACTTGAGTAGATGCTTCTTTTCTCCACTTGCTTTCTTCTGAATCTTGATTGAGATATAGAAAGTAGAAGACTATTCCTTGAAAGATTCTTTGATGAGAGAGAGTTTGCTTTACAAACCCTTTTGAAGATGATGATGATGTTCTTTGATCTAGCCTTCCTTAGTCTTTGAAAAGCTTCTACTCCTTAGATGATGGATGAGTGATGATCTTCGGAAATGCTTCTAGATGGTCTTTCTTTCTACTTCCTCCTTGATGATGATTCCAAGACTCTTCGATCTAGGGTTTCAGTATGATGAAGATCTTTATCTCTTGCTTGGTATTCTTTGTCTCACTTTGATCCCTTTCTTGAAACTCGATCCTTGTGAGTCTCCTTGATTAGATTCCCCTTCTTGACTTTAGCACCTTAGCTTTGATACCATGTTGAGAAATCTAGGGCATCCATAGATAGTTTATTTCTCTGCTTATGATAATCACTTGTGATAGACTTTTTTCTTCTTGATTTTAATCTTCTCTTCTTGAGTTATTATTGTGTTCTTTTCATCAAGACAATTACCAAATCATTAAAAATAAAGAGACAAGTGACACAATATATAGGTTTTTTAGCCAAGGCCAAAACCTCTCACTCTTTGAGAGGAAAACCCAAATGAAATTCTTCTTATAAAACCTTCAATTGAAGAATACCAAGACCATGACAAATACCCTTAACACTAGAGTCCTCCCAAGACTAAGTCACTAGCATCCTCTTCAATGCTACTCTTCCTCTTCTTTTTCTGGCTTCCTTCATATTCTCGACCTCTTCTTGTAGGTTTGCAACTCCACCATAGAAACCCTAGATGTTTTTCGCTCCTTGTATAGTCTCCTCAAGAGGGAGACTTCTTTCACCTCCTTACTTGGCCTCCTAGAGTGAGGTCCTTTCCCAAACTTGATCACCCTTTTATGACTACCAATTTTGGTCTATCCTAACCAACTTCAAACCTACAATTTCTCACACGTTTGAGGGTAATCTAGCCCATAACAATCCCCCAATGTTGATCCTCTCCTTTGCTATCTTCTCGTCCTCCTTCGTTGATCTAGAAGCTTTGTCTTTGTATGTTTCTCGCACCTTTTTCTTAGACTTGCCCCATCGAATTTCTTGTCTTCAAATGAAGCCAAGTATGGGTGTACTTGTTTGTCATGACTGTTTAGGCCAACATGATCTTTGGAGTAGGCCAACTTCATCTTATAGGATTATTTCTTCGTTGAAGGGCCAACTTGATGAGGGCTAGTGACAAGGTCTTGGAGGGTGACATTACATAGAAAAATATGACTCTTTTACAAAGTGTAATATGCCTTCAATACATGAAAATGACTCTTTAGACTTTTATGACTAGATGACAAAATTCCTAAGAGCTCACAATGGGAGCCTTTACTAAAATAAAATCTCTTGCTCATGAAACCCATGATGCAAACATTACAATAATTTTATTTTTTTTCTTTACATCTCTTTACATAAAATCACAATTACATGTCATTACTAAGACCGAAACTAGTTACACTTTTCAACATATAGGATTCTAAAGGGTCAAAATATAATTAGGACCTACATAAAATACTAATGTAAGGGAAAAAATAATAACAATAGTGAGCATCTATGGGGTACACAATAACAATAAAGGGGTTGTGATGTCGTCAAATACCTGCGTGCACCAATCTTCAAACCTTAATGGCTACAGCCCCTTTAACTAGTCTCTGCGGAATGATTCACTACAATAACCTAGCCTTGAACAATTAGTGTTATCGGAACTTTATAACACAACCCTTAACCTTACGCAATCCTTAAGCCGCATATGAAACAAACCCCACTTTATAACTATGGAATGTTGGACTTACGCATAAATCCTTCATATTTGCGTTATTTCTATTATATATCTTTTATAATAGAAATATGCTATAAACATGCCTTTTCCACTTTTAACGCGAGCTCTGCACAACTATCGAGGCTACACTTTATTGCAATCACAATTGGGTCTCTGCGAGGTTCATTAACATAGGCTCTATTGCATCTGAAATGCGATAGCACAATATCGGATTCCAAATATTATTAACAACACCCATATAACTTATTGTGTCCATTCATCGCATGTCGCATTACTTTCCTCCAATCTCGATCATCGTTTCATCAATGATCGGTTTATCGGCTGTCACAACATCGCAATTCTATGACCACTGTCCCTTGACACCTCTGACTTCCAGTTTGCGATTAGATCACGACCGTTGATCTGGTTTCGATCCAACAGTCCTCGATCAATCGGCGATCGCTCATCGCAACTGCCCAAAGCCCAGTTCCGATAACTTCAAAAGGATTCCACCGATGCGATTTAATCCTAGCCATTGATCATAAAGATCCAACGGCTACAGTCCAACGATGCTTTGTTCTTTTTCCCTTCTCTTCAGTTGGGTTTTTTTTGCCTTTTTGTTAGGGTCCCACCCTAACCCCCTTATTTATGTAGTAGGATCGAGTCATAGTTATATTTAAGTAAAGAGTCAATAAAGCCCATATTAATAATTCTAAGTGGTTAACCCGCATTTAATGATGGGACCACAGTTAGTTGCAAATGGGCCATGGTATTACATAGATGGTATTAATAAGAACCATGGTATTGCTCCATGGTATTGCATGTATGAGTCATATATAAAGGATAGAGACTCCCTGTGAGGAGCATCGTGGCTTATTTTGTAATCGAGCTCTGCTCTATTGGAGGTTGTCCCCTCGAAGAGGCAAGTGAACATTACTTTCTGAATAGTAAAATACCTGCTATTATTTCTCATTGTTCTATGTTCTGGGTATATTTCTACGCATATTTGGTATTCTTCTATCGTCTTGCAGGTTAAGAGCATAACACTTTTCTTCAGTTGTTTTGTGGTTTTGGGATTTCTTCAAAGGTTCTTTCTTTTGCTATTCCGCTATGCAATCCTTCTCTCCTGAACTTAAACTCTGTGATTATTTAATCACGAATGCTTCAAGCATTTCTTTGGTTCTTCCTTCGAATGGATTCAACGATCCATCATGATCCTCCACCTCGTTCTCACTCTTTCCTTTCTGTGTATTCGCTCTCCTCTTTGTGTTCGCCGAATTCACCTGCACACACACACACACACACACACACACACACACACATATATATATGGTACAGAAGCTCTGGTTCACAGTGAATTCATCATTCAATCATTTGAAACACACAATTATATTGATTTGAATTTATCTTTGCACATAACAAATAAACAATGGATGCAAATTAAGACTCTGTCTCTCTCTATGGCCTGCTCTCTTAATACAGTTGGCTTCTTTTACATTCCACCCATAGGCTTACAACCATACTCTAATTTGGCTAAATCTCTACTCTTCTTTCTTGTTTCCTTTTCAATACATCATTAATAGTTTCTTTTACAGTTCAAGCAACTTTTCCTCAGTTATGAAACAGTTTCTCAACAGTTTTTTCAAATAGTTCTTAACTAATCCTAACTTAATCTATTTGCCTAATTTAAGAACTAACAATGGCTGAGTCAGCCTTAATTTTAAATGAAACAAAATAAAATAGAAACAAAAATATTTCCCAGTTGTCGCCTCTTCATTCAGATGCTCCTGCATCAAGCTCCTGGGGTAAATTAAATTCATGGCTCCTATCCATGAGCTCTTCAATAGAGTACTTGGTGCTTTGAATCTAGCCAGCATCCAACCAAGAACTATCTTCAATAGGATGACCCTTCCACTTGACTAGGTACTGCAAATATTCCTTCCTTTGAGTCCATCTAGCCACCTGGGTATCTAGGATTTGTTCGATCTCTAGAGGCTTTGCTGGGGGCATTTGTTTAATCCATGAATCATTCTCTTTCTGGGTGTCCCATGTTCGTCTTTCCGAACTGTCTTCGTCATCTGCCGCAATGTAGGGATACAGATCTGCCACATTGAAAATGGGTGAAATTCCAATACCTAGGGGTAACTGCAGTTCGTAAGCATTTGTAGAAAACTTTTGAAGAATCCTGCAAGGCCCAATTTTTTTCCATTTCAACTTGTTGTATTCGCCTTTAGGAAACCTCTCCTTGTGTAGGTGTGCTAATACCATGTCTCCTACATTGAATTGTACCTCCTACCTTTTCAAATCTGCCTTCTACTTGTATCTTTGGCTGCTGTTCTGTAATTTTAATTTCACCTGTTCATGAAGATCGTTGATTTCCTTTGTGAAATCTTCACCATCCGCACTCCTGCGTTCCAACTGTCCCAAATCCCGTAACTCATGTACTCCACGTGGGTGCATTTCGTATAGGATCTGGAAAGGACTACTACTCATGCTTCAGTTGGGTGAATCGTTATGAGAAAATTCCGCTTGTGCAAGCACACGATCCCACTGTCGAGAATTTTCTCCAACCAAACTCCTCAATAAATTTCCCAAACTTCGGTTCACCACTTCGGTTTGGCCATCGGTTTGTGGATGATAAGCTGAACTGAAGTTTAGTTTGGTGTCTAATTTCTTCCATAAGGTTCGCCAAAAATGTCCTGTAAATTTAACGTCTCGATCCAAAATAATAGACTTTGGCAAGCCATGTAATCTGACTATCTCGGTAAAGAACAAATGTGTTATATGTGTGGCATCACTGGTTTTCCTACATGGAATGAAATGTGCCATTTTGGTGAAATGATCCACCACCACCATGATGGAATCGAATCCCCGTTGTGTCTTTGGCAGACCTAAGACAAAGTCTAAACTGACTGAGTCCCATGGTCTGTTCGGAATGGGTAAGGGCATATACAACCCTGTGTTTTGGTTGTGTCCCTTTGCAAGCTGACACACTTTGCATCTAGTTACAAACCTTTGTACATCTCTGTGCATCTTCGGCCAATAGTAAAAGTGGCTCAACTGATCCAAGGTCTTGTCTATGCCAAAATGCCCGGCTAAACCTCCATTATGCTTTTCCTGGATTAAGTTCTCTCTCATAGAACATTCTGGAATACACAACTACCCTCCTTTGAACAACAATCCTTCCTGCATATTATAGTCCAACCATGAACTGTTATCTCTCAACAATGGATTTTGGCAAGCTTCATAAAACAATATAAACTTTGAAACGAGAACTGAGACCGTTACCCGTTTTGTAGAGATAGCAAAAAATTGACCCGATTTTGAAAAGGGGCGATGCAGAACACGCATATTTTTTTAGAGCATAGTTTTTGACACTTTAAATAACCGATACGATTACCCGTTTCGTAGAGGTAATAAAAACATGACCCGATTTTCAAAAGTGGTTAAACAGAATACACTTCCTTTTGTTGGGAGCATATTTTTGACATTTTAAATTTTCTTATGTATCAAATATAAATATTTGTTTTTAAATATTAGTGATTTTCATGCTGATTTTGAAATATGTAGATGCAATGTGTTGATGCAGCATATATATATATAAAGTTAAGTGACTTAAAAAAAAAAAAAAAACTAGGAAAAAAAACTAGATTAAACAAAAATAGAGAATTAACCCCCCAAAAAAATTAAAAACTAGTAAAATTAATATTAAAAACATTCTAAAAAAAATTAAAAAAACAAAAATAAACTGAAATTACTAGAGGAAAAAAACTAAAAAAATTAGGAAATTTTTGATAATATATGTCTTTTTACATTAAAAACAACAAAAAAATAATTAAAAAACATTTTAACGTATAAAAAATTGTGTTTTTGATTAAAAAACAAATAAAAAATTGTTTTTTATAAATTTTTCATTGTTAATTTAAAAACAATTAAATAAAAACATTAAAAATTTAAAATTTTTTTTCCTAAACAAATTTTTGTGTTTTTTATTTAAAAAAAAAAAAAAAAATTATTAAAAATTTTTCAAAGTTTTTTTAAAATTTTCAATTTGTTTTTAAAAATTTTTGTTTTTATATTAAAAAAAAAAAATAAAAATTAACGCACCCCTCTACCCACGGCCAGCCGTGGGCGGAGGGCTGCGCGGCGGGCGGGCGGCTGTTCGATTCTGGGAATCGGACAGCCGCCCGCCCGCCGCCTGGTGGGGGCGTGGCCGTGGGTGGAGGGTTGCTCGGCGGGCGCGCGGCTGTTCGATTCCGGGAATCGGACAGCCGCCCGCCCGCTGCTCGGTGGGGGCGCGCCCGTGGGTGGATGGGCTGCACGGAATCGGACAGTCGCCCGCCCGTCGCCCGGAATCGGACAGTCGCCCGCCCGTCGCCCGGTGGGGGCACGGCTGTGGGCGGAGGGGCTGCACGGAATTGGACAGCGGCCCACTCGCCGCCCGGTGGGGGCGAGGCCATGGGCGAAGGGGCTGCGTGCGTGGCCGTGGGCGGAGGGGCTCCACAGAATCAGACAGTCTCCCGCCCATCGCCCAGTGGGGCCGCGACCGTGGGCGGAGGGGCTGCACGGAATCGGACAGTCGTCCGCCCGTCACCCGGTGGGGCCGCGACCGTGGGCGGAGGGGCCGTAGCCCAACCGGGCGGCGGGCGGGCGGCTGGTCGTGGGCGGAGCAGTCCGTTAAATATTTTTTTTTTAATATAAAAACAAAATTTAAAAAAAAAAACTTTGAAAATTTTTTAATAATTTTTTTTTTTTAAAATAAAAAACACAAAAATTTGTTTAAAAAAAAAAATTAATGTTTTTATTTAATTGTTTTTAAAGTAACAATGAAAAATTTATTAAAAACATTTTTTTTTAAATCAAAAACACAGTTTTTTTATACGTTAAAATGTTTTTTAATTATTATTTTTTTTTTTTAATATAAAAAGACATATATTATTAAAATTTTCATATTTTTTTTAGTTTTTTTTCTAGTAATTTGAGTTTATTTTTGTTTTTTTAGTTTTTTTTTAAATGTTTTTAATATTAATTTGACTAGTTTTTAAATTTTTTTTTGGGGTTAATTCTCTATTTTTGTTTAATCTAGTTTGTTTTTAAATTTTTATTTTTTTTCCCTAGTTTTTTTAAATGTTTTTAAAATGTTTCTATTTTTAGTTACTTAACTTTATATATATATATATATATATATATATATAGATATATATATATATGTTTTTCTTTTTTTTTCTCACATTTTTTTATGGTTTACATATTTGTCTATTTTTACCATTTTTTTCAAATATGTTTTTTTTATTATTTATTTGTTTATAATTTGTAATTTTTTTTTTTAGTTTTTTAATTCTTATCTCTTATAGGTTAATTTTGTTTTTTTGTTTTTTACATTTTTTTTTAGCATATATTTTAATTTATGTTTTGCTATTTTTTTTTTTACTTTTTTTTGTTTTGTGTTGTTTCATTGTTTTAATTTTAATTTTATTTTATGTTTTCATTATTTGTTTGAAATTTTAATGTTTTTCGGGGTCATGATAAAATATTTTACGCCATTATTTCAAAATGTTGAAATTTTACCTTTGAATTTTTTTTTGTTATCCCAGCGTCAACACTTTTAGTTTTGAGGGTGTTTTTTGCACAAAATTTACGAAAAAAAAAATAAATAAATAAATAAATTGTTATTTGAACATCAACACTTCGCTTTGAGGGTGTTTTTTGGACAATTTTTGCATAAAAAATTGGTTTTCACCACCATTTTTAAAACATGTTGAAAATTTACCCTAGAAAAAAAAAGCTGTTATTCCAGCACGAACACTTTTCGTTTTTAGCACAGTTTTTGATGTTTTTACGGGGTTTTTTGGCCAGAGTTCCCATTTTGAGTTTATAGTTCCTATTTCAAAGTTTACATTGTTATAAGCTTCCTTAAAATCTGCATCTGCCTCATACAAGTCTTTAAGATGTTCAAATCCTAATAATTGTATGGTATTTTCCTGTAGGATCAGATTCCTCCTACTTAACGCATCTGCCACTTTGTTGGCTTGACCACTGATATGTTTCAACACAAACGTAAAACTCTGCAAGTACTGCACCCACTTCACATGTTTATGGCTCAGCTTATGCTGCTGCATAATATATTGCAATGCAGAATTGTCTGAAAATAAGACAAAATCATTGGCCAACAGATAATGTCTCCAATGCTTTAGTGCTTAAACCACCGCATAAAATTCCTTGTCATAAGACGTGTATTTCTGCCTACTTTCATTTAGTTTCTCACTGAAATAGGCTACTGGCTTGTCCTCTTGACTGAGTACTGCACCAATGGTTGTCCCACTGGCATCACAACGAACCTGGAAAAGTTTGTTAAAATCTAGTAACCTCAAAATCGGTTTTTCGGTAATCTTCCTTTTGAGTAACTGAAAGCTCTTCTCTGCCATCTCTATCCAATGGAAAGGCTAATTTGTCTTCTTAATGGTGTCCAGCATGGGTGCACAAATCCCACTGAAAATTTTAATAAATTTTTGATGAAAACTCGTGAATCCATGAAAACTCCGTACCTCAAACAAACTTTTGGGAGATGGCCATCTAACTATGGTTGTAACCTTTGCTAGATCCATTTTTAGTTCATTCTCAGAAATCACAAATCCCAAATAAATTAACTCTTTCTTGAAAAAAAAACATTTCTTCAAATTTATCAGTAATTTATTCTGCTGCAATTTTTCCAATACATACCTCACGTGTCAAAAATGTTCTTCCTTCGTCTTGCTGAATATAAGTATATCATCCAGATACACAATCACAAATTTTCTAATGAATTCCTTGAGCATCTCGTTCATCAACTGCATGAACGTGCTAGGGGCATTGCTTAACCCAAATGGCATAACCAGCCATTCGTACAAGCCTTCATTAGTCTTGAAAGTTGTCTTCCACTCGTCACCTTCTTGAATTATGATTTGGTGGTAGCTGCTTTTCAGGTCTATCTTTGAAAAGTACGTTGCTCCACTCAAACAATCCATCATATCATCCATCCGAGGTAAAGGGAATCTGTACCTGATGGTGATCTTGTTAATGGCCTGGGAATCCATGCACATTCTCAACTCACCTCCTTTCTTGGGAGCTAAAACAGTCAAAACTGCACAAGGGCTTAAACTCTCCTAAATCAGTCCTTTGTCCAACAATTCCTGCACTTGCTTCTGGATTTCTTCATTATCCTTTAGACTCATCCGGTAGGCAGCCTTGTTTGGCAAACTGGCTCCTGGAATAAAATCAATATGGTGACTAATGCTCCGCTTTGGTGGTAATTTGTCTGGTAGATCATCTACCACAATATCACTAAATTCTTGCAGCATGTTCTATATTTCCATAGGTAAATCAGTAAGGTTGGTGTGTACTAACACTGCCCTTGGTCTTCTCACAACTGCATAACCCAATTCACTCTCCTCAATCTGTCGCAGAAACTCCTTTCCTCCTAGCAGCAATGCTTTCGTTCCACTTGTTTCTATTGTCTCCTCTTCCTTCATGGGTACCAAGGTATGCTTAATCCCATCTTTAACAAATCTGTAACAATTTTCCACTCCGTCATGGACTACCTTCCTATCGTACTGCCATGATTTGCCCAGTAGAATATGACACACGTCCATTGGCATTATGTTGCAAGTTACCTTATCCTTGTACTTGT
This sequence comes from Pinus tabuliformis, assembly GCA_031772625.1. Lineage (NCBI taxonomy): Eukaryota > Viridiplantae > Streptophyta > Pinopsida > Pinales > Pinaceae > Pinus > Pinus tabuliformis. The sequence goes on along the minus strand of CM062809.1, from coordinate 286,648,769 downwards.
CTATCTGAAAATCTACCTCGCATTGTTCATCAACTAACAATTGGTGTCCCTTTTGCAACCACGACAACCTGTATGGAGTTGGGTGTTTTTCTCTCTTCAAACCTAGTTTCTCAACCATCTTCGTAGCTACCAAATTATCAGTGCTTCTGTTGTCAATAATCAATTTACAACATTTTTAGTGTGACTTACATACAGTCCAGAACAATGCTTTCCTCTGTGCCTAATCAGCTACTTACTTAGTTGGTTTTAATAATACCTTTTCAACACCAAGGCTTCCTCGGTTTCTGGCATATTTTCCACCTCCTATGGTGGTGCCTCCGCTTCGTCGGGTTGAGCAACATATGCTCCCCTCCGCCCTGTTTGTTTGTTTTCAAGACATTCAAAGGACCTGTGTCCCCACTTGTGACACTTGTAAACGTGATAGGCATTTCCTCTGCCTCTGCCATTACCTCTTCCTCACTGGTATGGCCTTCCTCCTATGGTGTTACCTTCCCTTTCACTCTGTCCTAAAGTCTTCGAACTACTACCTTCTTCATTGCTGTTGGCAGTCCTACCTCTACAAAAGGTCTGTCCTCGACCTCTATCGGAACCACGTCTTCTTCTGGCATTTTGTTTCCTAGCAATCTTTTCCTCCGCCTTCAAAGCACTTTGATAAGCTTCCTACACGGTCTTAGGTGAAAGAATGCTAATTTCATCTAGGATCTCCATCTGTAGACCATTCACAAATCTCGTTGTTTTCTCAGGGGTGTCTTCTACATAACCAGATCTCGGATTAATTTTATAAAATTCTTCAGTATATTCCTTCACAGTCATCATTCTCTACTTCAGGTTCTGTACCTGTCTGTAAAGGGAAATTTGATAATCTTTAGGCAGAAACTTGCTCTTCATTTTCACAACCATCTTGTCCCATTTTTTAATCAAGGGTTTGTTTAATCTCCTCCTTTTTACTTGTACACTATCCCACCACAATGCTACATGTCCCTTCAATTTGGTGACAACAAACCTGACCCTCTTGTCTTCGTTGATTTCTTCATATTCAAAATATTTATCTAATTCACTTATCCAGTCTAACAAGGCCTCTGTGGACAAATTGCCATCATAATTAGAGAGCTCCGGTCTTGGCTTGCTGCTAGCCAACAAAACTGATCTCAATAGCTTAATTTGGGTCCTTCGTCATCTGACCCATTTGTCGTGGCTATGTTTTCCTCCTCACTGTCATCCCCACCTTCTGGATCTCTACGCCTTCTTGCTTCCACTTCTACCAAACGTGCAGTTAAATTTCTAATCTCTTCTCGTAACTCTTCATCTGCTGCTCTTCTGACGACTCTTCCTCGACCCCTTCTTCCTACCTCCATCTTTACTAAGAGAAGGAAAACTTGGCTCTGATACCAAAATGATGCCGTCAAATACCTGCGTGCACCAATCTTCAAACCTTAATGGCTACGACCCCTTTAACTAGTCTTTGCAGAATGATTCACTACAATAACCCAGCCTTGAACAATTAGTGTTATCGGAACTTTATAACACAACCCTTAACCTTACGCAATCCTTAAGCTGCATATGAAACAAACCCCACTTTATAACTATGGAATGTTGGACTTACGCATAAATCCTTCATATTTGTGCTATTTCTATTATATATCTTTTATAATAGAAATACGCTATAAACATGCCTTTTCCACTTTTAACGCGGGCTCTACACAACTATCAAGGCTACAATTTATCGCAATCGCAATTGGGTCTCCGCGGGGTTCATTAACATAGGCTCTATCGCATCCGATATGCGATAACACAATATCAGATTCCAAATATTATTAACAACGCCCATATAACTTATCGAGCCCGCTCATCGCATGTTGCATTACTTTCCTTCGATCCTGATCAACGCTTCATTGGCGATCAATGTATCGGCTATCGCAACATTGCAATTCTATGATCGTTGTCCCTTGACACTTCTGACTTCCAATTTGCGATTAGATCGCAACCATTGATGTGGTTCTGATCTAACAGTCCTCGATCAATCGGTGATCGCCCATTCAACTACCCAAAGCCTGGTTCCGATAACTTCAAAAGGATTCCGCCGATGCGATTTAATCCTGGCCATTGATCATAAAGATCCAACGGCTACGATCCAACGATACTTCATTCTTTCGCCCTTCTCTTCACTTGGGGTTTTTTCGCCTTTTCTTCAGTTCTTTTGTGGTTTTGGGATTTCTTCAAAGGTTCTTCCTTTCGTTGTTTCGCTATGCAATTCTTCTCTCCTGAACTTAAACTCTGTGATTCTTTAATCATGAATGCTTCAAGCATTTCTTTGGTTCTTCCTTCGAATGGATTCAACGATCCATCATGATCCTCCACCTCGTTCTCACTCTTTCCTCTCTGTGTATTCGCTCTCCTCTTTGTGTTCGCCGAATTCACCTGCACATATATATATGGTACAAAAGCTCTGGTTCACAGTGAATTCATCATTCAATCATTCGAAACACACAATTATATTGATTTGAATTTATCTTTGCACATAACAAATAAACAAAGGATGCATATTAAGACTCTGTCTCTCTCTATGGCCTGCTCTCCTAATACCAGTGGCTTCTTTTACATTCTGCCTGTAGGCTTACAACCATACTCTAATTCGACTAACTCTCTACTCTTCTTTCTTGTTTCCTTTTCAATACATCATTAACAGTTTCTTTTACAGTTCGAGGAACTGTTCCTCAATTATGAAACAGTTGCTCAACAGTTTCTTCAAACAGTTCTTAACTAATCCTAACTTAATATGTTTGCCTAATTTAAGAACTAACAATGGTTGAGTCAGCCTTAATTTTAAATGAAACAAAATAAAACAGAAACAAAAATATTTCCTAGCTGTCGCCTCTTCATTCGGATGCTCCTGCATCAGGTTGCACTAGTATTATAGGGAGCTAACACACAACCACCTTGAAATGGATACATTGATCTCTCTATCTTTAATAAAGTTTTTTGAATGCCATCCTCATAATCAAATAATTCTTCATCATTGGTCCAATGATGCTTATCTAGGCTACAATAGGATGTGAGTTGTACAACAAATCCTTTTGCCTATAACACCTTTGAACTAGCATGCTTCCTATTGGTAACTCCTTCCCCTTTCACGTCCTCTCCCTTTATATCACATAGTATGTATGTGTTCCAGTCAAACCTCATAGACGCTTCACCCAATTAGTGGGTGGAAATCGTAGTAAACTCGTCTGCATAAACTAACACATACCACCTAAGGGGAATTCAAATGAAACATATGTTAGCAAACGCTACCCAAATTCCTAAAGGAATTAATAACAACCGTCCCACCATGAGTGTGTGTTGCCACAAAAATATTTTCTTGCTAAAAAATGTTCATAATTGTTATTACTAAAAAAATGGAAAATATTTTTTATCTTCGTATTATCAAATACATTTTATTCAAATCTATTTAATATTATTTACATTTTATTCCAACCTATTTAATATTTTAAATTTTCATTGAAATTCTTTGATTCATGTTTCATAGTGTAACCTAATATCTAGACTAACTAAATAATGTTTCATTTTTGTTCAAATTTGAAGTTGAACATACTTAATTCAAACTTAAAATAAGATTTTTACTCCATAAAATTTTCCTATATGTAATATTTAAATTTAAAATTCGTACTTAATTTTTTTTTTTTTTTAAATTCGTACTTAAAAAAACTTCCATTACTCAATATTTGTATTTCATTACTCGAAATTTATATTCATCTATTTTCCTATATATAATATTTATTTTAATTTAAAACTGGTTAAAAAACTTATGTTTTGTATTCCTTTATTATTTTTATTAGATTTTGATTAAAAAAGCTAAAATCAAATTTTTTTTTAATATAATTTTACTCATTAACATTAACTTAAAACCGTAGTTATAAGTAGAATCTTTTACAAATCTTTATTTGTTATACAGATCCATCACCTTAATTTTTAAGAATATTGTGTTCAACCTATTGATAACATTATTTTTCAAAAATATTAGGTTATATGTCTCCATGAAATGTTAATTGGTCATGTACTATGAACATATTGATAACATTATTTTTCAAGAATATTAGGTTATATGTCTCTATGAATTATTAATTGGTCATGTACGGTGGATATATAATTTTTTATATATGGTTCATGGTCCCCAAAGATTAATGACTACTAGATTCACGAAATATTTATACTAAACAGATCTATTCGAAAAGATCACTTTATTTTTCATGAATATTAAGTTATATGTCTCTATGAATTGTTAATTGGTTGTGGATATATACTTGAGTTAAAAATGTTTCCTTACTATAATTAAAAAATAAAATCTTTATTTCATATTAAATAAATAATATATTTAATGGTATAATATATATGTAAGTATAATATATATTTGTACTAGGCATATCTATTCGAAAAGATCACTTCTTGCTAGCTCAACCACATAGCCTAGCCTCAAGATTGTTTAGAGAATTGAACCCGTGACCTCACAATAGCAGAGACACTTTAACAATGAGGACTTGACCAACTAAGCTAACCCTCAGAATTGCTCTCAAGCACATAATAACAAGGAATGCATGTTAAAACATTACATAGATATGCTTTGCATGTAAAAGATGTTAAATGAAAGAAAATGGTGTGACTAGTAAAGCTTGTAGGAGTTATTGATAGGGTGTATAAACTAAATTTTTAGGGGATTTACACTCTATTTCTAAGAAACCCAAACCCATAAAGACATATTCTACAAGAGGAGGATGAAGAGGAAGATAATGAGATATTCAAGGTTTTAAAAGAGCAAAATTGTAAAATATAATAAATTAGAAAGCAAGGATTAATTGAGAAACATTGCACATCAATTAAAAAAAAAAATTGATTGTGCAAAGTATATGAAGGGTAAAAAAATGATGAAATTGACCAAGCCTACAAAAGGTAATGAAAAAACAATTCATTTACAAATGACATGGCTTAAAATACAAAAACACACCAACATGTTACATTTAAGTAAACCCCAATAAAAAAGCATATTAAGTTAGAAACCTACACCAAACCCCAATAAAAATAAAAAAGCATATTAAGTTAGAAACCTACACCAAAAAAACTATATAAGATGGTCAAACTAATCAAGAGGATTGTGAGAACCTAACAAATATGAGTATATGAGTATAGATAAATGAAATCTTTGTCTTGTATGAGGGAGGTATAAGAGTCAAATCTCTCTCAAGTTAAAATAGATATAAGAGTTGCAAAAGCGTATTGTTTTTAAAACACACTTTAAAGGATGCCCAACAAGAGTAATATCAAATTTTATAATTGTGTTAAGGTATGACGCATGAGAAAAGATAAAGATGATGAAAAAAATGTTAGTACATATGAATATTTATGAACGATGAGTATAATTTATTAAGGTGTAATTATGAATTAATTTATTAAGGTGTAATTATGAATTTTTAGCTTGAGTCTCTAAGCTCTTAGATGCTTCCAAACTGCTTTTGAGGATACCATTTTGATTTCAAAGAGGGACAAGTCTGTAGTAAGATTGCAAGGAGACATAAGTGACCAAAACTAGTGTATGCAAAGAGAGACAACTCTGAAGAGAAATTGCAAAGAGAAATAAGTGACGAGAGTAGTGTAAGCAAGGAGATATAAAACAGAGAAGTTAATTAGTTTTTGTTTTTTTTCTAAATTACAATGAAATACCATAAACAAGAACTATAAATATGTAAAACATTTTTCACTTAATAGAAAGAAGTGTTCTGGTTTTTTCTTTGAAAAAAAATAACAAGAGTTATAAAACCACACAGGAGTTGGTTCTCAATAAAAGTTTCAGGGAATAGAGTTTCAGGGGATAAAGTAAGAGGGTTATCACTAAAGAGCAAATAAAAAAATAAAAACATGACCGATTTGAGAGGGAAATGAATTATTATAAATTTTTGAGAAAGAGAAAACTTGAATTAAATTGGAAAAGTTAACTAGAAATCTAGTTGGAACGGGATGAACATAAGCCAATGTGAAAGAATGTCATCATGCATTGCAGTGATCATAATCTTATCCGAAATAGATTGATTGCTGAATTTTATTAAAGTGCAATGTGAATGAAACATATAAATAAATCAACATGAATTTAAATTAATGACAAACAGATTTGTTTTATCACCCGACAAAGATTGACACGTATCAATGTTTTTAATAATTCCAAGCCTATTCCGTTATGATAAATGCAGATACAAACATATAGAATGCGTGTTATTGTCTTTCTCTGTACCTGCTCCAGGTCCATGGATTTTACAGAAGAACAGAGCAGGTCCTTGGATTTTACAGAAGAACAGTTGCTGCTTGTAACAGTATCGAAAACCAAAAGTCAAGCGTAGCGACTCCACTGGGGATCGAACCCAGAATCTCTGGTTTCGTAGACCAGCGCCTTATCCATTGGGCCATGGAGTCACGTTTCGACTGAATTGTCTATTCAGCTTTATTTCAAGATATTCTATCTCCGCTGAATGTTTCATCAAATCCGTACATACAACATGATCTAGTGATCGAGAGGGTGAGGAACACACCCCCGTGCCGAATAAAGGGTATTCGTTAATTTTCCAATGGATGGTTGGGAATAACAATTATATATAAAAGTAAAATATATTATATATATAGTTTTTATATTTTTCAATTTTGAAAAGTTTGATTAATTAAAAAATGGATTGTCATTTTATCATTGGTTTTTGGGAAATGAACAAAAATGCAGTTTAGCTTTTACACATTAAAGTGTAATTATTTTCAATTGGTTCCAATTATGATTATTTGCAAGTGATGTACTTGTTTCTATACTAGCTTTTCTTTCTCATCTTCCTCTTTTCTTTTTCTTTTTTGTTTTTGTTAAAGATTACTATCCTAAAAATCATTTTCTTTTTAATAAGTTTTGTATATTTTTATAACATTGTAGAAAATCATTACAAAACATTTGTGATATAGATACATGTACTATATGAAGTGACTATATTCATCTTTTAGATTAAGAAGGTGATTGATTAAGAATTTGGTCAAAATTTATTACCTAATTTTACTCACTCCTATCTAATTGTTTTCACCATGTTTGAGGTAGGATGGTGGAAGAACTATACTTGAATAGCTATTAGACAACTATGCACAATATGTATAAGTTAAGACAACACTAAAAGTGAGAAGAATGAGAGCAATAACCATGAGGATCAACCTTTTGAGATGTTACATTTTCTAATTTTTTGGCATGGAGGCTTTGCTTCTTGTGATGTTCACATTGAAAAGACAATAGTTAAATCACCATAAGCCCAAATGAAAATCTATTATATAAAACCCATATTTTGAGTTGTAACTTGTATAGCCTCAATTTTAGATTCAATGTATTACAAAAATAATGGATGGAAAAAGTGATCATGTGTCTAATCATTAATGCCCATTATCAAAATTGAAGATACATGTTTAGAATTTCCCCACAATCTGCCCCAAACATCTAAAAAATATGTATGGAACATTCCTTAAATCTATTTGCAACCACTTGGGGATGGCCAATGAGTCCCTAACTCCTCGGTGAAGTCCTTGGTAGTTTAGGGATGTTTCCTAAGGTTCTCCAAGTCCTCAAAATGCTAGAGCACTAGGTGTGAGTTATTCTAACAAGGGATGGGTCCCTATGCAACATAGGGAAAAAGATACCAAAGTGAATTTATTTTCCATTGTTTTGATTTTCTAATTTGTTTTAAGTCCGACTAGTAGTCACAATATGTAAAGATGCACCTAGTTAAAGATATTGGAGGCTACTCCAATCCAATCCAACCATATTCAACTGAGCATTTCCAAATTGCCTTATGATTTTGAAGGGTTCACTCTTACGATGATTTTCAATCTACCTATTCCTCTTTTGAGATGGTCTCCAAAGTTCCAAGGATGGTTTGGAAACCTACCATTACCTTTTGAAATGGTTTCCCAACTCATTTTCACTTATGGTTTTCCAATAGCTATTCATTCCCCATAATATAATTCCTTAACCTACCATGGTTATACCTTATTCTTTCCCGTTCAACCTTCATGATCATATCTCAAGCAGTATTTATATCTAATAATAATTCGTTACCTCCATTATAGAACTTTGTCTATTGGTGCCTCTACACATACACCCCATCCATATCCTCAATAAACATCTAATGCAATCATCCATGCAAGAAGCCCTATTCTATTCTCAAGGTTATTCCCATGAGTATGCACAAATCAACAATGCATGGAAGAATATTTAACAAAGTATGGTTAAACATCAACAAAACAAAACATAGTAATATATGAGAGATATACATATACTCATTACTTGAATTCATAGTAAATAAAATTCTCATATATATTGAAACATTATCTTTGTCACTCTTTTTTCTCCTATAGGTTTCAACCTCATCCTTCAATATTTTAGGGTTACTTGGCTCACTTCAACAAATTTGCAACATGTAAACTTTCCCTCAATTCTTTTCTCAAGAGCCAACCTTCACCTCATCCACCATCTTAAAGCGCTTCTCTACCACTTCGAAGCCAACCTCATCATCTACAAACAAACAAACGTATGAGCCTACATTGTTTTCCTTTGCTCATCCTTCAATGCTCCATTTTCCTCCACCTCTTATACTTTCTCATTTGTTGTAAACTACCTCAACTACCACATGATAATCATCGTCCTCACCCTAATCTTGTCATGTATCAATCTCTTCCTTAATAACTCTTCGACTTCCCATGCACACGTCTTTGTTGTTGAGATTGCAACAAGATTATGGAGCTTAGTGAAAAGAGTCGCCTTCATTAAGTGGGCCCGTAGGCAAATTATGGCGCAAGTTCTATTTTTGATCCCAGCAGGGATGATCACAGTATGGGTGATCACAGTATGAGTGATCACAGTGTGGGTGACCAAAGTGTGGGTGACCACAGTGTGGGTGATCACAGTATGAGTGATCAAAGTCTATTTTTAGACTGGCTGTCAAAAATAGAAAAGTCAAAATATTATTGTCTCATAATAATATTTGGACTATAAACTTGATCTTATTCTCTTGGAGCACTTCAGTTTGAGCTACAGATGTGGCCCATGCAGCTGTCAGAAGGAAGTACGCTTTTCTTATGAGTCAGTTGAGTTGTTGCATGCATGACTTCAGTTAGAACTCAATCAGTTGAGTTTGGTGGAGTTGATTGTGGAGTTGATGGAGTGTGTGTTCAGTTTGACTTGGTTAAACTAGTTGTAGTTAGTCTAACTGCAAATAGACTAATGATGAGTTGTTAAACTAATTATTAACTCATAATACAACTATCGAATACATCAGTTAACTCAGTTGCATGTCAGTGCATGTTCAGTTCAGCAGGGACAGGTGTTAGAGGATCAGATTGCTATCAGTTGTGACTATAGTTGTGCATGATGATTTGCACAATTAAGGGATTGAGTATGCCAATGAGTTTGCTCATGTATTTGCCCAGTATTGTAGCCTCTGCTCACGTCTAACACAGTGTGAGTGATTCTTTGCAAGTGAAATACGAGTTTGGTAAACCATTCTCATCAGTTCTTGAGCAGGTATTGAGCTAGAGAGGCAGGCAAGCAGTGGAATAGATTTGGAGATCAGATCTTAGCTGTATTGTGTGTAACAGGTGGAGCTGGTACTGGATTGCTTGTGATAAGCATTGTACTTTGTAATGTTACATGGTCTCAACCATTAATATACAGATAGTTGGGGTTTTTAGCGAGATGCTTTCCCCGGGTTACATACTGTGTTAATGTGTGAATGCTCTTGATGTTTTATTGTTATTGATGCTTATATATTGATGATCAACGTAGAGGAGCTTATGTATTGTGTATGTATTCCGCAATAGTACATGATCATGATAATCTCTGTTGAATATGTGTTAAATTATTCAAAATTTCTACATGGTATCGGAGCGAGCTAGATAATTGTAGAAAAAGTTTCTACATGGTATCGAAGTTGTTGATGATCAGATCTACTATTCAGGAAGTGTTTACATTCTATTTCTTCAGGCAGAGTCTGTAATCGGGCCAGGTAGCCTTTGGATTCATCCTTCCTTTGGAAGGTGAGATATCCGGTGAATGCCCATACAATTAATCTCTGTACGAGAAATATTGTGTTCTCACGAATCTTAGATCCGAGGCAGTTGAGTTGGTTGCTGGTGGAATTCGAATTTGCAGCAGTGTTTTCTTGGTGACAACGCAACAATGTCTTTCAACGGATTGTGATTGGAGTATGCTCTTGAGGGCAGCTCAAACTATATTGCATGGAAGGACATGATGGAGGTAGTATTGGATGATAACGGGCTGAAGGAGTTCATAGAGACGGATGTCCCAAAGCCTACTGATGCTACTCAAGCTGATGCTTGGCAAAAGAAGACCGCAAAATGTCAAAGGATTCTGTTAGAGGGCGTGAAGGATCACATTGTGTCCAGCCTCCATGGAAAGGCTACTCCATATTTGATGTGGAAATCATTAACAGAACTATTCCAAAGCAAGAGCGATCAGAGGAAGTTGGCGCTCAAAGATAAACTCAGAAACATCAAATGCGAGAAGGGTGATAGTATACCCAAGTATCTCACGAAGTTCACTCAGTGTCGAGATGAGATGGGAAGTGTGGGGGTTACTGTTGATGATGAGGACTTGGTGAGCTTGGCTCTCCTTGGTCTTCCGAAGAGTTGGCATTCCTATCAGGACTCTGTCAATGGTCGGGAGAAATTGCCAGGATGGGAAAGACTATGGTCAGATCTTGTGCAGGAGGAGATCAGGTGGAGTAACAGGGACGGATCTTCGTCAAAGGGAGTTGATGAAGAGAATTGTGCTTTGGCTGCCAAAGCAAAGAAAGGGAAGAGCAAGAAAGCTTCTCAGTCTGGTGCGAAAGGTAAGAAGCAGGATATGTCCAAAGTGAAGTGTTTTCACTGTCACCAGCACGGGCACTATGCCACTAATTGTCCGTAAAAGAAGAAGAACAAGCAGGGTGTTGGATCTTCAGCAGGAGAGGCTCTAGCCTCACAGTTTGAGCTTGATTTTTCATTGATCGCATGCTTGGTTTCAAGTGTGATGGGATCGGTGTGGTTCTTGGACAGTGGTGCGTCTTTTCACATGACGGGAGATAGAGATTTGTTCTCTGATTTGGAGGACAAAGATCTTGGAGTGCACATCAAGATGGGCGATGATGGTAGATACAGTGAGACCGGTATCGGTACCATTTCCTTTGAGAGGGAGTCTGGTAAACCCTTCGTATTGAAGGAAGTCATGCATGTTCCAGGATTGAAGAAGAATCTCATCTCAGTGGCGATGTTAGAAGACAAGGGGTATGATGTTGTTTTCAGCGATGGAAAGGCTTTCCTGCGCAGCAAGACAACTGGTGAGACCCGGAAGATAGGGGTTCGAGTGAGGAACCTTTATCAGTTGCATGTAGATGGATGCGCAACAATGGCGGGCAAGGCAGAAGGATTGGTGAGCCGGGATGATGGCGAGTTGTGGCACAGGAGATTGGGTCACCTTCACCATGGAGCCTTGAAGATACTGCAGCAGATCACTACAGGGCTTCCTAAAGGCACACTTGCGTAGTCAGATCAGTGCAAGGGGTGTACTTTGGGGAAGTTTGTGAAAGCCACCTTTCACGAGAAGGATAGTCGTGCCACGACGATCCTTGAGAGAATTCACACAGACGTGTGTGGACCTTTCTCAGTTGCTTCGACAGCAAAACACAGGTATTATGTGATTTTTGCTGATGATTTCTCTCGTAAGTGTTGGATCTTCTTCATGCAGAAGAAGAGCGAGACATATTCAAAGTTCTGTGAATTCAAAGCACTGGTCGAGAAGGAGTCGGGGAAGAAGGTGAAGGCTATTAGAAGCGATAATGGTGGTGAATACATCTCGGACGAGTTCAAGGATTTCTGCAAGGCAGAAGGGATTCGTAGAGAGCTCATAGCTCCCCATAACCCACAGCAGAACCGGGTAGTTGAGCGGAAGAACAGAACGATTGTGGGTGTTGCACGGGCAATGTTGCATGATCAGGGCCTACCCCTTCACTTATGGGTGGAGGCATGCAATACAGCAGTTTATGTGCAGAACCGTTGTCCTCATAGGATACTTGGCATGAGTACACCCGAGGAGACTTATTCTGGTAAGAAGCCCGATCTTTCTCATCTGAGGATTTTTGGTGCTAACATTTACATGCATGTGACGAAGGATGCCAGGAAGAAGTTGGAACCGACTGCAGAGGTTGGGATATTCGTGGGGTACACTGATACGCCCCACAACTATCGTGTGTATTTGCTAGACAGTGGTAAAACTGTTGTGCGACAGGATATAAAATTTTAGGAGGAGAAAGCCATGAAGTGTTCGCTTGAGAGGGAGCTACACTTGCATGCAGATGAGGAGCTATTAGTTCCTAAGGATGAGCTTCAGGACATGGATCAGCCACAGGATGAGGTTCATGGAGTGGAAGAGACCACTCATGCAGTGTGAACCATCAGAGGGCGAAAGCGCTTGACTGAAGCTGAGCGACTGGCTCAAGATGCAGAGAAAGTTGTAGGACCACCTACAGCCCAACGTAGGCAGAGACAGTCACCTGATCGGTACACTGGATACATGGCTCTGATGAGCAAGTGTGTTGTGACTGAGCCATCCTCCTTCGAGGAAGTTGTGGAGGATCCTGCATGGGTAGACGCCATGGTGGAAGAGTATGATTCTATTGTCAGAAACAGTGCATGGGAGATTGTTCCTAAACTGGAAGGGAAATCAGTGGTGGGTTCGAGATGGATCTACAAGGTCAAGCAGGCAACTGACGGGAGTGTGGAGAAGTACAAGGCAAGATTTGTTGCTCGAGGCTTTTCACAGATAGAGGGGATCGATTATGAGGAGACCTTTGCACTTGTCGCAAGGTATTCTTCCATACAGACGATTCTTGCTCTCTCAGCGTAGATGGGATGGCATATTCATCAGATGGATGTGAAGACTGCGTTCCTCAATGGAGTCATTGAGGAGGAGGTGTACATTGAGCAGCCCAAAGGCTTTGAGGTCTTCAGCAGCGAGTCGTGTGTGTGCAGGCTCAAGAGAGCGATGTACGGGTTGAAGCAAGCACCACGTGCTTGGTACACACGGATAGACAACTATTCACAGGACTTGGATTCTCCAAGAATGAGGCGGATCCTAACCTATACCAGATTGTGGTGGAGGGTAAGTTGGTTATCATTGTACTGTATGTTGATGATTTGATTCTAACGGGTGATGAGCTGTTGATACTGTCATGCAAGAAGGATCTTGCTACAGAGTTTGAGATGAAGGATTTGGGCCTCCTTCACTATTTCCTAGGATTGGAAATATGGCAGCGCAGTGGTGGACTGTTTGTTTCTCAGGGCGAGTATGCTCGGGAGATACTGGAGGAGTTCAACATGCATGGCTGCAAGCCTGTTGATACTCCTCTTCCTGGAGGTTGGAGGAAGGAGGATGCCACTTCGGGAGAAGAAGTGGATGCCATTGTTTATCGACAGTTGGTGGGGTCACTGATGTATTTGGTCAATACACGACCCGATATATGCTATGCAGTTAACCAGCTTTCACAAGCTATGGTTAAGCCTACCAAGATCTTCTAGAAGCGGGCAAGCATGTATTGCGCTACTTGAGAGGCACATCGGGATATGGTTTGTGGTACAAACAGGAGGATGAGGTGAAGCTATGTGGCTTCACGGATGCAGATTGGGCAGGGAGCCCAACGAACAAAAAGAGCACATCAGGAGGGGTCTTCAATATTGGATCGACAGCAGTTTCTTGGTACAGCAGGAAGCAGAGATCCGTGGCACTCAGTTTAGCGGAGGCCGAGTATATGGTAGCAAGTTTGGCTGCATGCGAGGCTATATGGATGAGGAAGATCCTGGTTGGTTTGTTCGGTTCTCATTTGGATCCTACTGTGATTTACTGTGATAACCAGAGTTGCATTAAATGCTCGGCTAATCCTATATTTCATGATAGATCTAAGCATATTGACATCAGGTACCATCATATCAGAGATTGTGTGCAGCGGAGGATCATGTTGCTTTCATACATTCCAACGGAGGATTAGGATGCTGATATTCTGACGAAGGCTCTCACCAGGAGCAAATTCGAGTACCACCGAGGCAGGATAGGGGTTGCTGATAATCCATATCTTGTCGAGAGGGAGTGTTGAGATTGCAACAAGATGATGGAGCTTAGTGAAAAGAGTCGCCTTCACTAAGTGGGCCCGTAGGCAAATTATGGCGCAAGTTCTATTTTTGATCCCAGCAGGGATGATCACAGTATGGGTGATCACAGTATGAGTGATCACAGTGTGGGTGACCACAGTGTGGGTGATCACAGTATGAGTGATCAAAGTCTATTTTTAGACTGGCTGTCAAAAATAGAAAAGTCAAATATTATTGTCTCATAATAATATTTGGACTATAAACTTGATCTTATTCTCTTGGAGCACTTCAGTTTGAGCTACAGATGTGGCCCATGCAGCTGTCAGAAGGAAGTACGCTTTTCTTATGAGTCAATTGAGTTGTTGCATGCATGACTTCAGTTAGAACTCAATCAGTTGAGTTTGGTGGAGTTGATTGTGGAGTTGATGGAGTTGTGTTCAGTTTGACTTGGTTAAACTAGTTGTAGTTAGTCTAACTGCAAATAGACTAATGATGAGTTGTTAAACTAATTATTAACTCATAATACAACTATAGAATACATCAGTTAACTCAGTTTCATGTCAGTGCATGTTCAGTTCAGCAGGGACAGGTGTTAGAGGATCAGATTGCTATCAGTTGTGACTATAGTTGTGCATGATGATTTGCACAATCAAGGGATTGAGTATGCCAATGAGTTTGCTCATGTATTTGCCCAGTATTGTAGCCTCTGCTCATGTCTAACACAGTGTGAGTGATTCTTTGCAGGTGAAATACGAGTTTGGTAAACCATTCTCATCAGTTCTTGCGCAGGTATTGAGCTGGAGAGGCAGGCAAGCAGTGGAATAGATTTGGAGATCAGATCTTAGCTGTATTGTGTGTAACAGGTGGAGCTGGTATTGGATTGCTTGTGATAAGCATTGTACTTTGTAATGTTACATGGTCTCAATCATTAATATACAGATAGTTGGGGTTTTCAGCGAGATGCTTTCCCCGGGTTACATACTGTGTTAATGTGTGAATGCTCTTGATGTTTTATTGTTATTGATGCTGCTATATTGATGATCAACGTAGAGGAGCTTATGTATTGTGTATGTATTCCACAATAGTACATGATCAGGATAATCTCTGTTGAATATGTGTTAAATTATTCAAAATTTCTACATTTGTATAATTCAGGCATACCAAGCTTATCCTTACACTATACTCCATCTTTATCTTCTACGTATTCTAGTTTTGTTACATGTTACTTTATGCCTCACTCATAGATACTCCTACATCACCATATCTAGGTATTTATTATATTCATATTTGTTCGCTTATCTATTACCACCTTATATCTTTCCTTGATTTCATATTAATCTTCAACCTTTTCCAATATTGTTGAATGGCAAGGGTGTTACCACTACATCTTCAAGATATTTTGATTCATATTATACTTCATAGATGTATAACCATTTAGCTACCCATTATCAAATTTTACCTTTGACAAAGCCTTTTCCTTATTTACTTAATTTAGATCAAATTTTACCTTTGACATAGCCTTTTCCTTATTTACTTAATTTAGAGAAGCTTCTAGCCGATACATTGTTACATTTTGTTGATGATTTTGCTTGAGCATGTCATGAATGAACTCATTGCAGTATTATCTACTTATAGTGATTCCTTGTAATGAAGCTCTTTGATATTTCCATTACCTTTGGTAGAGATGTATTTGTCAATGCAATAAGTTATAGTTTCATTTCTCCATAACAAGACTTAGTTTAGTTATATGAAACTAACATGAGACTTTACTTACCATGATACTATAACCTTTGTTTGATGACATTAGTAGGCATCATCAAGTTATTCATTTGCATAAAAGTGTACTTGAGTTATTAATATTTTATTAGTTTAATTAAACCTCTAATCTATTTGGAAGAAGGTACACATTTTACAAATTTGAAAATTTTCAATTCGCCATTATTGGAATTTTTCCATACAATCTTTGTCAAAATTATAATTTTGGATTTAATACAATTGTTATTTTTAATGCCAAAATAAATTCAACACCCTTGAATACCCAAATTGCAACCAAATTATATAATGTAACATTTAATATTTACAATTCTATCCATTTAAAGTAATTCTTACCAAATTTCAAATTAAAGATAATAGATTTTCCTTCACCTTATTTTAAATGATTGGAAAAAGAAACATTCATAAAACATTGAGGCTACAACTTTATTATGTTCATCATACAACACACAACCATGTATTGCAAAGAAAAATTCCATCCAATCAAGTTTTTGAAATATATAACATATTTTTAATTCCTATTAAAAATGTATTCATATTATTATTACTATCCAATTTAAAGGTCGTATTATTACTATCCAATTTAAAGGTTGAAGGCCAACCAGACACCAAATTATTACTATTACTATTATCCAATTTTAAGGTGGAAGGCCAAGCGAGACACCAAATTATTACTATTACTATTATCCAATTTTAAGGTGGAAGGCCAAGCGAGACACCAAATTATTACTATTATCCAATTTTAAGGTTGAAGGCCAGCCAAACACCAAATTATTATTATTATCCAATTTTAAGGTTGAAGGACACTGTTATCACCCCAAGAAACTCTCCTAGGTTGTATATCAAAGATGCTCGGAAACATTACAAACTCAACAAAAAGTTGGATAAATTGGTGGATGAATGAAACAAATGCTGCATATTCAAGCCAGATAACCACTTCTATTGTGCTTGACCCCAGACATGGGTGAACACCCCCAGACTACAAGGCTTTTAACCACCAACTACTCACAGTTTGAGGATAAGGTGATAATGGAGAAGACTGACCACACCAGCGGGTGCACAGGACCCTGTGATGGCCGGCTGCAACCAGTTAGAAGGTCTGTAAATCTGTTTTCTAATACACAGACAGGACGACAGTTTTCTGGCATTAAAATAACAGAAACCTGCAAACAAATTCAATGATACATGCTAAATCCTAACACAGAGGTGGGATGACAACCCCTCTAATGCTAAACATTAACAGTACATGAATAACCGCAAAACAGGCACAACCTGGAACAAGAAGAAGAAGTGAAAAGTGAGCAATTAACAGCAAAAGAAGCTTGTATTAGCTGGAAATGAAGACCAGAAGCTGTAGGTTACACAATAGTTACAGTCTCCAAAAGTTGAAGCTTACAACAAAATAACACTCATCCAACCCTCATCAACCTATTACATTCTGTCCTCTAGATATATATAGAGGTTGATTACAAAATATCTCTGCTACCAAGCGTGTAGGGGTCATAATGGACCACCAACCACATTTACATTCAAATATGGGTCGTTGCTGCAATTTCACTGCTTCAATGGATGATCTAGACCTTCTCTGGCATTCTGTGGTCCTTCTCGGGCAGATGCAGTAAAATATGAATGAAACCATAAACTTTGACTACTTTTAACTGCTCGAGGTAGTCCTATTTGTCCTCGACCATGTTGCTAATTGATTGCAGTTGTTGAGGCTTTCACTGTGCAGGTACAGGTAATTAATCGCTTGCTTTCTCCTTTGGGAGCTCAAGATAGTTGGAGGAATGAAGATTTCGGGGTGGAGGCGTGCACAGGAGGAGAACAATCAACCGTCGGATCGCGTGGATCGATGGCGGGAAAAGCTTTGCATAAGCTATCGGAGAGGAAGCAGGAATCAAATATGGGCCGTCAGATCGCGAGGATGAATGGTGGAGATTAGATCCTGGAGGCTATCAGGAGGTGACAAAGAGGATGCAATGAGGGTCGTCGGATCTGGACTCGGCAGATCCGACGGTGATGAAGAAGCACAGTCATTAACGGGCGGGAGGACCGTTTTGGGAGGCAGGCGTATTCCCGGCATCGCCTTCTGGGGCTTGGTGGTTTCTGTATAAACTACTGCGATCCAACAATAAAACGCCGCGTGGAAGCCCGTAACCGCCGCCCCCACGAGTTAACGCATGCGCGGCTTGCGGGATGAGGGCTTGCGACTACCTCGGATCTCCGATGGACGGTCAGATGGAGGAGAACATGCACAGGGTTTAACTTGTGGGCTAGGGCGACGAGGACCATTAGATCCTAGCGATCAATGGTGGAGAATAGATCGATGTTTGACAGATGCAATGAAACAATGAAGACTGTTAGATCTAAATGATCAATGGTGGAGAATTAAAAACAACAGAGGGCCATTATGGCGCGGGTTCATGTGTTAAGCACCCAGGAGTTAAAGCCAACGGGTTATAATGGATTAAGAGGTTAATGCCAGGGAATAAATGAAGAATATATTTAAACGAGGTTTAAACTAGGATCAGGGTTTTTAAAGCATTTTAGGAGGAAATCAGAGATGAAGGGGTTATGAGGGAGAATAAGGAGAATGAAGGGGAAGAAGAAATCCATTGCTGCGAACCTCTTGAAAGCACCACCAGCACTGCCAAACCTGCTTTTTGCCCATCAAATGCTGCAAATTGTAGCAGAGCTAACACTGGCTCCTTCTGGGGATGAGATCCTCCCTGTGAGGTCTCAAGAACCTACAGACCAATGCCTTCATACAAAACTCAGCTTTGAAAACATTGCCTAGTATCCATTGGGCATGGATTCAAACTAAGCATATACTAAAAACTGAACAAGAAACTGCTTACAATCATTAAAACCTAAAAAACTTAAACTTCAAAAATTTCCCATTTGCTGAGCCACCAAAATTGCTGCCTGTCATCCAGTTCATCATAGATCAGCAAGACAGGATTTATTTGATCCTCCACCTCAAACAGTTTAGGACTTTTGAGCTTCACAGGCAGATATGGATCAAATTTCATTTCCCTTCTGTGTATTTTCCTCCTTGGATGTTCTTTAGAGGAGCCTTTGTACACCTGTTGAATAATCATGACTGCTGTGTACATGTCTGTGTCCTTTGTAGTCTGCACAACTAATATGAAAGATGCACCATTGTATTCTTGTGCAGGGGACACAAAGACATTTTCTACTCCTTCATCTTGCTCAGAACAATCCACATCCAAGGAGGAATTCCAAGACTGCGCATCTTCTTCCTATGTCATATGAAAAGCTACCCTTTCATGCTGTGTATAGGCCACCTGAGCAGGCTTTAGAAAATCAAAACCGAGGTGATCAGTCTCAGCCTTGAGCATTGAGCTATTTCCTGCCTCAGTGTTCAAGGGGCAACTGTGAGGGATTGTCATTTGATCAGACAGAGAAACAAAAGATGATGGGGAGCTTTCTTCTCCCTTCTTTATCACTGGACTGGGGATGATAGCAGGCTGGAAAATTGGCAGATCTGCATAGCCATGTGAAGATGTGTTGGCCTCAAGCTCAGATTCTTGGAGGAAGGGATCTGCTGCTGGCTGCCACTGCTGGTTAACTTGTTGTTCTGCAGCTACAACAAATTGCTGAGCAGTGCCTTTGGATATTGCTTTCTCATACGCAGCCCTTGTTAAGAAAGGAGCACCTTCCAAAACATGGACCTCCTCCTCATGCTGCACTTCTTCCATGACTATATTTTGACAAAGGGTCTTCACCCTTTGATATTCGTTTGCATCTCTACTTCTCTGCAAATTCTGCAAATACTCATGTGTTCCACTACATGGATTTGAAGTTGGAAAAGAAATGGAACAATGAGCTCCTGCTTCTTCAAAATGCTTCTCAGCCTTTAGCTTGGAAACTTCAGAGGTCAAAAATTCAATCATCCTAGCCAACTCATCAATTTCAGAATCATAGGATGATGAGGATTCACCTCCCTGACTTCTCCTCTCGGCATCACCTTCAACTCTCTCTGCAGCAATGATGTTTGCTTCTACTTCAAAGGCTGCAACTTGCATATCAGCGAAAGAAGTGCATCTTCTTTCTCTTAACAACAGGCAGAATTGAGAATCGAAAGCATTAACATAAATGAGCATAACAGAAGCCGTGGTAGGTCTTACTTTAGTTGGCATTCTGCTATACATATGATTAAATCTGATGTTAAATTCAGACAACAGCTCACCATCCTCTCTCTGCAAGTTCCCAAATTCATCATAATAAAAGAGTAGATCTTTATTATTTCCCCAGTGCTTTAAAAACACATCATCTAGGACCTCAATGTTTGCAATAGACCTAGGGGGTAAATTTCTAAACCATTTTCTAGCTTCCCCATCTAGGCTTTGAACAAAAATCCTCATCCAGACATCCTCTTCATTGATATCCAGGTTATCAGCATAGCTATAAAAGGCTTTTAAATGCTCTTCAGCTGTTACTCCTTCTGCACCAGTAAACTTAGGCATAAACTCTTGATAATCTCCTGCAGGCATGTCATTCAAAGGGGTAGGCAAGACCAGGTGTCCATACCTAGCAGCAACTATTCGTTCTATCTTTGTGATGGGTTGCTGGCCTGCCATGACTGAGGTATACGAAAGGGGTACTGGTGGACTGAGTGGAATGAATCAATGAAAAGAATGACAGAAACAGAGGAATATGATGGACAATAGGGATGCTTCTTCTTTGAACATAGGTCTGAAAGGGAAATGAATAACAAAGGAGCTGTATGAATCCCTGAAGGTATTTCTACACTGGCAGAGATACATAAAAATTATTTAAGGCTTACCTGACCTTGATGCTCCTTACTGCAATATTTTCTTCTGCTGAATGATCTCCTCAGGATCAGGCACTGGTTCAGTAGATGATTTCTGAAGATATCTGCGAGCATGCTTCATCGGCTGCAATAGAACTTCAATGTGGAGTCACCAAAAGACAGTCTTCCTCTAGTGGAGTCACTAAATAGATGATTACAACAAAAACTGTGCCCAGACCTTGTCTATTATCAAAATCTGGAACTGTGTCGTTCTCCCATGGAAGTTGAGCTTCGATTCTCCTTTCCCCGGCAACGACGCCAATTAATGTTATCACCCCAAGAAACTCTCCTAGGTTGTATATCAGAGATGCTCGGGAACATTACAAACTCAACAAAAAGTTGGATAAATTAGTGGATGAATGAAACAAATGCTACATATTCAAGCCAGATAACCACTTCTACTGTGCTTGACCCCAGACATGGGTGAACACCCCCAAACTACAAGGCTTTTAACAACCAACTACTCACAGTTTGAGGATAAGGTGATAATGGAGAAGACTGACCACACCAGCAGATGCACAGGACCCTATGATGGCCGACTGCAACCAGTTAGAAGGTCTGTAAATCTGTTTTCTAATACATAGACAGGATGACAGCTCTCTGGCATTAAAATAACAGAAACCTGCAAACAAATTCAATGATACATGCTAAATCCTAACACGGAGGTGGGATGAAAGCCCCTCTAAACATTAACAGTACATGAATAACTGCAAAACATGCACAACCTGGAACAAGAATAAGAAGTGAAAAGTGAGCAATTAACAGCAAAAGAAGCTTGTATTAGCTGGAAATGAAGACCAGAAGCTGCAGGTTACACAATAGTTACAGTTTCCAGAAGTTGAAGCTTACAACAAAATAACACTCATCCAACCCTCATCAACCTATTACATTCTGTCCTCTGGATATATATAGAGGCTGATTACAAAATATCTCTGCTATTAAGCGTGGAGAGGTCATAATGGACCACCAACCACATTTACATTCAGATATGGGTCGCTGCTACAATTTGACTGCTTTAATGGATGATCTAGACCTTCTCTGGCGTTCTGTGGTCCTTCTCAGGCAGATGCAGTAAAATATGAATGAAACCATAACCTTTGGCTGCTTTTCACTGCTCAAGGCAGTCTTATTTGTCCTCAGCCATGTTGCTGATTAATTGCAATTGTTGAGGCTTTAACTGTGCAGGTATAGGTAGCTGATCACTTGCTTTCTCCTTTGGGAGCTCAAGATAGTTGGAGGAATGAAGATTTCAGGGCGGAGGCGTGCACAGGGGGAGAACAATCAACAGTCAGATTGCGTGGATCGATGGTGGGAAAAGTTTTGCATAAGCTATTGGAGAGGAAGCAGGAATCAAATATGGGCTGTCGGATGCGAGGATGAACGACAGAGATTAGATCCTGGAGGCTATCGGGAGGTGACAAAGAGGATGCAATGAGGGCCATCGGATCTAGACTCGGTAGATCCGATGGTGATCGCATGCAGAAGAAGCATGGTCGTTAACGGGCGGGAGGACGGTTTTGGGAGGCGGGCGGTATTCCCCGCACCGCCTTCTGGGGCTCAGCGGTTTCCGTATAAACTACCGTGATTCAACAATAAAACGCCGCGTGGCAACCCGTAATCGCTGCCCCTGCGAGTTAATGCGTGCACAGCTTGCGAGATGAGGGCTTGCGACTACCGTCGTCTCCGATGGATGGTCAAATGGAGGAGAACACGCGCAGGGTTTAACTTGCGAGCTGGGGCGACGAGGACTGTTAGATCCTGGCGATCAATGGTGGAGAATAAATTGATGTTTGATGAATGCAATGAAACAATGAAGACCGTTAGATCTAAACGATCAACGATGGAGAATTAAAAAC
Organism: Pinus tabuliformis; assembly: GCA_031772625.1. NCBI lineage: Eukaryota > Viridiplantae > Streptophyta > Pinopsida > Pinales > Pinaceae > Pinus > Pinus tabuliformis. Next base: position 286,626,107 of record CM062809.1, on the reverse strand, counting down.
GACAGAGGGCCATTATGGCATGGGTTCATGTGTTAAGCACCCGGGAGTTAAAGCCAACGGGTTATAATGGATTAAGAGGTTAATGCCGAGGAATAAACGAAGAATATATTTAAACGAGGTTTAAACTGGGATTAGGGTTTTTAAAGAATTTTAGGAGGAAATTAGAGATGAAGGGGTTACGAGGGAGAATAAGGAGAATGAAGGGGAAGAATAAATCCGTTGCTGCAAACCTCTTGAAAGCACCACTAGCACCGCCAAACCTGCTTTTTGCCTATCAAATGCTGCAAACTATAGCAGAACTAACAGACACCAAATTATTACTATTACTATTATCCAATTTTAAGGTGGAAGACCAAGCAAGACACCAAATTATTACTATTATCCAATTTTAAGGTTGAAGGCCAGCCAAACACCAAATTATTATTACTATTATCTAATTTTAAGGTTGAAGGCTAGCCAAACACCAAAGTATTATTATTATCCAATTTTAAGGTCGAAGGCCAAGCCAAACACCAAATTATTATTACTATTATCTAATTTTAAGGTTGAAGGCCAGCCAGACACCAAATTATTATTATTATCCAATTTTAAGGTTGAAGGGCAAGCCAGACACCAAATTATTACTATTATCAAATTTTAAGGTTGAAGGTCAAGCCAGACACCAAATTGGTGTATAAGACCCGTGTATAAGACCCAAACCCCCTTCTTTGTGGGACAAGGGACCCACCTCCACGCAATGATTTGACTGCTATATTTACAAAAGCATACATACTCTACCCACTCTAAGTTTGAACATGTGACCTCTTAAGAAAAAACATATGGTCTTAACTGTTAGGCCCACTCAAACTGTATCATAACTAGTAGCAAGTTAGTTGAAATTTAAAATACATTTAAATGTGTATTTCTAACCCAAAAATAAAAACCATGTAGTAATACTTATAACAAAAAGGGGAATGCGATTTGGGGAATATTATTTTATTTAATGGACGAGGTTGGCTTAAAATCTTGTTCAAACCTGTAGTTACTGAATGTGTTATCACGAATGCAAAACTAATTCCATAACTAACCTGAATTACATAAGTCTAATTGAATTTGCCAAAGAGACCAAGAGAAGCACACCTGAAAGACAAATCACCATTATTAGAGCACGCTTAGGTCGAGCTTGAAGCATGGAAAAGACCTTAACTTGTTTAATTGTAATGCAGAAAAGTCATTAGTCCACGAAACCAAGTCTATGTTCACAAAACCTGCTCGTTACATGAACAGCGAGTGGAGACCCATTCCACTGTTAACTATCTGGGCTAGATGGAAATGGCGGAACCGGATGATTTTCAATTCCAAAAGGGATCTGATATTTACAGTTTTCGATTATATCTTTTGCTTTTATAATGCACTTGGCCTGCCACGACAATCCAAAGTCAGACAAGGAAGGCATCTTCAGCCCAAGGATGTCCCTGGATATCCTTGTGCTTTTTTTGACGGTGCTGCCCAGCACGGTACATGCGCCCGTGGAGTCTACATTATACTTGAGGACGGACAAAAATTGGACATCCATTGGAATGGGGGACCTGGAACTAACAATAAAGCAGAAATTATGGCACTGGCTGGACTCCTAACAATTTGTGACTTCCTTGGCTTCCAAAATCTTCATATATTTGGAGACTCAAAAATCATCATTGATCATGTGCAATCTAAACATATCATAAAAAATATACATCTCTCTGGATGGTTGAACAGGCTTGAGACATTGTGGAACATCAGGGAAGACTACACAATCTCCCACATTGCCAGGGATAAAAACAGGAGAGCTGATGCTTTATCAAAACAGGGACTATCAACGCCACAGGGCATATGGAGGATGCAAATTACAGTGGACAACATCTCCCATCAGATCCAAGAATTTTCCATGTCGGGTACATAGTTTTATTTTCAATGAAGTCCATCTGGTATGAATTTCTATTTCCCCTACTTTTTGAACTCTTATTTTTTGTTTTTTCCTTATATAATCTTGGCTCAAGGGACCGAATAGCTGAAATATCAATATGTGCACATAGCAATATATTTCTATATGACCTATATGTAGCAGATCTAAATGTCCTCTTTCCATATCTGAAGATCTTCATATGGATTTTGCTGTACATATTTGTTGGATGAATATAATACAACCATATAGTTTTTTTCCGTGCTGACAAAAAAAACCTGCTCGTTACCCTGAGATTGTCCAATAATGTAGGCTTAAATATAAAGCGTTGAAAGTGTGTTACAAAATTTGAAGGAAATGTTGTCAATAGAATAAACCGGCAACAATTAGCAGAACACTAAACTCTCCACTAGCTGCTACGGTTTCTAAGGAAATGTTGGCTAACTTGTCAGCATATTAGCTAACTTGGCTAACTAACCTACCTGACGCTCAATAATCTGTGTGTCTCTGCTGCTGCTATATGGGTTACATCCAATTGGTGTGAGATCCAAGTTCCTGATTTATGAGCCTGCAACGAAAAATAAATTGGAAGAAGGCTAGTGAACCAATGACCAAGACTTTCTCCCTCGCTTTGTAGGCTAAGATAAGGAACCATTGGAACCTACTCTGTTTTATTAATTTCCGATCATTCTAAAAACTGACTACTAGAATAATGTAGCATTCAAGATATTGAAAGAACAGAAAAATCCATCAACTAAACGAAATTGCTGCAACAAATTGCAAGTTATATTTAATCCCAAGTCAATTAAGGAAATGAATGTGTACATATGATCTCCATTACGTTACATGCGGATACACTAAAAACATACTTCTCCAGTGACAATAGAGCATTGTATGAATCATATTAAATATACAGTTAATGCAACAATTCTATGAAGCGTATCCGAAACAAGGCATTAATCACAGAAGGGCGGAAAGACTTTATAACTGATTAGAGAATTGGTGTGCGAAGTATGAGCATGGAGCTTGCATTGATCAGAAGTATAAGCAAGGAGATTGCGTTGATCAAGCTTTGTTGGTGAAAGGATTTACACATATTTTGTAATAAAGTACATTAAGTGAGAGCTACAAGTCTCTGCAAAAACATGTTGTGGCACTATTGTAAGGTGTGTTCATGCCTTGGTTTTTCTTTAGAGGTCAGGTTGTGCTCTTGATCCTGGGCATGTGTTACCATTTACCTTACATAGTGAATTTCCGACAAGTACTAGGAAAATATGAATAAAATATTTTTTTACTAGCAGCTAATATGCTGCCCAATTGGAAGCTCCACGACATATGTGTGAGATGGAAAAATAACCTAGGTAATTCAATAAATTAGTTCACCCTTCCCTCATAATTTGAAGTAGAAGACACCATAATCAAATTCACCATTAATACGCTGCTTCTATGTGCTTATGCATTAGCACAGAAAATCCTCAACACAACATAGTTACTTAATCCTTGGAACAACTTTAACAAAGAGAAAAACAACAACAAGTGAGTGGGACAAGGTGAAGGAAAGGATGTCAATGACCTTTGGAAATATGAATACTAATTGAAATTGTAAAACATGCATAATAATTGAAACTGTAAATTAAAAATTTAATGAAAACTAATAAAATAAATATTAAATCTAGTTTAAAAACATAAAAGTTGTAAGATAAACATGCTAGGCTTGCATGTGGCTTATGTGTTTTGGCCCCACTTAGCCAAGCATTATAGTAGAAAAGATTTCTATGACTTCGAAGATCAATTGCATAGCAAACTAAATTCAACACACCTTAATCTCCAAGTGGGTTTGGTTGAAACACCCCCAACTAATGTTTGCACAGAGGTTGAAGTAGTCTACTCAGTATCAGAAAGTAGTCAACTAAGTATAAAAAATCGTATGTCTAATCGTAAATAAAATAAAATTGGCATATGGCTTGGGTTTATAGTCTGGCTATTTTGGATCTTGAGAAAAGTTTGGGATCATGACTTCACGGTGCCTTTTAAGGCAATTCAGTTGATCCATGTTTTCCAGAGTTCTCAGTGAAAGGGGAGCAATTGACTTACCCACAAACATTTGACGGGTTAGAGGCAGTTTACGGGGTAATCACTGTAATCACTTGTATTCTAATTGTTGCTTTGTTGCATACAAATAGCTTAACTTGTTCTGGAATAGAAGAAAGTCATGTATATTTTAATTTATCTTGGAAAATTATTACAAATAGCCATATAAGCAAATTTGTTTCACTATATATTATAAAAATCTGGAAGATATGTTGCTTACATCCAAGCCTAGATAGAGGAAAGGTTCTTCATAATACCTCTTCAGTTCAGCATTGTGCTTCAAGCCCAAGCCAACAATTTCAGAAAACTTGGCATGAAATTGGGAAGCTTCACCACTACAATGTAATCAAATGGAAGCATTCTCTATATTACTAACTGATATTACCACATAAAACAACAAATATGAAGAAACCAAGACCATGCAAAGGAAATTTCATACGGTATACGAAATTACCAAGTTGATCAATGGCTCTATCCCAATTAACAAGAGAGTGTTCTTATGTGAGTCTCAAAAATTCCTCCATTCTCCAAGTCTTTGGCCAGATGAACAATTTTAAGGAACAAAGTAACAAGAATTTTTGCAATGCCAGGGGATAGAAAGTAATAGATACAAAGAAGGGTCTCTTGAAGCCCAATTATTTCATACGTACAGAAGTTATTCCCTCTTGTAAAAGGCATAGTTAGTTGGCTGAATCGAAAGGGATAAATAGGCGGTCTAAATATTGTATCTACCTCAATCTTACGGGCAATTATCTCTATGTGTATTATATATAGAGTCCATTGTGTAGTAGCCATCCCACATGCTTGCTTCTAATCACATGGTATGGTACTAGATCAATGACATATCCTTAAAATAACTGAAACCCAAGCAATGGTGTTTATACTACTACTATAGCCTTAATTGTTCAGTTCCAGGTAGTGATTATCTGCCAACTTTCATTGCCCAAAAGAGTCTTGTTGTGGGGTAGTTCGTCTAGTGAGTGAATCAGTGGATATCTCATCTCAAGCACAGACAGGGAATGAGACCAAATGAGGGAATGAATTAACGTAGATTCTATGGAACAAGGGCGAAAATGACAACTACTTCTTAATATTGGCCATGAGCCATGGTGGTGCCTGTGGGCTCAATGAACTTCTCAACTTGTTTAGAAACAAAGTACAGAAAAATCAACTTGTTTAGAAACAAAGTACATAAAAATTACCATTGGGCATACATGTCCAACCCCTCCATCTTATCATCAGTCGCATCAACAAAAGCTTAGAAACTATCTTTATCCACTTCAGTCACTTGTCGAACATCAACTTTAGTGAGGCCATTAACCAGGTCCTCACACTGCAAAGCACTGCTAAAATTTCTTCATGTAATGATACTAGTGGTGTTGGATATTGGGAACTGGCTTACACGACAACGATGGACGAGGTCTCGCACATCAACCATGAATTTTTATCAACTTCAATGAGAACACAATAGTTGCAGGTATGTTAATAATTGATTTTTTGTTTTGGAAATTTTTGTTGCAGTTGTGGGTGTTGTTATCCATTGCTTATATAAACCATCTTATGAAATAATGCTCAAGGATGCCATTGAAATAGTTTGCTCTGCACCTTGCAACCTTCAACTGATTGTTTTCTCTGCACCCTACACCCTTCGAATGATTGTTCGCATCAGATTTCTTGCAACCTGTGTTGGTTACTTCGTGTTGGTTGAACAAGATAAGTTCCAAACGACACAACATGGGAATGGTAGGTGGCACCAGTGCCACTTCCTCTAGACACCACAACATGTTCATAGTTCACCACCTGGCAACTTTAACGACGTTAAATGAATTTTTCTTTAGCTTTCCTATAATAAGATATCATTTATTAACATTTAATAATTATAAACTAATGCTAGCATTAGTTTACATTTCAGAAATATGAAGGAGACAAAGTCGAACATAATATATGTTTATGGCCTCCCTACCTCGGGAAGAGGAAAAATAAGAAGATGACATAAATTACCATATAGTTAATAGACTGGATCGGGCGTATAAGCTGCATACTCGAAATAGAAGGTGAATGAACTAATGCTAAAAACCCGTTTCTGATTACTATAGTCCCATGCCAAACGACAGGGAATAATAAGAATATTCATCCACTCTATAATTTAGACATGTTTTGCAACCTCCACAAAGTAGTTGGTCAAGATGATGAGGTTTTCCTTTACATAACAAAACATTTAAACAAAAGGAGGTAGAATAGAATAAATTTCACATGTTACATAGTCAAATATTTTTTTTAGATTTTTAAACATTGTTGAAACTTTTTAGAATAAACAATAATAATAGTTTTTAATGCAACTTGTAAACTTTACCCCTTTAGTTTACCCTCTTTTTTTAAGATGTTCTTAAATCTTAAATTTAATCTTTCATAACAAAATAGTACCATCAATGGGATTATATTTCAATTTTTAACAACTCCGATTAATTATGAAATTCAAGAGATAAGATACCAATAAAATCTAATGAGCTTCAACCCTCTAAAGCAATCTTATCATAAATATAAGAGATCTCAAATATATGTATATATATTTTTATGAAAACTATAAATACAACAATAAATTTATCCTTAGATTCTTCCATTGTAATTTTAAATCACTCAACACATTCACCATTAACATATTTCAAAGAAATAGGACATATAAAGTTGGAAATTACAAATCATGAAGATTATATATGGTTGAAAATAAAATATGCAATAAGACAAGTATTATATAGTTGAGAACTTCATTAATATGCATAAAAATGAAGCTTGAGTACATACCATAGCCTTTTCACAAGACTAGTACAATCCTCTAGCTCTTCAAAACCATAACTAGGAGAAACTAAGAAAACCATAGCTCACACCAAGGAAATCAAACAAGCACACATCACACAAGCATGCCCTCCAATTCAAGACATCTCCTCATCTTCTTTCAAAATTTAGCAAGTATAACCTAGGTTTTTATCTCAAAACCCTAATCTCTAAAACCCCAAGGGATAAAGCCCTAAATTTTTCCTTTAAAATGATTTAATACGCTAAATAAATCCTAGCAAATCTAATAAAGAGAAAGAGTTTAAGTACATAAGAAAATTCAAGAGAGAGAGGATAAATGGAGGACTCCTCATCATTACATCTCTAGCACAAGAATGTGCAAGAATGAGTTATGAATGAATGATGGGTGAATGGCTCTCTTCTTCCTTTCTATTGAGAGGTAATGGGGCCAATAATACATATGTAGGCCAATGCCCTTACAAGTAACCTGCAATAACACATGTAGGCACATATATGTGGATCACTATACTCTAAGGGTGCACATGCCAAGCTCTAATATGATGTCACCCATAAACAATTCTCTAACTATAAGGGTGATTCGGGAGTTGTGCCTAACACTCCACTTACTAGCCTCCAAAGACTTCAAAAATCTTCCTAAGTCATGTAATCCACTAGGTTCACTCCCTGTATATGAACATTGTCACAACCTAGGTATCCCTAGACCAACTCCAACACTCCATGTAGTCGTCCACGCTACCTTGTGTTGTCTATGACCTGATTCCCTTGATCTATTAAATGCCATGGATATGCCATTAGAATACTTCATCATGATAGATTTTATAATATTTTGAAATCTTAGATTGTTGATTTATTTCTTTAGATTCTAGATTAATTAACCACTAGCTTCATTCTAATTTATTAAAGAGATGAAATAATAAATGGAAATAATAGACACATAAAAACACCATCCACAAAAATGAACACAAGATTTATCCTAGTAACCCACTATGGGAGAAAACCCAGTTAGAAGGTGAGGCCTATTCTATTCTCTCTTTGTTTCACTCATATAAATGCACCTACAAAGAAATGGTGAGTCTTATGGAGTTACCTTTGATAATGTGACCTAAACGACTGCTACAAAATCCTCCTCCTCTTATGTTATTTTTTGAAAATACCACTCCCAAATGTTTTTCTCATCTAGGGAACAAGTACAATGCAAAAAAATGTAATCCCTTCTCCTCCCAATGGCCTGATATTTAACCTAGTTTGATATTCATCTAGGGTTAGGGGTTTTACTTCCTAAACCATCAATTTGATAGGTTTCTGGATCTTATATAATCTCCTTGAAAGTTATCACATGGATACCCCCATATGTGTCAGTAATGGGGGGCTAACATGGCATCCACTCATACCATGGTGGTTAACTAAGTAGGTCAACTTGTGAGAGACCTAACTTCCACATACAAGCTTCATTTCAGGTGATATTTGTATCATTGAAAAGTTATGAAAGTGTATAATAATGTCATGGGGAGGGAGCTATGTTAAAAAAAAATGTCCCCAAAGAATGCCATTTTTTGTCTCAAAATGGCTTCATTTTTTGTCTCAAAATGGCTTCAGATGGTTCCAAACCCCAATTTTCCAAATTACGTTTGGCACTAAAATGGGCCTTAGAAGAGAATTCCTCTATTTTTTCCACTGAGAAAGTATTGATATAGATGAAAAATAATATGAAGATCTAATCCATATCATCCCTCCTCAAGAATGCAAAATAATCCTCCTATGAAGTTGGGAATCTCCATGTAAGTAATTATTCCATGTCGCTATCACGTAAAACACAACCAAAGTTGTTAGGAGATCTCTAGCACCCTAGGAAGAATATCTGCAAGCACCCAACCAAGGTCAAACAACCACTAGTTAATCTATCTCCAATGTGCAAATCCATCACAGACCATCTAGGTGATCATTATACACTAGGTACCAAAATATCATGAAGCACCCCAAACATGGTGTAAACACTTTCAAAATAATCGTAAAAGATAACAAATATCCTATGCTCGATCATAATAAACTTGAAAGATTGAATAAAGCTTATTCATATAATATAACATGACGTAGACATGGAACTAAAATTGTTGGCATGATTTGCCTAAAAAATCAAATTCAATCTCATGTGTTTGTTACTTGTACTCAATTTAACAAACATGTTAACCTAGTTGTCTATTAATGCTTTCACACATGCATTACTTTTGATGGTAGAGTGCATTGTTGTTCCTAATTTTTTTCATGTTGATCCTCCAAGAAATATGTCATTAACCTTTAAGAGTCTTCATTCTCTATTTCCAAGCCTTATTCTTGTTCAAGCTTGCATAACAAATAACAATCATTTATACAAATACTTTGTAAACATAGTACCTCTAGTTCATGAATGCATATTTATTCACTATTCATTAGTTTCATCAAAGAATCATCAAGAAGGCTTACTGCCCTCTCATACTAGCTATAACAAACACATGTTAGCTCATGCATTCATAAAAACTATGCAAGATCCTGTTAACCATGAACAAGATCAATACCAAGAGCACATCATATAATGAGAAATATACCTTGCATGTAGCTTGCATTTAACTAGAATGAAGCCATGAAAAACCAATCATATAATCAACACTTGTGCTCACTGATCTCATTAAACAATAACACATATTAACATATGGATAGTGCCACCCAAGTTAGGAACTTCCACGTACCACCCAACCATATATTGGGACTAAACCAAATCTTTCTTCCAACCCAATCACCCATATGCCATATTCCAAGCATGAATGTGGGATCGCATGGGATAAACCAAAACATAACCAAAATGGGGAATCCAAAGGTTAAACCACCTCCACCCTCAAGTCATAGTGATCTCACCTAAATTGGTCTAGAGATCACTAGAACCAATACATGCTTGGATGCCTCCGAGTTTCTTCACTATACCTAGAGGAATATTCCTGTTTCCACCCACCTATCAAGAAATTCCCAGAGAAAAACATCTCCACTCTCGACCCTCGGGATTTTACTAAGACCACCTCAACCCAGATCTGAAATCTGCTAGTAATCCAAAGCTCAACCAAATAGGAAACCCACTACATCATGTCTATCCAAGAAATGGCATAGGAAAAGGTTGTACACCACTGTCAAACCCAAAAAATCTCCTTGCCAGTGACAACAAAATGACCAATAAATCGATGCATGAACCATGCATCCGAATCCTATCAAGATAATCACACATGTAAATTGTTACTTGTAACAATCCTCCTACTAACTTCTCTTTTCCTTACTTTATTTCTGCCCTTGCTTCCTACTGATCCAATTCCTCTTGCACTTCTTGTTTTCCTTTCTTGTCTCTTCCTTATGTCCACATGCTCTCTCTCTTTTTCTCCTCTCCTTTTCCAAGTGAGTGCTAGAATGTCCAAGAGTGTGTTAGAATGTTCTCTCTCTTCTTTTCTTTTCTTTTCATTTCCTTTTTTCTTCATTGTCCCTTTCATTCATATCCTTGTCTCTTCATCTTCCTTTTCTCCTATTTTACTTACTTGAATTAATTTCCATTTATTTCCCTTTTTCCTTTTCCAATGCCAATGCCAATTTCCATATCCAATAAATAATTAACCACAAGTGACCCCAATGTGATGTTTTTCCCTCATTCATCTTGGAATATGTGTCCCATAACCTTGGTTTTATTTATTTACCAGGAAACTTAACCCGAGGCTATTACAAACCCCTTCCCCTTGGGGGAACACCATCCTCGGTGTTCTATGGCACTTATAACTAGAAAAAATTACTGAAAAACATGACAACACACTGCTTATGGATCTTTATAAACACAACTCAATGTGGTATTTACAATGATGTACACATATCTACATATGAAAATTTCCTTCAACCAACAAATAAAAGGATACGATCTTGCATTTGCAACAAGGGAATCTAGAGGCTCACACCTCCACCCTGAAAAATTGTACTAGGCATTCACCTCCTTCCTAGGAAGTCCATAATCCACTGTTAAAATCAAAGCCTGCCTCCAATGTCCAGTGCTATAATCATTGTGCTCCTTGTTTTCTTAGTGAACAATTATCAACTCATTGTTTCCTGGGCACACTCCCAATGTGCTTCTGATTCCAACCAGCAATGCTATGGACCAAATCAAATTTATTCCTTAGCCTTCCATTCTCTACTTCCCAGACTCTCAGGCAATCCAGTCACCCCCTTCTATGAAATAACTCACCTTCCAAGTTCAAACATCCCCTTCACTACTTCTTAGTCCCTCGGAAGATCCATTCTTTGGAAATGTTTCCTTGCATTAGAAAGTCCCAAAACCAAGGCATACCCCTGCCTCAAAATCATCATACTAGTCATATCATGCTTATGGAAATCAATGGACACTATTGTGTATACCAATGTCCCACAATGACCCTACTTGTGAAGTCCTTTACCAACATATTGTAACATGCTCCAATTCCTTTTGTTGCTGCTGCTAACTCTCTTGCATCCAGTTCCAACCACCCAAACTAGGCATTTTCCATGCTTTCCTATACTAAGAACATCATTTTTATTAGACTCAAAAGGAATTGTAATAATTTAGTATCATAGCTCATTGGTAGCTCATCAATAGGGTGACACTTGCAATCCTCATTAATTCCTGCCACAACAAATCAAATAGATTTTTGATCAAATCATCATGTATAAAAATATCACATTTGGTTAGCTCAAAACTTAACCATTCTAAATCAGAATCTTAGATTATGTTCATAATTTTGAAATTAAAAACTGAATAAAATAATGATACTTATCTTCAAGTTGTTCTTTGGTTCTTCCTTTGTTCTTTGTTCTTTCCATACACACACTGGATTGGTTTCCAAAACCGGAAAGCACCCATTTCCTTCTCTTCTCTTTGACCACATACACACACTAGATTGGTTACCAAACTTGGAAAGCACCCAATGCCTCCTCTTCTCTTCCACATGTAGGATCAGTTTCCCAAGGAGACAAGGGAATCCAGAGACTATACCACATCTACCCTCAATATCACCAACAAGGGAATCCAATGACTATACTGTCTCCACCCTCAATATCAGCAACAAAGGAATCTAGAGACTATATTTCCTTTACCCTCAATATCAACAACAAGGGAATCTGGAGACTATACCACCTCCACCCTCAATATTAGCAACAAGGGAATCTAGATACTATACCACCTCTACCCTCAATATCAACAACAAGGGAATCCAAAGGCTATACCTCCTCCACCCACAATATCAACAATAAGGGAATCCAGATAGTCCCATACCTTCCTACCCCAACACATTATACAACACATACACCTACACATGGTGTACCACAACACTTTCACATATACACATGATACAACAAAATGATACACATTTCACAACACAACACATACACAATACACATGGCACAATACAACACATACACAACACAACATGTACACAATAATAGTACTGCGCATCTAGAGACCACACCGACTCTACTAGGAATTATTGCCTCTAGAGTCTTTTCCCATGCCTTGCTGAATGCACTCACAACCCAAATCCAAAGTCTGTGTCTCTTTCCACTTATCCATGTTTGTCCCAACATGCCACATATTACGTTGTTTTCATTCTACTGTTGTATCCTTCAACATTCCTTGTTCATAGCATAAACATGGGCATAGTTATAAACACATAATATAAAAATCATATCCACATGATACTAAAATCATAGATCTTCCAAAGTTGCTCTGCCCACTTGGTTCCTCATAAAACCAAAAACCTTTTCATGCCATTCTCCTACATCAAAATGATCATTCTTCCACAAGAATGACCCCTAATATATCTATCTATATATAAGCATAATCATGAACACAACACAATTACAAGTGTTCATAAGGTCAAGGTTAAGATAACTTCCTTTATCTGGTGCAAAGCATGCAAAACATTAAGAACAATAGTTCCCAACTTAGTAAAGGCATCTTTTACCTTAGGCATGTTTACTTTACCTTTCCTGGTTACCTTTCTCATGATTGTCCTACCACTATCCATTTATCCTTATGGACCCAATCAACCCAACTGCCTATCATATTATTGACTTTAGTTTCCCTTTATTCATGCATCGGGCTTCATCAGGGTCTTATATTTCCTATTTTGTACCACTCATCTCTCCTTGAGCTCCGTTAGCTTTCCTCTTTCCCAAACAAACTCCCAAGACCCACAAAACATAAAAGGTAAGAACATGCAAAAAATGAAGAAAACATAGAAATCCAAACAATAATACAACACCATAGACAAAGTGGCATGGCCATGCACCAATCACAATCAAAATCATAAATCAAGCAAAGACAAATCATGAAACACCAAAAGCACAAAACATTCAATAGACACCATAACTCAATCCCCATGAGTTCCCAGCGCCTTCAAGGTTTCATAAATAAAATCTCAGCCCGAGCCTTCTTCAAGATTCTATGGCAGTGTCTCTTGCCATGCAATTCCTTGAATCATACTTACATAAAAACACAATTGTCAGTGCATTAATAAATATAGCAATATACTCGTTTCCTTACCATGTTGTACCAAGTACATTTCCCTGCAACTGAAGACATGCACATGTCATCTATTAATGATTTCAATTCCCTTAACAAATCCGACTATAATTGGAAACTAGCTATTATGACCTTATCTTATCATCCATCTTCCATGTATCTTTCTCGACCCAAAGTGCTTCCATTGCACTTTAACTTGCTCTATTTCTTAGATATTGAGCATGATCTTATTCTGATTTAAAATGCATTAATGCTATGGCTAGAACTCTTCCTCTAGTTCCAACTTCCATCTTAGTGATGGATGCCTGGTGATTTGCCTGCCTGGTATCAACTATTGCATAAATCCAGGGAATGGTCCAATCCACATCCCCAACTATCTGCACCTCCTGAGCACTGTATATCTGAGGCCCAACATACCGATATGATGGAGAATCCCTCCTATGAAGGTCTCTACCACAAGTACAACACCTCAATAGTTCTTTGCCATTACCTTTATTTTTCCACTCCATAGGCTAAGACCCCTGTCCTTTCTCAGCTGCATTGAACTTCTTATGAGGGGCCATATTTTCCTTCTCACCTGCATCCAGATATCTTCCTTGATTCTCCAACCATTTTCCTTTAGTCTTCTCGCTACCCTTCTAGTCATGCTTGAACTCTAGCTTGTGCTTTGATTGTTCAGAGCAATGCTTCAACTTCCAGACTACTTCCTCTAATGAATAAGGTTATTCAAACTCAATTCGGTCTTTGAATGATAATGGCAATCTGTTGATGAACCTTTGGATCTTTTCTTTCTCATCCTTGAGGTACAACACATATCTCAATAACTCTAGAAATCTGGTTGTATATTCATCATTTGACATGGACCCATCCTGAGCTCATGTAATTCCTTGGACTTTCCATCATAATACCTCTCAGACTAGTACTTATTCTTGAAGATTCTTTAAAATTCTTCCCAGATTAACTCCTCTTCCCTAATGCCTCTGACATGCTTGACATCTTCCCACTAGATATATGCTTTTCCTTTGAGATTGAAGGTAGCTGTCTTGGCTTTCATATTTTCTAATTAATCATGAAGTCTTTACATTGTCTTCATTCCAAGAAAAAATTCTTTTGCATCTTCTGATTTAGTCATCTCACCATCAAATGTAGGAGGCTTGGCTATCTTGAATTCCTATAGAAAACACCCTTTCTCACTCCTCCTATAATGATGCTGGCGGTGATGGCGATGATGTATGCTAAAAGTAAAGCTAGGATAAAATCCATGCATACTAGCCCTCTTGTTAGGGGTATCCAAGAGTCTGCCACTCTTTACCGTATTGTACCTATCCATCCTGTACCTTTTATGAGACATGCTTCAATCTGCACCATTAGTCATTTTTTCCTATCTGTCTCCATGACTAATCTAGTTATCCCTATGTTTGCAAATCTGAAAGGCTTCGAAGAATAATTGCATTGACCTCAACTTGCTTTTCTTGAGCTTTCACAAGCCTTTCTTGTGCTTCAATCAATCTCTCATTATCTACTTTACAACTTATAATCTCTGCTTAAATATTCTCAATGTATTTGCTAGATTAGGAGAGTCTCTCTCTCCCTATTGCTCAACTGACTTCTCCCATGCCACTAATTTCTCTTCTAGCCTGTATGGGGAGTCATATGGACTGTACTCAAACATTCTTCTCTTCATCTCTTCCCTTCTATTTCTTGCAACATAATACTATTAGATAAAATAAAGGTATAATCAAAAGCATCAACTTAACTTATTGTTGGTGAGGCTATTTCATCTGCGCAAGTCAATCTAGATTAGCACGATATAAGCATATCATGTACATGGATATAATAGCAATAACAATAAATAGTTGACATGCATGCATGATAAAAATATAGATAACTAGCATGAATGCATAACAATATGCATTTACCCCGAGGTCTAGTGTTGTGAACCTGCTTTGATACCACTCTGTAATGCCCCACCCCACATTTACCCACTTTTACAAGCTCACTAGGGTAAACATGAGCTGAGAGTTACTATGCATGACCCAACTTCCAAGATTCAATTATGGAAATGGGGCATAACTTTCCAAACCTTATTGCTTCACCCAAGGAAACTTGATCACAACCTGACTTCATCGGTGAAATTTTCCCTAAATCTAGGCCACTCCTTGACCTAACTTACAACCTAAACGCATGCACAAAGTCTAGTCAATGTAACTACAAGCTTCCAACCACAAGGATGAGCCATCCTTCATATAGTTGTAGCCACATGGATGGCCCAACTTCAGTGAGGCTATGGCAGATGATTCTTAGTTTCAGGATTCGGCTCCAGAAACTTAAGCCAACAATAATCCAACTTCCCAGATCCTCCCAGAACTCTGTCATTAACCTGTAGGAGTCTTAATTCTTTGTTTCCAAGCCTTATTCTTGCTCAATCTTGCATAACACATAAAAATAATTTATACATAGTACATGTAGGTCATGAATGCATATCTGTTCACTATTCATTAGTTTCATGAGAGAATTATCAAGAAGGCTCATTACCCTCTCATACTAGCTATAACAAGCACATGTTAGTTCATGCATTCATATAAACTATCCAAAATCATGTTATACATGAACAATATCAATACTAAGACCACATCATATAATGATAAATGTACCTTGCATTTAAATAGAATGAATCCATGGCAAACCAATCATATAATCAAGTACACTTGTGCTCACTGATCTCATTAAAGAATAACACATATTAACATATGCATAGTGCCAACCAAGTCAGGGATTTCCACGTACCACCCGACCATGGATTGGGACTAAACCAAAATTTTCTTCCAGCCCAATCACTCTCATGCCATATTCCAAGCATGAATGTGTGATCACATGGGATAAACCAAACATAACCAAAACTGGGAATCTAGAGGTTAAACCACCTCCACCTTCAAGCCACAATGATCTCACCTAAACCGGTCCAAAGATCACCAAAATCAATACAAGCTTGGACTCCTCAAAGTTTCTTCATCATACCCAAAGGAATTTTCATGTCTTCACCCATATATCAAGAGCTTCCCATAGAAAACCATCTCCACTCTCGAACCTTGGGATTTTCCAAAGACCACCTCAACCTGGATTCGAAATCTACCAAAAATTCAAAGCTCAACAAAATAGGAAACCCATTATATCATGGCTATCTAGGAAATGTCATAGGAAAAGGTTGTACACCACTGCCAATCCAATAAAATATCCATGCCAGTGACAACAAAATGACCAATAAACCAATGCATGAACCATGCATTCAAATCCTAGCAAGGCAATCAGACATGCAAACTGTTACCTGCAACAATCCTCCTACTGGATGCTCTTTTCCTTGATTTCTACCCTTGATTCTTTTTTATCTAATTCCTCTTGTGCTCCTTCTTTTCCTTTCTTTTTTCTTGATTGTATCTTCTTTGTGTCCAAGTTCTCTCTCTCTTGCTCTCCTCTCCTTGTCCAAGTGAGTGCTAGAATGTCCAAGAATGTGTTAGAATGTTCTTGTTGGACACCTAATCCTCTAAGGGTTGGTGTGGAAGCTGAACAACCAAAGGGAGTCCAAGAGACCACTTGGAATATGAATCCAAGTGTCACACCATATACTATAAATTTATATAATTGTCAATAATAGACGTACTCTCATGATTATCATTCATCCTTTGTGTCTGTCATGTATGTGTCTAACATGGTATCAGAGCTGTAGGCATATTCCTACCATGCATAATTACTATGAGCCTAATTTTACATATCTGTTGTCTGTTGTTTCCAATTCGTCAGAATTGTCCTTTTGTAGTTCTGCAAAACTAAACAATTTTCAACGTTTCTTTGTATTCTGAAATCTGCTTAATTTAGCATTTTTGTGTCCACCAACACTGCGGATTCTCTGGGTTAAGCTCTCTCCTCAATTTTGTCGATTTATGATTGTGAGATGGTGCCTCTAGGTAGGAATGAATTACGGTACATTGTTGGATGATGGCTCTGTCGAATGGTATGAAATTTATGTGTTAAAATAACCAAAAAATCATGTGCATTGAAGTTTTAAATTCACTGTGTATTGTATTATCTTTGTTCTCTATTGGAGTAACCGGTTTTCTCAATACTCAGTCCACTTTGGTACATGGCTCTGTGTGATATATGTGATTTTGTTAAATTCTATTCCACATTCACCTCTATGAGATTCAACCCTTGACTGGAGATAACTTGCATTACAGTTTACTCTTCTGGTATTTCAAAGCAACCTTAAGCGCTTCTTTCTTCGAGTTTTCCTGCAATCATCTTCATATGCAATGCAAGCTCCTCATTCTGACTGTCAAATTACCATCGTAATGGAGACGTGTTACATGGATGCACTCAATAGACAAAGGCCACACCTGAGACATCTCACGTAGATCAAGGATATCTTGGTAACCAAAACATTGTTTTGTCTCAAATATTCAAGAAAGTTGATGCGAATTGTTTTCTGAAGGATATTTTTTCCCTCTTAGGGTACCCAAGATATTGCAGGTCTAACCCAAGTCCTGTAATGGAGATGACTGTCTAAGAAATATTCATAATAGCTTGAAACCGAATTCTGAAGTAACCATCGAAAATTTTCAAATGGACAAGCAGATGCCTTCATTGTGTGTGGTCAGGTCATTGGAAGCTTCCAGGTCTAGGATTTTCTCTATTGCTCTATGCATGGAAGAGTGAGTAGAGTGGCTACAACTGAGAACCTGTAGATCACATGTGCTTTATTGCTACCTTTGACTTCTTAATTGATTATGAATATATATATCAATGAATGATTTATGGCTTCTGTGGAAGGAGTGAGAAATTCGATGAAAAAGTTAAATTGCATTTAATGGTGGGACCAACTTAATTTATCAAATAGGGCTCCAATTTTAGTAGATCTACTGACAGATGATCTGGAATCTGGAATTTTAGGTTTTGATAAAATGTCTCTGGCTATGGTGATTCATAATGTACTTTTCTGTATTGACCAAAGGAGCCTCAGTAAGTTGTTTGATTCAATAGCTACTCTTTCATTCAGAGATAGTTTTGATGAGATAATGAGATTGGGTGCCAGAACTGGGTCTATTGGAGATGCTATTACTCAAATTATCAATGTTGACTTTGGTGTGTGTCAGATTTTTTCATGCTTAGTTATAAACGTGGTATACTATATTATAAAGGTGGAAGCTGTATGCTTGTCTGATACAACTTTACAATATCTTATAGATTGGCACTCCTCTTCTCAAGTTTCCACACAAGTTGTTCAATATATGTAATTCTTTTCAGATGTTGTCTCAAATGCTGGTGCAATGTTGTGTCCTCAATGAATGCCTGCACCATATCCAACCTACATTTGATCTTGTCTACATCTAATAGAGGCTTTTTGAGCCACCTGTTCAACAACCTCTTCCCTATACTAGAAGTACAAGTCCTATTCATCAGTCCAAACAAGCTAAAATTCTTGTTTGCATCTATCTTACTGTCAAGAACATTTAAAGCTCATAGTGCCATAGTGTCCAACTGCATGTATCTCTCTAAGATATACCGTTGTATGTTAAATCTCCGATAATTGTTATCATCTGTGAGAAAATCTGTATAAGAGAGGAGAGCCCCTATAGCACCAATGGCACAATCTGAACTTGCAATTAAATCCCTCAATGACTCTATAGGACCTTTCACAAGGCGACTAAGGTCTTGATCAACATCCTTGGAATTGAACTCAACTTTCTTTTTTTCAGTTAAGAGCACATTACATCTCGCCAATACATCATGCAGGCACTTATTAGCAGGTGACTTCCCAGTGTGTAAATTTCAGGGGGCGAGACTCCATTAAACACCAGAAATTACTGAAGTGAATTTAGAGAAATTACTGAAGTGAATTTAGTGATAAAAGATGATTGCATTTGTGAATCTTGAATGAAAAGATGTTTTGTAAGTAGGCTCTAGAACTGTCAGACAAATTTCATTTGCAAAGAAAGTCAAAGATTGGCTCTTCTTTTGCATAGTGTGAGTAGTTTGAGAAGTAAGTGCATTGAAGCAACAAGTCATTTGCTGCATTGAAATTGGTACTGGGTTGTCTGCTACAGTGACTTGGTGATATTGGTATCCTGCTACTCATCTAATAGTTGCAACTATTTATCATTTTATAGGTCAATTTGTAGTTGAAGATAACATCATTTCTTTGTATTGGTTTGAAATGGATCGAATGGATGATGTATTGAAACTACTGAATAATTTAATACATTCCACTATTGATGAGAAGGTTAAGATCAACAAAACCTCTCTTTCCAATATTAAAATTTGTCTCCAAAATGCACAGGAGAATATTGAGTTTTTGTAGCTTGAGACAAAACTACAACAAGAAGAGCTACAACATCGTAAGCATCATTCTATTAAGAACATTGAGATAAACTCCCATCAACAGCAAGTCAATATTGTTGAAGTTCATTCAGATTTAGTACCCAATGAAGTAGCAGTTGTACATGTAGATGCAGAAGTTCGGTTTGCACTTCCCAAGCCCATCATCAGACCTTGGGAAGAGCTTGTCCACAACAAGCATAGAAAAGGTCATGGATATGATAAGGAGGTTTCCTTTTATATTCCATATTACTCAAATCCCATTCAGTTTTAGAGTGTTGGATTCCTTCATGATAGTTCACCTTAAGCTAATCTAGATTCTTCTCCTCTTCCACAACAACAACAAAAGATTATGAAATGCCAACACCATGACTAAGTTAGCCATTTGAAAGATAATTGTTTTAATCTTCATCCATGTAAGCATTGTCATAAAACCAGTCATTCTTCAAATAGATGCTTAAAAAAAACCCTCCTGCAAAAACAAAGATCATCTTCGATGGATCGCTTCTTGGCAATGGGCTTCAACAAACAAGAAGATATTTCAGTCATATGTTAGAACTTGTTCTAGAGTATTGAACAATCTTGCAGTTGAGTTTTCTATCTCATCTCACCTTGTATCTGACAGGGGGGGAAGTGATGGTCATCGACAAGCTTCAAATCCACATCAAGTGAGCTTGATCCACAACCTGCCATACCATATTTAGAGTTGTATCCAGAGACAAATATGCCCTTGTGCATGCTTTTAGTTGGTGAGGCCTCTTCAAAGAATTGGTGACACTTCCTCTAGTAGAATACTTCAACTTCTTGCCAGTTTTGGAAGAGTTCTAGGAATTACATTAAGCTTTCCAGAGTTGGTGGTAATCCTTAAACCATCACAGGTTGAAACCTCCCCTTTTAGCTTGAGGTTCTCCCTTTTATGCAGGGTGAGACCTCCCTTTCATGGTTGAAGGTTTCCTTCTTCAAAACATCAGGAACACTTCCCCTAGTAGAAGACTTCAGCGTCTTGCCAAACCTAGAAGAGTTCTGGGAACCGAATTAAGCATTCCATTGTTGGTGGTCATCCTTAAACCACCTCCCTTGATACCAACATTTCAGAGAGCACATTCAGCCTAGTGTTTTCATGGATATTTGCACATTTTGTACTACAACTCTCTTCTTGAACTCATACATACCCCTTTGGATTAAGGGGGGGAATGTTCGACACCTAATCCTATAAGGGTTGGTGTGGAATCTGAAAAACCAAAGGGATTCCAAGAGACCACTTGGAATATGAATCCAAGGGTCACACTATGTACCATAAATGTATATCATTGTCAATAATAGATGTAATCTCATGCTTATCATTCATCCTATGTGTCTGTAAATTTTCTCTCTTCTCTTCTTTTCTTTTCCTTTCCTTTTTTCTTCATTTTCCCTTGCATTCATATTTTTGTCTCTTCATCTTCCTTTTGATCTCCTATTTTCCTTTATTTCTTGAATTAATTGCCATTTATTCATTAGAGAAATTTTGAGGTAAAAAATTGGCCTTAAAATAAAAATGTACAACATAAATCAAATTTATAAGAACTAATAGGATTCAATACGATGATTTCAACCATGGGGGATGATTAACCATTTTTGGAGTAAAAAGGTTAAAAGATAAAATAAAAAAAGTAAAAAAATAAAAAAATTACTTTTTCAACTCTTATTTTCAACTTATCTCCCTATGATTTTACTCAAATTTCAAGTGGGAGCACTCGTTAGATGTGAAATTTAATTTTTTACCCAAGGATTACCCATGTTACATACTTTCAATAAACCCTATTAATAAATAAATAAATAAATAAATAAAAAATTACTTTTTCAACTCGTATTTTAAACTTATCTCCTTATGATTTTACTCAAATTTCAAGTGGGAGCAACATTGGATGCGAAATTTAGTTTTTCTCCCAAGGAGTACCCATGTTACATACTTTTGATAGACCCTACTATACAAAAAATGTGAAATACATGATAAAACATGATTGCAATCATTTTTTTCATGTAGTAGGGTCCATTGAAAGTATGCAACATCGGTACTCCTTGGATGCAAAATTTAATTATGCATCCAACAATTTCTCCCACTCAAAATTTGAGTAAAATCATAGGGAGATAAGTTGAAAAGGTAGTTTTTTATGTTTTCCCTTCAAAACTTGATGAGGTAATCTAATCTTATTTTATTATTTCCACTATTATTTTATAATATTCCTTAGGAGGGCCAATTTTGGACCTCAAAATTTCTCTAATGTGCCCTTTTCCTTTTGCCAATGGCAATTTCCATAGCTAATAAATAATTAACCACAAGTGACCCCCGATGTGATGTCTTTCCCACATTCATGTTGAAATGTG
This sequence comes from Pinus tabuliformis, assembly GCA_031772625.1. Lineage (NCBI taxonomy): Eukaryota > Viridiplantae > Streptophyta > Pinopsida > Pinales > Pinaceae > Pinus > Pinus tabuliformis. The sequence continues at coordinate 286,603,992 of CM062809.1, read as the reverse complement.
GCAACAAGAATATTCCAATTTAATTTGTCCTTGAATTAAATTGTGAATTAAAATCGAATTTAGTCTTAACAGCTACTTGGTTATAATTAATTAAGTTATTTTGACTTAATTAGTTGGAGAAATTCAAGTTAGAAGTCTTTATGAAGTCATGCAAGAGTTATCCCTTAAATTAAGGAGATAAGCCTTAAATTAAGGAGATAAGATTGAGTTATATTTGAGTTGTAATTAGTTAACTCAGTTCACTGAGTTAAGTCCAGTTAAATTAGTTCCAAACTATTTGAGGAACTAATAGAGAGTTAACAATCAGTTGATGCATACATGCACTCAACTAGTGTGCTCCAGTTAACTAAAGATTCCCTCATCAGAAACTCATGCATGTCTATTTTGAGAAAGACCCAGTTGAGATTAAAGTCAAGGACAATGTACTATCAGTTGCATGTGTTTTCTTATAAAGGAAACTCATGCATGCAGAAGGAATCATTCCTTGAGGATTGCGTAGTTTTGACAGTGTGTGAGATCAGAAGTGTTCCACTTGGTGAGGTGAGAATCATCCCAGAGGAACAACGCAAGGAAATAGGAGCTTGGAGGGCAAAGAGGAAGGTTGAAGAGCAGCCAAGATTGCTTGTGAGCATCTGTGAGGATTGTACTGAGAGTTGGCTAGCTGTGAGAGCTAAGGCTTTGTATAATTCCTATGTATTTCCACCTTGTATGATAATACAGATAGTGGGGTTTTTAGCTGAGGCTTTCCCCAAAGTACTTTTCATTTGTATTATGCATTGATTCTTTTTCTTCTGGTTATATTGTTCAACTCGATATTTAAGCTTCCGGAAATTGATAGTATAAGTAGGTTATAGTATTCTGCTTTGATTTATATTGCATTATCAGGTTAACCTACAATAAGATTTTCTAAATGGTCTTAGAGTGAGATTTGTAGAGAATTTGTAGAATTTTTACATGGTATTAGAGCCAAGTTTATTGGAGTAGTGAACAGTTACTGAGAAGAGAATTTGAAGTTTGAAGTTCGGGGTTGCAGGTGAAAATTGAATTCATATCATACTTCAAGGTTGGCCTATGGCGTTCTATGGCTTGAGACTTGAGTATGCCTTGGATGGTAGCTCAAATTACATAGCATGGAAAGATAGAATGGAGGTTGTATTAGAAGACAATGGCTTGAAGGAATTCATTGATCAAGAAATCCAAAAGACAGCTTCAACTAATGCACAAGAGTTGGCTGAGTGGAAGAAGTGTGTGGAAAAGGCGAGACGGATCATCCTTGAGGGAGTTCGAGACCATATTGTCTCGAGTCTCCATGGGAAGGATACTCCATTTTCAATGTGGAATACATTGAAGGACCTCTACCAGAACAGTAGTGACTAAAGGAAATTGGCACTCAAGGATAAGCTTCGAAGAATCAAGATGGAGAAGGGTGATACTATTTCCACATATTTGAACAAGCTCTCCACCTGTAGAGATGAGCTTAGCAGTGTGGGCATAACTACTGTTGATGATGATATGGTGAGCCTCACTCTTCTTGGCCTTCCAAAGAGTTGGAATAGCTACCAGGAATCTATGAATGGAAGGGAGAAACTGCTAGATTGGGAACGACTGTGGTCAAATATGATGCAGGAGGAGATTAGGAGGAGCACACGAGATGGTTCTTCATCAAAGAATGATGATGAAGAAAATTTGGCCTTAGCAAGTAAGGCAAGCAAAGGGAAGGGGAAGGCTTCCCATTCCAAATCAAATCCTTCTCATGGACGGAAGAAGGGTGACTAGTCTAAAGTGAGATGCTTTAATTGTCACGAGATGGGACATTATGCAACTAATTGCCCATTGAAGAAGTCCAAGAAGGGATCCTCAGAAGGATCGGAAGGTGAGGCATTAGCCTCTTAGTTCAAAATGGACTTTACCCTCATCGCGTGCATGGTGTCATCGATGATGAGTTGTGTTTGGTATCTTGACAGTGGAGCCCCATTCCACATGATTGGTGATAAAAGTTTATTCAGTGCCTTGGAGGAGAAATACCTCTAGATGCACATAGAGATGGGTGATGATAGAAAGTATAGTGTTTTAGGAGTGGGCATGGTTTCTTTCCAGATGGAGCATGGAGCTCCTCTCACCTTGACAGATGTGATGTATGTTCCTGGACTGAAGAAGAACTTGGTACTGGTTGTGATGTTGGAGGAAAAAGGCTACGATGTTTTCTTCAGTAAAGGAAAGGTGTTCCTAAGACACATAGCCACGGTTCAGACCTAGAGGATAGGGATTCGGGTGAAGAATCTCTATAAAATAGAGGTAGATGATTGTGCAGCATTAAGTATGAAAGCAGAATTGGTGCAAAGCCAAGACATTGGCGAGTTGTGGCACAGGCGGTTGGGCCATTTGCATCATGGGGCTTTGAAGATAATGCAGTAGATATCTATAGGACTTCCCAAAGGTAAAATTGAGCAAGTTAACACATGCAAAGCTTGTACTTTGGGAAAGCACACCAAATATTCCTTTCATGATCGAGACAGTCAAGTGAAGGCTATCTTAGAGCAAGTTCATACTGATGTGTGTGGGCCATTCTCGACGACATCCACAACGAAGAAAAGGTATTATGTGATTTTCATTAATGATTTTTCTCATAAATGCTGGATTTATTTCATATAGAAGAAGGACCAAACCTTCACAAAGTTTTGTGAGTTCAAAGCTTTGGTTGAGAAAGAGTCAGGGAAGAAGATCAAGGCCTTGAGAAGTGACAATGGTGGAGAATATGTCTCTCAAGAGTTTAAGGACTTCTGTGCAGTGGAAGGAATTAAACGAGAGTTGACAACACCTCGTAACCCACAACAAAATGGGGTGGCTGAGAGGAAGAACATAACTATTGTACGGGCAGCACAGGTGATGTTGCATGACCAAGTCCTACCACTTCACTTGTGGGTTGAGGCATGTAACACAATAGTCTATTTGTAGAATAGAAGCACGCACCGCATAATTGGGATGAAGACACCAGTGGAAGCTTTCTCTAGTAAGAGACCAGATGTGGGTCACTTCAGGATCTTTGGCTCATCGGTATATTTTCATGTGACAAAGGATGCACAGAAGAAGCTTGAGCCAACAGTAGATTTTGGTATACTTGTGGGGTACACTAATGCACCTCACAACTATCGGGTGTACTTGCCTACTAGTCGGAGGACAATGGTTCACAGAGATCTCAAGTTTGATGAGCACAAGGCCACGCTAGTTTCCCTTGAGAGGGAGCTCCAACTACAGGCTGTGGAGGAACTGTTGGTTCCTAAGGAGGAGGAGCCTCATACTGATGTGTAGCAGCCGCATGCAGAGGTTCTAGGAGTGGAGACATCCACTCAAGCAGATTCTTCCATAGATGAACAGAAGCACATAAGAGAAGTTGACATATTGTTGCTGGATGCGAGAGAGAATGTAGGAGCACCATCTTCTCAGCGTAGACAGAGGAGGTCACCTGAGAGGTACACTGGATACATGGGCCTTGCTAGGGAATGTGTTAAGACCGAGCCTTCTTCCTTTGAGGAAGCAGTGCAACAACCAATTTGGGTTGATGCTATGGTGGAGGAGTATGACTCCATAGTTCGTAACAGTGTTTAGGACATGGTTCCGAGACCAGAGAACAAGTCAGTTGTGAGTTCCTGTTGGCTTTACAAGGTAAAGCAAGCTGTTGATGATGGGAGGATCATGTTGCTGCAGTATATTTCGACAAAGGAGCAAGATGCTGACATTTTGACAAATGCATTGTCAAAGTGTAAATTCGAGTTCCATAGAGACAGTATCGGGTTGGCAGATATTCCATTTCTTGTTGAGAGGGAGTGTTGAAATGTGGCAACAAGAATATTCCAATTTAATTTGTCATTGAATTAAACTGTGAATTAAAATTGAATTTAGTCTTAACAGCTACTTGGAAATAATTAATTAAGTTATTTTGACTTAATTAGTTGGAGAAATTCAAGTTAGAAGTCTTTCTGAAGTCATGCAAGAGTTACCCCTTAAATTAAGGAGATAAACCTTAAGGAGATAAGATTGAGTTATATTTGAGTTGTAATTAGTTAACTCAGTTCATTGAGTTAAGTCTAGTTAAATTAGTTCCAAACTATTTGAGGAACTAATAGAGAGTTAACAATCAGTTGATGCATGCATGCACTCAACTAGTGTGCTCCAGTTAACTCAAGATTCCCTCATCAGAAACTCATGCATTTCTATTCTGAGAAAGACCCAGTTGAGATTAAAGTCAAGGAAAATGTACTATCAATTGCATGTGTTTTCTTATAAAGGAAACTCATGCATGTAGAAGGAATCATTCCTTGAGGATTGCGTAGTTCTGACAATGTGTTAGATTAGAAGTGTTCCACTTGGTGAGGTGAGAATCATCCCAGAGGAACAATGCAAGGAAATAGGAGCTTGGAGGGCAAAGAGGAAGGGTGAAGAGCAGCCAAGATTGCCTGTGAGCATCTGTGAGGATTGTACTGAGAGTTGGCTAGCTGTGAGAGCTAAGGCTTTGTATAATTCCTATGTATTTCCACCTTGTATGATAATACAGATAGTGGGGTTTTTAGCTGAGGCTTTCCCCAAAGTATTTTTCATTTGTATTGTGCATTGATGCTTTTTCTTCTGGCTATATTGTTCAACTCGATCTTTAAGCTTCCGCAAATTGATAGTAGAAGTAGGTTATAGTATTATGCTTTGATTTATATTGCATTATTAGGTTAACCTACAGTCACATTTTCTACATGGTCTTGGAGCAAAATTTGTAGAGAATTTGCAGAAATTTTACAATTCAACTTGGAATACATGTCCCATGACCTTGGTTTGATTTATTTACATGGAAAATTAATCTAAGGTTGTTACAATAACACAACTCGATAGCCTATTAGTGGTTATGTTTGAATCCTTCCCCTCTTAACTAGAGTTAACACATTGACTCTTTTGGATTCCTCTTCATCATGATCATATGGATAACTCATTTTCCATGAGTAATGGGGGCTAATGTGGCATCCTCTCCAACTATGGTGATTAAAACAGGGAGGTCAACTTTCAAGTGACATAAATTTTTCATACAAACTCCAATTGAGGTGATTCTTATGTTGTTGGAAAGGTCTCTGTGTGTAGAATAGGAAAAAAATGTGTGAGTGCTAAATTAGAAATTTTTTATCCCCAAAAAATGTTGTTTTATAGACCCCAATTTGTCAAACTGGGTCCCATCTATAAAAATAGTCTTGTGAGATGATTCCTCCACTTTTTCCACTCTAAAATAATTGATACATATGAAAAAAAATACAATGATCCAATCCATATCACACCTCCCCATTTTTGGAGGATTTTTCTCCCAAAAATATTCTACTGAATTAGGTAAGGAGATTTTTCCTCTACCTATTTTTGGGTGTACTATTTAGCCTTGCTTGGAAGATATCCCTTCAACCCAATATGCTAAAGGACATGCTACCCTTTTCTTGTAGTTTTAAACCTCTTCAAAAAGAATGTATCCTCCATCAACTCTACTTGAGCATCTGGTACAAAATCCTCTATAGAAGGTAGTATATGTTCCTCTTCTTGATCTAGCATGGAAGCCTAATAGGGTTTCAAATTATCTATATTCACAACTCAGTAAATGCACATATATGGTGGTAAATTGAGTCTATAGGAGTTATCTCCCACCTTTTCTAGTATCTCAAATGGACCATACCACAGAGTCCTGATTTTCTTACGAGGACCCTGTAGCCTCTCCTTGTTCAACAATCACCATACTTTGTCTCCCATATTTAAGGATTTCTTTGTTGTGTGTTGATCATGCCTGGCCTTATATTTTTCCTCTCACTTCTAAAAATGTCTCTTGTACTAGTATATGGATATACCTTATCTTCTCAAAAAAAATTCTGCCCTTAAGGCATCCCTGATAAGTTCTTCCCTCACACCTCCTTACTTCCATTATGCAATACCCAAAGGTGAAGGTAGAAAATATCCAAAACAATTTTCAAATGGGGACTTACTAGTATAAGTGTGGACTCTACTATTATAAGAGTGTTGTATATAAACTATATTTTCATCTCAAGTATTAGGATGCTTCTGATTGTAACAACTTGAAAGCTGCACCAAATTCATGTTGACTGCTTTTGTTTGCCTATCTATCTAGGGACAGAATGTTGTAGACCTCTTTAAATTTGTGTCCATATTCTCCCAAAATGTAGTCCAAAATGTGATGAAAAATATTGTGGCCATGTATGAAATTATGCTCCTTGGTATCCAAAATTTCACCCAAATATGTCCAAAGAATAATTTTTCTACTTCTTTCCCACTGCTGGTCTTTTACAGGGCATCAAAATGCACACCTTACTAAACTTGTCAACTACCACAAACATGTATTAATGTACCTTCTATGTTGTTTGAATACCTTCCACAAAGTCCATGGAAATGTTTTTCCAAGGACAGGTGGGTACAAGGGATGTTATATACCTTGTTTCCTATTACTATGCTTGCCAGTATAACAAAGTATGCATCCTCTTATGAACCTAGCTATCTATTCATGCATATTGCGGCCAATACACATACCTATGCATGTTGGCCACTATCTTCACTATGCCAAAATGACTTGCAATCTTGGAGGTGTGACCCCCTTGAATCAGAAGAAATCTCTCACAATTAAGCACACACAACCTATCCAAACAATGGAGTAACCCATTCTAGAGATGGTAGGAAATGATGTTGTAACAATGGTGCACATGAATCTAGCTCTACAACCAATGAAATATCTCCTTGTAGTCATCATATTTTTAATACACCTCTGTATTCATCGTGCATGAATGACTTCTTGTGCATCAAAGTTCCCAAAGTTGTGATGTTTGATGTGGGTTGCCTTGAAACCATGTCATCCAACTTGTTTTTGTTTCCATTCTTATACTTGATCACTAAATGAAACTGTCGTAAAAACCCCATCCACTTGTAATGCTTGGTTTATTGTAGCTTACTATGGGCTTATAAGTACTCTAGTGGCTAGTGATCTGTGTGGGTTATTGTCTCCTTTCTCGTCAGATAATGTTTCCACTTCTTCAAAGGTTGCATCAGTGCACAGAGCTCCTTTTCATAAGTAGGGTAGTTAAAAATTCCCCATGAAATACTTTAGAATGGTAGCATATAAGCCTTCCTCCCTGCACCAAAATCACTCCCATAACATACCTACTCGCATCTATCTCCATTTCAAAGGGTTGTTGCAAGTTTGGTAATTCCAAAGCTGGTGCTTGAATGACCTTATTCTTTAGCTCCTCAAAGGCTCTCAACTCACCCTTTCCCCAATGGAAACTCTTGCCACTTACCATTATGACATGGAGTGGTGCTATTATTGCTAAAAAGAGGCTATGAATTTCCTTAGGTACTCTGTTTCCCTAAAGAAACCCTTATCCTCAAAAAAATTAGTAGGCACTAGCCATTTCATGATGGCCTCCATCTTGGTAGTATCTATATTCAACTCTCCTCCACCTATCACATACCTCAGGTACACCAAAGACTATTGTAAAAATTTCACACTTTTTGATATTTTCTAGCAACTAGTGCTTCTCTAATGTCTCCAACACTTGTGTCAAATGTGAGATGTGCTCCTCCTAAGTAGCACTACATACGAATATGTCATCCAAATAGACAATAACAAATGAATCTATAAAAGGGTTCATTATATCATAAATTAACCTAATAAACCTAATTGGTGCATTGCATGGGCCAAATGGAATGACTAACCATTCATACAAACATTTCCTAGTTTTGAAGGTGGTGTTCTAGGTATCTTCTTCTCTGACTTGAACTTGGTGATATCTAAACTTTAAGTCCAACTTGGTGAAGTATTTCAATTGTTACAATTGATCTAGCAAATAATCTATTCTAGGTAGGGGGTACCTCTTCTTGAGCATAATTTTTTTCAATTCCTTATAATCTATACACATTCACCAAGCCCCATCCTTCTTTGGCACAATGATGATAGGTGACCCACATGGTGATATACTCGGTTGAATGACACCTTATTCCAATAGCTAATACGATTTTTTTTCACCTCTCTTGCTTCTATAAAAAACTTCATGTACAACCCAATGCTTGGGAATGGGGATTATAGAAATAGCTAGATCTCATGCTCCACTTCCATCTTAGATGGTATCCCTTTAGGGTCTTGGAGAACATCCATGCATACCTGTAGAAACTCTTAAAGCTGTTGTTTCTTATTACACTCCTCCAGGGATTCCTTTGATCTCACTGACTCTTCTATAGTATGATTTTCTCTTAAATATAATAAAGCATACTTCTTTCTATAATTGTATAGTTTCTTGGCTTGGTTGGCACTTACCAACGAAATATTTTACTTTCCTTTATGCACATTGATTGTGAAAAATTTTCCATCCTTGACGAGGCGATACTAGTTGTATTTCCACATGAAGATTGGATCTCACAGATACATATAGGGGATTCCAAGCACCACTCCACATACATCAATGGGGACTACATCTAGTTCTACTTCATTAATAAAATCAACAGTGATATAAAATATAATTTTTCATTGTTTTGTTACCTTCATTTCCACATCCTTTTTTAACCATCCCAATGGTTATGGGCTTGGATGATCATGAACTTTTAACCCCAATTTCTTGACAAGGCCTGCTGTAATGAGATTTGCATGTGATCTTGAGGTGAACAAAGCATTAATTTTGGTATTTTAACATGTATCTTTATATGTAAGAGTTTTGTCTTTTCACTCTCTTCTTGTTGTTGAAGGCTACTCAGATTCACCTCCTTCTACACTAATGTACATATAATATTCTCATCCACATCCGATCTACTTTCAACCTGGTTTCTCAAATTAGTGACCATGAGATTCATCTTCTTGTTATCTTTCTTTTTGTTCTTTGAATTGAGTTTTGAATGCAACTTAAAACACTTATCATCTATATGATCATCAATGTTATAGTGGTTGTTGTGATCTTTTGGTTAGTGTTCTTTTGACACCATATTTTTATCTTTTCCCCCTTTCCACTTCTTCTTCTCCTCCTTAGAAGCATCCTAGTGCTCCTTTTGCTTCAATCCGCTTGAGTGCACCATCTTTAGTATGTTCCCTTGGTATTGTGTCTGTACACAAGCCTCATCCACTAATTTGGGCTTGAACACCATCAGTTTCTTCTACAAATGGTTGTATAGACTCCCTATATAATTTAGATGTACATGTAGGTTATTTGGGGAGAGACCCAACATTATGGCCATCTTTCTAATTTTGTGGGGTACTCTTGTAGACTCTTCCCCTACTTATGCATGAAGTAGTTCCACTAGATCAACTATTCCTCTACATACCCAATAGGGATAGTTTGTATCTCTATGATGGGTTTGAACTTATCCCACTTAGTCAGTGGAGGATCTCCCTCAAACCTTAATATACTTGTGTGGCTTTCCCACTAGGTCAGGGCATGGCCCTCAAATTTTAGTTGCGCAAATGAAATATTTTGTTCTTCCTCTCTATGATGAACACTGAAATAAAATTCTAATTGTTGCAAACAATGATTTAGCTTCAAAGCATCAACCATACCTTGATATAGCTTGAAATTTCCTTCACTTCCATTTTGAATAGGTATTGTGAATGATTCATGCACTTGAATTGGATTGATCTTTTTTAGGTTCTTTCTTCAGTTGCTTCTCTATTTCTTCCCAATCTATTGATCTCCCCTTTGATCAGACCTATGTGTTAGAACCCCCATGTTATCTAAATAACCCTAGCTTATTGATTAGGATCACCATGAGGATATTCATGTTATGGTTTATATATGCAATTTGTGCCAGCAACCTTGAAAGCCTCTCCTCTATAGGATCAAGAGGGTTATTCACAAATTCATCAGCCATGATAGGGGTTTATGACTTTTGTCTTTGTGATGTAGTGTTCCCTCTGCGGATAGAGGCAACCCCTCTAGCCCTAGAGTGGGTCTAGTCACAGCAAGACAAAACAATAGCTAATTTCCTTAAACAGTCATTGTTGAAAGAGCCTACCTCAAACTGGTGTTTGATGGAGCTTTCGTTGCCCTGCTTCAACTATCGTTTCCTTTTCCTCGATGAGTGATTCACCTGAAACAACACAAGAGAACAACAAAACACATAATAGAGTACAACAATGAACTATTCACTTACAGAGTCAAGGAACCATAAGCTATCAAATATATTTTACACATGACATAGGAAATCACCATTGATTGTATTAAAATGAAAAAAAGTAAAGCTTACAACCAAGCCTTGACGTTGCAAGCTTCCTCGAAGGGTCCAATCAGTATGTCTCTTCAAACATTCACTCACAAAAGTTCTCCCAAAAGGCTGACAACTCTCTCTTTCACAGGCACTAGTATAAGGCTAAGGTAATCCACAACCAATTGCTATATTATTAGTAATTCACACTGCAAACTATCAATCTCACACCAAAACTAGCTAATTTGCTCAATACCAAAAGCTATCTGATCATAGCAATGGGGAATGCTTTTATAAGAGGATGAGCCTCCACAAATGAGGGAGAGGGAGCTTATCCCCAAGGGAGGTTTCTCAAAAGGCAGAACCACCATCCCAGAGGAGGAAAAGCGAACTTCCTTGACCCAACAACCAGTTCTAGAACCACCCAGAAGCATTCTATTTGAACTAATTCACCATATCTAGGTCATTGCGAGTCAAACACTAGGAATTAGAGATGACGTCGCGGGTCAAAAATGTATTCAAAGTTATCATCACAAGAAGGATATTGAGGACTTTCAACGAGCCCTAAAATCTGATTGTCGCAAAGAACAGATGTACCCCTGCGACGACGTCACGACGTTCTAGTTCATTACAGGAAATCGTCGCAGGAAGAATGAGGTTTACTTGCGATGATCTTGAAACATGGGTAAAAAGGGTCAATATTTAGGATTAAAGAGCATTTGTTAATCTTCTTGAATTATTGGGAAGATGTGGACACATTTGTTTGAGGTATGACACAAAGAAGATGTCACTCAGGGACTGACTTTATCCGAGATCAGGGGATATAGGGCCAGTGACAAATTACTATGTAACATTCTTAGTCGATATTGATCCCCTGCAAATATCCACAATATACCCAAAGAAACCTTCTTTGATACCAATATGATCTATAAATTTTTGTAGATATTCCATTGGTTAGTTCATCAAAATAGATCTGATACAATTATATGTAAAAATATGAAATATACACTATGATGGTTTATTTCTCTTTAGATTTTTGGATCTATAAATTATTGTTTATTCATATGCATGGAAATTATAATTATGCAAAAAAATAAAGAACAATGAATTAAAAACTCACAAACAAAGATTGACATATGATATTTTCGAGGAAACCCTTTTGGGAGAAAACTCAGTTGGAAGGTGAGACCACTATACTCTATTTCTCTAAATAAAATGGTTGCAAGTACAAATAATTAAGGCCTGTGGCCCGTGATTTAATACAATGCTCAAATCATCTTTGTGTGCTCTTGACTTGTCCCTATTGGATACTCTTTTAGTCTATGGAACACAATTCCCTTGAAAAGAATATAACCCCTTTTCCTCTTAGTGGCCTCGTCTAACCCAACCTGATAGCCTACTGTTGATTAGGCTTGAATCCTTCAACTCTTACTAGAGTTCAAATGTTGACTCTTATAGATTCCTCTTCATCATGATCACACGGCTAGCCCCTTTTCCATTATTCATGGGGGCTGATGTGGCATCCTCTCGGACTATGGTGGTCAAAACAAGAAGGCCAAGTTTCTAGTGGTATAACTTTTGCATACAGAATTTGATTGAGGAAATTCTTGCACCATTGGCAAGTCCTCTATGTGTAAAATAGGATAAAAATGTACGAGTGCTAAAGTGGAAAATTTATATCCCAAAATAATTCCATTTGATGTCTTTAGACTCCAATTTGTCAAACTATGCCCTGTCGATAAAAATGGTACTGTGTGTTGATTCCTCCACTTTTTCTACTCTAAAAGCATAAATATGGATGGAAAAAAATATAATTATCCAATTCAGATCAATTCAATGAACCAATTGGTTTAATTTGATTTTAATTTGTTAATTTATCATTTTATTAACTATATTTCTAAGTACACAACCACCATTGACAGACTTTTCCATGCCTTAGATCTTGGTACCTTTCATATTGTTCACTATTCCAATTCCCTATTTATATTTAGTCGACTTATTCAAACTTGAAATTTCCTTAGTCTAAGATTAATGTGTTTTGTGGATTTTGTATCCCTTTTCATTAATCATATATCCTATGGTACCACCTAAGACATCCCTTGTTCCCTTAAAATCTAGATTCTTGTCCCTTCCATTTTTCATTAGTAAATTTATCCAATATCCTACTAATTAGTTTGTCACGATGGATCTTCAAAACTTTCTTATTGTTTAATATGATTTATTAAATGTTCTTCTACTATCTAATTGCAAAAAAACAACATAAATTATATAGAACACATTCAACTGTAAATAAATTCAACACACACATTTACCTTGAAGAAGTCCACTTCAAAAAACTATAGTAATGAATTGACTTACACTATATTCATCGATTATTTGAATATGAACATTTACAAATTACAAGATCTAAACAATCAAGAAAATTCTACATGACATTGATGCAAGTACTATAACATTTCCTTCAAACAATCTCAACATGCAATCTTGGCCAAAATGAAAATTCACAACCAAAGTCCAAGCTAGCTTCATTCTCATGTCTTTATCTCTAACCATTATCAATTTCCAAAATATCTCTCTCTAAACACAATTCAAACGTTAGTGGAACATTCCAATTCTGAATATGTTATTCCTTCAATTTCAAACCTCTTTCCTTTCTATCGAAAGGAAACTTATAAGCTAAATTATTTATATTTAATTTCCATTATGAATCTTCTAATGCCACTTAATTGGCCTTCCATATTCCAAACTATCAACTAACCCATAACGATGGTCAACTTATTGCATGAAATCACATTGTTGAGCATGATGTGGAGCTTTATTACTCGCATTAAATAGAGTGAATGGTAGTTCATTGGTCAAACTGCAACCTATGGGAGGAATGGGCTAGTTCATTGGTCAAATCACAACATGCATATGAAAGGAGATCAAACTGCATCCATATAAGAGAAATCTTACTCATTTATTCACAATTTTGAAATATTTTAGAAATCTTATAAATATGGAAAATAAATTATTTGACTTTGGTCATGTTCCTTAGATTTACAAAATGTTCTAAAATATGGTCATTTAATTTCATTTATTCTAAAATATGGTCATTTAATTTCATCTTGAATAATGTGATCTACCATTTTTTGCTTTCATTTCAACAAACATGATTTACCTTCTCTTTGAACAATGTGATCTAGCAATCACCACTTTTGTTTCAACCTTTGAAATTTACTTTTAATTTGTACAATGTGACCTACCAATTGTTGCCTTGATTTCAATCAATGAAATTTACCTTCACCTCGAACAATGCAATCTACCAATAGTTTCCTTGATTTCAACCAGTACAATTTCCTCAATCACGGAGTTGTGATCTACTTTTTCCTAAATATTGCAATCTCTCTTCATCCATATGGTTGCATTTGCATTCAAGTTTAAAGAGATACCTCTTTGCACAAGGAGTCTTCACTCTAATTGTTAGGACAACATTCATTTGTATTGGTGCAATTTACATTCACCCAAATGATTAGTCTTCAAGCAAAAGACTCTGATTTCCTGCTTCACTCCAAGTGTTGTGACTGGTCCTTTAAATGAAGTGATCGTGATATCCTTCTTCCCAAGGGAATGATCTTGTTTGAATGGTGGTGAGTTCAGAATGATTTCTTTCACCTCCAAAAAAGAAGTACTTGGAATATTATAGATCAAATGAAGCCAATTTCTCTTTCCTCACATTAGTCAATTTCACTTTCCTCATAATTATTTTCAAATGACACATGTCCAATTTGGAGGATTTTGGCCTCCAAGAAGATGATGGAACAAACCATTTATTTGTTTTATCTAATGCCACTTTATCTTTCTCAATAGCTATCCTTTGAATCTAGTTTACCATTTTTCTTGTTGGCTCCTACATGTACTCGAAATCTTGTAAAATGGAAACCTTTTCCAACTCCTTAAGAGAACTTTGGTGTGAATTCACTGCTTCCCCTTCTTGCTTATCATCATGCAACATAGTTCAAAGAGACATATTTTTCCATAGTCACTATGGAAATGACTATATATACGATGGTAGAGAGTTGAAAAGGATTGTTTCTAACTTGTTCAACAATGTCAAAATATCCATACCTTAATGGCTTTAACTTCTTGGATATTTTGTTCAAACTTTCCCTACTAATATACAATACAAACAAACATGATCTCCAACTTAAAGTTTTCGATATGTTTGATAATGGTCATGGTGAAGTTTATATTTTTCTTGAATTTGTTCCAATATCTCTTGTGCCTAATTATGTATATGCCTTACTCTATCAATGGATTTTCTTGCTCTAATTTCCTTCTTATCTATCTCAACACCTTCTCCTCTTTCTTCACATAAACAACATCAAAAGGCGGTGGTGACAGATAATAAGAACAAGTCTCAAAAGGAGAGTTTGGGGTGGAAGAATATGTTTCCTTGTTATAAATGTGTTCTATACAAGCTAATTTTCAATAAATGTGTTGTATATAAATCAATTTTCATCTTAAGGTTTTGAATGATTTTGACATTGGGGCTTCACTCAATGAACTTCTAACATATCACGTGCATTCGTGACATACAAAAAAATACCCTTAATTTGACTACATATTAGAAAATACCTCTAAAAATCACATTATTTAACCCCCTACCAATACGAACCCAATGCGACTTCCCAATTTAAAAATCCCCTACTTTCACTAGATATTGTAGGTATCCATTTTTTCATTAATATTTTTAATACCCCTTCATATTTTTCATTAACTTTGAGCTCCATTTTTTATGCCTGCTAATACAAAAACCCTTTACCCCCTATTATATGGTCAATATATTATGCCAATTTTTCCTCAATGTATACCCTCCAATATGAAAGCACATGGTATGGTATTGTTCCCCCAGTGAAGCTCCTGTGGCTTTTGATTATAACCTTTCAATAGTTTCACACAATTCTATTTACCACTTCTTAGTGCCCATATGTCCAAGGATTAAAAGTTGTAGATTTCTTTAGCTTCATGTCCATTATTTTCCACAATGTTTTTAAAAAAATGCCTAGAAATTTCGAGTCTTGGTAAGATGCAATTGATCTAGGTGGTCCAAAATGTAACCATATGTTTGCAAAGAATAATTTGGTTTCTTCCTGACTTTTCATTGTCTACTTGCTAGGAATAAACAAACACATTTTGTTGAATATGTCCATAATAACAAATAACTAATCATATCATTGTTTTCTAATTGGAACTCATCCAAAAAAATCCATAAATATACTCTCCATGGTTTGTTGGGAAGTGGTAAAGGTATACAAATTCCAAAATTTCTAAAAAAATAGAAAGAGTTTTCATTCCCAAACCATGAGAAGGGTCTCGAGATAAGTGTCATGCGGAAAGAGTCGATAATGCGGACAAAACCGACCTCCCTAGAAGCAAAGGCTTTCTAGTGACAAACAAGACAAATAAACACTACCTTTCTCTAAACATGCATTGAGAATACAAGTAATCAGGTGATTTTAACATACCTTTAGTCCAACGCTTTGTAGTAGTCCAGCCTCGCCGATCCGGATGAGCTCCTCCTTCTCTTCGAAACCTGCATTCACTAACAAGCCAAAAGATTAAATAGCACCTGATAAACTCATAAAACAATACATATCCATCATACAGAACAAGGAGTATATGAAATAAATCACGAATAACAATCTGTTGAGAAAAATGAGTTCATTTGTATTAAGTGGGAACAAAAGAAACCATTAAAACCTGAGCCTTGGTGTTGTGCAGGTCCCTCCTAGGGTCCAGCAAGAGTTTTCCTTTACTTTGATCAGCTCACCCACTTCCAAATAAGGCTAGGAAAGGATGGGAATCTCTCCTCTCAAGCTTTACAAGGGAGTCCTAATTCCAACAGCATCTACCCTTAGGAATGTTCAGCTTTCAACCTCCCCTCCCTCTGGCCCAATGCCTGTATTTATAGTGCTCTAGAAGAAGTTATTCAGGTCCACCATCAATGGGATAAGCCCCTCTTTGGATGGGATAGCTCCCCTCTTGATGGGATAAGTTCCTCTTTCATAGGGATACATGAACCATCTGGAGGTGCTCCATACACGTCAAACAATCTTCTAGAATGCTCTAGAAATGACCACAAGTAACTTTTTCGGAGTGAAACTTGCGCCTTTTGACCTTTACAGGAGTACGCACCCTCCCCTTTACAGGCAGAGCGTACAAGTACGCGGGTATTGTGAACTTGGGGTGCGTACACGCAGGTAAGGCTAAGAGAAACTGCATACCCAGAGATATATAGATTTTTAAAGACTTTCTCTCTTTCTTGGAGTTTGACATGGAGAGCAGAGGTATAAGACTTGCCAAGGAGGATAGTATGATAGTTGATGGAGCCATACTAACTGCAAATAGTCATGGTGAAAAATTTTAGTGTAACAGATTGCCCCCTAAAGTGCGAAGCCTGTAGTAGATAAGGGTTTCATATCATCTAGGAAGGGTGAAGTACTTTATCATTTCAAGGATTATCTTGTGGAGAGCCCAGTCGGAACCTGCAAGTATTCAACACAAAATACATATATAAGATCATATCATCGCTGAGGTAGGCATTCCCATACTCAGATTGAAAACTTTAACTAACAAACTATCTACTGCTCTGATACAGGAATGATTTTGCAGTACATCATAATCATAGACTTTTGTAGACACAGTATGGACGCAGCCATCTGTTTATGATTAGTCTACTGTATAATGAATACAAAACTCCTCGCAGCCTGGATGGTGGAAACTAGATCCAGGGTCTTCATTTCTACTTCCCGAAAAGGTACGATTCTATCCATGTGAATAAATGAGTTGATGTCGAACATGGTAGAAACCACTTGATTACCAGTCAATGATGTAAACTGTTAACAAGCGTGAGAGAGACCACCAGTGATGTCAATGGTTCTCAAAGTACCCAGTACAATCCATGAGATGTGAATGAATGAGTTGATGTCGAACATTTCACGGAATCCTTCGATCGAAAGTCAATGATGTAAACCGTCGTCAAAGGCGAGAAACCTGCCATTGATGCATGCAGACTTCAAGGTACTGACGATTCCTAGGTCATCTTTCTAGATAATGTGCTGATGTCGATAGAAAGCGACCCATTGCAGGCAAGCCTACAACACGAAATCATAGATCAAGTTGAAGAAATGTAGCTGTAAGGACTGACTCAGGGATGGTCAAGATGGATGACGGGTATTTTGCAGATGAATGGTTTATTTGCAGAGACCTCTTGAACACATAACGACACAACAGATGGCTTGGTGACATTTGACCCAAAGTTAATACCCGGCTGAAGACTTTCAATGTGGTTTGATCAACTGTGAGGCAAAGGATTTCCCAACCCAGGTGAATGAAAAGTGTCGTGTTCAAGAGTGGTGATAAGGCTTCTTCTGAGACAAAGGATAACAAATAGGCTCATTTTTCTCTCTTTTCCCCCACCATTTCTGGCAAGTACCTCTTTATTTTTTACAAGCTTGAGGAGGATAACATATGCTTGATTATAAGCTCATCCTTCGGATGAGTCCAACTTAGTTTTGATTCGAACCCTAAGAAGGAGTGGTCCGTTCCTGTTTGTAATCGAACAGGTCCTTTACTGTGAAATTTTAACTAGTCCAGTATAGGAGAAACTCGACGTTTTTCAATTTTAGAGAGTCTGAAAAAACTTAAGAAGACTCCAGGTTGAACTTTTTCGTAAAGTTGTGTCTCCCAAGCCCAAAAAAGTATAAAATAATACTTGAGAGAACCGCTTGATCTTATGACCAAGGAGTACTTTCATGATTAGTGTCTTTGACCTGAAAAGTAAAAAGCGATCAAGGACACGTCGTTTTATTTCCAATATCGAATTTGAAACGACAAAACTCCGGCAATCTTTTCCTGTTTTTTACGGTCAGAAAAGGGCTATAAGGGGACCGTCTTTTAATTCCATTTTAACGAGTGTAAAAGAAACGCTCGGCAATCTTTTCATGTTTTAGGAGTCAGAAAAGGGCTTAAAAGATGACTCTGATGTTTTTGTATGTGAAAAATGACAATTTTCCCTGAAAATCCTTTTATCCTGCACAAAAACCAACACATTACTCATACCTGTTTAATATAGATAAAAATACTTTGAAAAATACCTTTTCATGGTGGAAAATAAACAAATTTAACATTCATTTACTCAAAAAACCTATAAAAAGGGCTTTTACCATTTCATTTTTACCATTTTACTGTTGAGGAGAGAAAAAGGGCTTTTGGAAAGAAACTTCCCGTGGTCGTTGCGGAGAATCCGACCGTCGAAACCGAATGCCGTCTCATCAGGTATTCTACAACATCCTCCCTTGCATTTCCATCCGTTTAGAATTAATTTTTAGGCTTTAGTTTGATTTTTTGGAGACCTTGGGGGTTTCAAGGTCCGCTTTTCGGGGTACGCAGGTGCCCCATGGGTGACCTGCGTACCCCGACATTTTCTCCATTGGGAAAATGCTGGGCGTACACAACTTGCCTTAAGAGAAGGTGCGTACATACGCCTTGTCTCTAAACAGCTGGCTGCGTACACCGCGGAGTGGATTTTTAAACTCCAAATTCTCCAAAATGAACCAAAAACTTTCAATTTTATGGACTCTAACAGATGTTTTATGGTGTGTAGATTGCCCACCATGCTTGATTGGTGGGAGAGGGAGCATGAAGATGTTGATTTGGCCGCGATTAATCATCAACCTTCCATTGATGCTTTGAAGGCATGCGGTCTTTACAAATACTGGGCCATACCTGGCATGAGGGCCTAGGTGCGCTTTCTAGAGTGGCTGGTCGAAAGGTGGAACGTTCAGGATCAGTGCTTTTACATTGGAGGGCACCAGCTCGAGATAGAGCCCTCTGATATTTACTTCCTCACTGGTTTTCCCAAGAGGGGCGAACAACTGACTCTGTCCGGGACTAGGCCGGGTGGCCAGTCCATTGCTAGCCTCCGGCTAGAGTGGTGTAATAGCCAAAACCAGGATAAGGGGATAGAAATAAAAAAGATATCCCTACCTGAACTTATGGTAATTGCCTTTACAGTTACCAGATTTTGCGGCGCTCCCGCTTTGCACATTGCCACCGGGTCCCAAATGCGGATGGAAATTGACTGCTATCGAGGCACCATTTTCAACTGGTGCGATGCTGTGTTGGCCAATTTAAAGGGCCAACTGACTAGGGCAAAAAACGGGCAACTGAAGACTTTTGGTTATGGGCCCTTAGTTGTGAGTTTTTCCCTAGAGAGGTTTCCGATGTTGATCCCGTAGCAACTCACTGTTGAGGCTGGGCTTCCCGAGAGCCTAAGTTGATGTGATGGGTTGCGGTGATGGCCCGTCATCCTAACGAGGGCACGAAGGTTGTCCGATTTAGACCGGAGTATTTTCACTGGTTAGAGAACCAGGTCTTCTCGATTCAGGATTTTCCATATGCCGGAGTTGATTTTCGCGGAGATCCGAACATGATTCTTCCAGCGGGAGAACAGTGGGACGACACAGGTACTTCATTTTCCACAAGTTTTTAAATTATTTACTTTTTTTGTTATATCGTCTCAAAACTGACAGTGACAATTTTCAAAATGCAGATGTAGGCCCACAACGTCCGGCCAATCTCCGGCCTTTCGAGAGGAGAGTACCAGTTGCACCAGCACCAGCCCCACAGGATGCGGCCGCAGAGACCCTAGCTGAGTTGGAACAGGACCTAGAGCATCTTACGGCAGACATACCAGAGACGACTATAGATGATATTCCTATCAGACTTCAGCGCTATGTGGTCGCAGTCCCAGGACCTTTTAGGAGGTTCTTGTGTAGGGTAGCGCGTGCAGTGGTGTTGTATAGAGAGCACCACCAGTGATTGGCTAGTCACTTTTGTAGACACATGTGACATTTTGGTTTTTTGTACTTATCATTTTTGCCGATCATAAGGTGTTTTTCAACCTATGATCGAAGACGATGTATTTTTTGACACACTCCTATCTATATATATCATTATTACCGGCTTATCTTGTGATGAAATGTTTTTAAATTTACCTGTATAATTATCGCAAATGTCTGTCTAACATTCGAGAAGAAATTGCATCTGCTAATGTATTTAATGACCTTGGAATATGCTGATATTCAATGTAATCAAATTCACGTTCCAAGAGGCGCACTCTCAAAAATAACCTTAATAACACTGGATTTCTAATGGCATACACTCTATTAAGTTGTAATACAATGAGTTCAGAATCTAAC
This sequence comes from Pinus tabuliformis, assembly GCA_031772625.1. Lineage (NCBI taxonomy): Eukaryota > Viridiplantae > Streptophyta > Pinopsida > Pinales > Pinaceae > Pinus > Pinus tabuliformis. The sequence goes on along the minus strand of CM062809.1, from coordinate 286,583,542 downwards.
CTCACTATCAAACTCCGAATCCCAAACGAAATAGATTCAGACAATAACTCAATCACTGCACTGTATTCTGCAATGTTGTTTGTTGTTTGACCGAGGCTCACCCCATGCATAGAAACTAACTCGTCAGAGGGCGAATAGATAACCCAAGCTGCGGAAGAGATATTCCGTGTACTACGACAAGCACCATCAACGAATCCAATGTACGTTTGGAGAGGCGTCGACATCTGCAATATCAAGAGTAAAACCAAGATAAGCCAGAATAACGACGAAAAACACACTCTCTAAGCTAAGCACACTGTCTATACTAACAAACACACCAACTAGAAAGAAAAACTAACCTAACTAAATCTCCATACCCATCATTTAAGCATAATACCTCTTAAGGTAAAGCCCATTTTTGGGCTTACCCAAAGAGTCCCCATCAAAATCTACCAGCTCATAGGCCCCTTTTGCTAGCTTTCGCTTGACAATGTAGGGCCCATGCCACATAGGAACGAATTTTCCAGCACCTAATTTATCGTTAGCTTGATCATATAATAGCACTAGGTCTCCTTCCGAAAAATTTCGAGGGGTCACGTTGCGATCATACTGAGCTTTCATCCGTTTTGCGTGAGTCTCGATTGCCAATGCAGCGTCACGTCGAGTCTCATCTAATTGAGCTAAGTATAATAGACGCTTCTCCTCTTCAGAAGTAGCTGGAAGTAATTCGACAGCCATTTGAAGTGACGGGATTTCGCATTCAATGGGCAGCACTGCTTCCAAACCATAAACTAGTTGGAAAGGAGTGAACCCTGTTGATGTTTTCACTGAGGTTCGGTACGCCCAAAGTGCGGAAAATAACATGTTGTGCCAATTTGACCGATGAATACCAATGATTCGTCGGATCATGATAACTAAAACTTTGTTGATAGACTCAACCAGGCCATTGGCTTGTGGATAATAAGGAGTTGAGCTATCGTGACGCAAACCAAGCTGGCCTGTAAGTTCTGTCATCATAACGTTTCGAAAATGGCACCCATGGTCAGTGATTATCACTTGTGGGACACTAAACCTAGCAATAATGTGATTGAATACGAAAATCGCAGCTGTCTTGCCATCTGCCTCGAATGTAGGCATCGCCTCGGCCCACTTAGTAAAATAATCAACCGCAAGGATGATATACGCATGCCCCCCGACCGTGTGAGGGTTACATGTAATAAAATCGATACCCCATTTAGCAAAAGGACCAACGGAAATTATAGGGTGGAGAGGAGCAGGTGGTGTGTGCATCTTGCGATCAAACACTTGACAGTTGTGGCATTTCCGGACCGGAATAATACAGTCTTTAAACAAGGACGGCCAGAAGTAGCCAGCGCGCAATATCTTTTGGGCTGTGGCATACCCAGACATATGACCGCCACACGCTCCAGAGTGACAGTCATTCAAAACCCTTTCAGCTTCCTCATGAGTTAAGCAACGACGAAAAACCAAGTCCGCCCCACGACGATAAAGAGTATCTCCAATAATTTTGTATTGTTGGGACTGGAATCGAATTTTCTGACGTTCCGACTTTGAAACTTCGGGCCGAAAGGATTGGGTTTGGAGATAGACAATTATATCCCCATACCACGAATCTAAAGTGCTGATGAGAAACAAAGATTCGTCCGCAAGGGGTTCCTCTGCCACAGTTTCCGTGTCAGCACGCGGGAAATCACACATCAATTCCGCAAAAACTAAAGATTTCTTAGACTTAGACTTTTCAAATTCCAAGTCGAACTCCTGCAGGATAACGATCCATTTAGAGTACTTTCCCCCTAGCAATTGTTTAGTCAAAATGTAGATCATAGGGTTGCAATTCGAAATGACTGTAGTTTTACGGAGAAGAATGTAGTGACGAAAACGTTGGACAGCTTGAACAGCTGCCAAGGCCAATTTCTCCACATGTGAATATTTGAGCTCAGTAGGATTTAACGTCCGACTAAGATAATAGATCACATGTTCCGTTCCGAATTCATATTCCTGGACTAAGACCATTCCAATGGTGGAATGAGCGGTGGCGAGGTACAAAAAGTAATCCTGTTTGTAGTTGGGAGGATGCAGCAACGGTGCATGGGTCAACGCGTGCTTTAGCGCATCAAAAGATTTCTGAGCTATCTCATCCCAAGAGAATTGAGCATTTTGTTTCAACAACCAGGTAAAACCCTTGGTAATCTCAGCGTAGTTAGGAATGAATTGGCATAAAAAGTTTTCTTTCCCCTGCAAACTTTGGAGTTGGCGCAGACTCGAAGGAGGAGGCAATTTGATGATAGCTTCTACCTTCGAGGGATGACGCGAATGCCGGCTTTTGAAACTACAAATCCCAACAATCGTCCCACTTCTATGCAGAAGACACATTTGTGTGGGTTCAACCGTATACGATAATGCCTACACCTCATAAAAATTGCTCGTAAATGGACAAGGTGATCAGCTCGATGTAAGGAGTGAGTGGGCAAATCATCGAGATACGGTTGCATAATGTGCTTGATGTCATGAAATGCATAAGACATCGCCCTTTGAAAAGTGGCTCCGGCATTCTTAAGCCCAAAAGGTAATTTGCAATAAGCAAATGTCCCCCATGGACAAATGAAAGCCGTTTTTTGTTGATCGGCAGGTAGAATATTGATTTGGTTGTAACCGGAAAAACCGTCCATAAAGGAAAATATTTCACTGCCGGCACAATCATCAATTATTTGATCGATATAGGGTGTTGGATAGTTGTCCTTGGGACAAGCATGATTGATATCCCTATAGTCGATACATATTCTTATTGTTCCCTGTTTTTTGTTAACCGGAACAATATTCGATACCCAATCTGTTAACGGGATCGGATAAATGAAACCTGCTTTCAACAACTTCTCCACTTCTGCTTTAATCGCAGCCACTTTTCGTGGGTGAATCTGACGCAGACGTTGCCGGACGGGTTTAGCATCTGGGTAAGTCTTGATTTCATGGACAACAATGGCGGGATCAATTCCTGGCATTTCCTCGTAAGACCAGGCAAACACGTCGCAGAATTCTTGAAATAGGGCCCTGAATGTTTGAATTTCGTCATCTGAACACGAGTCACCTATATGAATGTGTTCAACAATTCCGGGCTTCACTGAAATGTCAATTGGAATAGTGCGAGAAATGTTTCCCAAATTCAGCTCTGAATCAGGATGTTTCATTGGACTCTGAGTGTCTTTGACATATTCAGCTGTAAAGATTGATGAGAAATCGTTTTCAAAACGATCATCCTCAGGTAAAAACGAAGATCTATGATGGAGATCTTCCCATGGTAAATCGTCTACGCACAGGACTTCACAATCTTGTTTGTCAGATGACACAACTTCGGGAAACGTTATTAATTCCGAGGTTGACGCGAAAAAGGATTCCTCACGGACCACATTCATTTGGTCGATTTTGGTTGAACTTGGGTCGGAAAAAGACTGCACGGCTTCATAGGCAATTTCATATTGACTCAAAGGCATTGCGTCACCGAATGAGTCTATCTCAGATTCAGAAGGAACGATCCAAGGATCGTCATAAACAATGGTGTCTGAAGTAATCATATGAATAGATGCGAATGAAGACACGACGTTGATTGGAGGAAAAGGAAAAGTTCCCAGTAAACTGACATCTTTAACTAATCCTACGCCAACATCCTTGTAAGGGATAGTCGTTTTTCCGACATGCTGGATACTCTCTGAAGAGACTGGGTCGGATGAAAAGTAAGCCAGCTGGTCTATGGTTACGATCTTGCCATTGTGTGGAAACTTTATTACTCTGAAGACCGATGAAATGACCACTGTCATAGCATAAGACCAACTTCGACCCAAGAGAAGGTTGTAGTCTAGAGGGGCATCAACCACCTCCACATATAGACTAACGGTTTTTCCTTCAACCCCTATAGGAAAATCCTGTAGAATGCCAAACGGATGGAACCCACGGCCATCAAAGGCCTTAAGAATTGTCGGGGATTGATTTAGTGAAGGAGAACCAAGCGATCTCCAACACTGTATCGACATAATACACGTGGAAGCTCCCTCATCAATTACAGTCCAATGAATAGGCCTGTTTTTGACTATCACTGGGATCTGGAAAGCCATCTGATGAGGCAAATGCGGTGTACTATTTTCTAGATCAAAGATTATTACGTTCGGGTCCTGAACATCAACAGCTCCTATAGCCGACAAAAGTAATTTTCGCTGTGCTGGGCATGATTGTAGCACTTCTAAAGTCGACATTGCTGAGGGTGAAACAACTAAATCCTCAATAATGCTGTAATTCTGGGCCGCTCTCGCATGTGGATTGAAAGCATACCTTTGAAGTACACCCTTGGCAGGCGGTTTGATTACTAAGTCAGGGTTAGGTTTCTCGATCTGTAGTGGATCGGAACCGGGAGCTGAGGTTGATGGATTTGAATGAGAAGATTCTGCTTCTTTCAATCCATCAACAGGACTTTTACTACCATAATCTTGCGGTCGAGTCGCAATCCTTACATGAGACATCATCAATATGGGTTCTTCAGTGGCACCCGAGGAAGAACCTATCATCTTACTCTCCTGCTTTGGAAATGGATCTTTCAAAACAGCAGGAGTTGAGGAACCTTTGACGATTTTCACAACCTCGGCCCGATGAGGGCAATCTCTTGTAAAATGATCCTCTTCACAAATAAGACAAGGATATCGAGGTTTGTGCTTTTCGTCATTGGTTTCCGACTTTTCTATTTTCTCCTTTGGAGTCTTGTCTGCTTTACTCTTCTTCTTACCTTTCTTCTTCCCACCGTTTTTTGATTTAGCCGTAGATGACTCTACAACGTGAATATCAGCGGAAATTTCAGGAGAAGATTCTCCTGTCGGGGAATCTGGTAAGGTTATAATAGGCGAAGAATTCTTTGAAGATTTCTTCTTGCTTTTAGTATTTACCGTACCAATCATGCCATCAGCAGCATGAGATCCCGAAGGAGCAGCAACGATTTGATTTGACTTTGGAAGATCTGGGATATTTTCGTGTAACGTACCTGACTGAGTGTAAACTAAGTCAAGGTACTGCGCTTGAGCAATTACTTGCTCCTCAGTAACTACTCCGGCCTTAGCTACGTCTTTAGTAATCTTCAGTAATAATGATTTAACAAACCATTCAACTAAGATTTGGTCCGGGATAAAAACTTTCACTAATCACCGTCGATGTCTCCATTCATGTATATGATCGGAAATATAAGTGGACGTCGACTGTTTTAGTGAAGTTAGTAGCTCCGTGCCATTATCATATCTGACCGGCAACTGAAAATGAGTTAGGAACGAGGTAGCTAACTGACTAAAATTGTAAAAAGAGGCCCGTGGTAACTCAATGTACCACTTGGCCGCGAGACCAATGAGCGTACGCTGGAAAAGACGTAAGCGGATCGAATCATCCAAGATGGAATTTGAAGCACACCAGAGGTGGTAAGTCATCACATGATTTGACAGATCCTCTCCAGACTTACCTTCGAACTTGGGTATATCACTGGTCAACTTATTTGGCATTGGCGGCCAGAACGAAAGATAATTTATTGGATCGTTCGTTAGGCGCGACAAGTCTGGTAAATCCAAAGTTGCGATAAACGGTAACTGCCGATTAGGATCCCTAAAATTATGGGTCACAAGACCAGTCCCAGGAGGAGGATATCCAGGATAACTTGGAATAGGTATCGCATTCGGGATATTGTATCCTCCTGGAAAACCAGGATTAACCGGACTGTACTGGGGTTGTTGAGGTTGTTGATAAGTGTACCCAGGATACGGTTGATACTGGTAAACTGGCTATTGGACATCAGGCCCGTATTGGTACTGTCCCTGGTATGGTTGATAAGTGAATTGTGGTTGACTAGTGACAACCGTACTTAAACCAAGTTGTCCTACAGGCATCTGAACCGTAGTTTGAATCGTAGATCCAGACAATGGTAAAGATGTCTGAGGAGTAGTTGTAGAGACAGTAGAAACCGGAGCTGTCGATACTCCAGAAGCAAGTGTGGTGGAAGGAACAGATGTTGCGGTAGTTGCAGCAGTCGTTTGAGATGGAGTACTAGGTGCAATTGGCGACTGAGTAACTACCGAGGGTACAAAAGTTTGAACATTAGACTGGACTGGTTGCTGGGATGGACTAGCAACTAAGGGTTGTCCAGCTTGAGATGACAACTGTACGCTTGGCTGCAATACCTGTTGAACTTGCGATGGATCCCACACTATGTTCATTCCGGGGTATTGACCCATGACAGGTTGAGGATATTGAGATCCATAACCGGATTGAAGGTAGGATTGATAATTGAAAGGCACAGTTCCCGTACCTTGAACATAAGATTGACCTTGGGGTGGTTGATAACCTTGACTCGAGTATTGACCTTGATGTTGATACCCTTGAGGTAAATACTGATACTGGGTTTGACCTTGAGCTATGAATTGGTACTGAGGTTGACCTTGGGGTACATATTGAGGCTGGGGTTGACCTTGAGGAATGTATTGTACTATGGGTACATACTGTCCTTGAGGTTGCCCCCCAGACACAATTTGTGTACCTTGAGGTTGCCCCCCAGGCGTTAATTGAGGCTGCCCCCCAGGCAGTAATTGGCCACCTTAAGGTTGAGAACCGGGAACTGAACCTGACATCATGTAAATGTCTCCTACACCCAACGGTTTATTACCATTGTTTCCAGCTAATGACCCATGTTCAATGGGTTGAGGAGATGCTCCCGCAAAAGTACCAGAAAGTGACTGATACCCGGAGGGAACAGAAGGACCGCCGTACAAGAAAGATTCAGGAGATTGAGTGAACACGGACGACTGACTAGACATATTTACAGGAGTATAAATACCTCCAGGCGGAAAAGGAGTACGAGGTGGAGAAAAACTTATCCCTGCGTTGTCTAAATAATTGGTTAACGAAAGGTACCAAGTAGTACTTCTAGGAGGACTGTAAAAGATGGATTCACGCTCCCTTAGATCAATAGTAGGTTGATCTTCAAGGATAGAGACGCCAAATTCTTCCTCTGGAGCAAGTTCTTCAATAGCTATCAAACCAGGTGAACCTACCTTACTGTCATTAGGAGTTACAAGGACTTTCAAACCTTCGTAATGACCCGGAACCTCTTCAGGAGGTTCGCCCCGAAGTCTACGGGACTTCCTCAACAAATTGGCCATGGTAACAATCTCAGGAGACTTGCCCCGAAGTCTACGGGACTGTCTCGGTAATTCAGCCACAGTTAAAGACTTTTAACTACTACACACGCAAACAAAGTAAAATCTCAAAGCAAACCACCTAAATTCTCTAAAGAACCAAACAAATTCGAATCACACGCCTAAAGAATCTAGGGCGTCAAACCATACACAAACAGTAGCCTTCCGGACCGAAAACACTAGTTAGAGATGAAACCCAACATCGTCGAATTCAGTACAGAAGTGGTGGGTGGAACAGTTACACCGACAACCTGCTTAATGAATAGACCGGCACAAGTTCCTCCACTTTAACCGTCTCGAGTGAAGTGAACCCCCTGGAAAATCCAAGTGAGTCTAGCCGACGTCTGCTCCAGGTACAGTGGGATCTTCCCTCCACCGTCACCTCGGTAGAATCCTAAAGATAATGGTCACTAAGGTTACCAACAACAACAAATATACCTGGGGGAACAGTCTACGACCCGATAGCACGCAAGGGCAGAGTAACAAGCTCAATCCCCTTGCCGGCTCCTTGACAATAATCCAAGGTTTACTGACAAGTGACCCCAGGTTCCTCGACAATAATCCGAGGTTTACCGTTTGTAGTACATGCGTATCTGGTGTCTTTCCCAATGAAGGAGGATTGATCCCCTCACTGGTTCGGACACGGTCTCGTGCTTCTCCTTTAAGAGGAGCTTTCCCATAGTACAAATGAAACAGTTGGATTTATCCTACCACAAGATGAGCTACTTGTTTGGTTTTACTGTCTTGGAGAGTTAATTACTCTCCTACTCCAAGACACTAGCCTGATCTATATTGGTGTTTCAGAGCCCTAGTAAATAAAAAGTTACTAAGTTGATTTTACTTTAAGCGTTAATTTTATGGCTTTTCTGTAAGACAAAAGGTAGTGGAGATGAAACTGATGGTGTGTAGACTCGACTGAAATCCACTAAAAAGATGCACTTAGGATGATTTATACTAATTTTCTTTTTTAATGAATTCCCTGGCTAAGAGAGTTGGAGAATTCAAAATTGATATAAAACAACTTTCTTGGCAATGAAAATCAAAGAAACAAACTCTTTATCTTTTCCAAAGCATACAACACATGACCACTAATCAATTCACGAAAATTCCTTTTCCTTTCAAAGACTCAAATGCTACCAAAGCAAACTTTCCTTCAAAAGATATTTTTTTTTTTTGTATTTTTCTTAATTAATAAAGCATATAAAACTTACTTTAACAAAAATCAAAGTTAAAAAAGCTATGGCAATCAAATCAACTCAATTTCACTCAAAAGAAAATCTAAGAGAAATGCACCTAAAAACCAAATCTAACGAGGCAAAAGCCTACTAAAGATGATTCCCAGATGTTTTACTTAGTCAAAATTTAACTAAGGACCAGTTAATGCAGAACCAAAAACCAGTCAAAAACAAAAATCAAAATCTTTTGTTCTTTTTCTCAAGAATAAAATTCAAAGTTAAATCAACAAACTTTTTCGAGATTTGGCAAGGAGAGAACACAAAGGTAGGTTTCTCACAAGGGTGGATTCTGTGAAAGGCCCGACTCCTAAGAGGACTGAACAAAACCAGGGAGATCCAAAGTTTGACAACCTCTAAAGCCAAAGTCACTACAGGACCAGTGCAAAAATCAAACCCTAAGGAAAAATCTCTATGAATTTCACTAAAACTCTCGACACTGACGAAACAAGCTTAGGTGAAGATTGATGGCAGATAACCAGTGGATCTGGGCAGAAAAACAAATGAAAAACAAAATCTAAAAGGCAAAAAAGGAGAAAATTGAAATTTTCTCAATTTTGACAGGGTACGCAGGCAACCTGTTTGCACAGGTGCATGTACGCTCTGTGCACAAAGCATCAGTGCGTACAGGTACGCACTGTGCTCAACGCAGAGGCTGCGTACTTCTAGCAAAACTAAGAAAAACTAAAATCTAATTTAACCCTAAGCTAGCCCACCCAAAAACACAGTCAGACAGCCAAAAACCAGAAAACAAACGACTTTTCTCAGATCAAAATTTCATACAAAGGAAAAAACATTCACATCAATGGATTCCCCAGTATGGTCGCCATTTTGTCATGCGGAAAGAGTCGATAATGCGGACAAAACCGACCTCCCTAGAAGCAAAGGCTTTCTAGTGACAAACAAGACAAATAAACACTACCTTTCTCTAAACATGCATTGAGAATACAAGTAATCAGGTGATTTTAACATACCTTTAGTCCAACGCTTTGTAGTAGTCCAGCCTCGCCGATCCGGATGAGCTCCTCCTTCTCTTCGAAACCTGCATTCACTAACAAGCCAAAAGATTAAATAGCACCTGATAAACTCATAAAACAATACATATCCATCATACAGACCAAGGAGTATATGAAACAAATCACGAATAACAATCTGTTGAGAAAAATGAGTTCATTTGTATTAAGTGGAAACAAAAGAAACCATTACAACCTGAGCCTTGGTGTTGTGCAGGTCCCTCCTAGGGTCCAGCAAGAGTTTTCCTTTACTTTGATCAGCTCACCCACTTCCAAATAAGGCTAGGAAAGGATGGGAATCTCTCCTCTCAAGCTTTACAAGGGAGTCCTAATTCCAGCAGCATCTACCCTTAGGAATGTTCAACTTTCAACCTCCCCTCCCTCTGGCCCAATGCCTGTATTTATAGTGCTCTAGAGGAAGTTATTCAGGTCCACCATCAATGGGATAAGCCCATCTTTTGATGGGATAGCTCCCCTCTTGATGGGATAAGTTCCTCTTTCATAGGGATACATGAACCATCTGGAGGCGCTCCATACACGTCAAACAATCTTCTAGAATGCTCTAGAAATGACCACAAGTAACTTTTTCGGAGTGAAACTTGCACCTTTTGACCTTTACAGGTGTACGCACCCTCCCCTTTACAGACAGAGCGTACAAGTACGCAGGTATTGTGAACTTGGGGTGCGTACACGCAGGTAAGGCTAAGAGAAACTGCGTACCTAGAGATATATAGATTTTTAAAGACTTTCTCTCTTTCTTGGAGTTTGACATGGAGAGCAGAGGTATAAGACTTGCCAAGGAGGATAGTATGACAGTTGATGGAGCCATACTAACTGCAAATAGTCATGGTGACAAATTTTAGTGTAATAATAAGTTCTCCAAAGTGGTGCCCATATGATATATGTAGGCCAAATAATAATTTACAATGGGTGTGTGGTGGTATTACACTATGTACATGATCGATGAACCCTTAAAGCATATTTTAAACCTTAAGACATTAGTTTTCCTCCTTCTACCATGAAATTCTCTAAAGGAGTATTATTTTTATTTAGAGGAATTTATTTCTTGGAAAACACCTTTCTATTGCTAGGTTTACCAATACTAATAGAACATTAAACTACATATAAAATTAGAAACCTATTCCCTCATTATGACCAATAAATATACCTCTATAAATTTACTGTTATTTTGCAAATGCCAAAATGTCCAACAATTCTAGAAGCATTATCTTCTCGTATGAGTTAAATCATTCCATTCTTTATTCATAAACTGTTGTGGATATTCCATTGTACATTTTGTCACAACAAATTTAATAAAATTATATTTAAAATAGGAAATTCTACACTATTACAGTTTTATTAAATTTTTGGATCTGTTGATTTTATTGTTAATAGTGCATGCATACAAATTTAAAATTATTCATAAAATAGAGAAAAAAGAAATAAAATATATCACACACATTTGACAAAAGATATTCCCCTGGAAGCCATTTTGGAAGAAAGATCTCGTTGATAGGTGAGGTTGCTCCGCTTGTTTTCTTTGAATGGAAATATGGTTGCGAGTACAAAGTATGGCTTGTGGCTTGTGGGGTGCTACAATGCAAAAATTATCTCTACATGCTCTACCTCATATCCCTCTTGGATATTTTTTCTCAACTATGATACAAAGACACTCGAAAGAATATAACCCCTTTCCTCTTAGTGGCCCAGTTATAACACAACTTGATAGCCCACTAGTGGTTAGGTTTGACTACCTCAACTCTTAACCCAAATTATAGTATAGACTCTTCTAAATTCTTCTACATTATAATCATGTGGCTAGCCGCTTTTTCATGAATAATTGGGGATGATGTGGCATCCTCTCTAATTATGGTGGTGAAAACAAGAATGTGAATTTCTGAGTGGCATAACTTTTACATACAAAATATGATTGACACGATTCTTACGCCATTGGAAAGGTATTTGTGTGTAAAATAATAAATAAAGTTGATATTCTAAGATGATAAAGTTTTACCCCAAAAACCATCATTTGATGCCTCAAAATTCTCTTAGAATGTGTCAAAATCTAATTTTCCAAACTGGGTCACACTATTAAAAATGGTCCTCGGAGCTGATTCCTCCACTTTTCCATTCTAAAAGCATCAAGATGGGTGGAAAAAAATATAAAAATATAATATAGATCACATCTCACCATTTCGAGATGCTTTTGGTATGCAAAAGCTTCAAGTAAATGAGGTGAGGAAAATTTTCCTCCACCTTCTCTTTGGTGTACCATTTAGCTTTTCTTAGAAGTTGTCCTTTTAACCCAATTTTCCAAATGTCGTGTTGCCCCTATCTTTTAGTTCTAAACCTCTTCTGCAAATTATATCTTCTATCAACTCTGCTTGAGCATCTAGTTCCAAATCCTCCACAGAAGGTAGGACTTGTTCCCCTTCCTAATCTAGCATGGAAGGCTCATAGAGTTTCAGATTCTCTACATTCAAAACTAAATAAATGCGCTTATATGGTGGTAAACTGGGTTGATAGGAATTATCACCCACTTTTATAGTATCTTGAAGGTATTATACCTCAAAGCATTGATTTTTTTTTATCTCCTTGTAGCCATATTTTGTTTCCCACCTTGAACAATTTATCTATTCTATGCTAATCATGCATGGCCTTATACTTCTCTTGTGACTTTTGTGGTGTCTATTGTACCTATAGAGGATGTTCCTTATCTTCCATATAATTTTTTAATCCCTTAAGGCATCTCCTATAATATCTTCCCTCACTCCTCCTTGTTTCCAATATGAAATGTCCAAAGATGAAGACAAAAAATATCCAAAACAAGTTTCAAATGGGGACTTTCCTGTGGAAGTGTGGACTTCTTTGTTGTAAGAATGTTGTATATATACCAAATTTTCATGCTGGGTCTTCAAATGCTTCTAATTTTAGGCCCTAAGAAGCTACATCAAATTCTTGTTGACTACTTCTATTCACCCATCTATCTGTGGATGGAATATTGTATATATCTTCAACTTTGTATCCATCTTCTCCCACAATGTAGTCTAAAATTTACTGAGAAATCATGTGTCCTTGTATGAAATGATGCTCCTTGGTATCATAGAGTGCACCTAGACCTATTTAGAGAACAAGTTTGTTGCTTCTTTCCCATTGATGGTCTTTTTACAGGGCATTAGAACACACATCTTGCTAAACTTGTCAACTACCATGAACATGTAGTCATGTCCCTTCCTAGTTGTTGGTAAACCTCCCACAAAGTCCATGGAAATACTTTCCCAAGGATGAGTGGGTATATGTAAGGGATGATATAGACCTTGTTTCCTGTTGTTAGGCCTACTGGTACAATAAGGAATGCATCCTCTTATGAACTGAGCTGCCCATTCTTGCATCCTGCACCAATACACATACCTTTGCAAGTTGGCCATGGTATTTCCTACACCAAAGTGCCCTGTAACTTTGGAGGTGTGAGCCCATATAATCAGTTGAAATTACTTACATTTAGGAACACATAAGTTATACAACTTCTAGAGTAACCCATCCTAGAGATGGTAGTCAACAATGTTGTTTCCATTGTGCACATGACTTTGACTTTTCAACTATTGTAACACCTCCTTGAATTCATCATCCTCAGAATATACCTCTTTGTATGCATCATGGGTGAATGGCTCCATGTGCATAAGAGTCCCCAAAGCTATGATTTTTGATGTGGGTGACCTTGAAAACATGTTGTCTAACTTGTTTGTGTTTTCCTTCTTGTACTTGATCACCAAATGAAATTGTTGTAGAAACACCATCCACTTGTAATTCCTAGTTTGTTGTAGATTAATTTTGGCCTACAACTATTGTAGTGGTTAGTGATCTATGTGGATTATTGTATTCTTTCCCATAAAATAGTTCTTCCACTTCTTCACAACTTTCACAAGGGCATAAATCTCCTTATCATAGGTAGGTGTTGTAGCGGCTACAACCACCCTCCAAAATTTTGGCCTGCTCCAATTTCAGAGCCTCCCTTGGAGAGTTTCACTTGATGACTGCACATACTCGGGTTCACTCCATGAGCTTGTGTGAGTCTTTACATTCACCTTGCTTGTTTATTGCCCTCAAGTCTCTGCATGTTGATGTCTAAGTCATGCTTGCGACCATTTTTTGGTTACACTCAAAGTCTTTGCTTCGTATGTGTTTGATGTGTTTGCCATGAAATCATCTGTCACACTCACACACGGAGTCAAATTCACTGTCCCACAAGCGTCATCTTGATCATGAATGATCAATCACGAGTGTCTCACTTGTCGCTTGCACCATTGGTCAGTCATGTTTAACATGTGTATCTGGATGGTTTGGTTGTTTCGTCATCAAGTGGTGCGAGTGTGTGTCCGTATGATCACCTATGGATCTTTCGACTGTTTACACAATTAGTCATTTTTTCTAAAGTCTTGATGACTAGACTCTTCATTGACAGCCAGACCATCACCCTGCTTTTGACTCGATCAACTGTCAATCAGAACAACACATATGCTCCAAGCTAGTTCTTTCAAGTTGTGCTTCCTGCAAGAATTTTAATCAGCACTCATGCTGGCTACCTAGATAGTGGATTGAATTTTCATCTCAGAAATTGAGCAGTTCTCATGAGAAGGCCTCCCACTACCCATCAGTCAGCTCAGCTCAGAAATCACACAAAGCTGATCAGCAGGCTGACCTCCTGGCCTTAATGTAGTTTTCCTAGCCAGCAACTCCTAGCAATAGACTACCTGTTCGCTACAAGGATTGCGCAGTTTATGTTGCCAGTGAGTGAGAAGCCAATTGGAAGTTCCCTCTCGGAATTACATAGATATGGCTACCAGTGACCCCAGCAGCCAATTAGTAGTTCCCTTTGGGAATTGGGCAGATTTGGCTGTCAGTCTCCCAAGCAGTTACCCCAGAAAAATTACGCAATCCCGGCCTTCTGACCCCTCATGCAACTCGACCTGTTCCTCTAAAAAATTGAGCAAATTTGGCTCTCTAGCCCCTGCTGACTGTTCATTTCAGAAAATGTGCAGAGCATGTCTGCCTTGCCTTCAAGTAGCCCGGACTATTCCTCCCAAAATTTAAGCAAATTTGCCTCCCAGCCGAGCTAGACCTTGTAGTTAGTCACTGTCGACTCAGATTTCCTGTCTCTATCTCTTAGTGACTCTTGCATAGTTTTCATCAGCAGTTTCCCAGAGCCATCATCCCACATCATAGCCCTATTACCTCTCCTAATCACCCGCATCTGAATGATCATGTGTCATGGTAGAATAAGAGGTTTTGGATTTGATGTCGTCTTGTCATGAGTGACTGTAGGTCTAGGTACACCCAGAAACATGTCAAGACGAAGAATGTGATGAAAAACGGTATCACATGTAGATGGAAAAGTTCACCAACGGACGAATGAATGAAGCATGTGAAGCAGATGGACACAATGAACATGCACCTTTGCGAACAAGTGAGCTTGTCAAGCCTTCCAACATGAAAGCAAGGAACAACATGCTAGAGCTTCATCAAGCGAATCAAGGACCATCGAGGACTCTGCGCAATTCACCATGTGGAAGTGAAGCTATGATACACCACGAAGACATTCATCACTTAGCAGCACTGTAGCTCGACATGCACTCCAACAACAGCACAAATGTACCAACATTGACTTGTCAAGTCATGTCGAGTCAAGTCACGAGTCATGTTGCCCACATCTCCACTATGGGCTTGTTGTCAATCAATGTGATGTAACGTGGAAGTCCAACAGACCCACTTGTTGAACATAGAGTCATGTCAGTCAGAAATTCATGGAAGTCGAATGGTCATGAGGGTAGTTGAACAACCACAAATTTCAGTTTCACCCTTGGCTATAAATACCCCCCTCATTTGTACATGAAGGGAATTTTCACCTCAGCTCCTCCCACATAGCCAAGAGAGTCTGTAATATTTTCTTTGAGGAGTGAGCAGTGGCTCCAACGCCCCCTTGACGGGGTTAGTGATGTATGGTGTAACGATGTGTCTTGGAACTTTCGCTTAATTCAGAAGCCTGTCAACTGGCCAACACTTTTTCACACATGTATTGTATTTGTTGTAAGACTAATCTTTAACACTTGTAATTCATGTTTCTTTTTAACCATGTGTTTTGCATCTGAAATGATTCATTTGTTGTAATGCATAATCTATTAATGGAAATGTGTTGTATATGTTGTTAATGTTGTCTTGTTCATGTCGACTACTCTGTCGGACATCAGAAAGAACTTTCACATGAACCTTGCTATAACAACCATTGCATTTGTCTCAGACTGATCTGTGAGTGTTGTACGTGCTATCTTACCTTGTATGTTGTGACTTCCGCATCTGAGTGGACTACTCCACCGGAAGCTGTGTATTTCCTTCGTGTTGTGTGTTCCTATCTGAGTTGGGATTGATCCCTTTCAACCTGGAACTCATCTTCACCTTTTCCCTTCACAGTGAAAGAACCATTGACACAAGTACACTTACACTCACTAGGCACGTGAACCTCACTTCTCAAAGACAAAGTAAACCACTCTCCTGTGCTGACAAGCAAGAGTTTAGGTAAATCCTTAAGACAATGGCAATCAGGCCATCATACCGGATGGGACTCCCACACCAAATGGTGTGAGGTCTAGTTGGGAATTCTTACTGGGGTGATCCCTTGAATGTTGGTGGGTCTAGTACCATCAACATTTCTATCTCTAGAAGGTGGGTAGCTAGTTGTACATGGTTGAAATTCCCCTCACACTCACTCATCAACCATCTGGTCAAGGAAGTAACTCGCACTCCCTCTCTCATGACTCGGTAGTTGGTTACTCCTCACCTCCCGGGATTGAACACAAGATTTCATATCAACACCTTCACTCCATCCATCCCATCACTCGCCAGTTTGTGAAAGTAGTCGGACTGATCCCAGGCATACAGTACCTTCCACACACATTTAAGAAGCCAAAAGCCACTCCCATAGGGTTGTTGTATCATCGGTGGAAGAAGTAGTCCTTTCTACACTTAAATGTTTGGAAGAAGCTATTGAAGATAGAGAGGAACCTCCAATCTTCTTTGAAGACGAACAAGGCACTCTTGTGGTCTTGGGATCAAACTCTGGTATAAGAGGTGGAGGGGAAGGCAATGGAGGAAGTGGAGGTGGAGATGAAGAGGACAAAGAGGATGAAGAGATGGCTAACCCAAATCTTGAATGGATGACTCAGGGACCATTGGCTCTCCTTGATGTTCTGCACAAGATGCCAAAGCAAGCAGAGCAAATGAACATCAAGTTTAACCTAGACAGTGTGGTGAAGGCACAAGACCACTTAGACAACTTCTACCTACAACTGCAGACCCTTGAGGTATGTTATGATGACATAGCATGTAGATTATGTCCATGTACCTTGGACGGTCGGGTAGCTTCTTGGTATCACATCCTTCCACCAACTCTATACAAAACTGGGGTTCTTTCAAATGTATGTTCCTTGAAAAGTTCGCTAATGACAAGACTCCAACCATGCTACTCAAGGAATTGGGAAGCTTCAAGATGGAGGGAAAAGTGAAAGTAAAAGATTTCAATCAGAGGTTTACACGTGTCTTGAACAAGTTTATAGTAGACATCAAACCTCATGACTCCATCACTGTCGACTATTAGACATCTGCACTGCCAATTATCATTGTGCAGTTCATTCGGCGAGCTGTGAAGCCAACACTGTTAGAAAGCTACGAAGAGGATATTGCTATTGAGAAATAATTGTGTGCCATTGGAGTCATTAAGGATGACGAATCAACAAAGGACTCCAAGGATGCAAGCAGAAAACCCCAAGAAACAATGACCAAAGGCAAAGACAAGGAAGCAACTGACATTGAGAACCTCACTTTCCTTGTTAAGAACTTGACCACTGAAATGTTCGAACTCAAGCAATAAAAGACGAACACATTCGTGAACATTCATTCGCCTAGACAGAGACAGGCAAGAAGCTCATCTACTGGCTCATCCAGCAACAGTCAGTTCAGCTCCAAATATGCACAGAAGCCTATGTTCCAACTCAATCAATGCACTGATGCTAATTATTGTTCCTTCCATGAAGAATATCATCCGGATAACTCTTGTTCAGATTGGAAATGAGTTGTTACCTCTGTCTGTACTCATACACTCGATGCAGATGGAGACATACAGGAGAAACTGGAAGACACTGATGATAACAAAGAGGTTGCACCTAATGAAGTACCAAGTTCTAGGAATGTTGTGAACGCATATCAGTGCTCGCAAGTAGTGTCGAAGATGAACACCGAGAAGCAGCCCCAAAAGAAAAATGATCGCTACAATCTTAGGAGTAAAGGGGCTCCCCCAACACTTGAGGAGATGCAAGAGAAAGTGAGACAGATGATAAAGAAGGTCGATCCACCAGTTGCCTCAAAGCAACAAACACAAAGCAAGTCCGGGAAGACAGCGGCGGATAAGAACACATCTGTGAGCAACAAGTTGCAGAACAGTCCACCAGACAGCACAAGCATTCGTTCCACCATGGACACCTCGATGAGTATACCACCTCTGGATTACAACATAGTCGATGACATGAAGAAAACTTGAGCAAACATCATTTTGTTTTAGTTACCCAAAGTCCAGATCTAGCGAGATATCCTGCTGCACGCAATAGACAACGCAACTTATACCAACAAGGGAGCATGCACACCTCCTAGATCACTATCCACTGTGCTCAATACACTCCGGATGGAAGAAGAAAACTCAGGTTGTCCCCCATTCCTGCTTTCATTCAAAGTTTTTAACTACAATGTCCACAACTGTTTGGTTGTTTCTGGCACAACAACTAATGTCATGACACTCTCCATTACTAAGAAGATCAATCCATGATGGAGCGAAACATCCGCGAGAATCATCCAACTTGATAGAACATCAATACCAGACATTGGTGAACTACGAGACGATATCATTCGACTATCCCATGACAGTCGATTCCACCAGTGCATCAACATAATTGTTGTGGACGTACCAAAAGCATATGGTTTGCTGCTCAGCAGAGACTGGTCCAACAAGCTAGATGGATACTTTGCTATAGAATGGTCTCATCTGTGGCTTTCGTACAAGGGAAAATGAAACCAAATCTGGGTGTTATTCGAGAGGTATATGAAACACAATGTCACTCCCCTTGACAACGAGAACAAACCATTGGCCTTCACAGAACTCATGTTTGGAAACTGCTTCCTGGAAAATACATTGGAGTGTTATCTCACACGACCAACCCCAACCTCATCAGACAAGTAGCTGGGACTCCTTCCTCAACTTGTACAATTTTTTTTTTGTTAGTAGCAGTAGTAGCAACAACGGTAGTAACAATAGTATCAACACGCTAAATGATCCATGTACAGACACGTTGTGGACCATGAGTCTTGATAAATTAGGAACGCACGATGACTCAAGGACCGAGTGTACCTCAGTCATCCAAAACAATAAACTATGCACGATTCGAGCTGTTTGAAGTTCGGAGTCACAAACAATGATGCTAAAGCACTCATGTTGAACACACGAAAGACCAACACTATGAAAAAACAAAGCAACTTGGGGATCCACCATGATCCAAAGATGGCTAATCTTGGTACAAGTTACACATTGCAGCAACGACCAATCTTCAACCGCTTGATCAAACAGTACCAAGATGGGCCTACACACTTGAGTACCCACTACATGCGAACAATCCAACACGAGATTCCAGGTAAAGGAGAAGACAAGCCATTATAGCAAAGAATAGGTAACACATGCATGTTTTTTGTACTCCTTTCACCGAATAGATTGATTAACAATTTAATTGTTTAGATTACTTGAAAATTCGTCATCACACTTGGTTTTTTGATTTAAATCTTCCACATAAGAAATCTGGGATGATCCGCTTACACATTGACTTCAGAAACTTGAATCCTTCCTGGAGTAAAAATAATTACCTCGTGCCATCATCCGAGCCCATGTTGCACATAGTACTTGAGACATTAGTGTTGTCTTCACTTGAAGGTTTTTTGGAATGCCACCAAGTTTCGGTAGCGGAGCCCGGTGGACTAGCACTAGTCCACGAGAAACTTGGTTCACACACCTATCATTTGCAATCACTCAATGGGAGGATTGATAATCTTCCTGTCAAATGGCCAAGTCCTCAAACATTGGTTCAGTAGGTCGGGCCACGCCCGTGCCTTGTACATAGTCTGCTTGCTGCTTGTTGTTTCATTTGGTTTGTTTTGCTTATTATCTTTGATTTTTCTTTGTTTTATTCTGATTACTATTTTTGTTCATGTGCATTTTGTTTGTTTGATATATTACTATTTTTGTTTCCGGAAATAAGTGCTACCAACTACTACGTTCTGGCTTTTGAATAGATTATGTGGCTGAAATTTGAAAAGACTTGTGACACTGCAGCACTTGGCTAGTCTTGTGTCCATTTTCTCCGTGCTTGGTTACAACCTTTACCTAATGAAGTCCTAACGGAAAATACAAACCATCTGTAAGGGAAGATTTGGTCCAACTACAAACCTATATCCACTCTGGGAAACCCCATGCCTGTACTCAGCCTTCTGCTTTGTGTGTTGAAGCTAATCCAATTAGTAGAAACGGAGAAGGGGGAAATCTAAACGAGAAAAACTATGTCAGAGGTATTACATGCTTCTCTAAAGGAACAAACTCTTTTGCTCTTAAGAAGTCGAGATCCCTCTTCCATCCCAAAAATAAATAAGTGCCTATGCACAGTTCACTTAAAAAATACAAAGGTGAAAGAAGAGAAAGGCTTCCTGCGCAGAGAGGTGAAGCATGCAACTCCACCGGGGTACTGAGCAGGCTCGCTATAAATGGAGCAATGTGTGTGTTCCTGCGTGACTCCTCCGGGGTACTGTCTAGGCCTGCTAGTAGTGGAGAAACACCATAGATGAAAACTTATACTCTAAAAATATTCAACTTGCGAACTAAACTACCCTTCTTGGATTGGAAACACTAAGATCTAAGCCAAACTTTTGATTGTGTTTGACTGAGTTGGAAAAGGGTGAACCATGTATGTCCATGGGGTAAGTGGGGAAACTGAAGTAACATGCACAATGATTCAATACTTCCTAAAATACCAAGGCCTTGTGCTAGCAATGAACCAAAATAGAGAATATGGAATTCTACCAGTGTGTCGCCAAGTGTTGTAGCGGCTACAACCACCCTCCAAAATTTTGGCCTGCTCTAATTTCAGAACCTCCCTTGGAGAGTTTCACTTGATGACTGCACACACTCGGGTTCACTCCGTGAGCTCATGTGAGTCTTTACGTTTGCCTTGCTTGTTTATTGCACTCAAGTCTCTGCATGTTGATGTCTAAGTCATGCTTGTGATCATTTTCTAGTTATGCTCAAAGTCTTTGCTTCATATGTGTTTGATGTGTTCGCCATGAAAGTATCTATTGCACTCACACACAGAGTCACATTCACTATCGTGCAAGCGTCGTCTTGATCATGAATGATCAATCATGACTGTCTCGCTTGTCGCTTACACCATCGGTCAATCATGTTTAACATGTGTATCCGGATGGTTTAGTCATTTCGTCATCAAGTCATGAGAGTGTGTGTCTGTATGATCACCTATGCATCTTTTGACTATTCACACACTTAGTCATTTTGCTGAAGTTCTGTCGACTAGACTCTTCACTGACAGTCAGACCATCACCCTGCTTTTGACTCGATCGACTGTCAACCAGAACAACACAGAAGCACCAAGCTAGTTCTTTGAAGCCATGCTGCCCGTAAGCATTTTAATTGGCACTCATGCTGGCCACCTGGACAGTGAACCGACTGTTCATCTCAGAAATTGTGTAGTGCTCATGAGAAGGCCTCTTGTTGCTCATCAGCTAGCTCAACTTAGAAATCGTGCAGAGATGATCAACAGGCTGATCTCCTGGCCTTATTGTAGTTTTCCCAGCTAGTAGCTCCTAGCAGCAGATTGCCTGTTCCCTCAAGGAATTGCGCAGTTTCTGCTACCAGTGACCGAGAAGCCAACTGGCAGTTCCCTCTGGGAATTGCATAGATCTGGTTGCCAATGACCCCAACAACCAACTAGCAGTTCCCTCTAGGAATTGCATAGATCTGGCTGCTAGTGACCCCAGTAGCCAACAGGCAGTTCCCTCTAGGAATTGCACAGATCTGGCTACCAGTCTCCCGGGTAGTTCCCCAGAAAAATTGCACAATCCCTACCTGCTAACCCCTCATATAGCCTGACCCATTCCTCTAGAAAATTGAGAAAATTTTGATGTCTATCCCTTGCTGACTGTTCATTCTAGAAAATGTGTAGAGCATGCCTGCCTTTCCTTCCAGCAACTAGGATAGTTCCTCCCAAAATTTGTGCAATTTTTCCTCCCAGCCGAGCTAGACCTTACAGTCAGTCACTATTGACTCATATCACATGTCTTCATCTCTCAGTGACTCTTGCATAGTTTTCATCAGCATTTTCCTGGAGCCATCATCCCGCATCACAGCCTTGCTGCCTCTCTCAGTCACCCGCATACGAATGATCATGTGTCGTGGTAGACTAGGAGGTTTTAGATTTGATGTTGTCTCGTCATGAGTGACTACAGGTACAGGTACACCCACAAATGTGTCAAGATGACGAATTGGATGAACCAAGGGATTACATGCAGATGGACAGGTTCACCAATAGATGAACGAATGAAGCATGCGAAGCGGACGAACGCGATGAACATGCACCTTCACGAACAAGTGAGCCTGTCAAGCCTTCCAACATGAAAGCAAGAAAAACATGCTAGAGCTTCATCAAGTGAACCAAGGACCATTGAAGACTCCGTGCAATTCACCATGTGGAGGTGAAGCTATGATACACCATGAAGACATCCATCACTTAGCAACACTGGAGCTCAACATGCACTCTAGCATCAGCATGAATGTACCAGCATTGTATTTTCAAGTCATGTCTAGTCAAGTCATGAGTCATGCTGCCCACATCTCCACTATGGGCTTATTGTCAATCAATGTGATGTAACGTGGAATTCCAAGAGACCCACTTGTTGAACATAGATTCATTTAAGTGGAAAAGTAATGGAAATCGAACGGTCATGAAGGTAGTCGAACAACCACAAGGGTCAGTTTCACCCTTGGCTATAAATGCCCCCCTCATTTGTACATGAAGGGAATTTTCACCTCAGATCCTCCCACATAGCGAAGAGAGTCTGTAATATTTTCTTTGAGGAGTAATTAGTGGCTCTAGTGCTCTGATGACGAGGTTAGTGATGTATGGTGTAATGATGTGTCTTGGAAATTTCGCTTAATTTGGAAGCCTGTCAACAGGTCGACACGTTTTCACACATGTATTGTATTTGTTGTAAGACTGATCTTTAACACTTGTAATGCATGTTTATTTTTAACCATGTGTTCTACATCTGCATTGATTCATTTGTTGTGATGCATAATCTATTAATGGAAATGTGTTGTATATGTTGTTAATGATGTCCTGTCCGTGTCGACTTCTCTCTTGGACATCAGATAGACCTTTCACATGAATCTTGTTGTAACAACCATTTCACTCATCTCAGACTGATCCATGAGTGTTGTACGTGTTATCTTACCTTGTATGTTGTGACTATCGCATCCGAGTGGACTGCTCTGCCAGAAGCTGTGTATGTCCTTTGTGTTGTGTGTTCCTAGCCGAGTTGGGACTGATCCCTTTCAACCTGGAACTCACCTTCACCTTTTCCCCTCACAGTGAAAGAACCATTGACACAAGTACACTTACACTCACTAGGCACGTGAACCTCACTTCTCGAAGACAAAGCGAACCACTCTCCTATGCTGACAAGCAAGAGTTGAGGCAAATCCTTAAGACAATGAAAATCAGGCCATCATACCAGATGGGACTCCCACACCAAACAGTTTTATGTCTAGTTGGGACTTCATACCGGGGTGATCCCCAGAGTGTTGGCGGGTCCAGCACTGTCAACAGTAGGGTAGTTAAAAACTACCCCATGAAATATTTTATAATGGTAGAATACAAGGGCCCTTCCTCTTTGCATCAAGATTACTCCCATACCATACCCACTCACATCTATATCCACTTAAAAGGTTTTTTAAAAATTTGGTAATGAAAAAATTGGTGCTTGACTAATCTTCTTCTTTAGCTCCTTGAAATCCCTATGGTCACTCTTTCTCCACTATAAACTCTTTCCACTTGATTTTATGGCGTGGAGAAGTGTTTCTACCACTGAAAATGAGGCTATAAATTTCCTTAGGCAATTTTCTTCCCTAATAAAACCTCCTGATCTCAAAAACATTAGTAGGAACTAAACATTTCATGATGGCCTCCGTTTTGGCAGGATCTATCTTCAACTTTCCTCCACGTATCACATATCCCAGATACACCAAAGACTATTGATGAGCCCTAGTATTGCAATAGGAATGTTGCAACTCCCAAGGCTACTAACTTAAATTATCAACCCAAGGTTCATACAAACTTAAGAGGTGTCGACACTACATGTGCAACATGCAATGTGTCATTCTTTCATTGATATGATGCAATGAAGTGAATGTCATGAAATCAAAGCCTAATATAATTGTAGGAATGAAAATGTTACTCTATTTGCAGGAAATGGAAATGATATTTTCTCAAATGTAAGTGCTAACCCTAGTTGCAGGAATGTAAACACTATTCTAATTACAGAAATGAAAAGTGCTAGTCTACTTGCAGAATGTAAATCATTACTCTAATTGTAGAATGTGGAAAGATGCTTTAGAAAAAGGAAATTTGAACTTTTCAACAACAATGCATGTGACTAAAATCTTAAGAAAGCATAAATTCAAGAATATACTCTACTTTTCATTGGTGAATCACCCTTTCTATCATTGTGTTCAAGGAAAGTTAGCTTTAGTAATAAAATCTATGTACCTTTCATAAGAAAACATTCATTGCTATTCAAATGTGGAACTCCATCTTCTAATTATAATTGTAGATTTGTACTTGTAGTGAAGGAAAGATGGTTCTAGAGTGGTCTTTGTTCCTCCCCAATCATGGATTTAGAGTTTGGGGGCCATTATTCAATCTGAAGAGGAAAAAATTAGGCTCCTAGAGCAAATCTAGTCAAGTTTGGATAGTGCTACATGATGCTACGTGATTTCCATGTTTTTCTACATGATTGGATACATGAGAATTACAAGGGTAGAAAAGGTGATATAAAGGTGGGAAAAGGTAGGTGAAGGCATATGAAGGTCATATGAGGCCTTTTCCAAACTTAGAACCTCTCAGAGGCCCATCTTGCACAAAAACAAATGCACATGGTGTCCTTCAATGACCCAGAAATGTACTTTCGGTGGTATAGTTTTGAGGGTGTTGTGTAGTGAGGAGAAAGAGGTTGATGATGGTAGGAGGAATGTAGGATGACCACGAAGTGTTGTTCAGCTAATAAATCAGGGTATTCCTAGGAAAAATCATCCATCCACTCCACCTCCACCTCCACCTCCACCACATACACCTTCACCCACACCTCCACCGCCACCGCCACCATTCAACATGGCGAACACAATGAAGATGCTAATCTTCAAGGGCATAGGAAGTGAAGATCTAGAGTAGTTCCAGTTTTTTGTGAACACTGCATGGAAAGTGCAAAAAATAATTGATGATAATATAAAGAAGTATCAACTAGTTACCGCCTTACAGGATTGCGCGCTAACCTAGTACGTTAAGTATTGTACTGACAATCCTTGTGCATTACTAGTAGAAACTCAGACGGATTTGAACAAAGAGTTTACTAAACCCAAATCTGACTCACAGTTGATGATTGAATTTAAAGATATCATGATGAAGGTTGAGGAGAGGCCTTGGGACTTTGATCAGAGGTTGAAGTTCTAGATCAGACAAACTAACATGCAAATCTCAGATAGCCAGCATTGCGACTGGTTTATAGCATTGCTTTTGCCCCATTTGAGAATTTCTCTTTCACAACAAAAGATAGATACATAGGCAAAAACCTTGGAGATCACGATGAGGCTGCATGCATCATCCATTCAGGAGATGAACCTAAGGGTGCAGTAGATCCACTCATAATTAGTGAGCATACACCTAGAATTACAGAGTTTGAAGAAAGACAAGGAGACTAAGCCTAACATGCGAGTAAAAGTTTGGTGTTTGAAGTGAAAGGGCCATGGGCATGATAAGGATCATTGTCCCATGTTCATGAATTATATTACGGGGGGGACAATTCCCTTGAGGCCAGAAGCCCCAGCAGAGCCAAACACAATGGTCATGCTATGGTGTGCCATTTTTCAAGTTAATGGGAAACATGTGGCAGATAACTGTCACTTGCTTCAGAAGTTTGTTCAAACACCTCAGTAATTATTCTATAAGTTTTGCAAATCCATGGGCCGTGATGAGAACCATTGTCGAAACTATGAGATGATGATGAAAAGCACCCCTACTTACCATATGCAAGCAGAGACTCGACCTCCAGATCAGGGCGCAGGAGGAGTGCGTGACGGTTTTCAAGGTCGAGGACGGGGCCAAGGAGGAGGACCTGGTAGAGGTCACGGTCAGATTATTTTCCACAACTTCAGACAGCCAGGGCACTATGTGCGAGAATACCAGAATCCTACACACCCATCATGTCAATATTGTAGACAGTTTGACCATACCATAGAAGAATGCTTAGTGTTAATAACTATGATGCAAGAGAAGAAAATGCAGCCTCAGCAGCCTACGCAGAATTTACAAATGATGAGGGTGGAGCCTCGCAAGGAGGATCAAAGCGTCAATATTGTGCTGAGAAGTGGAATGACGACTGGCACTGATAAAGGTAAACAACCTGAAGAAGATGGATGGGTCTGCAAAGCTCCAGAGAAATAAGTTGACTTTGATCTGAATCACACTAAGGAAACATTTATGGAAGCCAAGAAGAGCTTCGTTGAAGCCTCCACCTCAGGAAGCCAAGACAAGATACAAGAAATCAGTGCGCCAAAAGAGGTTGATCCTTTTGTACTTACTACATTTTTGGAGACCTGCATGAAGCTGTTGCATGATAGAAAGGTGGTGGAAGGACTACAGGAATTAATAAATAAATGCGCCAGTAAAGAAGATGCCCCTAATGAACATCGCCTAGTTAGAAAGAATGGTAAGCATTAGGCACAAATAGGGTGGGAGATGTGACTAACAACATAGATAAGTGATTATGAAATGGACTAGGTCATCTTGAATATGGGGTCCGATGCAAATTTTCTACCAAAAAAGACATGGGAAAGGATGGGGAGACCCACGCTGTAGTCATCTACAATTCAACTCAGAATGGAGGATCAATATAAAATCATCCCCATGGGACAGTTATATGGAGTAATTCTTGATATTGAAGGTGTGAGTGCAGTAGAAGACTTTGAAGTTATAGAAATTGTCGATGACAGTAATCCTTACCCCACGCTCCTGGGAATCGATTGGGCTATTGATATGAATGGGGTCATTAATTTGAAGAAAAGGAAAATGTCGTTTGAAAGAAAATTGCTTCGGGTTATAGTACCGCTGGATCCTACAAAAGGGGTGTGCTATGTTGAACTAGTCCGCGACTATGAAGAAAGTGCTGATGAACTAGATCAAATCTACAAGGTAATAGTGCGAGATCAGGACTGGATCAATCCAATGGCAGATGGACAAATTACATGGGACTAGGAGATTTCCTGCACCTCTAATTCAAATGAGGAATTAGAGCACTGGTAGAATTGCTTACATGAAGTTTCTACATTACGATGCAATATGATGACAAAGTCGTTGCGCTGTGTTTCGTCGAAGGTAAGAAAGTTACATTATTATGATGGTTTAATTGATGTAGATTTGGTTTTAGATAACTTTGAGCATGAAGTCCCTGAGGACCACCACTTCCACTACTTTCAAGCATTAGATTTGGCACTGCGCGCTATGCCTACACGATGGTGGGGTATGCATAAGGATACTTTTGCTAGATGGTGAGATTACAAAAGAATGATGAAGCTATGTTTTGGGCATACTAATACTAGAATGACTGAGAAGTATAATGGAAAGGATGATCCACACGATCACCTGGAAAAATGGACTAAAGCTTGGGGAACAAAACCACAGCTAGAATGGGTACACATATTTTGTCAGACCTTGGATACAATTCCCATGAAATGGAGCTCCGCCATGGCACTGTAGAATGGGATTTATTTAAGGAAGTTTTCCTATTGACTTTTAGCCTTGAAGATGGATTTGCAAGCATCAATGAAGCACTGCAAGAGATTAAAATGGTTATCTTTAGAACATCGAAGAAACCTATGGAATGGGCCCAGCCAGATTGGAGAACCTAGTTGCACCACACATTAGAATGCTATAATGTAACCACTGAAGAGGAGGAAGAAGACTTAAGGAATATCAATATTTCGGAGGCAGCAGGGCATCGCGAAGTCAAAGTCCCACAAATAGAGAACTCGAACATCTCCACACATTTGAAAACAAAGCAAGTAAAAATTGGCACTGAGGAAGAACCGAAGTTCGCAAAAATTGGAGATTATTGGGATGATGCTACAGTAGATAAAGTTGTTGAATTACTTCGCGAATACCAAGATCCATTCCCTACTAAGTTTTCAGATTTAAATGGCATACACGAAGATTTGAGCATTATGAATATCACCTTGAAGCTGAATGTGAAGCTTTTTAAACAGAGGACTTATCACCTTAACCTTAAGTATAAGGAAAAGGTTCACCAAGAGCTGGATAAAATGCTGGAAGAAGGCGTCATAGAACTTGTTGAAGAATCTGATTGGGTGAGTCCAATGGTGGTCCGAGAGAAGAAGAAAAAGGGCGAAATAAGGATTTGTGTAGATCTGCAGAAGCTTAATGATGCATGTTTTCACGATTCATTTCCAATTCAATTTACAGAAGAAGTGTTAGATAATGTGGGAGGGAAGGAGGCCTGTTCCTTTACTGATGGGTTTTTTGGGTATCATTAGATCAAGATTTCCCCAGAAGATAGAAGCAAGACCACCTTCACAACAGAGTGGGGCTACTTTCAGTACACTGTTATGCCATTTGGATTAAAGAATGCGCCTGTGATATTTTCCTACGTAGTCATAAAAACATTCAAGGAATTCATTCATAAGTTCCTAGAAGTGTACTTTGATGATTAGAGGGTGTTTGGCTTGGTGAAGTGCCATGTAGCAAGTCTATGCCTTATGTTGGACAAATGTCGCAGATACCAGACAGTGTTGAATTTTAAAAAATGAATATTTTGTGTTCCTTTTGGGATATTGTTGGGTCATGTTGTGTGCAAGAAAGGATTGATGGTGGACCCTACAAAGATTATGCTAATTGTGAACTTGGATGCCTCTAAGAACGTCAAACAACTACACGCAATGATGGGACATAAGAGATACTATAGAAAATTTATCAAAGCTTATGCTCAAATTACTGCGCCCATGGAAAAATTGCTAAAGAATGATGCGACATTCAGTTGGGATGAAGAATGTCAGTGAAATTTAGACGTGTTAAAAGAAAATATGGTAACTGTGCCAATCTTGGTATTTCTTGATTTGAAAAAGGAGTTTCATGCCCATGTGGATGCTTCTTGCATTGCGCTGGGTGCAGTGCTAACACATACCGGTGAAGGAGAAATGGACCATCCTATAGCCTTCAGAAGTAGGAAGTTGTTGAAGGCTAAGAAAAATTATTCCACGACCAAGCACGAAGGGCTGGCCATGGTATACATGCTGCAAAAATTTTGGCATTATCTGTTAGGAGGGAATTTCAAGATGTATACAAATCATTTTGCCTTAAAATACCTAGTCAACAAGGTTGTGTTGGGGGGAAACATTTGTAGATGGTTGTTATTATTTCAGGAGTATGAATTTGAAGTCATTGTGAAGTCAGGGAGGTTGAATGCTAGACCTGACCATTTGTCACAAATTGAAACAGGCGAAGAACCCAGTAATTTGGAGGAAGGGTTGCCAGATGAGCAACTCTTTGCAGTGCGCATAGTGGATGACCATTTTGTAGACATTATTCACTTCTTAACTATAGGAATGGTGTTGGAAGAGTATACAAGTCAACAGAAGAAGGAATTGGTAGTACGTGCAGTTGAATTTTTAGTCATTGCGGGACAATTATATAAAATGGGTGCAGATGAAATATTGCGAAGATACGTACCAGACTTTAAGAGTGATAGCATTCTTGCCTAAGCTCATGGGGGAGTTGTGGGAGGCCATTATGCAGGCAAACAAATTGTGCAGAAGATCTTGTGCGTAGGTTTATGGTGGCCTACATTGCACATGGATTCCAAGGCACACTGTAAAGCATGCGATGCATGTCAAAGAATTGGTAGACCATCGCGAAGGGATGAGCTACCACTACATCCATAGGTATTATTGTAAGAATTCGAGAAGTGGGTGATTGATTTTATTGGGTCAATTTAGCCCCTTGGAAAGAAAATGGGCATGTGTTACATTATCACTGCAACGGAATACCTAACCAGATGGGAAGAAGCACAACCTATAAAGGATTGTACAGGGGCTACGACAAAAAAATTCTTGTTTGAATCTGTCTTATCAAGGGTTGGATGCCTAAAAGTGTTGATGAGTGATAGGGGTATGCACTTTCTGAATGAAACGATTAGCATGTTGATTGATGAATTCTAGGTCTACCATTAGATGAGTACATGATATCACCCGTAGGAAAATGGAACTGCTAAATCTTTTAACAAAATCTTGGAGAACACGCTGACAATGATCTGTATCCTGCAACAGAATGATTGGGATGTACGCATGCCTACAGTGTTATGGGCCTATAGGAGTACTTGTAAGAAGCTGACAGGGCAAACATCGTTCATATTAGTATATGGGGTCGAATTTGTAATGCTGATGGAATACATTTTTCCTAGTCTATGCATAACAACTTTAACGAATATGGTAGATCACAAGGCCTTGGAAGAATGGCTCGCGCAACTCGTGGAACTCAAAGAAGACCAATTTTTGCCAGGATTCCATCAACAAGTACATAAGGAACACGAAAAAGAATGGCATGATTGTCATATCAAGCTTCACACATTCAAGGTAAATGATCTTGTACCGTTATATGATAGTAAGTTCACTAAATTTCCTGGTAAATTCCAAATGCATTGGTTAGGTCCATATATTGTCAAGGAAATTACATATGGTGGTGCAGTTCAATTCATGAAGATGAATGGGGAACACTTCCTGGGAAAAGTGAATGGGAGCAGGTTGAAGTTGTATACCGGGGATCCTTCACAATCACTATATGGTAGCAGGACAGTGTTAGTGCTCCAGGCAGTTGCAAGGGAGCGCGAGACCATAAACTATACTGCTTGATTTGGAGAATAAGGTAGTGACTAGGTTACGCGAAGAGTGACAAGGATGAAACAAATGAAGTTGTGCTCAGGAAGCTGCACCATGGGGGAATGTTTTTTGCAGCCCAGGAGGAAAATGTCCATTGGAGTTACTATTCATGATTTGACGGCCAGAAAGTGGTTAAGAGGAGCGGGGAGGCAGAAATTAAGGCAAAAATCTTTGAAGATCTGCCACCAAAACAACATTTATTATCATAATTTGGGGGGAACGGTCGGATTTGAATTCAAATCCCCCTATAAATTACGTGTGCTAATCCAGCAGAGAACGCTTTTCATTTTGAGTGTTGGAGCCTTTTGTTGTTTGATGCATATGAGCCGAGTGTTATGGGAAGAATTTTTGTCGCTTGCAAACTGTTCTTCAGTAGCCTGAGAGTTATTCATGGAAAGAATGACTGCCACTAACCCTGCCAAAACCCTGAGTTTAGAAGCAACTGTGTCTGACGCGCCAGGACCAGAAGTGTCTAGTATGGAGGCTACACTTGCTATGCCCACGACGCCGAGGTCGCCTAGGTTGAAACAAATTATGGCTAAAGAAAAGTAGCCTGATAGCAAGGAAAAACTGAAGAAGCTGGTGCTAGTGCGCCCATCACGAAGGAAGCATACCAAGACATAGGCAAAGCAGAAAAAGGATAAGCAACTAGAAAAAGCAATGGACCTAGAAGAGGAAGAATTCCAGGGTATCGAGGATGTTGATGTCGAAGGGGTGGAGCCTATCAAAAGGCTGCTTGAGCATATCCATCTGTAGAAGGGAAATACTAAAGTCACAAAGGATCTCGATACAGGGAAATTTTCAATATTGACACCTTTTCTACCTAAGTAGGTTGTGTTCGAGGGTCCTAGGCTGGCACACATTCCATTGCTTAAAACGGAAGATTGGGACCTCGTAGACCATACAAAGTTTCCGCACTTGGAAACTAACAAATATATGAAGAAAATATACTATGATGACATGGGGGTTACAATTTTGGAGACTATGAAGTGGGCTTGCGATGTTGAGCAGTTAGGGTTGCTCAATCTATTGTTAATGCTACATTATCATCGCTCCCCCATTAATACAATCTATGTATGCCAACTCCTTGCACTGGTACATGATGGGTGCCTATGGCTAGGAGAGCCTATCCCTATCACCTACATGTTGATCCACAAGATCACTAAGTTACCTTACAAAGGGGTGAACCTCTCTAAATAATTTGGAGGAAAAATTGGAGAGAAATAGTTGGTCGATAAGATGAAGAAGGAGTTTGGTCTAGTAAAAAAGTAGCGAGGGTACTCTATCATGTCCATATCAAACCTGACAGTACAGTTGGCTGTGTAGATTCTAGCGGGCAAAGTAATGAGAAAATGTCACTTGGATGAAGTTCCGACGTCATTGATATCGCTCGCATCTCAGTGCGCGAAGGGGGTTCAGTACAACTGGGCCAAGTATCTATGTTAGGAGTTCCTCGCAAACTGCCGAGAGGCCTAGGAGGAGAGCAAGCCATTTCATTATGCCTGGCTATTGTTGTCGATTTTTTTGGTTGCTTGGAGGTTACCAGAGGATAGCCAATTTCCTCCGCACAAAGAAGAATTTCCCGAGGCAGTGTGGTTTGCCTTGTTATGGGCCTCAAAAGATCCAGAGCGTGTTAAGGAGACAAAGATATTTTGGGTTTTGATGGATATGGACATGCACATGGTGGTTAACCAGTGACTAAGGTTGTCTCCCACCTTGTATGTGCAACTATCGGCTTATGCAGAATTCAAAGCCGATTTTCATAGGGTCTTGATCAAAGCATGCAAAGACCCTGAACATAAATGGTACCCGTTTCCTTATATGGTGATGGATACAGATATCTAAGAAGTTGTGGGGATTTGGCCATAGGAATGGTGCATGCCTTTGGAGTTAGATGCAGGAACAAGCACAGGCACAGAAAGCTTTGCTGCTCAGAAGCAGAAGGATGCCGCTTAGAAAGCTATGCACACATTGGTTGTGCAAAAGAAGCAGGAGGTTTCTATGACAGCTGCAAAGAAGGCTCGCATAGAGGAGGAGCGTGTTGCCAAACCATTGGTAGAGCGAGAACAGAAAGATGTAGAGGAAATTGAGAAGTCTACGTCCCACCACACTGATGAGCAGGAGCTGTCAGATCAAGGAGGAGGTGGTGGTGAGGAGCTAACCACTCCTTTCATCCTCAAGAAGCACGCGCAAGAGCAGAAAGGTGGGCAGCGAAAGAAACAAAAATCTGATAAGAATACACATGTTAATCCCATGGTGTTGACAGAGGGTGATCTCGATGAGATGGACGACAAAATTTGGGACACGACAACAAAGTTTCTACAACAATTCGAGCTACAATACATGCAGACGCTCGGGAGCATTCAGAAGGATCTGTGCAAGCTGCAGATCCAAGCGACCAGAATTCAGGTGGATGTCGGGAAGGTGAGAGATGTTCAAAAAAGCTTGACACAGGGAAGGAGTGTTGTATCTGAGATTGACTGGCCTTAGGACATCAGAGTCTTTCCTTTTCCTGATGGGTTAGTTCATGTGGAATCAGATGAGGCTTGGGCTGTGCTTCACGCATTAAAAGATATGGGGCTAAACCTTGCTGTGCTACTGCACGAGTCTCTTCATGCACTACATCAGGGGGTTGCTGATGAGCTAAATATTAGAGAACAGTGTGCAACTCACTTCCATTAGCGATTTCAAAGTCAACAACTAACAAATTTTCGTAGAAAAGACTCAGGCCCTGAAGGAGCAGGAGGAAATGTGAACACAACGTCAGAATCGGGTCACATGGATTGGATTCTCCCATTGTTTACGGACCATGGTATTGTATAAATAAATAATATAAATTGATGAGTCTTAGGGAGTCTTAGGGGGAGAAGAGGTAAGTTTTGATAGAGAATTGGGCTTATTGAAGAGTTTGGTGAAAGAGCTAAGGCAGGAAGGCTCTGCTTCCTGCACTTAGGTAGAGAAGGGAAGGCTCCAAAATTGAGTGTGCGGAGGCCTGGGTAGAGTCCGCAGTTGAGTGCGCAGACCCCTTGTAGTAGTTGAGTCTATAATAAGTCATTGAAGATCAATAAAGAAAATTTTCCAAATAATTATTGAGTATTTATGTTGCATCTATTTATGTTATATGTTGTTGATGAATGACTTATTGTAAGAAATAATGGTTAAATTCTATGCAAATTGATTGAATTTGTCTTAATAATGTATGAAATGAATGCTTATCCACTTTTGTGAAGATTCAAATCGTTTCTCTTATGTTTTCTGACGAATAAAGTAGATCTATGCGAACTCCAATTTAGGGGTACTTTTTGATGTGCGTAAGTAGGTAAATCGACTATTAAGGGTCTGCAAGGACTGATCGTGGACCTTCATGAAGGTCTAAAGGCTGCTTTAATTGATTTGCAGTGACATGCCCTAGAAGTTTGTCGATCTGCGTGGAGGTAGATCCAAGGCACTAGAAGACATCACACTAGTCTCTAGATGTAGAAACTTGGTTCTTGCATCCCCCCATACTACTTCGGGTGAGACTGCAACCTGCACTACGCGGGTTGTTGTCGAAAAAGCCAGTAGTGTAGGGTTTTGTTGGTTGGGAAAAATAACTCTGAACTTGGGTTAGGACTCCCTAAGCCAACACCCTAAAAATAAATAGTAGTACATGCACACCACAAAAATATTATGAATTTTATACTTGTAAAGATT
Source organism: Pinus tabuliformis (assembly GCA_031772625.1). Classification (NCBI taxonomy): domain Eukaryota; kingdom Viridiplantae; phylum Streptophyta; class Pinopsida; order Pinales; family Pinaceae; genus Pinus; species Pinus tabuliformis. The sequence continues at coordinate 286,549,023 of CM062809.1, read as the reverse complement.
AAAATACCTAGTCTAGCAGCCAGTCTGTCCTCCGATTTATTTCACAGAATGACCAAGAAAATAGAATGAAAATGACATGGGGTAATTTTTTTTATTAATTAGGATTTCCTAAGACTCCAATCCAAGTGGAATCACTCAAAAATACCCTTTTTAACATGTTCTAAAAAAATAACATAAAAATTACTACTCAAAAAACTAGAAATTCAAGAATGAGCGAGCAAGTTAATCTACCAAATGCTTGACCTGATCAAGTGAAAATGCTATGGGAATTTTTTTTTATTAACATGAATTTTTTTATGAATCAATCCAAGATGAATAAACTCGAAAGAAGATCATTAATACATTCTAAAAATTAGCAGAAAATTACTACTATTTTACTACAAGAGACTTCGAGAAATTCTAGATTTGTGAACTAGTAAATGAATCCAAGTAGCTCAATGATGATTATGAATTTTCAAAGTTGTTCTAAGGATTCATCGTGCTAGTGAATCTAGAAATAACCTGCAAAAGGACTCACTTCAATCATTTAATCAGTATTACTTACAACAAAAGAAGCATGAACACTAAATGAAAAAATAAGAGATGTAAGTGAAAAAGACATTCAACAAAAATAAAGAAATTGTACAAGAGCACTTTGAGGCTCTTGGGATGGACAACACCAAGGATACTAAGATTCCTATGAAGGAAACCAAGCTTTTCAAGGTAGAAATGGCATGAAACATCATTATTTGAATCAATCCGAGTACATCTCTGCTTGAAATGAAAGTGGAGCTGCTAAATAACACAATTTCTCCACAAGAAGACTAAGAAATACATACCCCCAGAGGAAAATTCGAACTGTTACTTATAAAAATAGACGGGGAAGAATCCTCGTTGAAGAGAGGCAAATTTCCCTCCAAAATCCTTCAAAAAGTGGATCTAGTTCTAATGAGCACCAGTATTTCAGCAAGGATGCTGTAACTCCTGGGGCTACCGACTTTACTTCATCAACCCGGGGTTCGTACAAACTTGGAGGTGACAATGCTATATACAAAAATAGATGTAATTGGTCTACTCTTGTCACTGCTTAGCTGGGGCGATAGACCACTAGGGTTTCTCAAACCAGCCTTCTATTGACTAGAAGAAGTCTGATTACCAACTGGAGAGGGGAAATTTACCCTAAATGAGAGAAAAGAAATGTTTCCTAATTGCAAGAATGAAAGACTTAAAAAAATGCTTGCAAAGTAACATGAAATCCTCTATCTACTTGTTAACACACTTTGCTTTCAAAAGAACCCTACTTTAACCCTATTTGTCACATGTGAGGTTTTAACTAATCTAAGGATGAAATCTGATCTAGAGAGTACTAATTGTTGTGTGCATGTGTAAATATGAAAGAACTCCTTTTTTTAAAATCTTTTTTCTTATAAATGTAAATGCTAATCTTTCCTTGTTCTTTGGTATGGAAGACAGGTGTGGAGGAAGAGGGGTACAATGGTTTTGATGGCTTAGAGGTCAAGTAGGGGCCTCATCTTGGCTTCAGTGACGATTTTTCTCAATTTGGGCTCAAAATAGGTTGCTACAAGATTTCCTACACGATGTCTATAGGATGTACTAGTGCTCCTACATGATCCCTTGTTTTACTATAGGAACAGGTCGAAAGCTTAGGAAGTGGTCTAGAAGGTGGAATAGAGCTTAGGAACAACGAGTAAGGAGGGAATAAGGCATGGAAGTGGAAAATATTACTCATAACTCAAGAAAATGCTTTAAGATTGTTGGATTTTCTCAATGGAAATGACAAATTTTCCTTATAAAACAAGAATTTGAATTGATACCTTAGTGACTTTTGGCAACATGGGTGGATATGGCTTGGATGAGGCTAATGAGATGAGGTCTCCTTGTGATGTAGAAGCTCTTGAAACAACACACATCATTGTTTGCATTTATACATAAATTCATCTATAAACAAGAAGGGTTTATTCAATAAAAGAAAACAGAGTTGTTACCATTTATTTGCTAAGTTCATGAATGGAAGTGCCTGAAATCAATACAAAAGCATTGTGAAATCAGTAGAAAACCTAAGAGATCAGAAATTCCAATTGAAACTTATCCTACAAAATTGAAATATAATGACCTAATGATCAAGAAACCCTAGATTATGCAGAACAAAAAAAATCTGTTTTTTGGGTTGTATGGGAAGTGTTCTTCAAGTCACGATCCTTGAAAGGGAGAAATGAGGTGGAAATGACTTGCTGACAGCCTTTCTGGAATATCTTTTTGTCACTACGATGCTACTATTATAACTATTCACAAATGGAAGCAAACTCATTAACCCTACCAATACTTGCAAATTAATAACACCAAAATTAGTTCAACAGCTAACTATGAGTATAATCTAAGCATACATCTACAAAAAGAGGAACCTGTACTTCTAGGGTTGGCCCCTAACCTGAGAGATTCAACCCTCTGAGTCAACTCAGTGTTGGATCAAGGGAATGCTTCTCATTTTCATTAAAATATCAAAAATACACAAGAGTGCTTAGTTATAATGCTTCAACTCGAAAATGTTGCTTAGCTATCTTGAACAAAAAATATGAATCCTAATGAGGCTCTAGGCCTCTTTATTTATACAACTGAAGTTACCAAAAAATTCCTTAAATTTAGGGAGGCTTGGCTCCCAATATCGAGATCAACTGGTCTTCAACTGTCACTGGCTTGGCTACCAATGATCCTCATGACTCGGCTGCTTGCAACTCCGAGTTGATGAGATTTGATTGAGGAATCTTCGAGTGAGTGAGGAGTTAAGGAGGGAGATCCTATCTCCTAGAATCCCTCTTGCTTGTCTCATTCGAGTTACTGTGCTTTAATTATCCAAAATTTTCTCCAAAACCTGCAACCAATGCACATTAGACCACTAGACATGACATCTCATCTTTACTCTTCTCATTAAGAAAAATATAATTAAAACATGTAAAGAATTATGAGAAAAGTTGATTTTAGTAAGTTGGAGGTGCATTAAGGTCCATATAATTTACCCATTCATGAGCCTCATCATCACCCCCTACTAAAATTGTTGCTCATCCTCTGAGAAAATCAATCTATGTCCATGTCTTTCATTGCTTTGGTGGCCTCCCTGACATTCCAGGCTTCTGTTGTAGTCTCCTACTCTTGTGAATAAAACCCTGCATTCTTCTCTATCTCCTCCCACTTATTTCTTTCTTCTTCTTCCTTTGTCCCCTCTGAAATACCTAAAAGAAATGGTGGACTGAGTTTCAATCCAATCTAGTTGACTTTGAGTCTCTGTAATGCTTGCTTATACATTGGGGCTCTTTATAGTGCATCCCTCATTTTGTCAGGAGGATGGTATTATTTGATCTTTAGGCTGTAGGGTAAGGCGTTCCATCTCCTTTAGCAGGTTTGCTAGCCCTCATACCCTAGCAAACATTAGCATGTCTCCAAAATGAGTGACTTCTTGTTCCTGTACAACAAGGTATCTTGGTGCAAGCTTGGGATCATTGGCAATGAGGTTGTGGGTGCTGATGACAACCATTGAGTTAGGTTGTTTTGCTTTGATGAAAAGGGGTTTTGCTTCTTCTCTTGCCAATACCCTTTTTATTTCTGTAGCTCTAGCTTCCTCATGGATCATCCAAGATGCCAAGGACATTAGTTGTAAGTCCCCTAGCTTTGAATTGGGATCCCACACATTTAAATATGTCAGAGCCAAATTGTGTAGGTAGAATTAAGATATATTTTCTTTATCCTCTAGGGTGCTTTGGTCACAGAGGTTAATGAACTGCCCGTAGTCTTGGAAAGACATAGTTCCTCTTTGTGCTAGGGTTTTTATCTAAAACTCTAGCCATTTTCTTTGAGGTATAACACATATGATTTTGCTGGAATCCAGCATTGAATTTCCTCCATGGATAGACTTTCCATAGTTTCCAATTGGCCTTCCTTTTCTTGTAGCTGCTTTCTTAGCCATGTGTTCTCAGCCTCTAATTGAGATTTCACCATTTTTTCCCTGTATCTTATGCTACTTAATTCTCTGCCCATTTCTTGCAGCTTCTCTTCCATGTGGCCTACATCCTCCACCCCTTTTGATTTAGCAATTTGCATCCATCGATATGTCCTTTTTCTCTCTTTTTCAAGTTCAAAGAATAGAGGAATGACAAATTTTTGTGGGATCACTCTACCCCCTTCAATGAATTTGTAGTAGGAGCTGAGGTTTGGCTGTGGGCTAGGATCCTTCATCTCTTGTGACTCTCCCTCTATTGTTTCTTGAGTACTTTCTACCTCTTTTCCTTCCCTTTTCCCTTGCAGCCTTTCCTGATTTTTTTTTCTATGTTTCCTACAGTTTTGACAAGGTTTCCTATAGGATTGTTTTTGCTTCTCTTAGTTCTGTCTATGTTTCCTATAGGATACCTTTCCCTTTTTGTGAAGGGGTCAAAGTTTTTTAACTTGTTTTGTTGAGGTTGAACTAGTGATAGGTCTCCTAACATAGGTGATTTTTGACCTAGGAGAAACTTGTTTTGATGTTTCTTCTTCTTCCTTCTTCTCTAGATGGACTATGTCCTCTTATTATTTTAGCGAGTCCTCTATGATAATTAGAATCTTGGTAGGGGTTTGAGGTCTCCCTTGTTTTATTTAGGTGCTCTTCTTGTTCTAAAGTAAAGGGGATTTTTCCTCTGTCTCTTTCCATTTGATTTGATAGGTGTATTTAGGGTAGTTAAAGCAGCTACTACCTCCTTCTCTATAGGCTCTAGAGACACCCTTGGTGATTCCTCTTCTTCCTTGCTCTGTTTTTCAGAATTTTGTTTATCCTTTTGTATTTCATCCTTTGTCTCATCTATTTCTGCATCCACTTCTTCATGCTCTTCTTATTCTTCTCCCTCACTAGAAGTAGGGCTTCTGTCATACTCAATGGCTTGAATTTCATCTTCTTCCTTCATGTCAACAAATGTTGGCCATGTAATAGGGATTCTCAATTTTTTTAGAGCATCTTCCAGGATGAGTTTGATCAACCAATGATGTGCTAGGTACTGATGTTTCCCTTCTTGTACCTTGATGCCCAAGTCTATTATTGATTGTAACAAAAATTAAGGTACACTAAGTCTGTTATGAGGAGGTGTCTCCCCTCCAAATCTTAGCTCATGGAGGAGTCTAAAATGGTACCCATACACTACACTGTATCTACCTTCACAAGAAATATACTTGATGATGTGATAACTTACTTCATTCCAAGGATATGGAATGATTTCCCTTCTAACCCCATTTTTGTCTTCAATTGGTTCTTCTCCTTCCAAGAGAAATCCCTTCAAGAGTGCTATTATTTTTGTCCTCTTTTCGCCACTATAATCCTAGAGGGAGTGTAGTTATCCTGCTAATACTCCTAGGGGTAATTGTTACTGGCAAACGCCTCACTACAACAGTGGCACTAGCTCTAGCTAGAGGTATGGGTGAGATTGAAAATTCCCTAGCCACATCATCATCGTCTCTCCTTAGTAGCTAAAAGAACCCCATCCATTGATGCCTTGTACAAATTTCTATCACAGGAGGATGCGGCTTGTGGGCTCTCTTTTGTTGAAACCCCCTGTCATATTTTTCTAGAAATTTTTTGTCTGAATGGGGTTTGGGTGGCTATAGTTTAAGAAATTTTGTAGGTGATGAGGGTTCAGAGTTTACCCTTCATTAACTTTCATATAAATCTGTCTATCTCTATGCGTATTGCAAATACTTAAAAGAAATGAGGATTTCTTCCTTTTTTTCTCCCTACAAATGAAAAACATAGAAGGTATGGAACCTACCTTCCTTTGCTATGCTCTGGTGGTGAGAATTCTTTAATTGATGGCCCTCGATGTCCATATACAAAATTGTGTGATAATTCTCCCTGTATCCTATAGCTTTCTTGTAGTTTCCTATAGGTGCTCTTGTTTCCTGTGGGTGCTGACTGTTTGTTGTAGGTGCTCACTACAGGGAGGCTGAGAGTAAATTTTTCCTTTGATGACTCCTTGAGGTTACCTCCGCCTTCATATTGTCGAAATTGCCAATAATTCACATGGGAGTAAGTGATTATTTCTATTTGTGGATGATTTCGTTGAGTGATGTGCTAGTAAATCGAGTACAAATACCTCCTTTGGACCATTGGTCCCACTACAAGTTCATCATACCACCTTTCCTCGTAATCATCTCCCACTTCTATTCATCGTAACTTAACCACTTTTTCGATTCATTCCTTTTTTTTTTATGTGACCTTGCCACGTGTGCAGTTGACTAACCCTTTACTTTTCGTTATCGGATTGAGGGTGGCCAAGTTAACTGGCCACCTTCACTTATAAAATCAACTTCCTACATATTCCTACAATTTAATCATATTTGTACCTATGAGGGAGTATTGGTGAGATGACATACCTGTTGGTCCTTTGCCTTGTTGATGCATGCTGGAGAGTGGTGTCAATTTGTTGTTCTTGACCTAGTTGCATATTCTCAACCATTTTTTTCTTCTTTTACTGATGGTTTGTTTCTTTGATGATGTACAGGTGCTAGATTTTGTTTCTACTGAGCTCTGGAGGAGATTCCTTATTCCTGTAGTCATTGTGCTAAAAGTGGGTTGGAGTTGTTGTGGTATTTTTTGTGGAATAGGCTACTACAAGATTTCCTATAGGATGTCCTGTAGCTTCCTTTTTCTTGAATCTCCATATCTTTTCTTTGCCTTGAAGTTGAATGGGTATTGGAATGAGTGGAAGGTGTGGTTATGGAGTGGCAGGTGAGGTAGGCTACTGTTGGCATGCCCCTTTTTTATGTTCTTTTCTCTTTTTTTCTTTTCATATTTTCTAACTTGATTTTTTCTTATGGCCACAGGGGTGACATGGTCATGAAGGGTGTTGGCTGAGGTGTGTTGAAGTCAATGGCTCTTTTCATATTCCAAAACACACCTGTGTCACCATTTTTCCATTGGATTTCCCTTCCTATACTATTTCAAGACTTCCTGTAATACCTACAGGCAACTCCTGTAGTAATTATAGGAAATCCTGTAGAAAGCAAAGAATTACTTGGAATTGGAATCTGGAGTTGAGTATGTATGGAATAACATGGGGATTATGGAGGAGATGCAATGGATTAAGGAAAACATAGTGTGTTGTAGGCTTGATACCCTTTGTATCTTGTGCTCATCATCTTCTTGCAAACCTGCAAAAATAGAATTGTTATGAGTGGCAGGTGTGAGGTCCTTGCCATTATTTTTGTATGTTTTTTTCTTTATTTTCTTTTCATTTTTTTTTGAAAGACAACTAGGCTGCCTTGAAGGAGGTTTTCATCCTTGTTGCCTGCCTTGGGTGCCTCAAAAGAGGTTTTCACCTAGAGATCTTTTCTTTTTTTATTTTTATTTTTAATACCCTTGGGCTACCTTCAAGAGGTTTTCAACCCAAAAGTTGGACTCAGGTGCCTCATGGAGGTTTTCACTTGGGTCTCTTTATTTTTATTTTTTATTTTTTTAAGAACTTGGTGAGGTGGAAGTCGAGACTCCTTCAATCACCATCACTGCCTTGTTGATGCTACTGATGAATTCCTGCTTTGATAAGGGATTTTTGTAGAATTTTAACCTGTACCCATTGAAAAGCAAAGGGACACCTTATGCATCGATGGTTCTTATTTGAGCAATGCCATTATCATGGCACTCTTCTATCACATATGGTCCCAACCATCTAGTCATTAAATTGCCTTTGAAATCTTTGTACCGGGAGTCATACAACAAGGCCCAATCACCTTCTTGAAACAATTTGTCCTTGATATTTTTGTCATGCCAAATTTTCCTTTGTACTTGAGTCACTTCTGTGTGCAGGTGGGCCTACATATTAAATTCATCCAACCCATTCATCTGGAGCAATCTTTCTTTTTTTTCCCTCGTGACATCTAGATCCAATTATGTTGCCATCCTTAAGGTGTTGTATTCAAATTCAATGGACAACAGGGCTTTCTTCCCATAGACTAGCTCATAAGGAGTGAAGCCAGTGGTGGTCTTCCAAGTAGTATTGTAGGCCCACGTGGCCTCCACCAATTTGTCTGCCTAATACTTTCTGATGCTACTAATCACTTTGGTCAGAATGCTTTCCAATTCTTGGTTGATGACTTCTACTTACCCATTAGCCTCTGGGTGGTAAGGAGTGGACTTTATGTGCTTGATCTTATGCTGGATTAATAGATTCTCAATCATGTGGGATGTAAATTGACTACCTTGATTAGTGACCATCTCTCTAGGGTATCCAAACTTGTAAAACACATTCTCCCTCAAGAATTCAACCACTTTTTCTTTTGTGGCTACCTTGACAGCTTTGGCTTTAGCCCACTTTGTTAAGTAGTTGGTGCACACAATGATGTAATTATTCTATTTGGATGGAGGGTCAATGGGCCCGATGAAATCCACGCCCCACTTGTCAAATGGCTTGAAAGTCACTTGAGGTTGTAGAGACATTTCATCCCTAGGGGTGGGTTTCCCCATCCTTTGGCATCGATCACACTCGCTGGTATACCTTTTTACAGCTTGGTGGAGAGTGGTTCAGTAATAACCAACTTGTAGTACCTTGAATGTTGTCCTTTTGGCTGCAAAGCGACCTCCACAAGGTCCATCATGATAGGCCAAAAGGATGTCAAAAATTTCTCCTCCCTGACACATCTTCTCAGAATTTGATCTGGACCCATCTTGAAGAGATTGCCCCCAATCCAAGTGAATGGGGCACCTTTTCTTATGATTCTTCTCTTTTCCTTGGAGGAAAAATTTGGAGGGAATTGTGCAGATACTAAGTAGTTTTCTATGTTAGCAAACCATGGAGAGAGAACTAAAATGGTGAATAAATGCTCATCTGGTAGCTAGTCATCAACCATTCCTTCCTCACTTGTAGGCAAACTTATTCTGGATAAAAAATCTGCAATTGCATTCTCTCTTCCATGCTTATGAACAATAGTTAGATCAAATTGTTGTAATAAAAGTAACCATCTAATAATCTGAGAATTTACATCAGGTTTGTTCATCAAATATTTAATGGCAGCATGGTTTGTATGCAAAAATTTCTGGTAACCAGTAAGGTAATGCCTAAAATTATTCAATGAATGGACAACAACTTGGAGCTATTTTTAAGTTATTGTGTAGTTTAACTCAGCTTTGGAAAGATTCTTGTTGATGAAGTAAATGGCACAAGGTAGCTTCTCATCTATCTGGCCTAGAGATGCTCCTATAACTTTGTGAGAGGCATCAGCATGAATGTGAAAAGGAAGAGCCAAATTTGGACCTTGGAGAATAGGTGCAGTAGTCAACTTGTCCTTTAGGGTTTCTAGGGCCACTTGGAAGCTTTCTGACCATGAAAATTCAGAGTCTTTGGCCAATAATCCAAATAAGGGCGAGGCTACCTTGCTAAAATATTTTATAAATCTCCTATAATATCTGGCTAAACCTAAGAAACTTCTGACATCCCTCTGCTTCTGCAGAGTAGGGACCCTTTTTATGATGGCTATTTTATTTGGGTCTACTTGCAGTCCTTCCTAGGATATTGAGTGACCTAGAATAGTCCCTGCAGTCATTAAGAATTCACATTTTTCGGGACTAAGGGATAAGTTCATTTCAATGCATTTTTTTAACACCTTTCCCAGGTTAGAGAGAGCCTCTAGGAAATCACACCCATAGGGGGTGAAATCATCCATATAAATTTCTACTGAATCATGGACTAGCTCTGCAAATATGCTCAGGACTGCTCTCTGGAAAGTGGCAGGGGCATTGCATAAACCAAAAGGAAGGGCCCTATAAGAAAAAGTACCCCAAGGACAGGTGAAGGTGGTTTTATCCTATCCTCTAAGCTGATCTGGATTTGATTGTAACCATTGAATCCATCTAGGAAAGAGAAGAACTTATTTCCTACCAGATCATCTAATACTTGGTCAATGAAAGGTAGAGGGAAATGGTCCTTCTTTGTGGCTTTGTTTAGCTCTCGGTAATCCACACAGATCCTCCACTTTCCATTTTTCTTTGGAAACAGAACTAGAGGAGACACCCACTCACTATCTGAGATGGGGTAAATGAATCCTGCATCCAGAAACTTCTACAGTTACTCTTTGACTATATCCTTGAGGGTTGGATTCATTCTCCTCTGGGGTTGGTGGAATGGCTTGTAACCTTCCTTAATGTAATTGTGGTGAGTACACACTGAAGGGTGAACTCCCTTCATTTTTTTGTAATTCCAAGCAAAGGCATCCAAATTCTCTCTTAGCATGTTACATAACTCCTCTTCTTGGTGTACAAAGAGAGAGAGGTTGATTTTCAATGCTCTTTCAGGGCCAAATTATATCGTCTTGACATGAGTAAGGTTTGAGTCAACTGAGCATAGATCAATCCAAGGGTCGTATTTTGCTTCCTTTACTACTTCCTCTAGAGACATGGTGTTGGGAGATTGATTTTGGAGGATGTGTTCAATCAGGTCATCTTCATCAAGTTGTCCCCCTCCTATGGTAGTTTCTAGGGTATAGATTGGGGAAGAGTAGACTTCATCTTCTTCCTCCTCTTCTAGCCATAAAGGTAAGTCATGCTCTAGGGATGGTTGAGTAGGATGGTTCAATACCAATAGTTTGGATAGATGCCCATTTTTTATGGTCATATTTCTAGCCCTGCAGCTTATTTAGGCATCAGTAGTGGCTAACCAAAGCCTCCCAAGGATGAGAGGATAACCATTGAATTTTGTCTTAGGTTGGAGAACTAAGAAGTCAGTAGGGTATTCCCAAGAATCAATGGAGACCATCACATCCTCAACAATTCCCTCAAGAGCTACTGTGGATCAGTCTACAAGCTGCAAGACTGTTGTTGTCTTCCTTAATGATCCCTAGAGAGCATAGTGTCCCTAGTCATCACATTTATGGAAGCCCCAAGATCAATCAAGGTATGGGGAACAATGGTTCCATTGATGTGTACATTTACTATAGGACTCCCAGGATCTAGATACTTTGGGCAAATTACCCACCCCAACATTAAGTTGGATAGTTGTCCAATGACATTAATGGTGGGTGTGTATTTCTTTTTCCTTCCTGGATGTTTGTAACACTTCTCTTTGATCAACTTGTTGTATATGGGGAAATCTTTGATAGCCTGGAGAAGTGGGATTTTGACACACAAATATTTCAACTCACCCAAAAGTTCACTCTCTTTTGGGGTGTGCTAGATAGGATGGGTTAACCTTTTAGGAAAGGGGGGAATTCACTCTAGGTACACTTTCCTCTCTTTCCTCCTCACACTCTATAGGTTGAGATGGAGGTTGGTTATCCGGAAGTGCTCTCCCAGACATAAGGTTAATTTCATGAATTTCCACAGCATAGGAAGGGTAGGAGGTTTCTCCACTATAGACCTATTGTGCCTGTCTATTGTTTGGGTTCGGGTTTGGTTGGGTAGGCATCTGAGGTTGTTTAGGTGGAGCAAGGTGTAGGAGCTGTGGTTGAGATGGAGGTGAAGGAAATAGAGCTAGAGCTTGGTTGTATGGGGGCCTCCACCCCTGGGGTGGTGCATTCCATTGAGGTTATGGAGGAGTGTATGGCTAAAATGGTTGGTTGGTTGATTGGGAATGGTATTGAGGTGAAAAATACCAAGGAGAAGGTGTAGAATAGGAAGGATGAGCAGGGGGCACCAAGGGGGAATGGATGTGTTTTGATTAGGGTTGTAATATGAATAGGATGACCCTTGCATGACCTGTTGGTATGGTCGAGGTCCATGAGGCCTCTTTTGATTTATGTAGCAAAGTTTTTCAGTCACCTCTTCGGTTCCCTAATACACAACTTTTAATATAAACAAAGAAGGGCACTTTTCTATGGAGTGGGTTTCCTCAAATACCGAGAATATTTCTATAAGGTTCAATGGACATTCATTCCTAGGGTGCCTCCTTATGCATCTAGGGTAGAAGATGGATAATGCTCTCTCTTCTTCCTCCTACTTTCTTTTGACCTACATAATTTCCATTTGCAAAGCAATGGTTTGCAACATTTCACTCCTAATGTCTTCCAACATGTTCCCAGTTTCACTTTTTATGGATCTACCGGAAGAGGATGAACTAGCCACCGCTTGACTAGCCCTACCCTTCTTTCTAGAAGCCTTAGAATGATTCTTGAAAACTGTCTTGATATCATCATAGGGTAACTAGTAGATGTCCCCTCTTAACAACAAGTTTAGGGTTTCTAGGAGATCTTCCTTGATCCCCCTCAGAAGGACTAACTTAAGTGATTCAGGATCAAGGGTGCACCTAACCATTTTGTAGCTGAGTTGGAATCTTTCCTTATAATCCTGTAAAGATTCATCATGTCCCAAGGTCATTCTAAAAATATCCTCTTTACTATATTTTGACTTGCAATAGTCCTTGTACTTACTGTTGAAGGTTTGTTGCATCTAAGCCCAAGTGGTGATACTATCCCCAAGTAAACCCATGAACCAGCATAGGGTTGCATATGTTAGGGCCTAAATCTACCCCAGGCTGAGAAAGGCAGGATCTAGGGTAACATCAAACCACGCTTAACTTGGTAGCTAGCCCTACCAGGTCGGGAGAGGGCTCTCTCCTTGTCAATCTCAGAAGAATATGATAAATAGAGCTTGAGATGACTAATGTAAAGACTAATTTTAGGCTAGGCATATGCTCAAAGGAGTTTTATTGAATTTAATTTTGGTTTTCTGGCTCAAATGCGAAAGGTAGAGGTCTATTCCTTTGCCAAACTCCAGAGATGAATGTAGAATAATGCTCAAAGCATTCACAAGAGTCCAACCTTTACCAATGACTGAAAACTACTAGATATAGGCAAAAAAAAACTCATGCTAGACTTTAGGGGTTGAATTCATGAGTTTAGGAGCTATTTCAACAAGATCTAAACTAAGAACTGAAAAGTAGGCAGTGGAACAACTTGCTTCTAAAACCTAGGAAACTGATTCATTCAGTTCAAAACTACCTTTTCATGATGTATCTACCTCCATAAGTAAAATTTTAACATTTTTAGATAAAATTCCATCAATTACATCAAATTACATCAAATTACATCATGAATTTGACTATGAGAGAGAGAAAAGTCAAACTGAGAAAAAACTAGGTGAAAAAACAGAGTTTTTGGAAAAAAGGTTAATTTTCCATCCTGTGCGCCGCGCCACTGTCCCTGTGCATAGTGCCTTTTTTCAGCTGACTTTGGAGGCCTTCCCATGTACCAAATTTGCTCCACGTAGGCTTGTTGGAAAGGTCTATCTATCTAATTTCTAGAACAGGTGGAATATCTGAATTTGGTGTCCATTTTCCCCTCCAAAAATGAGTTCTACCAAAACTGCTTCCTGTGTGGCCAAAAAGGGGCAGAAAGGGCATTTTTGAGGTGTTTTTGACCCTTTTGGAAGCTCAAAATTTGACAAAATTTCTTGGCCATTTCTGGGTATTCATAATTTTACACGAGGAATCTAAAAATATTGAGTTTTCCTCCAAAGGAGGTCCCTAGAAAAAGCACGCGCTAGGTGGCGTGACGCACCAGGCAGAAAAACCTGTATTTTTTCTTCAAAAATTCAAAATTGACAAAAAGTATCCCAAATTTCTTGAAATTTGGGCTGAGTGTCCTGCATCAAGTGCTATATTGGGCTAAGGAAGCCTTAGCCAAAATATTGAGCTTGTCTTTCTCTTTCCTCTTCCTCAAATCTTTCCTCAACTTGGCCTTCAAAGTCCTTATTCTTGCCTTGCAAACTTTGTTTCTTGCCAAATAGTGATAGGGCATGTGCATCAACATCTTTTTCTCTTTGTTGGCTTCTCCAGAATCTTTTCCAAGTGCATGTTTGCACTTTCAAGCCAATATTCTTGATCAGCTTTAATCTCTTGCTCTAGTGGTGTCAACTTGATTTTCCTCCTCTTGGATGCTTGCTAGTTTTCTCTTATGTTTTGCAACTCCATGGATGAGTGGGACTGATGAGGGGAGGATTTGATGCTAGCTGTAGGGTTTTTTAGGGAGTGATAGGGTTTAGAGATGCAAATTAGGATTTGGGAATAGTGGAAATTTGTTAGGTATTAGGGTTTTAGGGATAGAGGGATAGGATGAGTGGAAATGAGAGAGGGAAAGGGAAATGAGACTTGGGAAATGTAGTGGAGGGGAATGTAAAAATGATGCAGGGGAATAACAACAAGAATGAAAACTTTTGAAAACCCTAGGAAATTTTTCAATACACTATGCAACAAACTAGGGTTTCAATTTTCACCAATTTACACACTATGAAAGAGAAGAAAATCCCTTGCAATGGCAATATGGGAGTTTCCACTTACTTGAAAGGACGAAGTTTGGAAGATTTGGAGCTTGGAAAAGTTGATGAGGTCATTTGGATGAATTTCAAGCTTGAAAGACAGGTGCATTGTGCCCACTAACAGGTGCGCTATGCCAGTTGAAGTTTTAATGTATTTTTTGAGTCTCTGTGCACCGCACCTCAACCCAGGTGCACCGTGCCAAGGAATAGGTGTGAAACGCCTTTTTTCAGACCCGTTTTAAAGGCATTCCCGTTGTCCAAATTGGGCTTAGGATAGCTCGTTGGAAATATTATTGAGTCTAATTTCCAAAAAAACTTGAATTTTTCAATTTGGAGTTCATTTGCCCTGTCTAAAGTCAAATATCCCAAGACTAGTCAAAATGTGAAAAATGAGGCTGCTTAAAGGCAGAGTGCTGTTGCAGTAAACTTTTGAAGGTCTTCCTCAACCCCAAATTGAGCTCATGATAGCTCATTGGAAATATATTTGTGTCTAGTTATTATTTGACTCATCAACCAAGTCATTTGGCCAACCAAGCTAGGAGAAATCTTGGTTTTCCCAAGGTCACTTCAGAGGTGCATCAATTCTCCCGAGGCAATTGTATTTTTGATATTTATATAAAACCATGACACCTGTGTAAAACTTGAAGGAGGTTTTTCTTCCTTGGCCTATTGTGGACAAAAACCTCTCTCAGGTTTCCAAAATTCATCTTTTATTGCTCAGAAACATCATTGGAGTAAAACCTATCCCGATGTGTGGAACAGGGGATTTGTTGAAATGAAGTGAAATGAAGGGGATAAGTGGCTTATAAATTCTTGAGAAAATTTTAGGAAATAGGGAGGGATGTTAGGAAGCATGGGAAGGTGGAATTTCAAAGATTGAGTAAGGGGAAGGGGTCCAAAAGGGAAAAACACAGGCCTAGCCTAGAAAATTGTCAAATTGTAGCAAGAAACTAGGGTTTGTGCGAAAATGAGGAATTTGAGGGATATCAGTGATGGGAAGTGTTTAATAAGGTACATTAAGGATAGGGGAAGGTGTATGAACATCAAGATACAATTTTTGCTTATGATTTGACTATCCAAGAGAAATTACCCTCAAAACCCTAGGAGAGGGAAATGAACCTTACCTAGGCACAACATGAACAAGGTGTAAAATGACCCATTGGAACCTGACATGATGATGAAAACCCTTTGAATGATGGCACAATCAGCTGAATGGTGACATGGACCGACATTTGGATAAATTTGAAAGGAGTGAAAACAAACCCTAGACCTAATACCTAGTGACCAACTTTTGCTTGAAGATTCACTGAAATGACAAAATTTAACCTTGACACCTTAAAATCACTTTGTAAGAGCATGTTTGATCACTGGTGGAAGGTTTCAAATACTGACACTAACATTGGCTCCAATGGGGATGGTAGCTCATTGGAGGTGCCAAGAACTGCAGATCTTTGGGAGAGCAGACCTGTGCCTTAGCCATTGGGCAATGGAGTCAATAATTTCAAAACACCCAAAAACCAATTACTATGAAAATTTGACTCAAGACTCATAGTTGAACTGACTAATTCAAAACTGAAACAAGACTCTCAAAAACTAAAACTGGACACTCAGCTGAAACTATCTTTAAACTGACTAAAACAAAAATGACTCAAGACTAAAACACAACTGACAAACTAGAAAATATGCTGAAAATGGAGCTTATTCAATACAACCTAATCTAAGTGTTCCATTCATCACCTGATCAAGTGAAATGAAACAACCAATGTAACCAAGTAAGTATTCCAGCTACAGTTTTAATTCTCCGCAAGTTCTTTCTTATGAACAACAAGAGAGAACTACTGAAAGGCAACTCCCATGAAAACTTGTGAATAGATTTGTTGAATACTATGGATTCTCTTTCCGCCTCCAAAAACACTGCATAAGGATCTTGAAGTTCATGCACACTAGGACTTAGCTCATCCAATGAATTACTTCTCTTCTCCTCATACCATGAATGCAAACTTTGATCTGAGCTTTGTGATGAGACTCCCGCTGAAAATGATAAAGAAACTGGCTACCGGATCAAGTTTGTATCAATACTTTCGTCAAGCTCACAGATAGGAGAAGGACTGTGACTGTAGACATCATCCAACACATCAGCTATTGGATCATGAAAAACTTGAAAATATTGCTGCAACCCATTTTCTATTGTTTCTGATGAGATTACATGATTTCCTACAGGCTACTCATTTGAAGATATACTATGCAGTTTTACCTTCAGAAACTGAAATGATTCAAAACAAAATGGTACGGAATCATCTTGCATCATTTGATCATACGTGCCAGATTCCAAGTATTCTTCTGCAACTTGACAATCAATGGCATTTGGGGGTTGCAAATCTGGATATGAGAAGTCTCGAACAAGGATTTCATTGTCCTCAAGATGATCTAGATCAAAACTTGTCGACAATTGATTTCTGATTACATGAAAGTTGTCTCTGACGAACTGAAATGAAACAAAACGAAAAGGCAAAGATCCTTCACTTATTTCAAAATTTGTTGCACTTTCCTCGTCATTTCCATAGCTAATATGTGATGGTTGAACATTGTATTCAAGCTGCTGGAAGTGAACTTCTTCCTCCCACAAACCAGCTGCTGATTTGTCTACAAGACTAGCTTTTGTTTGGAGAACATAATCATCATCATGCTGATCAAAATGAGGCAAATTGTCAGTAAAAAATACATCATCAAGCATACATGTCATATCAATAGATCTCTCTTCTCCAAGATGATCTATAAAACAATCATTATCAGATCTATGACAACTGGGATAAGAAAGAAGATGTTTTGGATTAGCAACTTGTTCTTCTTCAATCAGGGAGCAATGGGCTTGAACATTATACTCATTCCTTGTGGTGATCCTTTGCATCAGCTCTTCCACTGCACTTACCAAAATATCAAGCTTTACCTCTAGAGATGTCAATTCCTCCGGATCTATGTTTTTTCATCTCTTCTACCTTCAACTTTGCCCTTCGGATTAGCAAATGAGCCTCTACATCTACTGCACTATTCTGCATCTCTTCAAGTGTTGCAAGATTCCTTTCTCTCAGTTGAAACTCCATTTCCAGATCAAAGGCACCCGGGTAGTGCAAGAGAGCAGATCCAAGAGGAGGTCTTATATTAACTGGCATCGAAAAATAAACTTGGTTAAATCTGGCAGAAAATGGTTGTATTGTCTCCCTGAGCAGTCTTTTCAGCTAGTTATACTCTTCTATAAACAAGAAAGGGTTTTGCCTTACCACCCACCTGTTGAGGAAAACTTTGACGAACTGCTGGAAATCTGTGATGCTTGCATCAGGCAGGGTTTTGAACTAACTCTTGACTTTTCCTTGCAAAGAAAGAGCAAAAAGCCTAATACTAACATCCTCTTCATCAACTTCAAAAAGGTCAAGAAAGGACTCAAAATTCAATACATATATCTCAGCAGTGATTTTTTCGTGTTCACCATCAAATCTTGGTAGATATAGGTCATGATTTTTAGGGAAAGCATGGAATATAGAAGATAAAATTAGAGGCTTGTATCGATCTAGAATTTTACAAGGTGTAGGAGTACGTACAAAAATTGTAGAATCAGTCTTGGTCTCTCGAGGCTCATCAATTTGAAGATGGTCATCACAAGCTTCAAAAAAAGGGTTTTGATCAAGCTCAAAGGCATGCAATTATTTGGTATTCACAATCTTCAAAGAGAAGGAATCAAATGCAGGCCGAGGATCTTTTCTCAAATACAATATACTTTGCAAAGAATTCTTGACATTCTCGGGAAAAGAGAAGAAATAATTTAGAACAAAGAACAAAATGTCTTGGATGAAATTCCAACTTGAATACCTGATCTTTCCATATTGTCCTTCCATGTTTCTGCTGGTCAGGTTCATCCTCCAGTGGAGTCCTTGGATCTGATCTCGAAACTGATTTGGAATCACCAGGTGAATGATTTTAGCCTTGCGGTTTCTGATTGTTGTCCACCATCAACAATTAGATCTGAAATTGATTACATTTTGCTGAGGAAACCAGATGTTCAGTTCATAAACTAAACCAGAGATTTACTGAAGCAGCATTCATATACTATGCACTTGCAGAGCAAGAGCAGTTCGAAGGCTACTTGGCTAAATTTAGGCTTCGTCTATAGTTTATAAAGCAAACAACAAACTTTTCATTTCCCCAGTATGGTCACCAATATTTTAGGGCCTGAATCTACCTCAGGCTGAGAAAGGCAGGATCTAGGGTAACATCAAACCACACTTAACCTGGTAGCTAGCCCTACCAAGTCGGGAGAGGGCTCTCTCCTTGTCAATCTCAAAAGAATATGATCAATAGAGCTTGAGATGACTAATGTAAAGACTAATTTTAGGCTAGGTATATGCTCAGAGGAGTTTGATTGAATTTAATTTTGGTTTGCTAGCTCAAATGTGAAAGGCAGATTTGGGTCCGGGGAATGGACACAGTCTTGTAGAGGTTTCTGTGGGGCGAGGTAGGCAAATGGTTTAGTACATTGAAATAAGTGAGATGGAGAGTCTTAAGATTTGTGGGGAGTTGGAAAGGGCATGAATGTCTCAGGGATCCTCTTCAAATAGTTGAAAACATAAATAACTAAACAAACCGTAGGTAGAGCACTGCAACATCAATGAATTCTACCTTTATCCTTGATTCATTTAGTTAAGCTGAACAGAAAGAGATGATGGCATACATAAACACATGTAAACTTGCATTACAAAAGGAAAAACAATACCAAATCAAGTTGCCACAAGAATCCCACAAAATGCTGTAAACCCTGGTCTATTCCTTTGCCAAACTGCAGAGATAAATGTACAATAATGCTCAAAGCATTCACAAGAGTCCAACCTTTACCAGTGACTGAAAAATTACTAGATATAGGCAAAAAACAAATCATGCTAGGCTTTAGGGGTTGAATTCATGAGTTTAGGAGCTATTTCAACAAGATCTAAACTAAGAACTGAAAAGTAGGCAGTGGAACAACTTGCCTCTAAAACCTAGGAAACTGATTCATTATGTTCAAAACTACCTTTTCATGATGTATCTACCTCCATGACTAAAATTTTAACATTTTTACATCAAAGTACATTAAGTTACATCAAATTACATCATGAGTTTGACTATGAGAGAGATAAAGTCAAACTGAGAAAAAACTAAGTGAAAAAACAAAGTTTTTTGACAAAAAGGTTAATTTTCCATCCTGTGCGCCGCACCACTGTCCTTGTTCATAGTGCCTTTTTGAAGCTGATTTTGGAGGCCTTCCCGTGCACCAAATTTTCTCCAAGTGGACTTGTTGGAAATTTCTATCTATCTAATTTCTAGAACAGGTGGAATTTCTAAATTTGGTGTCCATTTACCCCTCAAAAAATGAGTTCTCCCAACATTGCTTCCTGTGTGGCCAAAAAGGGGCAGAAAGGGCATTTTTGAGGTGTTTTTGACCCTTTTGGAAGCTCAAAACTTGACATAATTTCTTGGAAATTTTTGGGTATTCATAATTTTGCATGAGGAATCCAAAAATGCTAAGTTTTCCTCGAAAGGAGGTCCCTAGCAAAAGTGCGTGCCAGGTGGCACGACACACCAGGCAGAAAAACCTGTGTTTTTTCTTCAAAAATTCAAAATTGACAAAAAGTATCCCAAATTTCTTGAAATTTGGGCTGAGTGTCCTGCATCAAGTGCTATGTTGGGCTAAGGAAGCCTCAGCCAAAATCTTGAGCTTGTCTTTATCCTTCCTCTTCCTCAAAGCTTTCCTCAACTTGGCCTTCAAAGTCCTTATTCTCACCTTGCAAACTTCGTTTCTTGCCAAATAGTGATAGGCCATGTGCCTCAACATCTTTTTCTCTTTGTTGGCCTTCTCCAACATCTTTTCCAAGTGCATGTTTTCCCTTTCAAGCCAAGATTCTCGATCAGCTTCAATCTCTTGCTCTAGTGGTGTCAACTTGATTTTCCTCCTCTTGGATGCTTGCCGGTTTTCTCTTATGTTTTGCAGCTTCATGGATGAGTGGGACTGATGAGGGGAGGATTTGATGATAGCTGTAGGTTTTTTATGGAGTGATAGGGTTTAGAGATGCAAATTAAGGTTTTGGAATAGTGGAAATTTGTTAAGTATTATGGTTTTAGGGATAGGGGGATAGGATGAGTGGAAATGGGAGAGGGAAAGGGAAATGAGACTTGGGAAATGTAGTGGAAGGGAATGTAAAAATGATGCAGGGGAATAACAGCAAGAATGACAACTTTTGAAAACCCTAGGTAATTTTTTAATACACTGTGCAGCAAACTAGGGTTTCAATTTTCACCAATTTACACACTATGAAAGAGAAGAAAATCCCTTGCAATGGCAATATGGGAGTTTCCACTTACTTGAAAGGACAAAGTTTGGAATATTTGGAGCTTGGAAAAGTGTATGAGGTCATTTGGATATATTTCAAGCTTTAAAGATAGGTTTTCCATGCCCACTAATAGGTGCGCCACGCCAGTTGAAGTTTTAATGTATTTTCTGAGTCTCTGTGCGCTGCGCTGACCAGGTGCGTTGCGCCAAGGAATAGGTGCGCTGTGCCTTTTTTCATACCAGGTTTGGAGGCCTTATCATTGTCCAAATTTGGCACAAGATAGCTTGTTGGAAATCTTATTGAGTCTACTTTCTAACTCAACTTGATTTTTTTAATTTGGAGTTCATTTGCCCTATCAAAAGTCAAATCTCCCAAATGAGGTTTCCTAAAGGCCGAGTGCTATTGCAGTCAACTTTTGAAGGTCTTTCTCAACCCCAAATTGAGCTCATGATAGCTCATTGGAAATATATTTGTGTCTAGTTATCATTTGACTCATCAAGAAAGTCATTTTGCCAACCAAGCTAGGAGGAATCTTGATTTTCCCAAGGTCACTTCAGAGGTGCATCAATTCTCCTAAGGCAATTGTATCTTTGACATTTCTCTAAAACCATGACACCTGTGTAAAAAGTGAAGGAGGTTTTTCGTACTTGGCCTAGTTTGGAGGAAAACCTCTCTCCGTTTTCCCAAATTCATTTTTTCTTGCTTATAAACATCATTGTAGTAAAACCTATCCCGATGTGTGGAACAGGGGATTTGTCGAAATGAAGTGAATGAAGGGGATAAGTGGCTTCTAAATTCTTAAAAATTTTTTTGGAAGTAGGGAGGGATGTTAGGAAGTAGGAGAAAGTGGAATTTCAAATATTGAGTGAGGGGAAGGGGTCCAAAAGGGCAAAACACAGACCTAGCCTAGAAAATTGTCAAATTGTAGCAAGAAACTAAGGTTTGTGCGAAAATGAGGAATTTGAGGGATATCAGTGATGGGAAGTGTTTAATAAGGTACATTAAGGATAGGGGAAGGTGTATGAACATTAGGATACAAATTTTGCTAATGATTTGACCATCCAAGAGAAATTACCTTCAAAACCCTAGGAGAGGGAAATGAACCTTACCTAGGCACAACTGAACCATGAACAAGGTGTAAAATGACCCATTGGAAACTGAAATGATGATGACAACCCTCTGAATGATGGTACACTCAACTGAATGGTGACATGGACTGACATTTGGACAACTTTGAAAGGAGTGAAAACAAACCCTAGACCTAATACCTAGTGACCAAATTTTGCTTGAAGACTCACTGAAATGAAAAAATTTGACCTTGACACCTTAAAATCACTTTGTAAGAGCATGTTTGATCACTGGTGGAAGGTTTCAAAGATTGACACTAACAACATCCTTGAGAGTGGATGGGAATAATTTCAACTTCTGATCATCGGAGGTGTAACCATAAGTTCTGCATATGTTATACAACAAAATGACCCCCTCATCAGCTCAGAGGGGAAAGACATGATAACTGAAGAAAAGGCCAAGACCATAAGCCTTGTTTCCACATTAACACTGGCTAAACACTGACAACATGCTTTATAAAGCTTCTCTGTAAGCCTAAGGGAGTGTTAGTGACCCTACTAACTCTACTTGTTGGTTCGGGGACAATGTTAGTGGATCCTAATGAGAATCTAGAGGTCAAAGGAGTGAATTGACTCATAAATATCTCTATATTCCCTCCTAAATCTACTCAGAAAAGCAAGGAAACATCTAAAGTTTGACCTATTTGTGGGATTTCTAAATCCTAATGAAGGAGGCAAATGGGAAAGAGCTCAAAAGCATGGAAACATCATTGCTTTTACCTTAAGAGACTCATGGAGGAACTTGGCAACCCTAACTCAATTGCTACATAAGCAAAGCTAGGGCTATGGTGATAGAGGTCAGATCATTTGAAAGGATAGCTTACTTGATTGTCGAGCATAGTCTCAAATCTAAGCATAAGAAGTTGGTAAGAAGGGGGAGAGAGAGAGGAGCTAGAGGGGTAAGGGAAGGTTGATGCAACAGATGGTTGTAATCACTCTTCCGACATTAATATAGAACTGCAGTTGTACTGTCTACTCTGTGGCGTTGGTACTATCATTCATTTATTTTTTTGTCCAATACCTTTTAGCATAACTAGCTTAGCTATGTGTAACTAGATGTATTTTATATATTCATGTATTAATTATCAAGGTTGTATGTTGTGATTATGCTTGTCTCTTCTATGTGCAGGACTTGATTTGGAGCTGGCTTAGGGGACTTCCACCTAGCTACAATGTGCTCTCTAGCAAATTTACACAGAGGCTTGAGGTAATGAATATGTTTTGCTTTGATAGTTAGTTATTGATTATGGACAGGCATGTAACTTTGTGATGGTTGCATATAATCTTATAGTTTGCCAAGGGTCCTGGGAAGACCCTTGAGGGTATCTCCATTCTCCATACATCGTGAATTTTGTCCTATAGTAGAATTGGCGACTCCACTAGGGACTATACATTAGTTCCCGGTTCACCCGGATAGTTCCTAGTTTCATCCTCCTTCTAGACCTCCCTATACTTTTGCATTCCTTTTTTGGCCCATCAAGACCTTGCTACATTCTTCCCTCATATATTCAACCCTGGATCTGATCCCAAAAGCCCTGTTTTGAACTCTTTTTCCACACTAACATAGGTTAGTAGAGCAAACAGATCTTTATAATGCTCTGTGTTTGCACAAACAGTGCATTGGTAGACCAGTAACTCTCTGTGGCCTCTGCTATAGAGCGTTAGTCACCCAAATTTTGACATGCAGCTGTGTTTGTAAACTCAAAGAGATGGGAAACCTGCTCATAGAATGAAAATGGATCTGCAACCATATTTTGTTAGCAAGATCTGTGTCCTAAAAGATTTGCTTTTTTTTTTAGGAAATATTTTTTTTCTTTCTTAAAAAGTTTTTATAAAAGAAAAATCAACATTTTTTATTCATTCTTCTGCTTAGCTGGTTAAAATATGCTTTATTTTGGTTTCAAATAGTTGTTAGAAAGCATTGGAAAGATTTCTGTTGGTTATGCATGTGTTATAATGACTAGGATGCATGGAACAAATATGAATGTATGGAAGACTCTCACTTGTAGAATACAACTTATTTCATTGAATTGAATATTTTCAATCATATTCTTTTGCATGATTTTGAGTCAAAGTGCCACCAAATATCATATGTCAACACCCCTACCAAAGACACTAAAAAAATACACATAAAATCTACCTAAAATCAATCAGTAACTCTTTATAGAGCAAAATAACATTAGTTCAGGCTAGGATCTTGGGATAGGCAGTGTGAATAAACTTCCCAAGATCAGAAACCAAAACTAGTGTCATTAAAAGATAGAAACTCCTTCTGCGCTCATACTACCGGGACCACTCCAGTCAAAGCAGAGCTAAATACAAGACAACATCGAATTGTAAGTGAAGGTAGCCCGCCTTTGCTTACAACTCCTTTGGGTATTCTATGTATTGGGGATCCATTCGGGGATTTCGAAGCTGAGTCAGGGACTCAGGTATCCTGCCTACACAACATATTATTTGTGACTATGTCCCCCCCAGTAGTGTCTGTGATCTGAGGTATCCTTAGTGGCCATACTTTTAGGGACTTACACAAGGTGAGTGGGGCGGGCTGCCCTGGTACCTAACACACATAGACCTACTCTGTCTTCAGTTTTTGGGAGGGTACTCATCTTCATGAGAGTACTTGGCCCCTCAACCTGAGGTTCCGACAAAGCTCTAGAGTAACCGTAACTGTATATTTGGCCAGCCATCTTTGTTATTCATTGTGATACTGGGTTTCATCTCCAGTGATTGATGCTTATAAGATAGGGTCATTTCCCTCTGTTTGCTGATTGTTTCACTTAGTGTATTTTTTATTTTTTAGGCACCTGAGTGTTATCATTGAGACTTTAACAAATATCACGATAAAATTTATTGATAAAAATTATCAGTCACCATGGCTACATACGGCCTTCGTCATCAATATAGACGATTATTAGGACTTCCTCCACTCATTGTGGAAGATCCGTCGAGCTCCAGTGAACCAAATTCCCCATCTTTGGGAAATCAGTCTCCAAGATCTCACACAGAATCTGTTTGGACAACCAATGATTCAATCTTACCAGAGGATTTCTTTACTGTAGGATTTCTTCCTCCCTTTAACCCTTCGATCACGAATTCATTGGACCCACTCTTGGTTTGCGTGGCACCTATACCCCCTGTGTCTTCAATTGGAACATTTCCATCCATCCCGTCGACGACTAATAGGTCGTGGAACTTTTTGGACACTTTTGGTCCCCCACCACTTCCCCAGTCGATAGTCAATACTACACTATTGATGGCGAACCCTGCTATCCCATTTGTCCCAGGTACAAACCCTCACATGACACCCTCCACGAGTGGAACCTAGCCTATGCCGGGTTCCACCCCCTTAGTGTCAAACTCTATACCTTCGACAAGTGCTACATACAACGCTCCTTATAATGCTCAATATAGCACAGTTAGCACAGGTCCCTTCAACCAACAATATGGTTGGCATCCATTTTATAGTTCTAACCCCTAGATTCAAGTATCTAGGGGCACTCCCAATATGCATATACCGGTCGGGAACGTAACAGTTCCCCCTCCATTTTCAGGCATGCATGGTCAGTCACTGATTGACATGAGCACTCCTTATGTCAGTTAAGGACATATGGTTAGTTCTGTGGCGGGCAGGAATCCTCAATGAGGTCCCAACCAATCCATGGGGGCATCCTACTCACAACCTCAAATGAGTCAATGGGGCACTACTTATCCTAGGGGAAATGTTATACCCCAACATCACAATCCCCATGTAAATCCACATTACAATTCCATACCTCAAGGCAACTACTATACCACGAAACCTATGTATAATGTTGAGACTCAAACGATGGGATGACCGCAAGGATCCTCAAGTCATATTTCATCGCCTTGGTCCAAGTCAGGGGCATAACACACTCTGCCTTTCTTGGAAATGTTGGATATCCCCGACTTGTACAAACTTACAAATGACCCCATCTATCATAACTTACTCTGGCCGCCAATCCCGCATAAAATAACGACATACATCCCCAAGTTCGAAGGGAAACAAGGGGAGGATCTGGGTACCCATATCACCACCTATTATATTTGGTGTGTTTCTAAATCCATGGTGGATGATAGTATTCGGTTACATCTTTTTCGTCGCACCCTTACTAGCAACGCAACCAAGTGGTACATCGAGTTAACATGCACATCAGTCAATACCTTTGACACTCTAGCGATGGAATTCTTAAAGCACTTCTAGCTACCCATTCGATATGAGATTGGGCCAGAACTCCTCACTTCATTACGTCAGGATACTGCCACCCACATCTCTAATCATATACACATGAATGGAGACGTAGGCAGAGGTTAGTCAAAGATCCCCTCCTAGACTATCTCTAAGTGGATTGGTTCTGCAAGTCCCTACTCCCCCAAATTGCTAAGGATGTCGCCTTAGGTGGTGCGGTCATAGAAGACCAATCCATACATCATGCCCAACACTTAGATCTGATATATTCATAGTCTGGCACTCTTTACGACGTAATCCCCAATGCCCCTCACAACTCCAATGCTTCCGCTACTCAGCACCCTGAAGCGCACGCCGATGGGATTATCGGTGCAACCTCTGAGGCTGCTGTAAAACAACTTAGTGGTCACATTGCCCAGATGTCAGTGGACCCCTCTACCAAATCGACTCCTCTTCCTACCAGTGTGATAAACTCTGTGTAGTCTACGCAAAAACTTGGTGGTAAGAACAAGAAGAATAATAAAAGACCGCTCCTTTTGAGGAGTAGTCAACAAAGTAGCAAAACCCAAAGCAAAAGGCCACTGCACCTCCTGATTATGGAAAGGGTAAACCTGCCAGATTCCCTTGCAAAATTTTTGCTGAAGACCACATGACCTATCGCTGCCTGCATCTTCAAGAATGCACATATTTCATTGCTAAAAAGGATACTAGTAGGACCTCCGCTATCCTTAATAATCCTTTCCCCACTTAGCAGCAATAACACCTCATTGCAATCCATCCCCAACCCCTGCAAAGGGGGCAACGATGGTTAGCAACATCCTTTAGCTGGTGAAGGACCCTCTACTGTTTACACCTTTGAAATGGTAGATCTATAAACAAGAGCCAAATCCTATGGAGCTCATGTCACTCATGCAGAGGAACCTTCCTCAAGTCAAAACCCACCGTCGCCCAACGATTTGCATATTGAAAGGCCGGTTGCTGACCTTGTGATTCACCCCCCTAAAGGGGCACTTTGACACACAACACACAATACATCTGCACATGCCGCCCAAAACTACAACATTGTAGAAGACTTGGCACAAGCACCATCAGCTATGTCGGCGCTCAAAGTATTACAAACATGTCCAACACAAAGGAAAGCTCTACTTTTGGCTATTGGTGGTATCGACCCACAACATTCAATGCTTGAAATTTTTGACATGGAAAAGTTAAACCTCCCCTTTCCCACCAGCTTGCATTTCAGGTGCAAATCTTTTCGAAAGGTAAAGGTATACATAGAATTGTCATCAACGAAGGTGCTTCTACTTAAATCATGTCAGCTTCATGTTAGCTCGCTTTGGGTTCTACAACTCTATCCTTGCCATCGAATTCCCTTATAAGTTTCGATGGCCACACTTTCATCCCAAAAGGTTACCTAGCTAGCTACCCCATCACCTTGTATGGGAAAACGATAACGGTGTACATAGAAGTCGTAGATAAAAAACTTGACTATAATCTCTTGTTGGGTTGCATTTGGACACATGCCATGACAGCCATTGTTTCTACTATCTTTCGCATCATCCTATTTCCATTGGATGGAAAGGTAGTCACAGTGGACCAGCTGTCCTTTTGCACCCCTGATTATTCCCCGTTACCAAGCGGCTCTGTACCCCTAGTAGGTGGTGTACTTGACTCTTACGTCAGTATCGGTATCGGTCTATTGAAGGCTTCTTCCCTGATGGGTTGTTTCCCTCTTCAACCACCCAAGGTTTCACAGACTGTCAATATGATTTCATCCATTCCTCATGAACAGACTGATCCATGGATCCTACCGGCTCCTTCAGACACTAACACTTACGGAGAAAAAATGTTGTTGTCACCAACTGAATTAGCTGAACAAGCTATTCAATCTGCATCCGAATCTCTGGTCACCTTGGTTACATCCAACAGTACCACTTCCCCTCCCATAATTGCTCCTTCTTTCGATCCACTTAATCAAGTCCTACCTACGGACGAAGCTATTAGAGAAATCATGAGTTTCGACAAGTGACCTTGGGAGGACTCACACCATTGTGTTTCGATATTTGATTCAGACATGATGCCTCTTCAAATCCTGTCACCTGACATGCCAAAAATAATTTCCTCACCCTATACGACTATCCAAACTTTGGATGCGGAAGGAAACATGGGAAATATTTCAAATACATTGCTCATCGATATTTTTGTCAAGACTGGCATCGTGGAAAGCATCCAGATTGGAGTGGATTGCAATCCTAAGGAAATTTCATGCTTCACCTGCCTTTTTAAGGAATTTTGAGATGCATTCGCTTGGTCTTATGAGGAAATTACTGGCATAGATCCGTCTATTGTTGAGCATGAGATAAAGCTTTACGACAATGCTAAACCTGTCCGTCAAAGGCTTCGACTGGTCCACCCCCGCAAAACGACAGCCATAAAAAATGAGGTGGAAAAGTTGTTACATGCTGGTTTTGTCTATCCTGTTCCTTTAATGGAATAGGTTTCCAATCTATTTCCTTGTCGATAAAAAACAAGGAACCATCCACGTATGTGTCGATTATCAATACCTGAATGCCACGTGTCCCAAGGATAATTATCTGACATTGTTCATCGATCAAATGATTGATGACTGCACCGGTTGTGAATCATTTTCATTCATGGATGGATTCTCAGGTTACAACCAGATTGCTATAAAACCCAAAGACCAACAAAAAACTACCTTCATTTTCCCATGGGGAATATTTTCCTATCAAAAACTCCCATTTGGTTTAAATAATGTTGGACCAATTTTTCAAAGAGCCATGGACTACGCATTTCATGATATCAGGCATATCGTTCAAGCTTACTTGGATGACCTTCCAGCACATTCCAAGCAACAAACGCATCACCTAAACCATTTAAGAGCCATCTTTCTTAGGTGTCAGTTTTACAACACACTTCTATATCCACATAAATGCGTTTTCTTTGTCGAGTCTGGACGCTTACTTGGATTCATTGTCTCCAAGTACGAGCCCGAACCACAATCCGTTCTACAGCTCCAACGTTTGCAAGGGAAAGCAAACTTTTTACGATGGTTCATTGTAAACTATGTTGAGTTGAAAAAAGGCTTTATGCACCTACGTAAGAAGGGAGTGCCATATATGTGGGATGATTAAGCTCAATGATCATTTGATGCCTTGAAAAATGTGCTTATATCAACCCCACTCCTTAGCGCTCCCAACTATGGCCGCGACTTTCTTCTATACTTGGAAGCCTCGCCATCCTCTCTCGAAATGGTCTTGGTTCAAACTCATGATCACCAAAGTGAACATATGAACTATTATCTGTCAAAAGGCCTGGTTGGGCTCTAACTCAGATATTCAGATGTGGAAAAGTTTTCATTGGTAGTCATCTTTGCTGTCAATCGATTCTAACACTACATCCTGTTGCAATGGACTATTGTCATCACCTTGGAGAATCCCATGAGACACATTTTGTCTCGTCAAGTAGTCAGAGGAAAATATTCAAAATGGATCGTGATCCTCCAACAATTTGATTTGGTTTTCACCCCTACCAAGGCGAAGAACTCCTTAGTCTTCGCCAAAATTTTGGTGGACCTTCCCATTGTCGATCCTAATGAGATAGCCCATGATCCTCTTTCGGATGAAGTTGTCTATCTTATCGACACTATTGACCCTTGGTACGGTGACATTCTTATCTACCTCCAAGCACAATAGTTCCACCCTGAACTATCGTCAAGTGACCATCGTCGCATCCGCCACCAAGCGCGACACTATCTAGTGATTAACAATACATTATATCGTCATGGTGTGGATATAATTCTTCGACATTGCCTCACTGATGAAGGGGCGGAACATGTTTTAAATCACTGCCATGCTGGGGCATGTGGCAGTCATCTTTCTAGCATATCTATTGCACATAAAATCTTATGCGCAAGATATTACTGGTCGACCTTGTTCAAAGATTGTGCTAAGGCCATTCAACAATGCCATCCTTGTCAAGTGTTCCCAAAGAAAATGCTCGCTCCTTCAGCCATACTACACCCGATTATCTCTGTCGGCCCCTTTTTTAAATGGAGGATAGACTTCTTAACTTGCAATCCAGTTTCCTCTGCTGGACACAACTATATCATAGTAGTTGTGGACTATTTAACGAAATGGGCCGAAGCCCTTCCCACCTACTGGGCTAATGAGGAAACCGCGACACTATTCCTATTTAATCAGGTTATCTGTCGCTTCCGTGTACCCCACATGATCATTACAGACCATGGGTCTCATTTCCAGAATCACATGATGTCTAACTTAACATCGCTACTAGGTTTTCGATAGGATCAATCATCCTTCTACTAACCCCAAGCCAATGGTCAAGTAGAGGCCGTCAATGGTGTCTTAAAGACCATGATCCATAGGTTGGTAGGAAATCATAAAACCAACTAGCATCGAATGTTATACTCGATGCTATGGGCATACCAAACTTCAGTAAAAACTGCCACAGGCTTTACACCTTTTCAACTAGCCTATAGCATGGAAGTAGTTTTACCAATAGAGTGTCAGATCCCTTCCCTACAACTAGCCATTGAACTCCTTCCCGACACTACTTCCAAAGAAGAGCACATGCTATACCTCAATCAAATGGATGAAACCTGTTGAGATGCTGAATTGGCACTCGAGGCCCACAAGCACCGGGTACAAACCCAGTATGACAAAAAGGTCAAGCCTCGGTCTTACCAAGAGGGAGATCTTGTTTTGATCTATGATTAAAAACATGACCTCTTGGGGGCAGGAACCCTTCAACCCTTATGGCTAGGTCCCTATGTCATCAAGAAAGCCTTCTCAAAAGGGGCATATGAACTTCAGGACTAGGAAGGAGTGTTGCTCACTGAGCCCAGAAATGGGCTCTATCTGAAAAAGTATTATGCCTAGTATTGCACTGGGCATGTGCTTTGTAATTTTATGTATTTATAAGTTTTGCTTCCTTTTTTGGTGTGATTGGATTGTTTTGGTATTTATTGGAGTATTTGTCTCATACATCCTTCTCACAATGCAGATTTCTTCGTTACCCTTAGCATATGTAGGATACACGGATGGTGCCAGTCGTCACACACGGCACATTGCATCAGTTGCTTGGGTCATCTACACACCTAAGTTAGAACTGTTTTGTTTCGAAGGAGTCTTTCTGGGTACTGCCATCAACAATATTGCTGATTACATGTCCATAATTTCACTTCTCACTAAAGCATCATCAAGGGACATCTCCAATTTGTTGGTCAGGTTAGACTCTTAGCTGGTTGTTATGCAATTGAAAAATCGTTATCACATTCGTAATCCAACCTTATTACATCATTATTTAAGAGTACAACTCTTGGAATGTCAATTTGAAATTATCACATTTGAACACATTCCTAGAGAATCTAATACAGTTGTTGATTCATTAGCAAACTATGTGTTAGATTGGCATTTGTCTCATTCACTATAGAAGCATGCATGAAAATTAAAAATTTACAGAGCTAAAAATTTTACAAAAACATTTAAAAAACATTTACGCCATCAAAATACCAAAATTTATGTATATATATAGATAGAATCCAGTATTTTACATCAAAATATTCCAAAACTTGGATGTTTTAAGTATAAAATGGCTACTAAGCCTAGCTACAAACACCCATTGGCTATGCCAAAACACTTGCTAAAAAGAGCCTACTGCTCCTAAAATGTTAAATCGCTTTAGCTATCCTCTGAAGAGGAACCAGAAACTGCTCAGGTACATTGAATGTGTGCCGTTTCATATGAGCAGGAATCTCCCTCATAGGAAGGGGGCGCACACCCATGCTCAAGCCCTCCAAGTTCCTTAGAACCTAGCGAAGACTGTCAGCATCACCCCCCTAGTAGGTAGTTGGCCTCCTCGTCTCATATGGCAGGGTTCACTTGCAATTCATAATGGTGCCACATCTGTGTTAAGCATAAAGCTTCATGTTAGTACTTGATCACCCATAAAAACATCACATAAACATTCAAAAGCTAAAAAATACTTGAAGTACTTTCAAAATCCATTCTCACCTTGAGGACCCCAGTTGATCCCAGGCAGCAGCATCAAGTCAGGGTCGTCGGTGAACTCCATGCCCTCATAAGCATAGTTGTCAATCATCACGATCTGGCCACGAAGCCACTAGAAGAAATCTTCCTCAAAGAAATGTCGGATTGGTCCTCCTCCTGTGCAAGGATCGAGTGATAACCCTTGCCCTTGTCTCGGCTCCATCAGATCAAAGGGACCTAAGCTCATCCTTGGGTGCATAATAGGTACCCTCTCAAGAATGAATGAAACTATGAGAGTACCATACCCAAAACTTTGTTGGGTTCGAGTCTTGCATGTAGTTAACTCTGCCTTCAACTGGCGAAGCATTGCTTCACACCAATTGAACATCTGTGGCTAGACACAGTCAACTGCAAGCAACAGTTGGGTCTTTTTTGCAATGTGGGGACTCTTTGATCCCACCAATTGCACAATCAACCATAAAATGGCCCTCATAGACTTGGACCTTATCATCTCTATGGGGATTCTGTTGCTGACAAGTCCACTCTCAGGGATGCAGTAGGATTGCACCAACTCTAGGGTAGATCATGGATCAAGCTTACCCCTGGTGAGATTTTCTTGTGCCCCATGGCACGAAAAACCAGTTAAAAAGTATATGTCATCACGGTCAATAGCCAACTCATGATCTATAATCCTGAACACTTGCTCGTGTTCATCCCAGCGCTAGATAATCCATCTCAATAAATCCTCCTACCCTTTCATCAACTCCAACTTTGCATACTTCAATAAACTGTAGCGACGCAAAGCAAGTATGCATGCTATATTATTTTTCATAAGCAATTCCTGGCTATCATGGGCCCATTCTCTCCATAGGCTAGTCATTATGGCCTGAAACCTGTGCAAAATAACCCAAAAATCAGTCAAAATGGGGCAATACAACTTCAGGAATCATTGCATGAGGTTTTAAACTGCGCCCTCAAGCTCTAATGCTCCCCCTAGTGGTACACAGGGAGGATTAACGCCCTCCAGCAGGTCGTATATGGCATTTAGTTCTCCCTACAGGCTAGGCAGAGGGCATTAGTGCACAAACACTGCTTTAGGGAACCTCAGATCTGCAAGAATCCACCCCAGAAATTGATAAGAAAGGTTAAGAAATGCATAGAGAAAGGTTTTGGCCTCTACCTGGGATTGAAGACACATTGAATGGTTGCCCAGATCTCTTGCAATGGTATGCGGAAAATCTACTCCTCTTTGGCTCCAAAACGCTTTCATAGTTCTCAAATAGTGAAAATGGTGAATGTGAAAGCTCAAAGAACTTATATTTATTTTTGGAGACATGATTTTTTGAAATCATTAAAGAGGAAGTAGTCTATTCCCCATGATTTTTTATCATGCATGAACCCATATGGATAGGAATTGCTTCTTTTTTTAAATACTTTTTTCTGTTGTTGATGAAAGTACCCTCAGGAATGAAAAGAAGTAAAGCACTGCATTCAATTCTCAATGAGCGCTTTCTTTTATGGGATATTTTCTCACTCTCAAAAAATGAAAAATCCCCGCGTTTTTCATCGTTGGACTCTTTAAACACATACAATGACAATCCGAGAAACTCTTTTTCACTCTTTTTCTAACTCATTAAACTGAAAAAGACCATTAGAGAATTCTTTTTAGGCACTTTTTTCTCGCTCATAAAACTGAAAAAATCCCGAGTGTTTTCTTTAGGCTCGTTAAAAATTTATAAAGATGACCCAAGCATTCTTTTAGGTACTTTTATCGCTCGTTAAACTGAAAAATCCCGAGTTTTTGTCACCGGGCTCGTTAAAAATCTACAGCAACAACCAGAGCACTTGCTTTTTTGGGACTGTCACACGGAATGAGTCGATCTTGCGGACAAGATAGACCTTCCTAGAATCTAAATAAGACCTAATGACAAGCAAACCAATCACACACTATCTTTCTCTAAATATGCTTTTATAAACAAAAGCAAACAAGTGTTTTAGGCCTACCTTGGGTCCAACGCAAGTTTGTGGAAGCCTCGCTCTTTCGATCCAAATGAGCTCCCTTGTCGCGAATCTGAAAACACAAACAAGCAAACAAATTAAATAGCACCTGAAAAGCCAATATCATAAAACATATTTAACATGAAAGTCAAGGAATTCATGAAACAAATGACATGAGACAATTTGTTGAGAAAAATGAGTTTGATTGTATTAATTCAAATCAAGAAGAACTTTACAACTTGTGCCTTGACGCTATACAAGCTCCTCCCAGGGTCCAACAAGAAGTCTCCTCTACTTTGACAAGTTTCACTCTCTTCCCAATGAAGCCAAAAAGGTATGTGATCTCTCCTCTCAAGCTTAACTAGGAAGTCTTAATTTCACCAGCATTTACCCTAAAAAATGTTCAGCTTCTAACCTCTCTAGCAACCAGCCCAATGCTTGAATTTATAGTGCAATTGAGGGAAGTTACTAGGTCCTCCTTCAAAGGGATAAAGCCCTCCTTCAAAGGGATAGCTCCTCTCATCAAGGGATTAGCTCCTTCTCTTTTGGGATGCATGAACCACCTAAGAGCGGCCAATCCACGTCAAAATTCCTTCTAGAATCATATAGAATTAACCCAAAGTGATTTTTTTAGAATAAACTTGTGCCTTTTTTACTTTCACAGGGGTCCGCACCCACACCTTTAGGGACAGAGCAGGCAGGTCCACAGTTTTTGTAAACAGGAGGTGCAGGACCGCAGGCAGTAGTGAGAGAAAGTGCGAAACCAGAGTTTTGTTGATTTTCAATGTCTTTCTCTCAATTTCAAAGCTTGACTTGAAGAGATGAGGTCTGAGACTTGCTTAGGAGGACAGTACAAGTGATGATAGACCCATACTGACTGCAAATAATCATAGCGACGATATTTTTGTGTAACAGATTGCCCGCTAAAGTGCGAAGTCTGTAGTAGATGAGGATTTAATTTATCATTTAGGAAGAGTGAAGTACTTTATCATTTCAAGGATCATCTTGTGGAGAGCCCGGTTGGAACCTGTAAAAACATTCAATGCAAGATATATATATGAGATCATATCATCGCTGAGGTAGGCATTCCCATACTCAGATCAAAACTGACTTAGAAAACTAACTACTGCCCTGATACAGGAATGATCTTGTAATACATCACAAGTATAGACTCATGTGGACACAGTATGGACGTAGCCATCTGTTTATGAATAATCCATTATATAATGAATACAAAATTCCATGCAACCTGGATTGTGGAAACTAGATCCAGGGTCTTCATTTCTACTTCCCGAAACAGTATGATTCTATCCATGCGAATAAATGTGTTGATGTCGAACATGTCATGGAATCCCTTGATCGAAGGGTAATCATGCAACCTGTCGTCAAAGGCGAGAAACCTGCCATTGAGGCATGCAGATCCCAAGGTACTGACGATTTCTAGATCATCTTTCTAGATAATGAGCTGAAGTCGATAGAAAGCGATCTGTCACAGGCAAGCCCACAACACAAAGTCATAGATCAAGTTGAAGAAATTTAGTTGCAAGGACTGACTCAGGGATGGTTAAGATGGATGACAGATATTTTGCAGATGAATGGCTTATTGGCAGTGACCTCTTTAACACGTAATGACACAACAGATGGCTTGGTGACAATTGACCCAAAGTTAATACCTAGAAACCGGCTGAAGACTTTCAGTGTGGTTTGATCAACTGTTAGGCAAAGGATTTCCCAACCCATGTGAATAAAAGTGTCGTGTTCAAGAGTGGTTACAAAGTATGACAAACAGGCTCATTTTTCTCTCTTTTCCCCCACCATTTCTGGCAAGTACCTCTTTATTTTTGACAAGCTTGAGGAGGATAACATTTGCTTGATTATAAGCTCATCCTTCGGATGAGTCCAAATTAGTTTAAATTCGAACCCTAAGAAGGAGTGGTTCGTTCCTGCTTGTAATTGAACAGGTCCTTTATTGTGAAATTTTAACGAGTCCATTATAGGAGAAACTCGGCATTTTTCAATTTTAGAGAGTCTGAAAAACTTAAGAAGACTCCAGGGTTGACCTTTTTCGTAAATTTGTGTCTCCCAAGACCGAAAAAGTATAAAATAATACTTGAGAGAACCGCTTGATCTTTATGACCAAGGAGTACTTTTCGTAATTAGTGCCCCTGATCCGAAAAAGTAAAAAAGTGATCAACGACACGTCGTTTTATAACCAGTATCGAATTTGAAACGACAAAAATCTGGCAATCTTTTCATGTTTTTACGGTCAGAAAAGAGCTGTAAGTGGACCGTCTTTTAGTTCCGTTTTAACGAGTTTAAAATAAAAACTCGGCAATGTTTTCATGTTTCAGGAGTCAGAAAAGAGCTTAAATGTGACTCTAAATGTTTTTCGTTGAAAATGATAGATTTCGCCTGAATAATCCGTTATCCTGAACAAAAATGCAAACATTACTCATACCTATTTGAAATGGATAAAAATGTCGCAAAAATTACCTTTCCAAAGTGAAACATAAACAAATTTGCAATTTATTTACTCAAAAAACTTATAAAAAGGGCTTTTGTCAATTCATTTTTACCGTTTGAGTTTTGGGTGAGAAAATAGTGCTTTTGTTCAGAAAACTTCCCGTGAAGATTGCGGAAAATCCAACGGTCAGAATTGAACGCCGTCTTCTCCAGGTAATCCACATCATCCTACTCTTCATTTTTAACCATTTCATTTTTTGTTTTAGGCTTTTATTTCATTTTTTGTTTTAGGCTTTTATTTCATTTTTTGGAGGGTTTTAGGCTTAAAACCTGCGCTCGGGGGCCCGCCGGTGCAACACTGCCAGCCCGCGAACCTCGACTTTTTCTCAATGGGGAAAAAGTCAGGGGTCCGCACCTTCCATGTAGGCAAGGTGTGGACCCACACAATGTGTCTAACCCAGAGGGTGCGTTCCTCGCCGCAAGGGTTTTTAAGCCAAAAATTCTCAAATTTGGCCCAAACAAATTAATTTCTAGCATTCTAATTTATCTTTTTACTTGATGCAGAGAGTACATCATGCTAGATTGGCGTGAATGAGAGCATGAGGATGTGGATCTAGCCGCGTTGAACCACCAACCTTCGATAGCTGCATTGAAGGCCTGCAGCTTGTACAAATTCTGGGCCATACCTGGCATGAGGGCCCAGGTGGATTTCTTACAGTGGCTGGTTGATAGATGGAGCATACAGGACCAATGCTTCTTCATTGGTGGCCACCAACTTGAAATCGAGCCGTCAGACATATATTTCTTGACTGTTTTGCCTAAGAGAGGCGAAGACTTGACTCTATTCGGGGCTAGGCCAGGTGGCCAGTCTGTTGATAGCCTCCGGCTAGAGTTCTGCAACAGCCAGGCTAGAGACAAAGGGATAGACATAAAACCATATCCCTTCCTGAACTCATGGTGATAGTGTTTACTGTCACCAGACTTTGCAGGAGTGCTGCATTACATGTTGCCACCGGATCCCAGATGTGGATGGCAGTTGAATGCTTTCGAGGCACCATCTTCAACTGGGGCGATGCTGTGTTGGCCAATGTGAAAGGCCAACTGACCAGAGCCAAGAATGAACAACTAAAGACCTTTGGTTATGGGGCTTTGGTTGTGAGCTTTGGTCTGGACAGGGTTCCCATGTTAACCCCGCAACACCTTACTGTTGGAGCTGGGCTTCCTCGAGAGCCCAAACTGATGCGATGGGTCGCAGTTATGGCCCGTCATCCGGACGAGGGGACAGAGGTTGTTCAATTCAAACCTGAGTATTTCCAGTGGTTGGAAAACCAGGTTTTTTCTATTCAGGACTTCCCTTATGCTGGGGCAGATTTTTTTGGTGACCCAGACATGGCTTTTCCACCAGGAGAGCAATGGGATGACTCAGGTAAAATCATTTTCAACATTTTTTCTATTTTAATTTTTTTTTTTTTTTTTTTTTTTTTTTTTTGCTATCATCCCAAAACTGATAGTAAAAGTTTCAAATGCAGATGTGGGTCCACAGCGACCAGCCGCTCTCCGGCCTTACGAGAGAAAACAACCAGTTGCAGCCGCGCCAGCCCCACAAGACGAATCAGCAGAGGTTTTGGCCGAGTTGGAGGGTCATCTAGAGCGCTTGACAGGAGATATTCCGGAGACCACCATAGATGACATTCCTCGTCGACTTCAGCGCTATGTGATTAGGGTCCCAGGACCTTTTAGGAGGTTCCTTTGCAAGGTGGCCCGTGCAGTGGTTTCTTATCGAGAGCATCACCAGTGATAGGATGATCGCTTATTGTGGGCACATATGACATTTTTGTTTTTTGTACTTATCATTTTTGCTGATCATAAGGTGTTTTTCAACCAATGATCGAGGACGATGTATTTTTTGACACACTCCTATATATATCACTATTACCGACTTATCTTGTAAATCATGTTATGGAATGGTTTTAAATTTACATGTATGATTATTGCAAATTTCTACTTAACATTCGAGAAGCAATTGCATCTGCTAATGTATTTAAAGATCTTGGAATATGCTGATATTCAATATAATCAAATTCACGTTCCAAGAGATGCACTCTCAAAAATAATCTCAATAACACTGGATTTCTAATGGCATACACTCTATTAAGCTGTAATACAACGAGTTCAGAATCTAACCTCACTATCAAACTCTGAATCCCAAATGAAATAGATTCAGATAATAACTCAATCACTGCACTATACTCGGTAATGTTGTTCGTTGCTTGACCGAGGCTTACCCCATGCATAGATACCAACTCGTCAGAGGGCGAATAGATAACCCAAGCTGCGGAAGAAATGTTCTGTGTATTACGACAAGCACCATCAGCGAAACCAATGTTTGTTTGGAGAGGCATCGACATCTGAAATATCAAGAGTAAAACCAAGATAAGCAGGAATAATGAAGAAAAACATTGTGCATGGGTTTTTAGCTTAAAAACCCTCCAAAAAATGAAATAAAAACCTAAAACAAAAAATGAAATGGTTAAAAATGAAGAGTAGGATGATGTGGATTACCTGGAGAAGGCGGCGTTCGATTCCGATGGTTTGATTTTCCGCAATCTTCACGGGAAGTTTCTGAGCAAAAGCACTATTTTCTCACCCAAATCTCAAACGGTAAAAATGAATTGACGAAAGCCCTTTTTATAAGTTTTTTGAGTAAATAAATTACAAATTTGTTTATGTTTCACTTTAGAAAGGTAATTTTTGCAGCATTTTTATTCATTTCAAACAGGT
Organism: Pinus tabuliformis; assembly: GCA_031772625.1. NCBI lineage: Eukaryota > Viridiplantae > Streptophyta > Pinopsida > Pinales > Pinaceae > Pinus > Pinus tabuliformis. Next base: position 286,509,811 of record CM062809.1, on the reverse strand, counting down.
ATGAGTAATGTTTGCATTTTTGTTCAGGATAACGGATTATTCAGGCGAAATCTATCATTTTCAACGAAAAAACATTTAGAGTCACCTTTAAGCTCTTTTCTGACTCCTAAAACATGAAAAGATCGCCGAGTTTTTCTTTTTAAACTCGTTAAAACGGAACTAAAAGAAAGTTCACTTATAGCTCTTTTCTGACCGTAAAAACATGAAAATATTTTCGGATTTTTGTCGTTTCAAATTCGATATTGGTTATAAAACGACGTGTCATTGATCGCTTTTTTACTTTTTCGGATCAGGGTCACTAATTACGAAAAGTACTCCTTGGTCGTAAAGATCAAGCGGTTCTCTCAAGTATTATTCTATACTTTTTCGGGCTTGGGAGACACAAATTTATGAAAAAGGTCAACCCTGGAGTCTTCTTAAGTTTTTTCAAACTCTCTAAAATTGAAAAACACTGAGTTTCTCCTATACTGGACTCGTTAAAATTTCACAGTAAAGGACCTGTTCAATTACCAACAGGAACGAACCACTCCTTCTTAGGGTTCGAATTTAAACTAAGTTGGACTCATCCGAAGGATAAGCTTATAATCAAGCAAATGTTATCCTCCTCAAGCTTGTTAAAAAATAAAGAGGTACTTGCTAGAAATGGTGGGGGAAAAGAGAGAAAAATGAGCCTGTTTGTCATGCTTTGTAACCACTCTTGAACACGACACTTTTATTCACCTGGGTTGGGAAATCCTTTGCCTAACAGTTGATCAAACCACATTGAAAGTCTTCAACCGGTTTCTGGGTATTAACTTTGGGTCAATTGTCACCAAACCATCTGTTGTGTCGTTATGTGTTCAAGAGGTCTCTGCCAATAAGGCATTCATCTGCAAAATATCTGTCGTACATCTTGACCATCCCTGAGTCAGTCCTTACAATTAAATTTCTTCAACTTGATCCATGATTTCGTGTTGTGGGCTTGCCTGCGACGGATCGCTTTCTATCGACTTCATCTCATTATCTAGAAAGATGATCCAGAAATCGTCGGTACCTTGGGATCTGCATGCCTCAATGGCAGGTATCTCGCCTTTGACGACAGGTTGCATATTGACCTTTGATCAAAGGATTCCGTGACATGTTCAACATCAACACATTTATTCACATCTCATGGATTGTATTGGGTACTTTGAGAGCCATTGACATCACTGGTGGTTTCTCTCACACTTGTTAACAATTTACATCATTGACTGGTAATCAAGTGGTTTCTACCATGTTCGACTTCAACACATTCATTCGCATGGATAGAATCGTACTGTTTCGGGAAGTAGAAATGAAGACCCTGGATCTAGTTTCCGCAATCCAGGCTGCGAGGAATTTTGTATTCGTTATATGATGGACTATTCATAAATAGATGGTTGCGTCCATACTGTGTCCCCATGAGTCTATACTTGTGATGTATTACAAGATCATTCATGTATCAGAGCAGTAGTTAGTTTTCTAAGTCAGTTTGATCTGAGTATGGGAATGCCTACCTCAGTGATGATATGATCTCATATATATATCTTGAATTGAATGTTTTTACAGGTTCCAACCGGGCTCTCCACAAGATGATCCTCGAAATGATAAAGTACTTCACTCTTCCTAAATGATAAATGAAATCCTCATCTACTACAGACTTCGCACTTTAGGGGGGCAATCTGTTACACAAAAATATCATCACCATGATTATTTGCAGTCAGTATGGGTCCATCATCAATTGTAATGTCCTCCTAAGCAAGTCTCAGACCTTAGTTCTTCAAGTCAAGCTTTGAGAATGAGAGAAAGACATTGAAAATCAAACAAAGCTCTGGTTCCGCACTTTCTCTCACTATTTCCTACAGTCCCGCACCTCCTGTTTACAAAAAATATGTACCTGCCCGCTCTATCCCTAAAGGAGTGGGTGCAGACCCCTGTGAAAGTCAAAGAGGCGCAAGTTTATTCTAAAAAACTCACTTTGGGTTAATTCTAGATGATTCTAGAAGGAATTTTGACGTGGATTGGTCGCCCTTAGGTGGTTCATGCATCCCAAAAGAGAAGGAGCTAATCCCTTGATGAGAGGAGCTATCCCTTTGAAGGAGGGCTTTATCCCTTTGAAGGAGGACCTAGTAACTTCCCTCCATTGCACTATAAATTAAGGCATTGGGCTGGTTGCTAGGGAGGTTAGAAGCTAAACATTTTTGAGGGTAAATGCTGGTGGAATTGAGACTTCCTAGTTAAGCTTGAGAGGAGAGATCACATACCTTTTTGGCTTCATTGGGAAGAGAGGGAAACTTGTCAAAGTAGAGGAGACTTCTTGTTGGACCCTGGGAGGAGCTTGTATAGCATCAAGGCACAGGTTGTAAAGTTCTTCTTTGATTTGAATTAATATAATCAGATTCATTTTTCTCAACAAATTGTCTTATGTCATTTGTTTCATGAATTCCTTGATCTTCATGTTAAATATGTTTTATGATATTGACTTTTCATGTGCTATTTAATTTGTTTTCTTGTTTGTGTTTTCAGATTCACAACGAGGGAGCTCATTTGGATCGAAGGAGCGAGGCTCCCACAAACTTGCATTGGACCCAAGGTAGGCCTAATCACTTGTTTGCCTTTGTTTATAAATGCATATTTAGAGAAAGATAGTTTTTGATTGGCTTGCTTGTCATTAGATCTCTTTAGATTCTAGGAAGGTCTATCTTTTCCGCAAGATCGACTCATTCCGTGTGACACAAAGATCAATGAATGTAAAAATCCATAGTTATCCACACATGGAAAGATAAGATATGTTTGGTAAGAATGTTGGTCAATGATGCTTAATATCGTTCATGTTCGATTGTTCAATCTATCACTTGGTCACTTATATAAGCCATTCTATTATCAAATGACATGTCATGTCCCTTCCTCAATTAATTTGGAACAGGGTTAATTATTACATTTTGGGGTCAATTTTGGAGGTGATGGGGCCTATTCGATTTTATTAGGAGGTTATACTTAGCATAAGTTTCTTTTTGTGGTTAATTTGATGTGGTTAAGTTATATGTGGGGGCCACCACACTAGGGAAATACGAATTCCCTAGTTCGATTTGCATGGAGGAGAAGTTGTTGGTTAAGTGAGGGACCCACGACAAAGGGAAAATAGAGGGAAAAGTGCTCCACAAAATCTATATGAGGAAGGAAGCTCTTCTAATTTCATTCATATTTTGGCATATAAAAATTCTCTTTGGTTGCTCGAGCTGCTTAGCTGAGTCACTTGTTGTTTAGCAAGAGTTCTTCAAGTGAAGAGCTCACCCTTTCTTTGGGGGACTTCGAGTGCCACCCTAGAGAGGTTTTTCTTCAGTCTTCCAGGAGGAGGATTTCATTGTGGTTTCCAATAGTTTCATTCATCTCCAGGTGGTGCGTATTTCTAGAGGACGTAGTGAAGGGAGGATGAGTTTTATTGTGGCATATTGTAGAGGAGTTTTGGCGAGGAGTATTTTTGAAGAGGAGGCATAAGGGCTTGTTGTCCTTTTGGAAAGTTTGGGAGTTGGAGGACAGTGCTTCTCTGCAGTGTGACTTTCACAGTTCCTGGACCAGCGCAAAGGCAACATTTTGTGCACACGTGGGAGGTAGAGTATCAATATTTGAGGCTAGAATTTTCTGGGGGAGCTAAGGGAAGCATTTGTGGAGGAGATTGCTACATTTCTGGAGCTTGGGTGGAGGATTTTTATTGTATTCCTTGCAGGTTATATTTTTGAGCAGTGTGGAGGGCCTAGGGCATATTGGAGGCCGAATTTGGAAGGTTGGATTTAGACCAAACCCTTTTTTGGTGTTTGTGGGTTTTGGTCAAGGAGCTTGGGGTTGAATTTATAGCATTTTTCTTAGTAATGGAGGTGGAGTTTCTTGCAGTTCCTTTCCAGCTAGTAGTGTAGTTTTATGGGACAACACAGAGCATTAGAGGAGAAATTATTTCCAACATTTGAGATCATTGTTTTATCACCTGGATTTTGTCACGCTTGCCATTGAGGCAAGCCCAGGAAAATTCCTCCATAATATTTTACTTTCTCCATTGATTAATAAAATGGCTCAGCCAATTCTACTTCTAGAGCTTTTATGAGCATTTATTGATTGTTGAAATTTTTTGTGTTGTAAATAATTTTTTCTTTGTATCTCATTGTTTATTTAAGTTTGGAAAAGTACAATGGTATTAGAGCTAAAATTATGGCTCAATTGTGGGGGAAATTTCCTATGAGTGAGGAGGACCGACAAAATATTACTTACAGGAGGCAAAGGTACCGAACCAGGGAGAGGGAGTTGGAGATTACCCCAGACACAGAAGATCGTGGGAAGGTAGTGGTAGCAGAGGATATGGGGGAGCCAAAGAGTAGGGAAGAAATGGACTTTGACAGTCTCTTGAAGACCTTCAGCGATTTTGTAATGGGGCATAAGGAGATGTTTGACGAGATCAAGATGCAGAACTAGGAGAAGAGCACTCACCAAGAGTTTATATTTGGAGAGACTCTAGGGGCCTCTCAACAGCTCGATCACCTTTCACCTACTATGCAGCGGCCATCCTCGAGTGAGCCAACTCGAGTTACTTTACCTTATTTTATACCTTTGGTGTAGGGTGAAACAGGTGGAGGAGAGGATCCATCATTGATGGGAGAGAATTTTAGGGAGTGAGAGTCCATGGGAGCATAATTTAGAGAGGCTCTATCTTTCAGAGAATATTGCCAGCTCAAACAGAATGAGAAGGGGAAGGGCTATGGAAGCCATGGTACGTAGAATTATGAGCCACACCACATCATTGGGAGAATGTATTTTCCCACCTATGATGGCACTACCAAGTGCACAACATGTTCTTGGGTGGAGAAGATAGAAACATAATTCATCTCAATGGGATGGCAGAGGTAGAAACCATCAAGATGACCACATTTCATTTGGAGGGGGAGGCACACGATTTGTGGTTTCATGGTTTGTCCACCCTTGGGCATGCTAGCATGACCTCCTATGAGGACTTCACATGGAGAGTGGTGGAGCATTTTGATCGAAGGGATTTAGAGGCTCACTTTAGGGAGTCGACCCGGCTCAGGAAAACAAGACATCTGGAGCATTATATTTCAGAGTTCTTGAGGGTCTCAGTCACGGTGCCTAATTTTTCAGATATTAGGAGAGTATACACATTTTTGGAGGGGTTTTCAGAGCCACTACAGTGACTGGTGAAGTCATGCATACCATCTACTCTTTTGGAGGCAGTGATCTGTATGCGAGATTTGGAGGGGGCCATCCCCAAGACCCGAGCACCATTTCCTCCATGCACTCCCTACACTCAGAAGGGAGGTGACACTAGAGCACCTGTAGCACAGAGAACAATCCAAGGGTAGGGAAAGATGGATGATGATACTAGGAGGGACCTCAGGAGGAGGAAATCTTGTTTTACATGTCAAGATCCTTGGGCACCAGGTAATAAGTGCACAAAAGGAAATTCCCATTACATCAAGGTCTTCTCAGACAATGATAAGGAGGATGAGGTAGAGTTGGATCTTGGTGGAGGAGACAATGAGGATCCAGTAGGGAGGGGACCTCCACCACCACCAGCATAGGGAGGAACATATTTTGTACCAGTTGGGGGAATCCTAGCTTCTTTGTGTGGGATTCCCAAAATTTTTACCATCAAGATCAGAGGTACGGTGCAAGGGGAGCGTGTCTCAATTTTATTAGAGTGAGGCCACCCACAATTTTATTGATGCTAAGATGGTCCAGAGGAGGGGCATCACCACTACATAGTTTGAGGGGTTTTCAGTCCTAATACTGGAGACAAGACTATGTAGTGCACTCGATATGTTCCCGCTCTAACAGTGACCATGGGGAACTATTTGATGACATACCACTTTTTCGTGGTGGATGTATCAGACACCAATGTGGTGCTGGGTGTCCAATGGTTGTATTTCCTTAGCCAATTTATAACCAATTAGAAGCAGCTTGTGATTGAGTTTGTTGGGACAGATGGCAAGTGTGTGGTCCTTTGGGGTATGCATTCGTACCCCCCTAGACAGTTTCGACCCGTAGGATGGAGGATGATTTGAGGCATGGAGACATAGCATGGGCAGTAGAGATGAGGATTATAGAGGCTGGGGGGGAGGCCAAGCCATCACATCCAAACATACAGGTGGTACTGGATATATATCCGGTAGTCTTTGGAGACATACCACCAGGAAAACCACCTGATAGGGGGTTCGATCACACTATAGAGATGGAGCTTGGTGTGTAGGAAGTCATTACTACATCCTATAAGCATCCCAAATCCTATAAGGAGGAGACTGAGAGGTCCATTATGGAGATATTGGCGTTGGGCCACATCAGATCGAGTTCTAGTCCATTCAATTCTTCAGTTGTGCTGGTGAAGAAGAAGGATAAGAATCTCCCCATGTGTATTGACTATAGGGCCCTCAACAAGAAGATGTTGAAGAATAGGTATCTCATTCTTCATATTGATGAGTTGATGAACGAACTTAGAGGAGCCAAGTACTTCTCTAAGATATATTTGTGGTTGGGGTTTCACCAGATGCAAGCTTCTAAGAAAGCCTTTTGGTCATACAATTTCCATCGACCTAAACATTCCCTGAGAGAAGGGTTGAATTGAACTATTAGATTAACTATTAGTTCACTGGATGAAAATTGTGGGAGGAGGACTTTGCACTTTTCATGGATTATGAGAATTTAAGGGAGGAGAATGGAAATTTTCATGGATGAACAAAACCTATTTCCCCCTGCCTCCATCTTCTTGAAGAGTTTAACATCAAATCAATGCTTGCAAATTAAACTCTTCAAATCCAAGTCAATATCTTATTCCATTTTACTGCACCTCATACCAAAAATAGATCGAAATGGAATGCTACACTATCGATCTATGTTGTGTTGTGTGAAGCCAAGAATGGTTAGAAGAAGGAATAATTATGTTTTTTCCAATAATTTTTCCAGGTTGAGAGAATAAGATAAGGCATCATAGAGGTTAAATACTTATACAGGACCAAGGAAACATAACAACTAGTTTTTACTACCTATACGGCCCACCATACATGCAGTTCTACCCCTTATTAAAGAATCTATCATTATGGTCAATGAGTGGAAAAAATCCCTAAATGATATCCAAATGTATATAATAAACAGGGATCCTTCATTGACAAACATATAAGACCTTATTGTTGTATTTTTTGGTGCCTTTGTGTCCTACCATGACCACCTGCCCTCGTGCCCTACTTGAATGCTCGTACTCATTTAATGGTCTACTCCATGTTGGGTTTATGTTTGATGCAGGGTTTATAATGTTTGTTGGTTTTTTGAATCATGCTCTAATACCAAATTACTCATATAATTATTACATTATTACATTTTGATTTAAAATCCCAATGGTCATCACATATTTTATGTGAGTTCCTTAACCATCATATATTCGATGGTAAAATACCCCTATCGAATATCTAATGGTTAAGGAACTCCTGTCATATATTTGATGACCGTCGGGATTTAAAAAATAAAAAACAAAAAAATACATTTACCTTCTAACAAATTTTCATATTTTATCTGTTCCATCTAATTCCTCGATCGGATTTTCCTCCCTTGTGTACTAGTGAGATAATAATGAATCTTGAACCATTCCCTCATAAAGCTTATGGGGAGAATGCATTAGTGATGCAAATTTTGGAGGTGTATATCAACAACTAGCCTTAAAGAATGAATACAATATCTAAGATACACTTTTGTACAAGCTAGGCAAGCTTTGGATCAAATAAAATTCATCTGGATTAGATAATTATATTATTTTTCATCCATATTGATGCTTTTAGAGTGGAAAAAGTGGAGGAATCAACTCTCAGGACCATTTTTACTGATTGAACCTAGTTTGGAGAATTGGGGTCTAAAACCTTCTAGGAGTGTTTTGAGGCATGCTATTTTTTGGGGTCTAAAAAATTGGTGATTTAGTATAAAATATTTCTTTCTTATTATAAAAATAGAGACCTTCCCAAAAGTGCAAGAATTGCATCAATCATAGTTTGTATGCAAAAATTACGCCACTCAGAAGTTGACCTTCTTGTTTTCACCATCATAATTTGAGAGGATTCCACATCAACCCCCATTATTCATTAAAAAAGGGCTAGCCATGTGATTATGATGTATAAAAATCTATAAAAGTATATATTGTAACTCTAGTTAAGAGTTGAGTAAGTCAAACCTAACCTCTAGTAGGCTATCGGTTTGAGTTATAACCGAGCCACTAGGAGGAAAAGGGGTTCCACGTAGAAAATCAGATGTAGGTTAACCTGATAATGCAATATACATCAAAGAAAAATACTATAACCTACTTCTACTATCAATTTGCAGAAGCTTAAAGATTGAGCTGAACAATATTGTTAGAAAATTATATATTACAGAGCAATGGAACACATCAAATATTGGAGAAATATAAACACAAAAAATGCATAAAACAAGAGAGACACAGATATACGTGGTTCACCCAGTTTGGGCTACGTCCACGGAGAAACAACCAGTCCTTCTTTTTATATTATCCAGCAAACTGAAGAGATACAACCTACAATAGATCTGGTGTAATTCCCTCTTTGCTCTTAATCTCCTCTCTCTTCCTCACTTAGAATACAGATATGCATAGACGTAATAAAATTGCCTCATATATAGCGAGGGGTTTCCTTCTATGGCAAAAAACCCTAAATTAAACATAAATTCTACCGTCAGATCTCCACCTAATTAACGGCCTAGATTGACTACGAAATTACAACATTTTACAAGGAAATTTTTCATCTATTCTTAGCTTCGAGGGCGCTGCACTCGATCCCCCCGCCAGGGGGGGGGGGGGGGCACTCCCAAAGGTCGCATATGCCTCCCCTGGACCCTCCCTACAACGAATATTTTACAAGCAGCGTTACTGCCCCATTACGAACTGGGGTCCAATGTGGAGATACCTTCGAATACAGAAGATAATCAAGCGCCACAACCAACAATCTTCCACTTGGATACTGATTATGGCAACTCCAATACTGCTTCATTTGATGGACAATGACTCCACTTTGGACCTAGCTATTTCTCATCTTCTTCATCATACTTGAAGACTAATTGAAACTGAGAAAATTCTCAATTTCTCCCTGGTTATAACTTTTGTTAACATATCTGCAGGATTTTGGCTAGTGTGTATCTTTTCCAGCTTCAACTGCGCATCTTCCAACGCTGACCGTATGAAATGGTACTTGAGCTGTATATGTTTAGTCTTGGAATGAAATGAAGAGTTCTTTGCAAGATCTATGGCACTCTGGTTGTCACTGTATAACTTGCCCAACCCCTGCTTCTTACCCAATTCATCTAGAAACCTTTGTAACCAAATCATTTCTTTACTAGCCTCTGTAGCAGCAACATACTCTGCTTCTGTTGTTGAGAGTGCAAAAACACTTTGTAGTTTTGAGACCCAACTGAAAGCAGTTCCACTTAGAGTAAACACATACCCTATTGTGCTCCTCTTGTTATCTCTATCACCCGCCATATCTACATAAACATATCCCTGTAGAGCAATGTTTGAACCACCAAAGCATAATTCTTGATTTGTGGTACCTCTCAAATACCTGAGAATCCACTTCACCACCATCCAATGTTCTTTTCCTGTATTGTTCATGTACTTGCTTACAACTCCCATTGCATGTGCAATGTCATGCCTTGTGCAAACCATTGCATACATTAAGCTTCCAATTGCTGATGCATATGGAACTTTAGACATATGAGCCATTTCTTCCTGAGACTTGGGACACTCCTTCTTACTTAATTTGAAATGGCTAGCCAAAGGTATGCTAACAAGTTTTGTATTCTGCATATTAAACCCTTTCAACACCTTTTCTATGTACTCACTTTGAGACAATGTTAATTTGTGATTCTTCCTGTCTCTAGTTATTCCCATACCAAGGATTTGTTTTGCAGCACCCAAATCCTTCATTGCAAATGAGTTTTCCAATTTTCTTTTGAGCACATTTATTTCTTGCATGTTAGAACCTGCAACAAGCATGTCATCTACATATAATAACTGTTGGGTCCCTATAATACTAGTGATTACCCCATTACTATTGTAGTTATACCCCTTATTTATATTGTTGTGCCCCTATTACCCCCATATTGTTATTTCTGTGCCCCATAGAATCCCTCTATTGTTATTTTTGTGGCTTTATATTATTATTGTTAGGTCGGCTGGATTATATTGTGACTCCTTAGACTCCTATATATAGAAAGGAGGTTTTGTCATTTGTATCATCCAAGAATTGTTCATTTATGTAATGTAACAGAGGTTTCCCCCTCGAAGAGGCTGAATTCTAAGGCGTTGATCTTTCTTTTCTATCTTTTCTTGAGCTGGTTTCATAACATTTGGTATCAGAGCTTTGGATTCTAGGGTTTTGCTGCTCCAAACAGGTCATCGTGGCATTTTCACTATAACTTTTTTTCTGTGATGTTTCAGAAGTCACAAAAAAAACCCATTTGAGAAGAAATCGCGTTGAACCTTAGGTCCAAATTGCAGATCTTTTTGCGGGATATTTGCGGAGATATGCTCTGAGGAAGTTGGTCTTTTTGCAGACTCCTGAATTAAATTCAAAACAGGTTACCTAGGGAAAATCGTCATAACTTTCTCTCCAAGGATCGGATTGAAATTTTGTAAAAAGGTATAGAAAGAGGACGGACTGTAGTTTCTTTTATATCTGTTTCAAAACCAAAGGTCAAAAATTGTACACGTGGCACTTCATACAAGTTCACTCTTCTGGAAAGGTCTATAATCAGGTCATCTTGGGAGATTGTGCATAACTCTTTCTTGGAGAATCCAATTTGGATCAGACTGGTGGCATTGGAAAGAGGACACAGAGAGCTACTACAGGTCACAATTTTAAAACTAGATGATTGGAAAGTACAGAGATACATCAGAGGCAATATCAAGCTCCTACAAAGTGAAAAAAGGTGTGTAGATTTTTTTTTAAATTTTTGCTTAAGCTTGGTTTGAAAATTTATTTTGAAGGAATTCAAAGGGCATAGTAGAGCATTATTATCGGTAACTGATGCCCCGAGGAAAGAAAATGCAAACACCTAGTAAGGAACCTGAAAGCTCTAGCATGACTCATGAAGAAGAGGAAGAAATGCAACATGATATATCAAAATTACAAGACCAAGTGCAACAACTGTCCCTTGCACAAAAAGGAACAGAATCTAAGATGGATGGTTTAAAGAAAGATGTAGAAGCTAAGATGGATGGTTTAAAGAAAGGTGTAGAAGCTAAGATGGACTGTTTAAAGAAAGGCGTAGAAGCTAAGATGGATGGCATGGAAGCTAAGGTGAATGGCATGGACGCTAAAATTGATGGCATGGATGATAAGATGGAAGAATTGAAGATAAATATGAATAAGTTGCTACAAGAAATGGTCACTAAGGTGAAAGAGTACTAAAGGAAACTCATGATGAGAACAAAAGAAATGTTAATCATGATTCCATAGACTCTAATGTTGGATCGAAGACTCACCATGTTCCAAAAATCGATATGAGGAAGTTTGATGGCAAGGATCCCACCACATGGATATTACAGATGGAGCAATTCTTCGATCTCAATAATGTGCAAAACACACAAAAGGTACGTATGGCAACTTTATATTTGGAACCAAATCAGTTTGTATGGTATCAATGGCTTTGTTCTCGTAAACAATTTATCACTTGGGCAATTTTTACGGAAGAATTGATAGCACATTATGAGGATACAAAAAGCAACACTTTTTTTAGCCAATTGATAAGTCTCAAACAAAAGGGTTCAATAATGGAGCACATTGAGGAGTTCCAAAAATTGAACATAAGGGTAAAAGATATTCCAGAGGAGCATAGGATTGATGTGTTCATAGGGTCTTTAAAGGATAATATCCAACATGATGTGCGCCTTTGGGAACCTGATTCATTAGAGAAGGCATTCAGGTTAGCAAGAAAAATGGAAAGCAAAATTATGGCAACTAGGAAGCATACCATTCACAACTATAAAGACGGAAGTGTTGTTGCCCATAGTCTTCCACAACCTACAAGGTTGACACCACAACAATTGGAAGAAAAAAGAGCAAAAGGGCTTTGTTACAATTGTGATAGCAAATACACAAAAGGTCATAAGTGTGCTGAGAAGAAATTATTCTACATAGATTGTGAAGAGGAAGAAGAAAAGGAGCAAGAAAGGTCAAAAGAAGAGGATATATTCCAGGAACAAAGCCTAGATGAAGAACAAATAAATCCGACCATATCTTGTAATGCATTGGCGGGAATTACCACTCCTCAAACCATCAAGATAGAAGGACAAATCAAGAAGAAAAAGGTAATAGTGTTGATTGATTCAGGAAGCACCCACAATTTTATTCATTGTAGGGTAGCAAAAGAATTGAATTGCTTCCTATATCCAGCACCAGAGTGTCAAGTGATGATTGCAAATGGAGGAACAATAAATTGTTCTGGAAAGTGCCATAATATCAAGCTATCCATGGGAGAATATGTATTGACTAGCCCAATGCTTTCCATTCCAATGGGAGGTGCTGATGTTGTACTAGGAGTCCAATGGCTACAATCCTTGGGTACAATAGCTTTTAATTTTCAAGAACTTTTCATAAAATTTTCTGTGGAAGGAAAGGAAGTTGAATTAAGGGGTATTGCAGGGAAACCAGGAAAGATAATCAGCTCTAATGGCATGACAAAGCTTCTAAAAAAGGAGCAAAGAGGTGTAATTGCACAATTATGTTCGCTAGATGTTTCCACATTGGAATCATCTATTTCTCCAGATCTCCAAAAAGTCCTGGACAATCATTCCAAGGTATTTGAGACTCCCAAAGGTCTCCCACCTATGCGTGATCATGATCATGCTATTCATCTGATTCCAGGAAGTGTTCCTCCAAACATCAGGCCGTACAGATATCCCTATGTCCAAAAAAGTGAAATTGAACGTATGGTTGCAGAAATGCTAGAGGCTGGTATAATTCAACCGAGTCAAAGTTCTTTCTCAGCTCCAGTAGTATTGGTGCACAAGAAGGATGGATCATGGCGCATGTGTCCAGATTATAGGGAGCTCAACAAGCTCACTATTAAAGATAAGTTCCCCATTCCTGTCATTGATGAATTACTGGATGAATTGCATGGATCAATTTACTTCACCAAGTTGGATCTTCGTTCGGGATATCATCAAATCAGAATGAAGATTGAAGACATTCCGAAAACAGCATTTAGAACTCATGAGGGTCATTATGAATTTTTGGTCATGCCTTTTGGCCTTACCAATGCACCTTCAACATTTCAAGGTTTGATGAATTCAATTTTCAAACCATTCCTTAGAAAATTTGTGTTAGTATTTTTTGATGATATACTAATCTACAGCAAGTCTTGGAAGGATCATGTTGAACATGTTGACAGGGTGCTACAACTATTGGAGGAGAAACAATTATATGCAAAAAGATCCAAATGTTTCTTTGGAGTCCAGGAGGTGGAATATTTGGGTCATATTGTATCTCATGAAGGAGTTAAGGTAGACCCTAGCAAAATTAAAGCCATTAAGGAATGGAAAATCCCCACATCCATAAAGCATCTGCGAGGATTTCTTGGGTTGACAGGGTATTATCGCAAGTTTGTTAAGAATTATGGGAGAATAGCAGCACCTCTAACAACATTATTGAAGAAAGATTCATTTTCATGGACTCCGGAAGCAACAAAGGCCTTTGAACATCTTAAAGAGGCAATGTGCCAAGCACCGGTCTTAGCTACACCGGACTTCACAAAAACCTTTATTGTGGAATGTGATGCTTCAGGAAATGGAATTGGTGCTGTTCTAATGCAAGATGAAAGACCCATTGCTTTTGAAAGTCGTCCAATCAAGGGAAAGTTTTTAAGCAAAGCTATTTATGAGAAGGAAATGTTGGCAATACTCCATGCACTTAAGAAATGGCGACCCTACCTAATGGGAAGACACTTCAAGGTAAAAACGGATCATGATAGCCTTAAATACTTTTTAGAACAAAGATTATCCTCTGAAGAGCAACAAAAGTGGGTCACAAAGATGTTGGGTTATGACTTTGAAATCATCTACAAAAAAGGGAAGCAAAATGTGGTGGCAGATGCACTCTCAAGAAAGGATGAGGATGTGGAAGCATTGTTGTGTGCCATTTCTATTATCCAACCAGATTGGATAAACGAAGCAAGGAGGAATGGAAGAATGACGAAGAAGTGTGGGCACTTATTCGAAAGCTACAACAAGATTCCAGTACTTCTGATACATTTAGCTGGCAAAATGATTCGTTATGGTACAAAGATCGCTTATACCTCTGTAAGAATTCCCAGCTAAAACAAAAGATTCTTATGGAATTGCACACTTCTCCCTTAGGAGGGCACTCAGGATTTTTAAAAACTTACCACAGGGTTAAGAAGGAATTTTTTTGGGATGGCCTTAAATCAGATATTCAAAAGTTTGTGGCGGAATGTTTGGTTTGCCAACAAAATAAAGTTGAAACAATTAAGACACCGGGTCTATTACAACCTTTATCCATTCCAAGCCAACGTTGGGAGGAGGTTTCAATGGATTTTATCACAGGTTTACCCAAGTCTGAGGGAAAGAGTGTCATCATGGTGGTAGTTGACAGACTTACCAAGTATGCACACTTTTGTGCATTATCACATCCATTTAAAGCCAGTACAGTTTCTACTGCATTTATGGAAACAGTTCAAAAGCTACATGGAAACCCAAAGATTATTGTAAGTGACAGAGATCCCATTTTCACTGGAAATTTTTGGACAAAATTATTTTCTTGTCTTGGTACTCAGTTAGCTCATAGCTCATCTTATCATCCTCAATCTGATGGGAAAACTGAGATAGTAAACAAATGTTTGGAAGGATATCTTCGTTGCTTTGTATCTGATAAACAGACACAATGGGTCAAATGGTTGCCTCTGGCTGAATGGTGGTATAACACTTCCTTCCATACAGCAACAAAAATGACCCCATTTATGGCACTTTATGGGTATCAACCACCATCCATCACATCATATTTAAGAGAAAATTCTAAGGTTCAGGCAGTGGAACATCACATCGAACATCAACAACAAGTCCTCCAACTCTTAAAGGATAACCTCGTGTTGGCACAAAATAGAATGAAACAACAGGCAGATCAACATCGCAGTGAAAGAAGTTTTGATGTAGGTGATTGGGTATTCCTACGGCTACAACCATATAAGCAAATGTCCCTAAAGCAAGCTAAGAAGGATAATAAATTATCACCAAAGTATTATGGTCCGTACAAGGTGTTGCAAAAGATTGGTACTATGGCATACAAATTGGAGCTTCCTGCAGCTTCTCGATTGCACCCAGTTTTCCATGTTTCATGTTTAAAGAAGGTTATAGGCGACAAGCTCCCAGTTCAAACAATATTGCCAGAACTTGACGAGGAAGGAAAAATTATATTGGAACCGGAAGCAGTCACAGAAACAAGAACTCGACAGCTACGAAATCGATCAATTTCAGAGTATCTTATCAAGTGGAAGAACTTATCCGCTGAAGATTCCACATGGGAGGATGAGAATTTTATGCAGAAGTATCCAGAACTACTCAAGCGTTGAGGACAACACTTTTTTGAAGGAGAGGGGCATGTTGGGTCCCTATAATACTAGTGATTACCCCATTACTATTGTAGTTATACCCCTTATTTATATTGTTGTGCCCCTATTACCCCCATATTGTTATTTCTGTGCCCCATAGAATCCCTCTATTGTTATTTTTGTGGCTTTGTATTATTATTGTTAGGTCGGCTGGATTATATTGTGACTCCTTAGACTCCTATATATAGAAAGTAGGTTTTGTCATTTGTATCATCCAAGAATTGTTCATTTATGTAATGTAAAGGAGGTTGCCCCCTCGAAGACGCTGAATTCTAAGGCGTTGATCTTTCTTTTCTATCTTTTCTTGAGCTAGTTTCATAACAATAACAATATAATATAGCTGCCATCATTTTTCCTTTTGAGATAAACATAATGATCAGAGTGACATCTAGTATAACCTTGTTCAGACATAAACCTATCAAATTTTAGATACCACTACCTTGGAGCCTATTTTAATCCATACGAGCTCTTCCTCAACCTGCACACTAGTTTCTCCTTCCCTTTTACCTCAAATACTTGTGGCTGCTGCATATATATCTCTTCCTCCAAATCCCCATGGAGAAAGGTTGTCTTTACATCCAACTGCTCAAGATGCAAATCTTCAGCTACTACTAGATTTAAAATAGTTTTGATTGAAGTCATTTTAACAATAGGAAAAAATATCTCATCAAAGTCTATACCCTTTTTTTGTGCAAGCCCTTTCACCATAAGTCTAGCTTTATACCTTTTTCTACCTCCATCTTCTTCCTTCAACTTGTAAACCCATTTATTATGCAATGTTGTTTTACCTGCAGGCAACCTCAGTAAGTCCCAAGTCTAGTTATGTGCTAAGGAGTCCATCTCTTCTTTCATGTCTTACTCCCACTTCTTCCTGGTTTCTACCTGTACTGCTTCTTCATAACATTCTGGTTCACCACAATCAGTTAACAATACATAATATAATGAAGGAGAGTATTGTTCAGGGGGTCTGCTTATCCTGGTAGATCTTCTAACACCACTTTCAAGTGTTTGAGGTGTTTGTTGCTATTGTTCTGGCTATTGATCATTATGATTTTCAGGCACCATCACTTTTTCTGTGATCTCGTCAAGCACTGTGTATTCTCTGTTTTCTTTTTCCTGTTTCTTTTCCTGTAGTTGATCCTTATACAAAACCTTTTCATTGAATATGACATCTCTACTCCTAATGATTTTGTGTTTTTCATAATCATAAAAGTGATAACCAAAATCATTAACACCATATCCAATAAAGGTACATTTATTTGATTTTGCCTCAAGCTTTGTTCTATTTTCTTTATTAGTGTGGACAAAGGCTTCACAACCAAAAGTATTTAAAAAAGAGCAGTTTACCTTTCTACCTGTCCATGCCTCGAATACCACCATCCAAGGAACTTGAAGGCCCTTTATTTATTAGATAAACAATAGTATATACAACATCTACCCAAAATTGTAAAGGCAATCATGCAATCTCATGCACCTTGCACGCTCCATGATTGTCCTATTCATCCTTTCTGACACACCATTTTCTTGTGGTGTTCTTGGAATTGTCTTCTCTCTACGAATTCCATTCTCTGAACAGTACTTATCAAACTCTTTACTGCAATATTTACCTCCATTGTCTAATTTGAGACACTTCAACCTTTTTACTGTCTCATTTTCAACCAAAGCTTTCCATTTCTTGAAAATATCAAATACATCAAATTTATTTCAAATACAATAAATCCAGGTTTTTTTGGTTGCATCATCAATAAAAGTAACATAATAATGAGAGCCACCAAGAGATGATACCTGAGCAAGTCCCCATACATCTATATGCACAAGCTCTAATTTTTCACTCTTCTTTTCTTTCCCAACTCTAAGGAATCTGACTCTTTTCTGTTTTCCATAAACACAATTCTCACAAAATTTTAAATCAACATGCTTCAAACCTGGCAACGAATTTCTTGAGTGAAGAATCTGCATCCCCTTCTCACTCATGCGCCTGAGCCTATGATGCCACAATTCCATATCTTCTCCTATAGAGGTTAAAGCATTAACATATTTAGAAATACCATTGCATAAATACAATGTACCAACCCTTCCTCCTTTCGCTATTACCAGGGATCCTTTAGTGGCCTTCCAGGTTTTATCTATGAAAGTAGTTATGCAACCTTCACCTCCCAACTGCCCTGTTGAAATCAGATTTTTCTTCAGATCTGGAACATGCCTTACCTCCTTCAATAGCCACTGATTTCCATTTTTCTGTTTTATGAAAACTATACCCATTCCAATGATTTTACAGGTTTTATCATCACCCAATCGAACCTGTCCAAAATATCCTTGAACATAATCATAAAAAAATTTCCTATCAGGTGTGGCATGGAATGAGGCCCCTGAACCTACCACCCAGGCATCAATAATATTTTCTAATGAAAGAATCAAAGCATCTTGCAACACATCACCTGTTACATTCACTTCATTATTATTTTCTTGTTGTGCGTCTCCTTCTTTTCCCTTTCGAGACTTGCAGTCTTTCTTCAAGTGTCCTTTATTCCCTCATTTCCAACACACTATCCTTGATATGGACTTGGATATGACTTTTCTTGACTTACTGTGATATCCAGGGCTCTTTCCTCTTTCCATTTTTCTTCCCCTAGTCTCTGTAGT
Organism: Pinus tabuliformis; assembly: GCA_031772625.1. Lineage (NCBI taxonomy): Eukaryota > Viridiplantae > Streptophyta > Pinopsida > Pinales > Pinaceae > Pinus > Pinus tabuliformis. Next base: position 286,491,496 of record CM062809.1, on the reverse strand, counting down.
CAAAGCATTACCTGATGTCTCACTGGAGCTTTTCCGTCACATTTCCTCGCTAAGGATTGCATCGACAACATCATCAAACTTTAAAGTACTATATCCAGAGATAGAGTTACTAATGGAAATAACTAAACCATTTCAACTTTCTGGAAATGAGCACAAAAATAACAGAGCCCTAACTTCATCATCAAAAGTTACCCCTATAGAACTTAACTGACTGGTAACTGTATTAAACTCATTTAAATGATCAACAACAGATCCACCTTCTGACATCTTCATATTAAATAAACGCTTCATAAGAAATACCTTATTTGAGGTCGAGGGTTTTTCATATAGTTTGGCCAATGTTGACATTAAACCCTCTGTTGTCATTTCCTTTGAAATATTAAACAATACCTACGCCGCTAGGTACTGCCGTATTGTTCCAAGTGCTTTTCTGTCAAGAATATCCCATTTTGTGTCTGTCATACTCGTCGGCTTCTTTGTCTTTTTGCTCAATGGTTGGTACAGATCTCTTTGGTACAAATATTCTTCCATCTGCATCTTCCATAGCTGGTAGTTTTGGTCGTTAAATTTTTTGACCCTAAACCTACCATCTTCCGCCATTTCTCCCACTCGAACTAGGAACCCTTCTCTCCTACGAGTTTATCAGCCAAAAAGACCTTCGTCTCTAATACCAGTTGTTAGAAAATTATATATTACAGAGAAATGGAACACATAAAATATTGCAGAATTATAAACACAGAAAATGCATAAAACAAGAGAGACACAAATATACGTGGTTCACCCAGTTTGGGCTACATCCACGGAGAAACAACCAGTCCTTCTTTTTATATTATCTAGCAAACTGAAGAGATACAACCTACAACAGATCCACTGTAATTTGCTCTTCACTCTCAATATCCTCTCTCCTCCTCACTTAGAATACAAATATGCATAGACGCAATACAATTCCCTCATATATACCGAGGGGTTGCCTTCTAGGGCAAAATACCATAAATCAAACATAACTTCTACTGTCAGATCTCCACCTAATGAACGATCCAGATTGACTACGAAATTACAACATTTTACAAGGAAATTTTACATCTATTCTTAGCTTCAAGGCCACTACGACCGATCCCCCTGCTAGGGGTGGACTCCCAAAGGTTGCAATCACCCCCCCTGGACCCCCCCTCCAGCGAATATTTTACGAGCGGTGTTGCTACCACATTACGAACTGGGGTCCAATGCAGTGATACCCTTAAATACACAAGATAATCAGGCTCCACACCCAACAAATATAAACAGAAGAAGAAGAATCAATGCACAATACACATGAAAATACTTTAGAGAAAGCCTCTGCTAAAAACTCCACTATCTGTATTATCATACAAGGTGGAAATACATAGTAATTGTATAAAGCCTTAGCTCTCACAACTATCCAGCTCTCAGTACAATCCTCGAAGATGCTCATAGGCAATCTTGGCTTCTCACAAGCCTTCCTCTCTACCCTCCAAGCTCCTATTTCCTTGCACTGTTCCTCTGGGATGATATCCTTCAACCAAGTGGAAAAACTTGATTTACCAAGTGGATGATCTCCTGATCTCACACACTGTCAGATCTGCACAATCCTCAAGGAATAATTCCTTCTGCATTCATGAGTTTTCTTTATAAGAAAACACATGCAATTGATAGTACATTTTCCTTTACTTTAATATCAACTGGGTTTTTCTTAGAATAGACATGCATGAGTTTCTGATGAGGGAATCTTCAGTTAATTGGAGTAGACTAGTTGAGTGCATGCATGCATCAACTGATTATTAACTCTCTATTAGTTCCTCAAACAATTTGGAACTGATTTAACTGGGCTTAACTCAGTAAACTGAGTTAACTAATTACAACTCAAATATAACTCAATCTTATCTCCTTAATTTAAGGGATAACTCTTGCATGAATTCATAAAGACTTCTAACTTGAATTTCTCCAACTAATTAAGTCAAAATAACTTAATTAATTATTTCCAAGTAGCTGTTAAGACTAAATTCGATTTTAATTCACAATTTAATTCAAGGAAAAATTAAATTGGAATATTCTTATTGCCACATTTCAACACTCCCTCTCAACAAGAAAGGGATTATCTGCCACCCCGATCCTGTCTCTATGGAACTCGAATTTACACTTTGACAATGCCTTTGTCAAAATGTTAGCATCTTGCTCCTCTGTCAAAATATATTGCAACAACATGATCCTCCCATCATCAACAACTTGATTTACCTTGTAAAGCCAACGGGAACTCACAACTAACTTGTTCTCCAGTCTCGGAACCACGTCCCAAACACTATTACGAACTATGGAGTCATACTCCTCCACCATAGCATCAACCCAAATTAGCTGCTGCACTGCTTCCTCAAAGGAAGATGGCTTGGTCTCAACACATTTCCCAGCAAGGGACATGTATCCAGTGTACCTCTCAGGTGGCCTCCTCTGTCTGTGCTAAGAAAATGGTGCTCCCACATTCTCTCTCGCATCCTCCAACAATTTGTTAGCTTCTCTTGTGTGCTTCCATCCATCTCTGGAAGACTCTGATTGAATGGATGTCTCCACTCCTAGAACCTCTGCATGCAGCTGCTTCGCATCAGTCTGAGGCTCCTCCTCCTTGGGAACCAACAATCCCTCCACAGCCTGTAGTTGGAGCTCCCTCTCAAGGGAAACTTGCATGGCCTTCTACTCATGAAACTTGAGATCTCTATGAACCACTATCCTTCGACTAGTAGGCAAGAACACCCGATAGTTGTGAGGTGTATTAATGTACCCCACAAGTAACCCCAACTCTGCTATCGGCTCAAGCTTCTTCCATGCATCCTTTTTCACATGGCAATATAATGATGAACCAAAGATCCTGAAGTGACCCACATCTGTTATCTTACCAGAGAAGGCTTCCTCTGGTGTCTTCATTCCAAGTATGCGATGTAGGCTTCTATTCTGTAAATAGAATGTTGTGTTGCATGCCTTAGCCCACAAGTGAAGTGGTAGGCCTTGGTGATGCAGCATTGCCCGTGCTGATCCTACAATAGTTCTGTTCTTCCTCTCGGCCACTCCATTCTACTGTGGGTTATGAGGTGCTGTCAACTCTCGTTTAATTCCTTCCGCTGCACAGAAGTCCTTAAACTCTTGAGAGACACATTCTCCACCATTGTCACTTCTCAAGGCCTTGATATTCTTCCCTAACTCTTTCTTGACCAAAGCTTTGAACTCACAAAACTTTGTGAAGGTTTATTCCTTCTTCTGCATGAAATAAATCCAACATTTATGATAATAGTCATCAATGAAAATCACAAAATACCTTTGCTTCGTTGTGGATTCCATCGAGAATGGTCCACACACATCAAATGAACTCATTTTAAGATCACCTTTGCTCGACTGTCTCGGTCATGAAAGGAAGACTTGGTGTACTTTCCCATGGTACAACCTTTGCATGTGTCAATTTTCTCAAGTTTACCTTTGGGAAGTCCTGTAGATATTTGTTGCATTATATTCAAAGCCCCATGATGCAAATGGCCCAACCGCCTGTGCCACAGCTTGCCAATGTCTTGGCTTTGTACCAATTCTGCTTTCGTACTCAATGCTGCACAATCATCTACCTCTAGTTTATAGAGATTCTTCACCAAAATCCCTATCTGTTGCACTAAAAAATGTCACCTTGACATCTTGCTATTTGTGTGAGTTCATTACCACTCATACTTGCCTCCTCTGCAAGTCTAGAACATCAATTCCTCATATCAAGTCTTGAAAGTAAGAGAAATGCCCTCAAAGTCTTTAAAACTCTAGTTCCGCACTTTCTCTTAGTCTTACCTGCGGTCCCGCACCTAATGGTCAAGTCTCCTAAGCACTTGACCGCTCTGTCTCTGTGTTAAGGGTGTGGACCCCTTTAAAAATTAAAAAGGCACGATTACATTTTGAAAAACTCGCTTTCAGTCATTTCTAGAAGCTTCTGGAAGGAATCTTGAGGAGGCAAGTTCACTCTCTTAAGGTTCATGCATCCCATACCTTAAGGAGATAACCCCTTGATGTGAGGAGCTTATCCCTTTGAAGGAGGATTCTATCCCTTCATAGGTGGACCTATAACCTCCTCCTCTGCACTATAAAATGAAACATTGGGTTGGTTACTTGGGAGGTTGGAAGCTGAATATTTTTGAGGTGAAATGCTGCTGGAAATTAGCCTTCTTTAGTTGAATTTTATGAGGAGAGATTACATACCTCTAAGATCTCATTTGGAAGAGTACAAGGCTTGTCAAAGTAAAGGAAATTCCTATTTCGGACCCCGGGAAGAGCTTGTTCAACATCAAGACTGAAAAGGTTGTAAGGTTATTCTACTTCAAAGTTAATACAAATAAGTTTGTTTTTATCAATAAGCTATTCATTTATGGTTTATTTTATGGATTCCTTGATCACCATAATGGACATGATTTATGATATTTGCTATGCAGGTGCTATTTAATGTTTTCTTGTTTGTGATTGCAGGTCTTTAAAAGTAACTCTTTCGAACGATTGAAGGATGACTACTATGAACAAGCGTTGAATCTAAGGTAGGATCTTAACACCTTTGTAGTATTTATTTATAAATTGCATATGTCTAGAGAAAGACAGGTTTGTTTGTCTATTTGTTGCTAGACTATCTTCTGATACTAGGGAGATCAGTCTTGTCTACAAGATCGATTTATCCGGCCAACAAATTGGCAACTCCACTGGGGAATGAATTTGGTTTTTGGTTTTCCTTTGTTTTGATTTGAGAAAATTGTTTTCGTTTCTGGTTTTTGATTGATGTATACTGGCTTGTGTAGTTTTTAGAATCTGGATTATTTTTTGTTTTTTTCAAAGTTTTCAGGGGACCGCACTTTCTTTTTACAGACAGGGCGGGTATCTCCGCACTTTTCCTTTAGTAAACAGAGCGGAACCACACGTGGTTTATTTTGGAGCCTGCGGACCCTATAAAATTTTTTGAAAAACCTAAAATACCTTCTTCTAGTTAAGTTTAGGTTTCATTTAGGATTTTTAGTGTCTACCCAGATCTGTATGTTTCCTGTCAAAAACCTCTTGTGAGTGAGTTCCGATAGTATTTTTGTTTTAGATGATTTTCTAGAAGTTTTGCATGCTTGGAGTGGTTTTCACTTTGTCTATGTAGTGACTCAAAGGTCAGAAGCTTGAAAAACCTTAGATCACCCTAGTGTCTTTTTGTCTTCTTGATGAGCCTAACTTGGTTGTGAAATCTATCCTTTGTGAGAAATAGATTCAGTTTTCTCGTTGCAAATCTTTGAACAAACTTTGTTATAAGTTTTGAATTTCATTTTTACAAAAGAAAACATATCTGGATGTTTTTTGATTGATTTGTTATTCTGAACAAATGAATCCTTAGTTTACTGAACAACTAAGTAAAATGTCCTCAAAAAGAATTGAAGCTTTTATTCAATTAGATTTTTAAAAGTTTTTAGATCTCAAAATTAGTTTTTGTAGTTTTGAGTGTTTTTCTAGAACTTGTAGATCTCTTTTGAATCAAATTGTTTTTCTTGTAGTTTTGAGTTTTGAAAAGGGAAAGGGATTTATTGTGAGCATTAATTATTAGTCTCGTTTTGAGTTCTTATTGAAAAGACAAAAAGATTTTCTTTCCATTTCCATGTTGAAAGAAAGAATTGCATTCTCGAACTCTTTCTTTTAGCTAGAATTTCATTGAAAGAAAAATGAATTGATTATCATTTTAGGTATAAAAGTTTCATTTCCATACCTATCGACTTAAAGAACAACCCATAAAAGCAATGCTTAATTAAAATTTATCTAGTAATCTTTTTTATTTCTAGGGCTCTTATCACGAATATAGCTTAGGCTAGTATCTTGGCGTAGGGAGTAATTAACTCTCCAAGGTAGTTAAAACAAACAAGTAGCTACATATTGCGGTAGGAAATAAATCCAATTGTAATTGATACATTCTGGGAAGCTTCTCTTAAAGGATTCAATCACGAGATCATGTCTGAACCTTTGAGACAATCAATTTTGTTTCATTGGGAAAGATAGAAGATTTGCGCGTATTATAAATGGTAAATCTCAGATTAACCATTGTCAAGGAGCTTGGGGTCACTTATTGGTAAACCTCGGATTGACCATGTCGAGGAGCCTTCAAGGGGATTGAGCTTTGTTACTTTTCCCTTGTGCGTAGTTTAGATTGTAGACTATTCCCCCAGTTGTATTTGTTGTTGTTGGTAACCTTAGTGTCCATAAACTTAAGATTATTTCCTAAGGTGACGGTAAAGGAAGGATCTCATTGTACCTGGAGCAGACATCGATTAGACTCACATGGACTCTCTGGGGGATTCTCTTAACTCAAGATGGTTTTGTGAAGGAACTTGTGCCAGTCTGTTTCATTAAGCAGGTTGTCGGGGTAACTGTTCCAACTGCCCTTTCTATATTAAACTTCTACTAAGTTGGATTTCATCACCAACTAGTGTTTTTAGTACGGGAAGTTACTGTTTATGTGTGGTTTGAACTCTTAGATTTTTTTTAGGCGTGTGATTCAATTGTTTATTTCTTTAGAGACTTTAGGTGTTTTTATTGAAATTTTCTTTGTTTGCGTGTGATTAATTAATATTTAATCATGGCTAAATTACTGAGACAATCTCGTAGACTTCAGGGGAAACCTCCTAAGTATACACCAAGCCAGCTTGAAGGGCTACGAGCTCTTGTATCACCTAGTGATAGTAGAGTTGGATCACTAGAAGCCAAAGAGTCATCTTTAATTGTTCATCCTGATTATCAAATACAAACAACAGAGTATATTCAAGAGCCAATTTCATTTTCTGAAGTTACAGGTAGTATTTCTCCTCCAGTGATTAGCTAAAGAACCTGGAATTTTTGAGCTTGACACTAAACCTGCTGTTACTCCAACTTCAGGATTTGCTTCTCCAACTTCTAGTGGTCCTAGTTCACATAGGGTAAGAAATATTATTACTAAAAATCTTCCTTCTGGCCTCATTTCTATTGAAGAATTTGTTAATCCAGATGAAGATGTAACTCTTCCTGAAAACTAACAAATTTTAAATCTTAGGGAGTGTGAATCAATATTCTACAGTCCTTTTAGAAGTGACACTTGGTATGTATCATTGACAAATTTTTTAGAAAAACCAGGCCTTATTTTTTCACCACCTCGAATTCTTTTTCATCCTACACCAAGAGGTTATTATCTTTCATTGATTATGTCAAGACAGTCATCTAGTTTCTCCCAAAAATCGGAAACATTTTTATCTGGTGGTTCTTTTGTTCCTTCCGGGGACCAATCACTCTCTGGTACTTTTTCAAGAGTAACTCCTCAACCGATTGAACAAGTGTTATCATCTGGTAGTAATGGAACTCAAACATTGAACGCAGAACAAACCCTTATGATGTCTGGTAGTATTCCAAATCCTCAACCTCAAGGTAGTTAGTTACCGCCTGGGGGGCAACCTCAAGGTAGTCAGCTATCGCCTGGGGGGCAACCCCAAGGTAGTAAGTTACTGCCTGAAGGGCTTCCTCAAGTTTTTCAACCTTCAGGACAGTACATACCCCAAGGTCAACTTCAGACTCAGTACATACCCTCAAACCTAGTTTCAGTACATACCTCAAGGTCAACCCCAGTTTCAGTACGTGCCTCAGGGTTATCAACCTCAAGGTCAGTACCCAACTCAAGGTTTCCAACTGCCTTCTGGTCAACCATTTTTTCAAGGAGCTAGAAATGTATCGCTTAATTATCAGCCCTACATTCAACCAGGTTATGGTACTCCATATGCACAACCTTTGATGGGTCCATACTCCGGAATGAACATGGTGTGGGATCCATCTCAAACTCCACAAAGTTTGCAACCTAATGTGCAGTTACTTAATCAACTTGGATAGCCTTTGGTTTCTGGTCCAACCCAACAACCTGTCCAACCTACTATTCAAATCCCTGCATTTGGTACAGTTCAGCAAACTGGGCCTAGCTCACCTCGTACTCCGCCTCAAACTGCTGCAACTACTGCAACTTCTGTTCAACCTACAACACCTATTTCTGGAGTATTTGTAGCTTTGGTTTTCTTAAGTTATGGTATGTTCTATGCTTATAATAGTTTACTTCTTATTCTTATTATATTCCACCGATTAGCAATCACATGTACATAAAGTAAAGTGCAGATAAAACATTAAACGATCGACAGAAAACAAGCCAAGACAAGAGACACAAGATGTGGCGGCTAGCCAGGGACAAACCCCACAATGTGTGGGGAAACCATTTGATCAAATATTCTTTTATCTTCAATAATTCAGCAGAGAGAAATAGTACAATAAATCTGATTCATATCAGCAGTAGCAAACCCTAGATCAGTAGCATTAGCATTAGCGGCTTCATTATCAAACTAGGGCAGACCATATCTCACAAACCGACAGTCGGATTGACTTCATTCGACCACCAAAAGTTTCGGCTTCCAGAGGAGGTTCAGATGAACCTACAACGCAGTTCAGATGAGGATATCTTCTAGGCGACGCAAGTCAATCTTTGCTTCTGCAGTTGCAACTTCAGTTTCAGCAGTTTCCGGCTTCAAACTAGGGCAGTCGATATCTTGCAAATCGTTCGTCGGATTGACTTCATTCCACCACCAAAAGTTGCGGCTTTCAGAGGAGGTTCAGATGAACCTACAGCACAGTTCCAAAGAGGAGATCTTCTAGGCCATGCAAGTCAATCTTTACTTCTGTAGTTGCAGCTTCAAATTCAACAGCTTCCGGCTTCACATGTGTGAGAGAGAGAGACCCATTTCAGCGCAGTAGAGAAGAGACTCATATTTGCGCAGTAGAGAGAGAGAGATGTGATGAGATGAGTGATTCTAATGAGGAAAAGTCCTCTTATATTTATACACAACGTTGGTGGGTGAATAGATGCGACTGTTGGGCTTCTGAGCCTACATGAGTTGTAGGTCGGCTTGATAATAATTCCATAATCAAAATAAATTCATATCTCCATGAATACTTATCGGAATTGGATGATCTTTATATCAATCCTACACCTCTCGACGAGAGGAATCTAATAAAAATATTATTAGCCATGAATAAGATGACCCACATGAATTTTTTCCCTGGTTGCCAATTTTAACACTCCCTCTCAACCATGGAGAACTTCATCTACAATTTGTCTATCGGTCATTACTATTCATCCATCAAATGAACTGCCTTGTACAGCCTGACCCTTGCCCTGCTCTGCTCTATTTTGCCTATTCTGCTTTGTCTTGTTCTACCCTGCACTGATCTGTACTGTTTTGTTCTGTTCTACTCTGCTCTTGCATTGTTTTGTTCTACTCTGCTTTTGTCTTAATTATGAAGAAGAAGAAATGATCGAGGATGTATCATACTGACTCAAAGTTAGTCTCAGAGTATGTACCACTGGTCCCAGACTAGTCTCAACCAACCCAAAGTCAACGTCATAGTGAGTACAACTCCAATGGTCCCAGACCAATATCATCCTCCATTGACTCAAAGTCAGTCTCAGAGTATGTACCACTGATCCCAGACCAGTCTCAACCGACCCGAAGTCAGCGTCATAGTATGGTACAACTCCTAACACTGGTCCCAGACCAGTATCATTGATCCCAGATCAATGGAGGTCATCCCAGCGTAGGGAGTACGGTAGATACAACGATGCGTCCATCGGTACTACTATGGTCCCTAACTTCATTTCCCTGCTCATTGATCAGATGAGAGGTACTTCCCATGAGTCCCAGACTACATGGGTAGGATGCCTCGACAGGAGAACTAATCAATCCTATCCTCACAGGAGAACACATCAATCCTACTACAATTTCCATGGAGAACACATCAATCCAGGCTGCCATGGAGAACACATCAATCCAAGCCTCACAGGAGAACAAATCATCCTGCTACACAGGAGAGCGAATCATCCTGTTCCACAAGAGAGTGAATCATCTTGTCCCACAAGAGAGCGAATCATCTTGTTCCAGTGTGCACCACCAGGGGAGGGTGAGTCACCCTGTGGTCATATGTTGCTCCAGTAGGAACTGCAAGCCCTCAGAGCTCCCAGAGCTCAATGTATGCAACATGCAGGACCCTTGTACAAGGGTTTCTTGCCGTCTCCAAGTCGTTTGGGAAAATCACATATTAGATCTTTCCTCAGGTCTTTGACAAGGTGTATCAACCTGTACATCATCTTAATGTGATGGAGTTTCCTTGCTCATTGACTTACCATATCCCAGATGATGTCTATCTGTTGGAGCAATTGACGAATATGGGATTCCTGAATAATCAAATCCCACCTCTGGTTGTTACAGAGAATCACAGTGGTATCCAATGTAAATCCAAACAACTCACTGAAGAGCTTTCACAACTAGACTACCTCACACGAGGTTATGCTAGCAACAATATATCCTGCTTCGATGGTGCTAAAAGCCACCGACTTTTGCTTCCTGCTCATCCAGGATATTGAAGCAGATCCCAAGGTGAAACAGTACCCAGAAGTGCTCTTACAGTCCACCACACTTCCTGCCCAATCAACATCAGTTTATCCAAGTAGTCTCACATCTCTGGAAATGTATCTTAATCCATGAGAGATTGTGTCCTGAAGACATCTCAGAAGATTCCTGGCATCAATCCAGTGAGGCTCAACCAAATATGAGCTCACAATGCTAACTGCAAAACATATGTTCGGACGAAGGTTCACCAAGAACATCAATGTGAAATAGTTTTTGAAACTCAGAGGCATTTCCCAAGTCTGGTTCGACATCACTACCATATAACTTCTAAAATTTAAGATCCTCGAGGTAGTCACAGGCTTGCAATCCATCATACCGAATCTTTTCAATATACATATTTTCCTTGAGATAGGAAAATTTCCCTTGGCTTTTGCCACACTTCAAGTCCTAGGAAGTAGTGCATCAGTCCTAGGTCTTTCATTTCAAATTCAGAGGCCAGCTCCCTCTTACATTTGTGAATGAGAGGGTCTGCACCTGTTAGAAAGAGGTCATCCACATACAACACCAGTATGAGAGGCTTGTCATCTTCAACCTTAAAGTAAAGGTTACGATCGGCTTCACTCCTAGTGAATCCCAACTTCATCAAGTAGCTATCGATCCTCTCATACCATGCTCGGGGTGCTTGCTTCAGCCCATAGAGAGCTTTCTTCAACCTACATACATGAGATTTTTGATCATAAATCTCAAATCCTTCGGGTTGCTCCACATAGACCTCTTCTTTGATCGAGCCATGCAAGAACGCAATCTTGACATCCATCTAATGTAGGTTCCATCCTTGTGAAGCGGCAAGGGCTATGATCGAGCGGATGGCCGTATATCTGGAAACAGGTGCAAATATATCATCATAGTCTATACCTTCCTTTTGGGAGAAACCTCGAGCAACAAAACAAGCCTTATACTTTTCCGTGCTTCCATCTGCTGCATGCTTTATCTTGTAAAGCCATTTGGAAGTAACAACAGTCTTGTCCTGGGGTCTGGGAACTACTTCCCAAACATCATTCTTTATGATAGACTCATATTCTTCAGTCATAGCATCCTTCCATACTTGATGCTTGACGACATCTGAGAATGACGAAGGCTCATTTTGTATGATCGTGCTCATGATGGTCAGGTATCCTTGATACCTATTAGGTTTCTTACTTTCACGAAAGGTTCCTCGGGGTGCAGCATGTCCTTCAGCATCATCAAGTAACCCCTTAATCCATGAAGGTCTCTTCCTAGAAGAGGAAGGCTCATATGGAGGAGGATCAATCGGATCCATGGGTTCTTCTACATCAGGCATTGATTCATCATCCTTTTCTTTCGGTTCCCTGGTGTCGGCTTCTTGAGAGCTCCTCAAAATCGGAAGATTGATCACCTTGCTGAGAGCCATATCTTCGTCAAAGGTGACATCATGACTAATTATGACTTCCCTTTGACCGGCTACATAGATTCTATAGCCTTTAGTATTTTCACCATAGCCCACGAAAATTCCCTTCTTTCCAGATGCTCCCAATTTATTTCTTTTCTCTTTCGGCACATGAAAGTATACAGGGCTTCCAAAAATTTTAAAATGAGAAACATCAGGTTTCTTACCGGTGAATTTTTCTTCAGGAGTCTTGGAACCCAATGCTTGATGAGGGCATCGATTTTGTACATATACTGCAGTGTTTGCAGCTTCAGCCCATAGAAACTTAGGAAGACTTTGATCATGTAGCATGGCCCGGACAGCTTCCATAATTGTGCGGTTCTTCCTTTCTGCCACACCATTTTGTTCAGGAGTATATGGTGTAGTAGTCTCCCTCTTGATGCCAGCCTCTTTACAAAAATCATGGAACTCATTAGATTCATATTCAGTCCCATTGTCAGTTCTTAAGATCTTGATCTTCTTTTCGGTTTGATTCTCGATTAGGGCTTTGAAGTGTCGGAACCAAGGGAACACTTCATCCTTCTTTTTCAATAAGTATATCCAGGTCTTTCGAGAATGGTCATCTGTAAAAGTGAGATAATATGAGTGTCCTCCCAAGGAGTTCACAGGCATCATACCTGATATGTCTGAGTGAACTAGTTGTAATATATCGGAGGTCTTGCTTTGACTTGAAGGGAATGGTCCCCTTTTGAGATTTCCTTCGGCACATCCCAGACATACACCTTATTTCTCTACTTGGAATTCAGGCATCCCTGTTACCATCTGTCTTACATCGGGTAGAGCTTTGTAATGAAGGTGGGCAAACCTCCGATGCCAAAGTTCAGAATGAAGCGTTGTGTCACAAGACATGACACCTAGCGGACTTCCACCGACTTGATACAAATAATCAACTCGAAACCCAAGAGTGAAAGCATCTTTAATATTATTTTTCCATATGCGTACCTTACCATTGCTGAAGGTTACCTTATAGCCTTTGTCTTCCATTGCCGAGATGGATACCAGGTTCTTTTTGAGATCAGGTACATATAATACATCTTGTAAGTGAATCGTATTACCTTGATTCAGTTTAAGAGAAACATTGCCTACACCTTTCACTGGGTATTTCATGTCATCTCCAAGGACAATTTCCAGGTTAGTTTCTTTCTCTACCAGATTATAGAGTACTTCTTTGTAACCAGTGAAGTGTCTTGAGGCACCACTATCAATGAGCCAAATTCCCATTGAGTCCGAAGGAGCGGAGGTAGATAGAGCAGCTGGTAGATAATATTCAGCTTGCTTATCATCAACAATGTTAGATTCATACCTGGAATTTCTAGCCTTCTTGAATGGTTGCCCTCTTCCTTGATTTCCCGCATTCCTTTTTCCTTTGTTGTTGAATTTTCCATTCCTTCGATTACCATGAGAGGGATTTTGATCATCGTCACGATGAGAGTCCTTTCTATCAGGGCATTCCCTTGCATAGTGACCTGCTTTATTGCAAATGAAGCATCGTCCTTTTCTTCCACCCTTAAATCTAGCCTTTCTTTTCGATTTAGACCCAGAATTATTTATTTTCTTAGCATGAGAAGAAAAAGCAGCAGGAGGATCTTTAGGCAAGGGCATTTCCTGCTCTTCTACCCTTGTTTGTTCTTGAATGCATCTAGCCATTAATTCCTCGAAACTAGGAATTACATTATTGTTCAGAAGAGTAGTCCTGAACACATACCATTCAGATGGTAATCCTCCGAGAGTTGTGAGTGCCATTTCTCTGTCAGTAATGGTTTCCCCAATAGATAGGAGATCGTTCTTGATCTCGGTGATTCTTAAGAAGTATGCTTTCATACTTTCATCTTTACCCTTCTTGATTTCCCTCAACTTATTTCTAAGAAACAAAACTTGATTTGCATCATTAAATTTAAATAAACTCACCAGTCTATCGTAGATTTCCTTGGAGGTGTCTAGTTCAGAGATGTAGGCCACCAAGTGCTTGTCGATAGAGTCCCGGATGATCTTCTATTGTTTTGACTTCTTCATTTTTCCATTTGTTCCAGGCAGCAGGAGATGCATTTCATGAAGGCTCAACAATATTGCCTCTTACATGGTCCAACACTCCTTGATCTTCAAGGGTTAGATCGATAGACATTTTCCATCCGTGATAGTCAGCTTTCTCACGGAGCTTGTCTTCGGCAGGAAAGAGTGTTGAGGACCCCATAGTTCTTTTAGGATAGCCTTGCCAATCTTCTCTTCAATGATTGCTCTTGCTCTTGCTTGGGCTTTGTCTTCACCTCAGCTCTGATACCATGTTAAGTTATGGTATGTTCTATGCTTATAACAGTTTACTTCTTTTTCTTATTATATTCCACCGATTAGCAATCACATGTACATAAAGTAAAGTGCAGATAGAACATTAAACGATCGACAGAAAACAAGCCAAGACAAGAGACACAAGATGTGGCGGCTAGCCAGGGACAAACCCCACAATGTGTGGGGAAACCCTTTGATCAGATCTTCTTTTATCTTCAATAATTCAGCAGAGAAAAATAGTACAATAAATCTGATTCATATCAGCAGTAGCAAACCCTAGATCAGTAGCATCAGCATTAGCAGCTTCATTATCAAACTAGGGCAGACCATATCTCACAAACCGACAGTCGGATTGACTTCATTCCACCACCAAAAGTTTCGGCTTCCAGAGGAGGTTCAGATGAACCTACATCGTAGTTCAGATGAGGAGATCTCCTAGGCCATGCAAGTCAATCTTTGCTTCTGCAGTTGCAGCTTCAGTTTCAGCAGTTTGTGGCTTCAAACTAGGGCAGTCGATATCTTGCAAACCGTTCGTCGGATTGACTTCATTCCACCACCAAAAGTTGTGGCTTTCAGAGGAGGTTCAGATGAACCTACAGCGCAGTTCCAAATAGGAGATCTTCTAGGCCACGCAAGTAAATCTTTACTTCTGCAGTTACAGCTTCAAATTCAACAGCTTCCAGCTTCACATGTGTGAGAAAGAGAGACCCATTTCAGCGCAGTAGAGAAGAGACTCAAATCTGCGCAGTAGAGAGAGAGAGATGTGATGAGATGAGTGAGTCTAATGAGGAAAAGTCCTGTTATATTTATACACAACGTTGGTGGGTGAATAGATGCGACTGTTGGGCTTCTGAGCCTACATGAGTTGTAGATCAGCTTGATAATAATTCCATAATCAAAATAAATTCATATCTCCATGAATACTTATCGGAATTGGATGACCTTTATATCAATCCTACACATCTCGACGAGAGGAATCTAATAAAAATATTATTAGCCATGAATAAGATGACCCACATGAAGTTTTGCCCTGGTTGCCAATTTTAACAGGTTTCTACTACCTCTGCATCAGTGCAAATTCCTCAAGTCTCTGTGCCACAGTTAGGACCTACGGTTCAGACTTCGGTATAGATGCCTGCAAGACAAGCTAGTATGATTGCTACAATTGCCACAAGTAAACCACAATTCACATATCAACCGTACCAGGGATCATATCAATTCAGTCCTACTGTACAAAAACAAGTTTATCAGTATCAACCGTATCCTGGCTTTCAACAGCCTCAACAACCCCAGTTTGGTCTAGTTAATCTTGGTTTTCCAGGAGGTTATAACATTCCTAATGCAAATCTAATTCTAGGTTATCCTGGATATCCTCCTCATGGAACTAGTCTCACTACTTAAGGTTTTCATGACCCTAATCATCAGTTACCATTTATTGCAACTTTGGATTTACCTGATTTGTCATGCCTTATGAACGATCAGATTTACTATCTTCCGTATTGGTTGCCAATGCCTAATAAGTTGCCTAGTGATATCCCAAAATTCAAGGGTAAGTCAGGAGAAGATCTGTCAAATCATGTTATGACTTATCACCTCATGTGTGCATCTAATTCCATCACTGATGATTAAATTCAATTGCGTATTCTTCAATGAACTCTTATTAGTCTTGCCGCCAAATGGTACATTGAGTTACCACGGGCCTCTTTTTATAATTTCAATCAGTTTGCCACTACTTTCTTAACTCATTTTCAGTTGCCTGTCAGATATGACAATGGCACGAAACTATTAACTTCACTGAAACAATCCACGTCCACATATATTTTTGATCATATTCATGAATGGCAACGTAGAAGGCATTTAATGAAAGTTTTCATTCCGGATCAAATTTTAGTGGAATGGTTCATTAAATCATTGTTACCCAAAATCACTGAAGATGTAGCTAAGGGAGGAGTTGTTACTGAAGAGCAAGTCATTTCTCAAGTCAAGTACCTTGACCTCATCTATATGCAGTCAGGTACTTTACATGAAAAAATCCCTAATCTTCCAAAACACGGTCAAATAACTGTAGCTCCTTCATGGTCTCATGCCGATGATGGTATGATTGGTTCAGTTAGCACCAAAAGTAAGAAGAAATCTTCAAAAAATTCTTCTCCTATAATAGCTTTACCTGATTCCCCGACAGGAGAATCTTCCGCTGAAATTTCTGACGACATCCATGTCGTAGAATCATCTACAACCAAATCAAAATCCAGTAGTAAAAAGAAGGGGAAGAAGAAAAACAAACAAAATTCAAAAGATAAAACAGATAAAAATGAATCTACTGACGAAAAACGGAAACCTCATTATCCTTGTTTCATTTGCGACAAGGATCATTTTACCAAAGACTGCCCACATCGAGCAGAGGTTTCGAAAATCGTTAAAGGTTCTCAAATGCCTGCTATCTTGAAGGATCCTTTTCCTACTCAAGATAGTAAGATGATTGGTTCTTCCTCGAATGCCTCAGAAGAACCCATTATGATGATGTCTCTGTAGAAATTTTGAATAATTTAACACATATTCAACAGAGATTATCCTGATCATGTACTATTGTGGAATACATACACAATACATAAGCTCCTCTACGTTGATCATCAATATAGCAGCATCAATAACAATAAAACATCAAGAGCATTCACACATTAATACAGTATGTAACCCGGGGAAAGCATCTCGCTAAAAACCCCACACTATCTGTATATTAATGATTGAGACCATGTAACATTACAAAGTACAATGCTTATCACAAGCAATCCAGTACTAGCTCCACCTGTTACACACAATATAGCTAAGATCTGATCTCCAAATCTATTCCACTGCTTGCCTGCCTCCACTGCTCAATACCTACTCAAGAATGAATGAGAATGGTCTACCAAACTCGTATTTCACCTCCAAAGAATCACTCACAATGTGTAAGACGTGAGAAGAAGCTACAAACTGGGCAAATACATGAGCAAACTCATTGGCATACTCAATCCCTTGATTGTGCAAGATCTGATGCACAACTATAGTCACAACTGATAGCAATCTGATTATCTAACACCTGTCCCTGCTGAACTGAACATGCACTGACATGCAACTGAGTTAAATGATGTATTCTATAGTTGTATTATGAGTCAATAATTAGTTTAACAACTCATCATTAGCCTATTTTCAGTTAGACTAACTACAACTAGTTTAACCAAGTCAAACTGAAAACAACTCCATCAACTCCACCAAACTCAACTGATTGAGTTCTAACTGAAGTCATGAATGCAACAACTCAACTGAATCATAAGAAAAACGTACTTCCTTCTGACAGCTGCATGGGCCACATCTGTAGCTCAAACTGAAGTGCTCCAAGAGAATAAGCTCAAGTTTATAGTCCAAATATTATTATGAGACAATAATATTTGACTTTTCTATTTTTGACAGCTAGTCTAAAAATAGACTTTGATCACCCACACTGTGATCACTCACACTGTGGTCACCCACACTGTGATCACGCACACTGTGATCACCCACACTGTGATCATCCACACTATGATCAAAAATAGAACTTGCGCCATAATTTGCCTGCGGGCCCACTTAGTGAAGGCGACTCTTTTCACTAAGCTCCATCATCTTGTTGCAATCTCAACACTCCCTCTCAACAAGATATGGATTATCAGCAACCCCTATCCTGCCTCAGTGGTAGTCGAATTTGCTCCTGGTGAGAGCCTTCGTCAGAATATCAACATCCTGATCCTTTGTTGGAATGTATGAAAGGAACACGATCCTCCGCTGCACACAATCTCTGATATAATGGTACCTGATGTCAATATGCTTAGATCTGTCATGAAATACATGATTAGCCGAGAGATTAATGCAACTCTGGTTATCATAGTAAATCACAGTAGGATCCAAATGAGAACCGAACAAACCAACCAAGATCTTCCTCATCCATATAGCATCGCATGCAACCAAACTTGATGCCATATACTCGGCCTCCGCTGAACTGAGTGCCACAGATCTCTGCTTCCTGCTGTACCAAGAAACTGTTGTCGGTCCAATACTGAAGACCCCTCCTGATGTTCTCTTTATGTCCGTTGGGCTCCTTGCCCAATCTGCATCCGTGAAGCCACATAGCTTCACCTCATCCTCCTGTCTGTACCACAAACCATATCCTGATGTGCCTCTCAAGTAGCGCAATACATGCTTTCCCGCCTTCCAGAAGAGCTTGGTAGGCTTAACCATAGCTTGTGAAAGCTGGTTAACTGCATAGCATATATTAGGTCGTGTATTGACCAAATACATCAGTGACCCCACCAACTGTCGATAAACAGTGGCATCCACTTCTTCTCCCAAAGTGGCATCCTCCTTCCTCCAACCTCCAAGAAGAGGAGTATCAACAGGCTTGCAGCCATGCATGTTGAACTTCTCCAGTCTCTCCCGAGCATACTTGCCCTGAGAAACAAACATTCCACCACTACGCTGCCATATTTCCAATCCTAGTAAATAGTGAAGGAGGCCCAAGTCCTTCATCTCAAACTCTGTAGCAAGATCCTTCTTGCATGACAGTATCAACAGCTCATCACCCATTAGAATCAAATCATCAACATACAGTACAATGATAAGCAACTTACCCTCCACCACAATCTGGTATAGGTTAGGATCCGCCTCGCTCTTGGAGAATCCAAGTCCTGTGAAATAGTTGTCTATCCATGTGTACCAAGCACGTGGTGCTTGCTTCAACCCATACAGCGCTCTCTTGAGCCTGCACACATGCGACTCGCCGTTGAAGACCTCAAAGCCTTCGGGCTGCTCAATGTACACCTCCTCCTCAATGACTCCATTGAGGAGCGCAGTCTTCACATCCATCTAATGAATTTGCCATCCCATCTGTGCTGAGAGAGCAATAATCATCCGTATGGAAGAATACCTTGCGACAGGTGCAAAGGTCTCCTCATAATCGATCCCCTCTATCTGTGAAAAGCCTCGGGCAACAAATCTTGCCTTGTACTTCTCCACACTCCCGTCAGCTGCCTGCTTGACCTTGTAGATCCATCTCGAACCCACCACTGATTTCCCTTCCGGTCTAGGAACAATCTCCCATGCACTGTTTCTGACAATAGAATCATACTCTTCCACCATGGCGTCTACCCATGCGGGATCCTCCACAGCTTCCTCGAAAGAGGATGGCTCTGTCACAACACACTTGCTCATCAGAGCCATGTATCTAGTGTACCGATCAGGTGACTGTCTCTGCCTGCGTTGGGCTGTAGGTGGTCCTACAACTTTCTCTGCATCTTGAGCCAGTCGCTCAGCTTCTGTCAAGCGCTTTTGCCCTCTGATGGTTGGCGCTGCATGAGTGGTATCTTCCACTCCATGAACCTCATTCTGTGGCTGATCCACATCCTGAAGCTCATCCTTAGGAACTAATAGCTCCTCATCTGCATGCAAGTGTAGCTCCCTCTGAAGCGAACACTTCATGGCTTTCTCCTCCTGAAATTTTATATCCCGTCGCACAACAGTTTTACCACTGTCTGGCAAATACACATGATAGTTGTGGGGCGTATCAGTGTACCCCACAAATATCCCAACCTCTGCGGTTAGTTCCAACTTCTTCCTGGCATCCTTCGTCACATGCATGTAAACGTTAGCACCAAAAATCCTCAAATGAGAAAGATCAGGCTTCTTACCAGAATAAGTCTCCTCAGGTGTACTCATGCCAAGTATCCTATGAGGACAACGGTTCTGCACATAAACTATTGTATTGCATGCTTCCACCCACAAGTGAAGGGGTAGGCCCTGATCATGCAACATTGCTAGTGCAGCACCCACAATCGTTCTGTTCTTCCACTCAGCTACCCCGTTCTATTGTGGGTTATGGGGAGCTATGAGCTCTCTACAAATCCCTTCTGCCTTGCAGAAATCCTTGAACTCGTCCGAGATGTATTCACCACCATTATCGCTCCTAAGAGCCTTCACCTTCTTCCCCGACTCCTTCTCAACCAGTGATTTTAATTCACAGAACTTTGAATATGTCTCGCTCTTCTTCTGCATGAAGAAGATCCAACACTTACGAGAGAAATCATCAACACATAATACCTATGTTTTTCTGTCGAAGCAACTGAGAAAGGTCCACACACGTCTGTGTGAATTCTCTCAAGGATCGTCATGGAATGACTATCCTTCTCGTGAAAGGTGGCTTTCACAAACTTCCCCAAAGTACACCCCTTGCACTGATCTGACTGCGCAAGTGTGCCTTTAGGAAGCCCTGTAGTGATCTGCTGCAGTATCTTCAAGGCTCCATGGTGAAGGTGACCCAATCTCATGTGCCACAACTCACCATCATCCCGACTCACTAATCCTTCTGCCTTGCCCACCATTGCTGTGCATCCATCTACATGCAACTGATAAAGGTTCCTCACTCGAACCCCTATCTTCCGGGTCTCACCAGTTGTCTTGCTGCGCAGGAAAGCCTTTCCCTCACTGAAAACAACATCATACCCCTTGTCTTCTAACATCGCCACTAAGATGAGATTCTTCGTCAATCTTGGAACATGCATGACTTCCTTCAATACGAAGGGTTTACCAGACTCCCTCTTAAAGGAAATGGTACCGATACCGGTCGCACTGTATCTACCATCATCGCCCATCTCGATGTGCACTCCAAGATCTTTGTCCTCCAGATCAGAGAATAAATCTCTATCTCCCATCATGTGAAAAGACGCACCACTGTCCAAGAACCACACTGATCTCATCACACTTGAAACCAAGCATGCGATCAATGAAAAATGAAGCTCAAACTGTGAGGATAGAGCCTCTCCTGCTGAATATCCAACAGCCTGCTTGTTCTTCTTCTTCCACGGACAATTAGTGGCATAGTGTCCATGCTGGTGACAGTGAAAACACTTCACCTTGGACATATCCTGCTTCTTGCCTTTTGCACCAGACTGAGAAGCTTTCTTGTTCTTCCCCTTCTTCGCTTTGGCAGCCAAAGCGCAATTCTCTTCATTAGATACTTTTGATGAAGATCCATTCTCACCTTTATTGTTTCTGAGTTTATCCTTGAGCGCCAGGTCACTCTTGCTTTGGAATAACATTTGCAATCCGTTGAAAGACACTTCAACAATACTGCTGCAAATTCAAATTTCCACAAGCTCCAACTCAACTGCTTCCGATCTAAAATTTGTGAGAACATAATATTTCTCGTACAGAGATTGACTGTATGGGCATTCACTGGATATCTCACCTTCCAAAGGAAGGATGAATCTAGAGGCTTACAGTCTCTGCCCGAAGAAATAGAATGTAAACACTTCCTGAATAGTAGATCTGATGATCAACAGCTCTGATACCATGTAGAAACTTTTTCTACAATTATCTAGCTCACTCCGATACCATGTAGAAATTTTGAATAATTTAACACATATTCAACAGAGATTATCCTCATCATGTACTATTGCGGAATACATACACAATACATAAGCTCCTCTACGTTGATCATCAATATAGCAGCATCAATAACAATAAAACATCAAGAGCATTCTCACATTAACACAGTATGTAACCCGGGGAAAGCATCTCGCTAAAAACCCCACACTATCTGTATATTAATGATTGAGACCATGTAACATTACAAAGTACAATGCTTATCACAAGCAATCCAGTACCAGCTCCACCTGTTACACACAATACAGCTAAGATCTGATCTCCAAATCTATTCCACTGCTTGCCTGCCTCCACTGCTCAATACCTGCTCAAGAATGAATGAGAATGGTCTACCAAACTCGTATTTCACCTCCAAAGAATCACTCACAATGTGTAAGACGTGAGCAGAAGCTACAAACTGGGCAAATACATGAGAAAACTCATTGGCATACTCAATCCCTTGATTGTGCAAGATCTGATGCACAACTATAGTCACAACTGATAGCAATCTGATTCTCTAACACTTGTCCCTGCTGAACTGAACATGCACTGACATGCAACTGAGTTAACTGATGTATTCTATAGTTGTATTATGAGTTAATAATTAGTTTAACAACTCATCATTAGTCTATTTGCAGTTAGACTAACTACAACTAGTTTAACCAAGTCAAACTGAACACAACTCCATCAACTCCACAATCAACTCCACCAAACTCAACTGATTGAGTTCTAACTGAAGTCATGCATGTAACAACTCAACTGACTCATAAGAAAAGTGTACTTCCTTCTGACAGCTGCATGGGCCACATCTATAGCTCAAACTGAAGTGCTCCAAGAGAATAAGATCAAGTTTATAGTCCAAATATTATTATGAGACAATAATATTTGACTTTTCTATTTTTGACAGCCAGTCTAAAAATAGACTTTGATCACCCACACTTGTGATCACTCACACTGTGGTCACCCACACTATGGTCACCCACACTGTGATCACGCACACTATGATCACCCACACTATGATCATCCACACTGTGATCAAAAATAGAACTTGCGCCATAATTTGCTTGCGGGCCCACTTAGTGAAGGCGACTCTTTTCACTAAGCTCCATCATCTTGTTGCAATCTCAATAGTCTCATGTCAGGATTGCGATGCGATCACAAGATTATGGTAGTAAAAATCCTGTTGGTAGTAAAGAAGAAAAATCTTCTAATTCAAATACATCAACTACACCTCCTCCTGGTTCCGGTCCACTACAGATCGAGAAACCCAACCCTGAGTTAGTAATCAAACCGCCTACTAAAGGTATACTTCGGAAATCAGCTTTCAATCCACATTTGAGAGTTGCTCATAATTATAACATTGTTGAAGATTTAGCTATTTCCCTTCAGCAATGTCGGCTTTGGAAGTGTTGCAATCGTACTCAGCATAACGTAAATTACTATTGTCTGCTATAGGAGCTATCGATATTCAGGATTAAAACCTAATAATCTTCGATTTAGAGAATAGTACACCCCGCCTCCCTCATCAAATGGCTTTCCAGATTCCAGTTTTAGTAAAAAACAGACCTTGTTTTCTGACTATGATTGATAAACGGGCTTCTACGTGTATTATGTCGATCCAGTGTTGGAAATTGCTTGGTTCTCCCACACTCAATCAGTCTCCAACAATTCTAAAGGCTTTTTATGGCCAAGGGTTCCATCCTTTTGGTATTTTGCAGGATTTACCTAAAGGGGTTGAAGGAAAAATCGTAAATCTAGATGTGGAAGTGGTTGATGCCCCTCTAGATTACAACCTTCTCTTGGGCCGTAGTTGGTCTTATGCTATGACTGCTATTGTTTCATCGGTCTTTTGGCTTATTAAATTTCCTCATAACAGAAAGATCGTTACAATAAACCAGCTGACTTATTTCTCATCCGACCCAGACTCTACAGATAGCATTTAGCACATCGGTAAAATGACTATCCCTTACAAGGATGTTGGCATAGGTTTGATTAAATATTCTGGTTTATTGGGAACTTTTTCCTTCCCTCCTCCTAATGTATCACCTTCTATTGCAACTATTCATATTATTTCATCGAATACTGTTACTTTTGATGATCCTTGGATCGTACCTTTCGATTCTGAGGTGGATTCATTTGGTAGCGCGATGCCTCTGAGTCCCTTTGAAATTGCATATCAGGCTATACAGTCGTTTTCTGATCCTTCTTCAACCGAAACTGACCCAATGAATGTGGTCTATGGAGAATCACTTTCGATATCAACCTCAGCTTCATCAACACTTTTTGATCCTGTTCATTCTGATGAGAAGATTCGTTAACTATTGTCTGTTGATGATTTACCATGGGAAGATCTTCATCACTGATCTTCATTTTTACTTGAGCTTGATCATTTTGAAAATGATTTTTCCTCTATTTTTACTACTGATTGTGTCAAAGACCTGCAGAATCCATTGCAACATTCTGATTCTGAGTTAAATTTGGGAAATATCTCGAATGGTTCCTATTGACATTTCAGTTAAGCGTGGAATTATTGAAAACATTAATATAGGTGCTTCCTGTACGGACGATGAAATCCAAACTTATAAAGCCCTATTTCAAGAATTCCATTAAGTTTTTTCCTAGTCATATGAAGAAATGCCAGGAATCGATCTATCAATTGTTGTCCATGAAATTAAAACATACCTGTTATCGGGAAAAATAGTGTCCATTCAAAGCTGCTAGTCCCACTAAGACGGGTAGCTATCTTAGAAACAAACAAACTAAAGTTACTTGTGTTTTCCTTTATGAGATATAGATGAGAGAGAAGCAGAGAGTACCAACCTCAGTCTTTCGCTAGTCTCCTTGCTCGTTTCCTCTCTCCCTTGATAGAGCTTTCGCCATTCCTTTCTCACTTGTCCCGCTTCAAAGAACACCTGCAGAATCAAGGCAAAAAAATACCATCAAAGCATAGAGATATATAACCATAAACAATGTAGGATCAGATGTACATTAACCATATAAATGCATATACAAATACAAGATTCAAAGATATACAAGCATATGTAGGAAAACTCAAATATCTTTATTGATAGAAGTAGTAGAAGAGAGGATTACAACCAAGCTGTCTGATCCAGCATCATCCTACCAGCATGAAAGCCCTCTTCAACTCATACTAAGCAAGATCACCCAACAATGTCTTCAAAGAGAAACCAACATCACTTCCTTGCAAAATACAAAATTCCAGCCTCTGGATCTCTAGGATGAGGGATCCATATATAGATGTTTACAGGAGAGTGAGTCATCTTCTGGGATTTTGATTAGTGTCATTTTGCTGATAGTTCTTGGTTCCACTTGGATATTTTATATCTCTTACTCATCGCTAGGAAAATTCAGAGAGGCAAGTGTCATATGAGAAGTTTCTAGAAGATTCTCTGGGTTTCCACCTAGCAAACTACTTCTGCCATTTGTCTGCTCTCACTCATCGCACCCTACAGAAGGGCTTTCCAGTATGCATCACACCCCCTGTTTGTAATAGGTGAAATGCATCACACCCTATGCATGGAACAGTCTGTATGGTCTAGTTTTGACCAGTTCTAAGTAGTTTTTCATGGAGAACTTCTGGGAGATGATGTAATCAGCTGACCTTGTTCCTTTAGGGTATGAAACAACACTTTTAGGGGTTTAGAAGCCCTTGGTTTATGGACATATGTGATTGGGGTTGCAGTTCCCACATATGTCTATAATAGTTGCCCCCTAAAGCATGAGGTCGTAAATCTTCTGATGTCGGGTGAAATGCTTTATAATGAGGATCTGAGGTTTTTCGAACTGGAAGGTGACCTGTAATAAGATACAATACAATACATTATCTTCATAATGTTTTCATGATCTTGCTGAGGTGGGCATTCCCATGCCCAACTTTATAAATTCATATTCATGTACATAAGACAGACAATCGTCTATGTGGCAGACTGATGATTCTGGTAGAGCCATCATCCTTTAGTTTGGATTATTATCTGTGCAGCTGTGATGTACATTTGATGTCTTTATTTTCCTGAATATATCATAGCCCGGATGTATGAAACTAGATCCAGGGTCTTAAAACTTGTTCAATCTTCACCCGAAGTACAATTCGATCCATGTGAAAAGATGTTCTGATGTCGAACACGGAAAGACATCGCCTGATTACCAACCAATAATTTAAGTTGTTAACAGGCGCGAGAGGAATCACCAATAATGATGATGACCCTCAAGGTATTGTAGTACAATTCACGTGGTGTGAATACATGAGTTGATGTCGAACACCACATAAAATATTTCGGTCGAAGGCCATTGATGTAAACCTGTCGCCGGAAGTGAGAAACTTGCCATTGAGGCATGCAAGCTTCAAAGTACTGAAAGGGTTGTTCCTAAGTCAACTTCTTAGATAATGAGTTGATGTCGACAAGAAGTGACCCGTCGTAGGAGGGCCTTAATGAATCCCACATCTACGACATGGAATGGAGCAAATGATTTTTTGTAGGTGAAAACGATATGATAATATAAGGTTCAAGGTGGCAGTCATGAAAAATGGAGAGTGAAGGTATTGCAACGGATGAGGCATTAGCTAGGTTGGTGAATTCTCTGAGCGACTTCTCTTGAACATACCAGCGACACTGAAATGGATTGGTAGTGTTAACCCCAAGGTGGATGGTACAGCGGACCAATGGTGATATGACCGGTGAACGGAATAACCCAACCCGACTCAATCATGGTGATAGAGTGAAAGTGTCATGTTTAAGAACAACCTACTACCAATGAAGCTATTCAAGTTTTCTTCCCTTTTTCCCCAGTCATTGCTGACCAGTACCTCTTTATTTTTGTCAAGCTTGAGGAGGATAACATATGCTTGTTCTATAATTTTCCCTTTGGGCAAACTTGTCGCTATGTTTTAATGAGCCTAGCGACAGTGAAACTCGCTCTTGTCTGCATGGAAAAGTTTGTCGTTATTGTTTTAACGAGTTCAACAACAAAGATAACTTGGTCCTTTTCAATTTTAGAGAGTCTAAAAAGGGACAGAAAGGTAACTCCAGTAGTTCTTTTTCGTAATGTAATCCCTTAATTCTGAAAAATTATAAAATAATACGAAAGGGATGACTTTTTGATAGTTTTAACGAGCCGAACAAGACAAGCACTCGATCTTTTTGTGTAATAATCCCTTGGGTACAAAAAGATTAAAATCTAGAGGAGAGATGGCACTTCCGATCGTTTTAACGAGCTGGAGAGGCCAATTTCTCGGCAATCTTTTCATATTTTATGAGTCAGATGAAAAGAGCTTAAAGGAGACTCGTTTTTTGAGGAACGAGTGATGTTTTTGGATAGCAACTGGTTCTAGGTAAGGTTTGGAACTTTTTAATCATGGTGGTGTAAAGAAGGTGGCTAATAGAATCACTCATCGTAGTTGTTCCTCAAAAGGGTAAACAATCAAATGGAGGCGTATGATTGGCTAAAAAAGAGTGGAGGTGATGGTAAGAACATGACCAAGGTTCAAAAGCTGATAATTATTCGATCACAAAGATTATTTACTAAAGGTGGGTTCATTTTTTAATGAGCTTAAACTTTGGGGGAACATTTGCTCATTGCTAGGTTTATTTTTTTTAACGAGCTTAAACTTCGCGCAAAATTGTTCATGGCTAGGTTTATTTTTTAACGAGCTTGAACTTCACGTAAAACTTCTCGTGCCAGTCGTATAATAAGGATGTCTCATTAGTAGGTTCATTTTTTAGGGAGCTTGCCCCATGCACAACTTTGCTCCTGAGCCTTTCGTTATGCAAGCTAGGAATGACCAACCTACAAGTTTAAAGGGTTAAGAGCCTACAAACGAAGAAAATAAATGGTTACTTTTCACTTGCATGCAAAAAGGTTTGCATACCCCCAGGTATAAAGTAGAATTTTCAGGTCACCATATGGAAGTTCTTGCATTAGCAAGATTGTTCCATTCGCGTCACAGACAAAACACTTCCTTGGCAATGTCCATCGAAATGGACAAAGGTGACTGTTGTCAGTTCCAATCACATAACCTTTGACGGGGGAATCCTTTTCCAATCCAAATCCATTTTCCTAAACGGACAGGGGTATTAGACTAGTCATATTCATACGTGGAAACCTACCTTATATTTGGGGTTTTCCTGCCGAAGCAAACCAGGGCACATGCCTCCTAGGTTTCAGTCACAATCACTGAATCACTCACGATCATCAGGTGGACGGACTGGAGATTTATGAGACATTACTTGCGTAAAAAGACCAGTTATGGATGGCATTTGACTAGTAGCTGTGTTTGAACCAGGGAATGAAAGTTGGCCTACAAGCTGGACCACTCTGCCTTCATGTGGAAAACACATCACTAAAAAGAGTGAGGAAACAATAGCTTCCATACTATAAATGTAGTCACGCCCAAGGAGTAGATTGTAATCTAGAGGTCCTTGGACTACCATCACATTTATATGAACGGTTTTCCTTCTGAAAGTTATAGGCAAATTTGGAAGGATCCCTAATAGTCGACTGGTTCCTTTGTTGAAGCCTGTCAGATTTCGAATCTCAGGCAGAAGTGATGTAGATATACAATTCCTAGATGTAGATATACAATTCCTAAATGTTCAATTTAAGATGATAAACATTCGTTTACTTTCTTTTTGCAATGAAAATCCTAGCTACTAGGAAAGAGAGATGAAATTCTTTCAACATAGAGCAGAGAGCACACATTAGATGCACTTTTCCTAAATCAACTTCAACATGCAGTCTAAATGCAAATGCACATGCATGTATTGTTTTTCAGTTTCCTTAATGTGAGAATGACAAAGGAAAACTAAGTATAGATCTGAACTATCTTCTTTTAAAGTGACTGTACTAACAATTTTCTCTTCAAAAAAAGAAAGGGAGGCTAAGACGACACTTTGCGATTTTGAATTTAAAATGGCTTTCGACACTTGAAATACTAATGATTCAAATCAGATACAATGGAAAAAGTGTAATCGACTATCTAAAAGAGGAATGCTTTGTGAGACTCTTTTTCTTGACTGAAAACGACACTTGCGACACTTTCAAATCAAAGGACGACAGTTCGATTAAGCTACTATTTGCAAAGGAGAACTGTAAATGATGAAAAATACATAAAAAAACATTTACAATTCCTTCTAATAGAGGTTGAATAATGCAAAGGAAGATGGTTTCAATAGATATATACTGATCATAGACAGCAAAACTACTGAATAAATATGAAGACAATGAAGAAAAAACCAAAATCTGGAGGCAGAAACAGTCTCATTCAATCATCGCACCTGTAACACAGGGAAACAAGAATTCATCTCACCTGAAACACATGGGAGGTGCGATGCATCCAAATTGCCAAGAAGAGACAGTGCGATGATCCAGGGATGAGACTGAGCTTGGTTTTCACTCATAGTTAGCAGCTAAGTTCAGGGGTTTAGGCTGAGCTAATGATTGTCAATAAACACAAAGTATAGGGGCTGATCTAATGAGGTTCTTTGAGCTACCACCAGGGCACTTAGGATATTTTCAAGCTAGATGTTCAGTTCATAAACCAACCCAGAGATTGACTAAAGCAATGTTGATCTACTTTGCAGTTGCATAGCAAAAGCAGTTCAAAGGCTAGTTGGCTTGACTTCAGGCTCCGTCTGTGGTTTATAAAGCAAACAATAGTAACAAAAAAAACAAACTATTCTATCCCCAACAGAGTCACCATTTTGTTATCGGGAAAACTAGTGTCCATTCAAAGCTGCTAGTCCCACTAAAATGGGTAGCTATCTTAGAAACAAACAAACTAAAGTTACTTGTGTTTTCCTTTATGAGAGATAGATGAGAGAGAAGCAGAGAGTACCAACCTTAGTCTTTTGCTAGTCTCCTTGCTCATTTCCTCTCTCCCTTGATAGAGCTTTCGCCACTTCTTTCTCACTTGTCTCGCTTCAAAGAACACTTGTAGAACCAAGGCAGCAAAATACCATCAAAGCATAGAGATCTATAACCATAAACAATGTAGGATCAGATGTACATTAACCATATAAATGCATATTCAAATACAAGATTCAGAGATATACAATCATATGTCGGAAAACTCAAATATCTTTATTGATAGAAGTAGTAGAAGAGAGGATTACAACCAAGCTGTCTGATCCAGCATCATCCTCCCAGCATGAAAGCCCTCTTCACCTCATACAAACAATATCACCCAACAATGTCTTCAAAGAGAAACCAACAACACTTCCTTGCAAAACACACAATTCCAGCCTCTGGATCTCTAGGATGAGGGATCCATATATAGATGTTTACAGGAGAGTGAGTCAGCTTTTGGGATTTTGATTAGTGTCATTTCATTGATAGTTCTTGGTTCCACTTGGAGATTTTAGATCTCTTACTCATCCCTGGGCGAATTCAGAGAGGCAAGTGTCATATGAGTAGTTTCTAGAAGATTCTCTCGGTTTCCACCTAGCAAACTACTTCTGCCATTTGTCTGCTCTCGCTCATCACACCCTACAGAAAGGCTTTCCAATATGCATTGCACCCCGTGTGTAATAGGTGAGATGCATCGCACCCTATGCATGGAGCAGTTTGTATGGTCCAGTTTTGACCAGTTCTGAGTAGTTTTTCATGGAGAACTTCTGGGAGATGATGTAATCAGTTGACCTTGTTCCTTTAGGGTATGAAACAACACCTTTAGTGGTTTAGAATCCCTTGGTTTATGGACATATGTGATTGGGGTTGCAGTGCCCAAATATGTCTATAACAATACCTAGATGCTAAACCTGTCCGATAACGCTTACGTTAGATACATCCGCAAAAAGCTGCTGCTATCAAAGTTGAAATTGAGAAATTACTTCGTGTAGGTTTCATTTATCCAATTCCTTTAACCGATTGGGTATCGAATATTGTTCCTGTCAACAAAAAACAAGGAACGATAAGAGTATGTATCGACTATAGGGATATTAATCTAGCTTGTCCTAAAGACAATTATCCAACCCCCTATATCGATCAAATTATTGATGATTGTGCTGGCAGTGTAATGTTCTCCTTTATGGATGGTTTTTCCGGTTACAATCAAATCAACATACTCCCTGCTGATCAAGCTAAAATAGTTTTCATTTTCCCATGGGGACATTTGCTTATTGCAAATTACCTTTTGAATGTTGGAGAAACTTTTAAAAGGGCCATGTCTTACGCATTTCATGACATCAAGCACATTGGGCAGCCTTATCTTGATAATTTACCTACCCACTCATTGCATAGAGTTGATCATCTCACTCATTTACGAGCTATCTTTATGAGATTTAATCATTATCGAATTCGGCTGAATCCACACAAATGTGTATTCTGTGTAGAAACGGGTCGCTTACTGGGATTTATTGTATCAAAAGCAAGAATTCATGTTGAGCCCTCGAAGGTGGAAGCTATCGTCAATCTACCTCCTCCTTCGACTCTTTGCCAACGCTAAAGTTTGTAAGGGAAAGCAAATTTTTTACGTTGTTTCATTCCTAACTACGCTAAGATAACGAAAGGCTTTACCAGGTTGTTAAAAT
Source organism: Pinus tabuliformis (assembly GCA_031772625.1). Classification (NCBI taxonomy): domain Eukaryota; kingdom Viridiplantae; phylum Streptophyta; class Pinopsida; order Pinales; family Pinaceae; genus Pinus; species Pinus tabuliformis. The sequence goes on along the minus strand of CM062809.1, from coordinate 286,460,321 downwards.
AGAACGTTCCATTCTTTTGGAATGAGATCGCTGATCAATCTTTTAATGCACTCAAACACACATTGAGCACCATTACTGCATCCTCCCAATTACAACCAGGATTACTTTTTGTACCTCGCTGCTTCTCATTCCACCATTGGGATGGTTTTAGTTCAGGAAGATGAATTCAACAATGAACATGTGATTTACTATCTTAGTCGAACTCTACATTTGAATGAGATTAAATATTCGCATGTGGAGAAATTAGCCTTGGTAGCTGTTCAAGCTGTCCAAAGATTTTGTCACTACATCTTATTATGCAAAACCATGGTAATTTCTTAATGTAACCCTATGATGTATATCTTGACCAAACAATTGCTAGGGGGAAAGTATTCCAAATGGATAGTTATCCTACAAGAATTTGACTTGGAATTTGAAAAATCCAAGTTAAAGAAATCTTTGGTTTTTGCTGAACTAATGTGTGATTTCCCGTGTACTGATACTGAAACTGTGGCGAAAGAGTCCATTTCGAATGAATTCTTGTTTCTTATCAGTACTCTTGATCCATGGTATGGAGATATTATTGTTTATCTCCAAACCCAATCTTTTTGGCCTGAAATTTCACGATCTCAACGATAGAAAATACATTTCCAATCCCAACAATACAATATTATTGGTGATACACTTTATCGTCATGGAGCGGATTCTGTTTTCCAACATTTTTTAACTCATGAGGAAGCTGAAAAGGTTCTGAATGACTGTCACTCTGGAGCATGTGGCGGTCATATGTCTGGGTATGCCATAGCCCAAAAGATATTGCGCGCTGGTTATTTCTAACCATCCTTATTCAAAGATTGTATCTATGCAGTCAGGAAATGCCACAATTGTCAAATATTTGATCGTAAGATGCGTGCTCCACCCGCTCCTATGCAGTTAGGAAATCCCAAATTAGGTTGGATTTTGAACTCGTTGTATTATAGCTTAACAAGGTTTATGCCATTAGAAATCCAGTGTTATTAAGGTTATTTTTGAGAGTTCGTCTCTTGGAACGTGAATTTGATTACATTGAATTTCAGCATATTCCAATACATTTAAATACATTAGCAGATGTAGTTGCTTCTACTATGATAAATAGACATTTGCAATAATCAAAACCGTAAATTTAATAACATTCGATAACATGTTACATGAGATAGCCGGTAATAATGATATATCATAGCATAGAAGTAGTGTTTCAAAATATACATCATCTTCGATCATAGGTTGAAAAACACCTTATGATTGGAAAAAATGATAATACAAAAAATCAAAAATGTCACGAGTCTACAAATCGATCATCCTATCCCTGGTGATGATCACGATAAGAAACCACTGCTCGGGCCACCCTACATAGGAACCTCCTAAAAGGTCCTGGGACCCCAATCACATATCTCTGTAACCTAAGTGGAATATCATCTATGTCAATTTCTGGAATATCTAGTGTCAAGCGCTCTAGATGATGCTCCAAGTCGATCAGGATCTCTATTGATTGGTCCTGTGGCATTGGTGTTGCTGCAGCTGGATGTCTCCTCTTGAAAGGCTGGAGAGCGGCTGGTCATCATGGACCAACATTTGTATTTAAAATTTTGCTTGTCAGTTTTGGATGATTTAAAATAAAAAAAATTAAAACTTAGAAAGTGTTGAAAATGATTTTACCTGAATCATCCCATTGTTCTCCTGGTGGAAGAATCATGTCTGGGTCACCATGATAATCCATCCCAGCGTATGGAAAATCCTGAATCATAAAAATTTGGTTGTTCAACCAATGAAAATACTCAGGCGGAAATGGAACAACCTCTATACCCTCCTCAGGGTGACGGGCCATCAAAGCAACCCAACGAACTATCCTAGGCTCTCGAGGAAGACCAGCATCAACAGGAATATGTTGCGGGGCTAACATGGGGATCCTCTCTAGAGAAAAGTTGACTATGATAACTCCATATCTAAAGTTCTTTAGCTGTCCATTCTTTGCTCTTGTTAGTTGGCCTTTCACATTTGCCAACATAGCCTTGCACCAGTTGAATATGGTGCCTCGAAAATAGTCTACAACCATCTACATCTGGGATCCAGTAGCCACATGCAATGCTACACTCTTACATAGCCTGGTAATAGTGAATGCAATAACCTTAAGCTCAGGATGGCTGATAATTTTAATATCAATTCGTTTGTCCTTTGTTTGATCATCACAAAACTCCAATCGGAGACTAGCGACAGACTGGTCACCTGGCCTAGTCCTGAAAAGAGATAATTGTTCACCCCTCTTGGATAGACGAGTCAAAAAATATATGTCCTCCAGATCGATTTCGAGCCGGTGGCCACCAATCACGAAACACTGGTCCTGTGTGTTCCATCTATCTACCAGCCATTGCAAGAGGTCTACTTGGGCCCTCATACCTTGTATACCCTAAAACATTAACAATCTGCATGCTCTCAATGCCTGCAATGTGGGCATATGATTTAGTGCGGCAAAATCTACATCCTCATGATCGCGTTCTCACCAAATAAGAATTTTTAATGTCCTATAATGCATAAAAAGACATATTAGAACAAGTTAATTCGAAAAATTTTAGGAAAAAATGGAGAAATTTAAGTTTTTAAAATTCATTTCGTAGGGTCCGCACCCGCTACTTACAAATAGTGTGTAGGTCTGCATGGGTTGTGAGTAATAGGTGCGGACCCACGACCTTTTCCCTTGTAGAAAAAGGTCGGCATCCGCAGGGGCTGCGTGTTGCACCTGCAGACCCCCATGAGCGATTTTTTAAACTTATTTTTCCTTTAAAAATCAAATTTAAAGCCTAAAATCAAAATATAAATGGATGAAATGCAAGTTAAGGAGGACGTGGATTACCTGGAGTTGACGGTTTTCGATTCCAACAGATGGATTTTCCAGAATCTTCACAGGAACTTTCTTACCCAAAAGCTCTCACTTTTCACTCTGAACTCAAATGGTAAAAGTGAAGTTAGAAAAGCCCTTTTATAAGTTTTTTCAAATAAATGAATTTTTAATTTATTTATTTTTCACTTTAAAAAGGTAAACTTTAAAATCATTTTTATTTATCTTAAACAGGTATGTGTAATTTTTTGAGCTTTTGTGCAGAATATTGGATTTTTCGGGGAAACTAATCATTTTTCAACAAAGAGAATACTTTTATCACTTTTTCGTACTCTTTCAAAAAATTTACAAAAAAGCGAAACATTGGAGTCCTCTTTGAGCTCTTTTTAGACTCTCGAAAATTGAAAAGATTGCTGAGCACTTGATTGTTCGAACTCGTTAAAATAAATGAATAATCATCCCTTCAGTATAAGTTTACCCCTTTTATGGACTGAAATGGACTATTTACGAAAAAGATACATGTTGACTAATTACGGTCAATAAGTCCTCTTTAAACCCTTTTCAGACTCGTTAAATATGAAAAGATTTTCGAGCTCTTGTCTTTTTCACCTCATTAAAGTATTGGAAAAGTCATCCCTTTTGTATTGTTTTATCCTTTTTCGGGCCTAAGGTATTATTTTATGAAAAAGTACCCCCATGGAGTTTTCTTAAGGTTTTCTTCTAACTCCCTAAAATTTAAAAACACCGAGTTTTTCCTATACTAGACTCATTAAAATTTAATAGTAAAGGACCTGTTCAATTTTAAACAGGAACAAACCACTCCTTCTTAGGGTTCAAATTTTAAACTAAGTTGGACTCATCTGAAGGATGAGCTTATAAACAATTGAATGTTATCCTCCTCAAGCTTGTTAAAAATAAAGAGGTACTTTCCAGAAATGGTGGGCGAAAAGAGAGGAAAATGAACCTGTTTGTTACACTTCGTTTTGTAAAAAAGTCGTCAACCACTCTTGAACACGACACTTTTTGTTCACCTGGGTTGGGAAAATAATTTGCCTAACAGTTAATCAAACCACATTGAAAGTCTTCAGCGAGTTTTTGGGTATTAGCTTTGGGTCAATTGTCACCAAGCCATCTGCAGTGTCATTATGTGTTCAAGAGAATAGTTCAAGCAAACCATTCATCTGTAAAATATCTGTCATCCATTTTGACCATCCCTGAGTCAGTCCTTGCCAATATATTTCTTCAAAACTTGATCTATGATTTTGTGTTGTAGGCTTGCCTACGACGGATCACTTTCTATTGACTTCAGCTCATTATCTAGGAAGTTGATCTAGAAATCGTCAGTACCTTGAAAACTGCATGCCCTAATGGCATTTTTCTCGCATTCGAAAATAGGTTGCAGCATTGACCTTCGATCAAATGATTCTATGACATGTTCGACTTCAGCTCATTTATTCACATTTCATGGATTGTACTGGGTACTTTGAAAGCCATTGACATTACTGGTGGTTTCTCTCACACTTGTTAACAGTTTACATCATTGACTGGTAATCAAGTGGTTTCTACCATGTTTGACTTCGACACATTCATTCACATGGATAGAATCGTACTAGTTCGGGAAGCGGAAATCAAGACCCTAGATCTAGTTTCTACCATCTAGGCTGCAATGAATTTTTTTATTCATTATGCAGTGGACTATTCATAAACAGACGGTTGTGTCCATACTATGTCTATACATGTCTATACTCTTGTTGTATTACAAAATCATTCCTGTATGAGAACATTTTAGTCAGTTTGCTAGTCAGTTTTGATTTGAGTATGGGAATGCCTACCTGAGCGATGATATGTCTACATATATATATATATATATATATATATATATTGCATTGAATGTTTTTATAGGTTCTGAATGGGGTGTCCACAAGATGATCCTTGAAATGATAAAGTACTTCACTCTTCATAAATAACAGACTCCATCTTCATTTGTTACAGACTTCACACTTTAGGGGGCAATCTGTTCCACTAAAAATTGTCACCTTGACATCCTGCTATCTGTGTGAGTTGATTACCACTCATACTTGCCTCCTCTACAAGTCTAGAACATAAGTTCCTCATATCAAGTCCTGAAAGTAAGAGAAAAGCCCTCAAAGTATTTAAAACTCTAGTTCTGCAATTTCTCTTAGTCTTACCTGTGGTCCCGCACCTAATGGTCAAGTCTCCTATGCACCTGGCCGCTCTGTCTCTGTGTTAAGGGTGTGGACCCCTGCAAAAGTTAAAAGGGCACGAGTACATTCTGAAAAACTCAAATTTAGTCATTTCTAGAAGCTTCTGGAAGGAATCTTGAGGTGGCAAGTTCGCTCTCTTAAGGTTCATGCATCCCATACCTTAAGGAGCTAACCCCTTGATGTGAGGATCTTATCCCTTTGAAGGAGGATTCTATCCCTTCATAGGTGGACCTGTAACCTCCTCCTCTGCACTATAAAATGAGGCATTGGGCTAGTTACTTGGGAGGTTGGAAGCTGAATATTTTTGAGGTGAAATGCTGCTGGAACTTAGTCTTCTTTAGTTGAGTTTTTATGAGGAGAGATTACATACCTCTAAGATCTCATTTGGAAGAGTGCAAGGCTTGTCAAAGTAAAGGAAATTCCTATTTCGGACCCTAGGAAGAGCTTGTTCAACATCAAGGCTGAAAAGGTTATAAGGTTCTTCTACTTCAAAGTTAATACAAATAAGTTTGTTTTTCTCAATAAGCTATTCATTTATGGTTTATTTTATGGATTCCTTGATCACCATAATGGACATGATTTATGATATTTTCTATGTAGGTGCTATTTAATGTTTGCTTGTTTGTGATTGCAAGTCTTTAAAAGTGACTCTTTCAAATGATTGAAGGATGACTACTACAAACAAGCATTGGATCTAAGGTAGGATCTTAACACCTTTGTAGTATTTATTTATAAATTTCATATGTCTAGAGAAATATAGGTTTGTTTGTCTGTCTGTTGCTAGACTCTCTTCTGATACTAGGGAGATTGGTCTTGTTCACAAGATCGATTTATCTGGCCAACACTATCCTCTTGGTCTGACCTGTGGCTATGTGTCTTAGGAACACCTTTCCTTTACTGAAGACAACATCGTAGCCTTTGTCCTCCAACATCACGATCGATACCAAGTTCTTCTTCAGTCCAGGCACATACATCACATTTGTCAAGGTGAGAGGAGCTCCATGCTCCCTCTGAAAAGCAACCGTGCCCACTCTTGAAACACTATACCTTCCGTCGTCACCCATCTCTATGCGCATCTTTAGGTCTTTCTCCTCCAAGGCACTGAATAAACTTTTATCACCGGTTAATGTGTGGAATGAGGCTCCACTGTCAAGATACCATACACAACCCATCATTGATGACACCATGCATGCGATGAGGGTAAAGTCCATTTTGAACTGAGAGGCTAATGCCTCACCTTCCAGTCCTTCCGAGGATCCCTTCTTGGACTTATTCGATGGGAAATTAGCTGCATAATGTCCCATCTTGTGACAATTAAGGCATCTCACTTTAGACTTGTCACCCTTCTTCCCTCCATGAGAAGAATTCAATTTGGAATGGGAATTCTTCCCCTTCCCTTTCCTTTCCTTACTTGCTAAGGCCATATTTTCTTCATCATCATCCTTAGATGAAGAACCATGTCATGTGCTCCACTTGATCTCCTCCTGCATGAGATTCGGCCACAGTCGTTCCCAATCCGGCAGTTTCTCCCTTCCATCCACAGAGTCCTGGTAGTTATTCTAGCTCTTTGGAAGGCCAAGGAGAGCGAGGTTCACCATATCATCATCGGTAGTAGTTATTCCCACACTGCTAATCTCATCTTTGTAGGTGGTGAGCTTGTTCAAATATGTGGAAATAGTATCGCCCTTCTCCATCTTGATTCTTTGAAGCTTATCCTTGAGCACCAATTTCCTCTGGTCGCTACTGTTCTGGTAGAGGTCCTTCAATGTCTTCCACATTGAAAATGGAGTATCCTTGCCATGGAGACTCGAGACAATATGGTCTCGAACTCCCTTAAGTATGATCCATCTCACCTTCGCCACACACTTCTTCCACTCAACCACTCTTGTGCATTAGTTGAAGCTGGCTTTTGGATTTCTTGATCAATGAATTCCTTCAAGCCATTGTCTTCTAATACAACCTACATTCTATATTTCCATACTATGTAATTCGAGCTACCTTCCAAGGAATACTCGAGTCTCAAGCCATAGAACGCCATTGGCCAACCTTGAAGTATGAAATGAATTCGATTTGCACTTGCAACCTCGAACTTCAAACTTCGAATTCTCTTCTCAATATACTATTCACAGCTTTGATAAACTTGGCTCTGATACCATGTAGAAAATCTGCTTTAGGTTAACCCGATAATGTAATATACATCAAAGAAAAATACTATAACCTACTTCTACTATTAATTTGCGGAAGCTTAAAGATTGAGCTAAACAATATAACGAGAAGAAGAAGAATCAATGCACAATACACATGAAAATAAAGCCTCAACTAAAAACCCCACTATCTATATCATCACACAAGGTGGAAATACATAGCAAATATACAAAGCCTTAGCTCTCATAGCTATCCAGCTCTCAGTACAATCCTCACAGATTCTCATAGGCAATCTTGGCTTCTCACAAGCCTTCCTCTCTACCCTCCAAGCTTCTATTTCCTTGTGTTGTTCCTCTGGGATGATCTCCTTCAACCAAGTGGAAAAACTCGATTTACCAAGTGGATGATCTTCTGATCTCACACACTGTCAGAACTGCACAATCCTCAAGGAATAATTCCTTTTGCATGCATGAGTTTTCCTTATAAGAAAACACATGAAACTGATAGTACACTGTCCTTGACTTTAATCTGAACTGGGTCTTTCTCATAATAGACATGCATGATTTTCTGATGAGGGAATCTTCAGTTAACTCAAGTAAACTAGTTGAGTGCATGCATGCATCAATTTACTGTTAACTCTCTATTAGTTCCTCAAACATTTTGGAACTAATTTAACTAGACTTAACTCAGTAAACTAAGTTAACTAATTACAACTCAAATATAACTCAATCTTATCTCCTTAATTTAAGGGATAACTCTTGCATGACTTCAGAGATACTTCCAACCTGAATTTCTCCAACTAATTAAGTCAAAATAACTTAATTAATTATTTCCAAGTATATGTCAAGACTAAATTCGATTTTAATTCACAATTTAATTCAAGGACAAATTAAATTGGAATATTCTTATTTCCACATTTCAACATTCCACTCTTTCAGGTGCATTTGTTCCATAATTGAGCAAAAATGTCCAAGAGGGACAAAGGTAGAGAAAATAGAGGCTTTATGCAATGTAACAACCCATATGAAACATGCCATACTTCTTTGTACTTGTAATCAGTTATTGTTTCAATTGTACAGTGTTTTCCTACTTAACAATCTTGTGAGTTACGCATAACTAGTCTAACATGCATTATTCATCAAATAAAAAAATATTGAATCTTCGTGATGCAATTATAGAATAAATATACAAAATCCAACCATAATTAGGTAGAAATACAAAAATTACATGAACATATAAAAATACAAAGATATGTTCCAAATTCTTCTTTATTGTTTCAAATCTTCATTGATACAATATTTATGACACTACACACGTATCTACAAGGGTCTACACACACAACTGCAGAATTACCAAGGTCTCCATGCACATAGCTGCAGGAGCCTTCCCCTTCACCAGAATAATGAAATATTTTACAATTACAAACTCAAATTATATCATAACATGAAAGATTCATCGACTTGACTCACTAAGATATACCTTTACATATCTTTTACCCTTATAATATGATGGTCCAAAAACCATGGGAAGAGCTCTAAATAGTCGAATTTATCCCATCCATTTATAAAATAAGGGGCTATGACTTGCCTTAAATCCCCTTTGACTCCTAGAACTCTGCGTGAATCACGCTCCGCTCCTCAAAATGCGGAGAATTAACATGACTTAGACAAAACTTGGACCTAGGGGACCCCTACCCAATAGGATCCCAACACAAATATGTGACTCGTCCTCGAGTCACTCAATTGGTACCTCTTGTACCTTTTCTTTGAGGCCATTGTGTCCAAACTTCAAATGGATGAAGTGTCTTTGTGCACTGTGTTGCAGCCTGTCGAACTTCCTCTACGAGATTCTCTATCGTTGACCCTTCTGTCACTAGAGCCATTATTCTCTGTGTCTATTGCATGCTCTTCAAATCGCTCTCCACTACCTACGAGTGCTAATTGGCCTCATCTGCTTAAGGTTGCGCCTGTGCAGATATTATCTGCACCTTCCACTGCAACTCATCAATTTATCCCTGCAGAAGCATTCCCTCCTGAAGATGAGCAATTCGTTGCACATGTGTTAAGGTCTGCGTCGTTTCTTTGAGCTCATCAAACTATTGTTGTTTTCTTAGATTTCTACCTTGATCTTCTTCACATGTGGGTCCTCTTGTAGTGAGGCCCATATCTCCATTGTATCCTCAAAAATATGAACACAATCCTTGACTGTAGTAGCTATTGTTTCCATGTTGGCTTTTATTGTAGCCTCATGTTGCGCTCGATCTTCAGGTGGTGTGGTAGGCTACAACTTCATCTAGAGTTCTATAATCTACATTTGCATCTCAAATATGACTTTATCCACCTTTGCCTTTGATTCCTTGACCATTGTTGCAAGCTTCTAAGGCTTCTCCTCTGAGTCTACCTCTACCTAGATCTTGAGCTTTGGAAGCTCACTGGAAGCTTTAGTAATAGCCTCTTCTAGCTGTTGTCTATGAGCAGCTACCTCATCGTGATCATGTATCACCTAATTCTTCTCATCGAACATATTTTGGTTTTTTTCTTTTCACTTCTTTGATGGCCAACATAGCTCATTGCTCCCGTATCTTCAGTTCGTCAAAGACTCCTTGGTGAAAATCATGTAATGTTTAAATGGAGAGTGCCGCAAGGTTGAGACTCATATTTTTCCAGTGGTGCACACACTCATAGTATTTTGCTATCTCAAAATGTAGAGAGCCCCTTGATAGCTGCACAAACCAGAGCTCAGATTTGATTTCTGTAGTGGCACTAAATTTTTCCACACTCGCTTGACCCATGCTTTCTTGAGTCACACTTTCTTGAACCGCGCTTGCCTAAACTTCCAACTTCTTGAGGCCCTCTTGGACCCCTGTCAACACCGCTTTGTACCAGTCTTCAATGTTTCCCTAGAAGCCCTCTGTCACAGCTCAAACTATGTATCCTATCTCATCTTTATCCTCCTCAGTGGGGACCATTGGCTCTGTGCCAACATATCTGTCTGACTTTTTCTTCTTCCGCACGTCTCCAGTACTTTTCTTTTTCTTTCGTTTCACTATAAATGAGGAATCAAAGTCCTCCATGTCCACAAAAGGGTTGTCACCATCCTAATCTCCCTCATTGGTGGTTGGTTCCTCTTGTTCAACTTCGCACTCACTTTCTTGCGTAGTGTTCTTCTCAAGGTCAATTGTGACCTTCTAAGGCACCTTCTCCTTTACCACTGGCTTTTTGGTCTACGTACCTTGAGTGGCTTGCTTTGTCTTACTTGTTCCTTCCTCCTTTGCCTCTTCTTCAGTTGGGGTGAGCCAATTAATTGAAAACTTGATTATTATGAGCATGATGTCCTCCTCAATAACTAAGAATGGTATATCATACTAGAACTCCTCCAAATCTTTCTTCACGCGGATATATACATGGTGAATATCTGCTTTAAATTCGGTAATGATATGATATTCTAGGAACAAAACTGGTGAGAGTTGTAGATTCTCGATGATCAATATGTGCAGATCCATCTCAAATAAGACCTAGAACAATTTGTTCTTGGTAACCTGGGTCAGTTCCTTAGACGCCCACAACGAGGTATACTTTGTAGCCTTGGACATGTCAGGGTCCACAGAGGGGAAATCTGACTCATCCAACATTCTCCATGCTATCAGTGCAATTAAGAGAAATAACCATGCGTAGTGGAATTGCTTCCTGTCCTCTTTCGCTTCTCGACAATCATCCAAAAATTCCTAACATAAATACCCCACCCAGTTTAACTTGACCCCCTTACTGCACTACACAACCAAAGATACAACTGGGCTCGACACTTCATCCACCTAACACTTTCTCATTATCTTACCAGCCAAAATGTGCACAACAAAATGCATAGCTGGATCACTAATAAAGCTAATGGTACATCCCTGAGATTTCTTAACCAGATCGAAGTTGTTCTTCATCTGATCAGCCAACTTTTTTCCCTAAGACTTCCTGACAAATGCGTCGTCGGGGTTTTCTCCTTGGTAAGGAAGCGCAATAATCCGTCTAATTAACTTATCATCAATGGGGATCTTGATCCTGAGCCATAGACCACCATCATGCACTAATGCCAATAGCTGGCACACAAAAATTGTATTTATGTTACTGTACCCAAAGTGTGGAACATACAACATATTTAGCAACCCAGCATGTTGAATTCCTATTGCCCACGACAATGGTTTGACCCTTGTGACTCCATCTTATTCTTAGTAAATTGAATTTAGATACTTTTTGGGCTCGAATTGGGGATACTTGCTTCGATCATTCAATTCCCAATCATCCATGTGGAGTTGTGGCACCCTCGCCAGCAAGTCACCCTCAATCGACACTTCCTCCAGTAACAGGGGTGTAAGGACCTTACATTTTATAGCATCGGGGTTCCTGGCAACCTTTGAGGTTGGCTTCTGTGGCGGCATATAGGGTTGAAACCTCAAGATCAGTTCCACCTCATTTGCACTGATATCCTCTATTCTACTGGCCACTTCTTCCTCATCCAAATCTTGGGGCTATATCAATTGCTTCAACTTATCCATTCTCTCCTTAGACTATTGTTCCGTGGGGATTTTCTTGAGTGATTGCCTAACTAGAGTCTTTTTTGGCCTCTTCTACTTCTTGGTTGTTGCTATTGTTGTGGCAGTAGGCTTTGTCCTCGGCGATCTTGGTGTTGTGGTATGCACTAGCGGTGTAACTTTCATAATGGATCCTAGCCATTACCTAAGGAAATTTCTTGCTCAATCTCCTCCCAATTCCAACCAAACATGCAATAGAACTCTCGACTCACACTTAGGTGAAATATCACACTTCAAATTCTCAACAAGTAAAGTGTCTGAATGTGGAGTGGGGTGCCATATTTATAACCTTTTTCAAATTCAAAATCCTTGATCTCCTTCAGGTCCTCCTCATAAATGCAAATTTGGCGGCATATTTTCCTAGATATGTTCCTTAAATGCATTCCCCCGCTCCTTTTAATGGAAAGGTCCCAATCAAATCAACTGTAGCAACCCCAACGGTTATATTTTGGATGAGTTGTGTCAAAACCTTCCTTGCAACATAGTTACCCCTTCTTCATCATAGATTCCTCCATCTACGCCTTCCTCTTGAACACCGCGCAAGCCTCCCTCTTCGACAAAGTCCTTCATTGGTAGAGTACTTTATAGTCTCGTGCTTCCTTCGAACTTCCTGTAGCACTAAGACATTCCTTCGTCCATATAGTCATTGCGCAGTCCCTGGGATGGAATTGTCCCTGTAGATTTTTAATCTACTACCATTTACTCGTCTAGAAAATAATTCTCCATTCAGTTTCGCGAGTTGAACTGCACCACCATCTGAGATATCCCTAATAACATATGGTCCTAGCCAATGCATTTTGAACTTACCAGGGAACTTCACGAACTTACTATCGTACAACAGAACCAAGTCTCCATTCTTAAAAGTTCTCTGCTTAATATGTCGATCGTGCCATGCCTTTTCTTGGGCTTTCTATACTTGTTGGTGAAATCCTACAAGAAAACTATCTTCATCTAGCGTGAGCAACTGTTTCAACCTCTCCTCCATAATATCATTGTTTTCCATATCTGTAATGGCCACAATCTAAAGAATGGGTACTATGTATTCCATAGGCTTTATAGCTTCCTATCCATACAACAGTCTAAATGGAGTCTGTCTTGTCAACTTCTTGCAAGTAGTCCTGTATGCCCATAAGACTGCTGGTATGTGCACATCCCAATCATTCCTGTTGACATTGCATACTTTAGTTAAATCATTCTCCAAAATCTTATTAAAGGCCTCGACTATTCCATTCGCCTGAGGATGATAAGGTGTGCTCTTCTGATGATGCATCTGAAATTCCTTCATTAGTGCTTCAATAGTGTTGTGCAAGAAATGCAAACATCTGTCACTCATTAGGATCTTTTGGCATCCAAACCGTGACAATATATACTCAAATATGAAATGTGCAGCAGTGTTTGCGTTGCAATCCCTTACTAGTTGTTCCTCATTCCACCTGGTCAGATAATCCATCACAGTAATAATGTATCACGCACTAGTCTTATTGCCTGGTGGATTGATCAACCCAACAAAGTTAATCACCCACTTATCAAAGGCCTTCAGGGTGACTTGTGGATTCAGCGGAAACTCATCCCTTCTCGACAGTCTTCCAGTCCTCTGAAAGACATTGCAAGCACTATAATATTCTTTGGAATCCTTGTGCACCATGGGACACCATAGTCCCACTTGTAAAATCTTATGCATAGTGGCCTTTCCTTCATAGTGTCCTCTTGTGACACCACCATGTGCTTCTGCCAAAATACTGTGTCTTTCGTGCTCAAGGACATATATGTGCAATATTTTGTCAGGGCCCATTTTATACAAATGTTCGTCAATCGGAGAAAAATGTGTAGCTTTGCGTATGAGTTCTTTCTTTTGTTGATTCATATACTCCTCAGGAGCTACACTGGTAGACAAAAAGTAGATGATATCAACAAAATGATCATCAACAAATCGTACTACAAAAAGTTGTGCATCGGCCAATCCTTCTTCAATATTTGTTGGCTCTTCGCCATTATCAATTTTGGACAAGTGATTTGTCCAAGAATTTAATCATGCTGGCTTAACTATTACCTCAAAATCATACTCCTAGAATAGTAATAGCCACTTGTAGATCTCGCCCCCAAAGACGACCTTTTTCACCAAGTAATTTAGCGCAGAATGGTTCGTGAACATCTTGAAGTGCGTGCCTAATAAGTAATGGCTTAATTTTTTCAAAACGTACACCATGGCCAAGCCTTCTCGCTCTGTTGTGGAGTAATTTATTTTTTCCTTAGATAAATTCTGACCCATAAATGCAATGTGGTGATCAAGATCCCCTTCTCCTGGTGTGATGCAGGTAAATTCTAAGTGCGGACACAAACAATTCCTCTATCCCGAGAGAGAGGGTCTAGTCACAAACAGATAATATATGGAAGATTTCCTTAGGCTAGAATCAATTAAGAGGGCCTACCTCTTAGAATGCTATTCCAATTGGTGATGATCCTGCTTCCTCGCTCTAACTATCTTTCGTTTCCTTCCTTCACACGCCTGGAAAAGCAAACAACAAATGTAATAACATACAATATTGTATTCATCCTACTTAACAGATCAAGAAACATTAATCCATAAATATGTGAGATGACATTTCATGTAGGAAAACAATCGATAGTTGCATCTATATTAGTTCAAGAAGATATTACAACCGATGTCTTGACGTTGATGTTATCCTTCGACATATCCGAGTTCCCACACTTTTGCTAGCACTTCATGGACAACCCCAACAATAGAGATTTTAAGGCCTCTTTCCCTCTAGTCTCAAATCACACCCAAGCACACTATTCTCCCTCAAACACACACTAGAAAACTTCAAATTATAGATGCCTTGCTGAGTATTCTAACTCCAAACTAAAAACTAGCTTTCGCTTGGGAAAGAGAGAGGTTTTTATAGCTTGGATGGATGGGAGATGGTTCCTCTTCTCATGGGAGAAGGCCTTATCTCTTGGATTAGTTCCATCCTAATAGGGGAAAGGAATCCAAATTGATCTCTTCAACTCCATCCAGCATAACCATCTGCCAGACTTCCTTTACGAAGCTTTTAGAGATGGAAGATTCGGCTCCATTTTTAAAAAACTTTCCAAAAGAGGATTAGCAAGACTGCAAAAGGGCTTAGTCGATCCGATCGATGCTAGGGATAGTTGTAAACCCTGCATATCGGTGTGAGGAGGACACATGTCATTAGCGTCGGTCTTGTAAACTGGGACAAACAGAAGATTTTTGGGAAATGACGCAAAAGGGAATTGTTATCCTCATGAAGAGGGACACAATGGGAGTTTCTTCATGATAGGAAAGCATGTTAGGAACATTGTAGAGGTCCTCCAGGATTGTGGATGGGGAGTACAGGAAAAGTGACAAAATTCTTTGTAATAGATGCTCCCTAAAGCATGAAGGCCAAACTAGAGTGAGGAGTGAAATTCTTTACAAGTGCATGTGGGGAACTAGAGTCCGTCATCAGAGAACCTGAAATTAAGCATAGATACATATACATCACTGAGAACTCTAAGTAATAATACATGAATCATGGTATGGAAACATCCATCCAGAGAATGATCACGTAAATGGATCCAAGGCATGGGTGCAACCATCTAATAGAAAGGATCATAATGAAACCAAGGTATGGTTGCAACCATCCAATAATAAGAAGGATCACATATAACAACTCATGGTATGGTGGCAGCCATCCATATGAAAAATAAATGTATATTAACATGATCATTTCACATCACTTCGCAACCTGGACTTGTGTAATCTTAACCCAGGGTCTTGCACTCCAAATGACCCGATCAAAGTAAAAATTCTAACATGTGAATGAATGTGTTGAGGTTGAACATGCTAAGAAGTCGCTTGATTACCGGTCAATGATGTGAAATATTATCAAGCACGAGAGAAACCATCAATAATTACAATGGCTCTCAAGGTATTGGCAACGCAATTCATGAAATGTGAATAAAGGAACTAATGTCGAACACCCGTGAAATCACTCAATCGAAAGCCAATGATGTGAACTTGTCATCGAGTGTGAAGAACTTGCCATTAGGACATGCAATCTCTAAGGTACTGGAAGGGAGTCTCTCGGCCAGCTTCCTGGATAATGAGCTGAAGTCGACAGGAAGAAACCATGTTGAAGGAAGCCCATGATGTATCCCACATCATTGACACGAGACAAAGGGATGCAAATGATTTCATATGGTATAGAGAATCAGGAGTAAGTGTAATTGCAGAGGGACTAACTCTTGAACATATCGGTAACATGATTCCAAAGTTTGGCAGCTTTTGGATCCATAGGATGTTGGCATTATGAGACAAGTGTTGTCCTTGATGGAAAATTACACAGATGATAAATTATAGTGCAGGAAAGTTATTTTCAAGTTCACGCAATTTCATGCAAAGAAAAGTTTCTTTCATGTAGATAAAAGTTCACGCACTTTCATGCAAAGAAAAGCTTCTTTCATGTAGAGAAAAGTTCACACACTTTCATGCAAAGAAAAGTTTCTTTCATGTAGAGAAAAGTTCACGCACTTTCATGCAGAGAAAAGTTTCTTTCAAGTAGAGAAAAGTTCACGCACTTTCATGCAGAGAAAATTTCCTTTCATGAAGAGGAAATTTCATGCACTTTCATGCAGAGAAAAGTTCACGCACTTTCATGGTTGGCTCATGGTATTAGTCCGACAGTTTTGATCCTATGGTTTTGGTCCGTGGTATTGCATCCAAAAGTGTTGATCCCAAGTATTGGGTCCATGGTATTGAATTGTTATGGTTTTTGGTCCGTGGTATTGTGAAATGCCTAAGGATATAAAAGAGGAAGGAGATCATTTGGCAAGGCATCTTCTGAATAATTGAATATCTGATAAAGTGCTAGATCTGGAATACGGTGATTGGGTTGTGGTGTAGATCTAGATTTGAATAAAGAAGGAACCTGAGTGCAAGGAGAAGGATAAGTTCTATTGATGGATCAAAATCTTAAGGTTGGAATAGTGGTATCTCTATATGATTTTGATCTGTGATATGTGGCGCACGCTTGATCTATAAATCTGATAATCTGGATTAACTAATATCTGAATGTTTGAAAGAATGAATTTATAGATCTATATGCAGGTTTTTGTTGGTGAAGTTGCAGACTTTACTTGAAATATGTTTTAGCTGTTTTTATCTATTACTGCGGTGTTCAAGGTTCTGATTTGATATCTGGTTTCTGTGTGCTGAGAAAGTATTAATTCAGTTTATGCACAAGGAAGTTGGTTGATTGCAGATCTATTTGATACTTGATGGATCGGGATCTTAAGGATTGTAATGTTTATCATTATCTGGTTTGATAGACTAGATCTGAATTATTGACGTATGTTTTATGAATGGTATGATCTGGGTATGTCTGATGTATGGAACAGCTACAAAGTTATAAGGAAATATTTGCAGATCTGTATGCAAGTTGGCTTTGGTGAAAGCATTGATTCAGTATTGGGTAATTCAGAGATTGATGATGCTAGTATTGATTGATTATGAGCTTCAATGATATTAATGGGTCCAGTATGAAAATTGGATGAAACGTGGCCTTTCAGATTATGATGTTGTGCTTCAGTGTATCCAGTCTGAAAATTGATGAAACGCGGTACCCGGAGGAGAGAAGATTGTAGGCCGGCGCCTACGTACTAGTATCTTAGCTAGTACAAGAGCTAAGGGGGTGGCAGCTCCCTTTCAGTAGCAGTTGAAAACATTGGAGCATTGTAGCAGGTAGCAGCCTGCGTACTAGTAAATGGATCGGCTAGTACAAGAACTATGGGGGTTGTAGCTCCCTTCCAGGAGAGACTGGAAAACGAGAGAGGGTTGTAGCTCTCTGTAGGTAGAAGCCTGCGTACTGGTACAAGACTGCACCAGTACAGAAATATTGTAAAAGGATTTTCTTATTAAGAAGAAGATTGAGATGACTTGCAGCAGGTGGTTTTCTCCCACATTGGGTTTCCACCTTATATCATGGTGTTCATGTGTGTGGCTTATGTGTGATGATCTGTTCTATTTTACCGCACTTGTTTACTGTTAATATGGTTGATAATGTTCTAATGCACTCATTGAAGATCAATTAACTGAATCATAAGTTTACTGAATATACGTGGGTATTCTTAACTGAAGCAACATATATGACTCAGACTCTGGAAATGAAAAAGTTATATTGATTTGATAATACTGATTCACCCCCCCTCTCAGTATTATTTCCAACATAGGATCGGTGGTAATGATGACATGGTAGAGATCAAATGGAAGGAAAAAATGAATAGGCCCAACCCAGGAAGGTCAAATGAAGAGGATATCCAAACTTGACACGAAGAAGAAAGTGTCATGTTCAAGATTGAGCTACCAGCATGACTGATTGAATTTCCAAATTTCCCCCCACCATTTTTGGCAAGTATCCCAATTATTTTTTATCACGAGCTTGAAGGGGATAGCATGTGCTTGCACTGTAACTTCATCCTTTGGACAAATCCAACCTAGTAAGTTTAATGGGCCCTAGGAAGGAGAAGCTCATGGTCGTCATGGTGGCGAATCCAATGTCATTTAATGCTTTAACGATTCCGACAAAGGTGTAACTCAGTACCTTTTTCATGTTTAGAGAGTTTGAAAAATACACAGAAAAGAAAACTCCAGATGGTCCCTTTTTGTACATTTGCGTCTCTCGAGCCCAAAAAGGTAGAAAACGATACTTGAGAGAACCACTTGACCATTTCAGTCAAGGAGTACCTTTTTCATAGTTATCCTAGCTTAAAAAAGGGGTAAACATATACTGGGTAAATGATGTTTCAAATCCTTTAACGAGTTCAGAATGACAAAGCTCGATAATCTCTTTTTGTTGAAAAGGTTAGAAAAGAGCTGAAAGCATACCTCCCCATTTTATTTTCTTTAATGAGTCAAAAGGGAAAATACTCAGTGATATTTTCATTTGAGTTTAACAAGTCAAGAAAAGGGCTTAAATGGGACTCGAGTACCATCTAAACATAGTACTTTTTCAGATAAATCCTGTTGCAGGGCTTGTTTAAAAGATTTCACTCATAGTCAATGAGCTCGTAGGCCCCTTTTTGTAACACACATTTAACAATGTAGGGTCCATGCCACATGGGTTCAAACTTGCCTGCCCCCAACTTATCATTAGCCTGATCGTACAGAAGGACCAAATCGCCTTCGGAAAAAGCTCAAGGAGAAATAGACTGATCAAAATGGGATTTGACTTGTTTTTTTGTGCTTCGATAACCAAAGCAGCAAGACAATGGGTCTCATCCAGTCGTTCTAAATAAAAGAGACGCTCTTCCTAAGGTGAGGTCTCGGGGAGAAGTTTGACAACCAGCTTGAGGGATGGAATTTCACATTCAATCGGTAAAGTTGCTTCCAGACCATAGACTAGCTAGAATGGTGTGAATCCAGTTGCGTCCTTGGTCGAGGTTTGGTAAGCCCATAGAGCTGAAAAGAGCATGAGATGCCAATTTGATTGGGCATCCTAATGGTGTGCTGAAGCATCGTGACCAAGAATATGTTCATAGCTTCAACTTGGCCATTGGCCCAAGGGTAGTACAGGGTTGAGATGTCGTGGTGCAATCCAACCATAGAGGTCAGCTCAGCCATCATGTAATCTCGAAAATGGGAGCCATGGTCGGTGACAATGGCTTGAGGCACTCCAAACCTAGAAATAATGTGATTGAATAGAAATTGAGTCATCGTCTTACCATTTGTAGAGTATGTAGGCATCGCTTTGGCCCATTTTGTGAAATATTCCACAAAAATAATAATATACCCATGCCCCCTGCCGAACGAGGGTTACAAGTCATATAATCGATGCCCCATTTGGAAAAAGGATCGACGGTAAGATTATCTTAGATTTGGCAGTAGTAAACACCAAATCAAATTCTTGGAGGATAACAATCCACTTTGAATATTTCCCCCCCAGCAACTGACGAGTTAGGATGTAGGTCATGGGGTTGCATTCTGAAATCACAATGGTAGTGTGTAAGAGAATGTAGTGTCGAAAGCACTGAACAGCCTGTACAGCAGCCAAAGCCAACTTCTCGACGTGAGCATAATGCATCTCGGTGTTGAGGAGATTGCGGCTGTGGTAATAAATAACATGTTCATTGCCTTCATCATTGTCCTGTACCAGCACCATGGTGATAGAACTAGAGGCTGGGGCTAGATAAAGGAAGTAATCACAATGATAGTTTGGGGGATGCAGCAAAGGAGCATTGATGAGGACAGTCTTTAGATCATCAAAAGACTTTTGAGTGGCCTCATCCCAGACAAACGGGGTTCCTTTCTTGAGAAACCGGGTGAACCCTGAAGCTAGCTCAACATAGCTTTTGACAAAATGATGGAGGAAATTTGCTTTTCCCTGTAGACTCTGTAGTTGGTACAACAAAGATGGAGGGGGAAAATTAATTATTTCTTCAACTTTAAGAGGATCAAGGCGAATTCCCACCTTAGAGACAATAAAGCCAAGGAGTCATCTGTATTCGATGCAGAAGACACATTTATGTGGATTGAGCCGAATATTGTAGTATCGACAACGAAGAAAAATTTGTCGGAGATGATCAGGGTGATTGTGGCACTTACGAGAATGAGCAGGAAGGTCATCCAAGTAAGGCTGAATGATGTTGCAGATGTCATGGAACGCATAAGACATTGCTCTCTGAAATGTAGCCCCAACATTTTTAAGGCCAAAGGGAAGATTTTTGTATGGGAAAGTACCCCACGGGCAGATGAAGGTTATCTTATCTTGATCAGCCGGTGCAAACTAGAATTGTGTACTTTTGTTTATTTTGCAGGAACCATATGGAACATAAGGAGTTTGGTACTAAACCTGAGCCTCATAAGTCTAGGGATACTAGAAATTACTTGACCCAGATAGATCAACAGGATTTTGGACCTGTTGGTACTAGACATTGCTTGATCTAGCAGGACCAGTAGGGTTTTGAATAATATCATAAGAAGGTTGGTTCACCCCAACTGTGTGAGCATGAAAGATACTCACATTAGTTGTGCCTTACACCATAGAGACATTCGGATTTTTCCCCCCAGGTGGTGGCACAACTTGTTCACTTACTGGAGGGACCGAAGGATTGACAGAGGCAGGACTCGAGACCATCGATTGCATTGGACGGGTGACTTGGACTAACGAGACAAGAGGGTTTGAAATAGTGGGTTGCACCGAGACTGAAGTAACTATAGAAATCAACATCTGTTGGGGGGTCAGATTCGAAATGAACGGACCCGTGGTAGGCATAGCACTAGATGCCCAAACAGGATTATAATAATGCGAAGAGGCACTAGGTGTACCTGAGACCAACTGTGCTAAAGTCACATAATTAGGAGGTAAATTCTGATAAACACTGATGGGAGTGCTTCCTATGTAGGGGAAACCCTCTGGAGGAAATTTATCTTCTTCCTCTTCGACAGTGTGTGGAGTGGAAACCTCCGAGTGACCCAGAGAGGAGATTGGAAATTTGCCTTCAGGTTCCATGGGTGGAAACAAGTGACGACGAATGACTGAAGATGTTCGAGGGGATAATTCCAAAGGAATACCTAGATGATTGTACATGCTATATGGACGTTGCAGTGATATCAAAATAGGGTTGAACAAAGGATTCAGAGGATAAACAACCAGTCCAAGCTGACCGAAAGGGGTCAGCTGACTCTCAGGAGTCTAGATAGGATTATCCAAAGATTCCAAGCCAATATCAAAAAGTGACCCAGTATCTAAGGGAGGTGGAGGATGAGATGACAAAGGTTGAATGCTTAGAATGATTCCAAGTTCAACACCTTGGTCCTCAAGTGACTGCGGTAATTCTGGAAATGGATTCTCAGACAATATTTCAGATGGAGGAGAGGAAGAGGAACTAGGTGAATCAGATGATTCAACCATGATGGATTCGCCTCAAATAACAAGAAAAGAGATATAAATTCCAAGGTTTTAAATGTACTTTAAAATGAATACTCACGATTTGGTCTAGAAAAGACTAACAGGGATGTTATGAGATCATGGGCAACAATTTTTTAAGATGCATAAACAAACTGGTGCTCTTTCATGTTTTAAGAGTCGAGAAAGAAGCAAAGGTGACTCTATCACTTTCGATTTGAAGCAAGCTCAAAATGAAAAGTGCTCGGATGATCTTTTAAGATTAAAGAGTTAAAAAGATCAAATGACTACTCAGGATGATCTAGGTAAAAAGGATTACCAGGTAACCATGAACTGTAGAATACCTCCTAGCGAATCCAGAAGTACGGGCAGGCGATCTCCCAAAATGTTGTGTTCGGTGTATCACGTTTACAAGGCAACAGACTCAGCTTCCTATGGATAAATTATTACAACCTAGTGGAGTCTCCCTTTATATACTCGATGGTATGGGGAGCACAATTTCGTACTAGCGTTGTCTAGTGCCGAACGATAGCTACTAGGTTTAAAGATGTCAGAACATGTCTCTAGCCTAGACCTTCTAGATGTGATCGTTAGGTTTCAAATGCACCTTAGGTTAATTGAGTTCATTGTAAAGTTTATCTTGAATTATGTCTTGGTTTTCAAGCCTTAGCGATGTGGCTCGAAAAATACTATATGCAGCTAAATGAGACAAGACTCTTTCAATTCAATAAATTTCTTACACTATAGAGGGTAGGAAACACAATCAGATGCAAACAACAAAGCAACTAAAAGCAAAATGTTTTTTTCACTACTTTATTTTTTGAAAACAAAATAATGAAAAAGCTCTTCCTAATTCCTATTTTCCTAACAAGTGCACTTCAAGCAGTCCTTTCAAAGGTAAAGAGAATTATTTTTCTTTTCAAATGCAAATGCAACTCTAGTATTCAATGATGCTAACTAACGTAACATATTGATGCAGCAAACTAGAATTGTGTACTTTTCATGAAATGACAAAAATGAATTTTTTGTAAAACACTTCAATGAAAAGGTTTTCAAGACAATCAATCCTGAAATAGGTGAAAAGACACAAAAATAACTTCTTCCAAAATAATGATGCAATGAATCTACCAAAAACAAGACAAGCAACATGATCTACGCCAGAAAAGAGACATTTAAACAATCAAACGAAACTTTTAAAACTTGAATGTTGGAGATCAAAGTAATAGGAGAACTACAAACGAAATGCAAGTAGTAAATTCACCAACAACTTGACTCACTAAGTTCACAATCAGTGGGATGGATGACAAGCTAGATGTCCTAGAGCCACGAACCATCCAAAGACTCAAGAGATCAAGCAAAAGAAGGCAAACCATCAAGCGCATAAACCAAGCCAAATCAAGCTTTCAAGTCAGGGAGAAATAGCCTAAAACAAGCTAAGAGGCAAAAATCAAGAGAGCAAGACACACTGGTTGATATATGGAGTAAACCCTAATCTCCATCTACAGGAATTGGCACAACTTCCTAACTGACGACAAGTGCTAGAAGGGGGTCGGCACGACTGTTTTTTAGAAACTTGATCTGATTGGTGTGACTGTTTTAGAAAAACCACGCTGGCCTAGGATTCAAAGGAAAAAATAAATTTTTTCTCAAGTAAAAACCAAACTTGCTACTGTAAATCTTAGACTCAAAGCAGTAAACCAGGCAAAGCTTAGAACATTAGAGGGAAATGGTGATACTAGAAAATTTCAAACAAAACCATGAAATTACAATCAATCAAACAAAAGGAGTGGATCCCCAGCGGAGTCACTAATTTACAAAGTAGGTAAATTCTAAGTGCAGACAAAAACAATTCCTCTAGCTCGAGAGAGCGGGTCTAGTCACAAACAGAAAATCTATGGAAGACTTCCTTAGGCTAGAATCAATTAAGAGGGCCTACCTCTTAGAACTTTATTCCGAATGGTGATGATCCTGCTTCCTCGCTCCAGCTATCTTTCGTTTCCTTCCTTCTCACACCTGAAATAAGAAAACAACAACAAACAACAAATGTAATAGCATACAATATTGTATTCAGCCTACTTAATAGGTCAAGAAACATTAAGCCATAAATATGTGAGATGACATTTCATGTAGGAAACCAATCTATAGTTGCATCTATATTAGTTCAAGAAGAGATTGCAATCAATGTCTTGAGGTTGTTGTTATCCTCCAACATATCCGGGTTCCCACACATCTACTATCACTTCATGGACAGCCCCAAAAATAGATATTTTAAGGCCTCTTTCCCTCGAGTCTCAAATCACGCCCAAGCACACTATTGTTCCTCAAACACACACTAGAAAACTTCATACTATAGATGTCTTGCTGATTATTCTAACTCCAAACTAAAAACTAGCTTTTGCTTGGGAAAAAGAGAGGTTTTTATAGCTTGGATGGATGGGAGATGGTTCTTCTTCTCATGGGAGAAGGCCTTATCTCTTGGATTAGTTCCATCCTAATAGGGGAAAGGAGCCCAAACTAATCTCTTTGACTCCATCCGACCTAACCATTTACCATACTTTCATTACGAAGCTTCTAGAGTTGGAAGCTTTGGCTCCATATTTAAAAAAATTTCCAAAGGAGGATCGACGCAACTGAGAAAGAGCTTAGTCGATATAATTAGTGATAGGGAGAGTTGTAAACCCTTCATATCGATGTGAGGAGGACATGGGTCATTAGCACCGGTCTTGTAAACTGGGATAAACAGAAGATTTTTGGGAAATGATGCAAAATGGAATTGTTCTGCTCATGAAGAGGGACACAATGGGAGTTTCTTCATGATAGGAAAGCATGTCAGGAACACTGTAGAGGTCCTCCAGGATCATGGATGGGGAGTACAGGGACAATGAAAAATGATGTGTAACACCCAATTGTGCTAAGACAACTCCTAAAGCTATGCACGATGCATCTACATGGACATGGAATTCCTTCTTCCAATCCAGAAACAACATAATCAGATCATTGACCATTTTTTGCTTTAAGATGATGAGGCTCTTCTGACATTCATCATCCCAAAAAAAGGTAGCATCTTTATTTAGTAACTTTTCCATGCAGAATTATTCTTTCATGGTACTAATTGTGTCCTAGATGTTGAAGCTCCTGAGTCCATGAAAATCTTCTTTGCTTATATGAAGGTTTTTTTCTCCCTCTGCATATTGAACCCAATACTCTTCTCTCCTGCCTTCCTAACCCATGCATCCAACACCACATATTTTTACCCTCTTTTTTGTCTGCTTTCATAGCGCACCACTTTGTGTCACTCTATTAATGCTTGGATCATCCTCGTGCAGTTCAAATCTCATCATTTGTAAATTTCGCATAGTGATCTGGATTTAAATAGGAACGCAATAGATTACAGAGATAACCATAAACACAGAGATGCAATAACCATAAACACAGAGATGCAGCGGAAATAATTCTTCATTTCATTAATGGAAAATACTGAAATATGCTTACAACCAGAATTGGAAATAAACCAGCTAGGGCGATGGTAGCTTATCTCTGAGAAGAGATGTGCGGCTACATGCCTCTGAACTGTTCCGAACTGTATTACAATGAGGATCGAAGGCCTATTTATTGTTGAGAAACAATGGAAAACCCTTCACATCCCGAAACCTAACCCAAGAAGATGAAACGCCAAATTGTGGGCCCCGTTTGGGTAAATTGGTACATCAATTTCCCGGGGTCGTAACTTTGGCATACGATCTCCGTTTGACGCGCACGATAGCTCGTTAGAAAGATCTATCCGAGTACTACCACTTTGGGAAGGGAAACATCGGTCCATGGACCCATGTTGCCCCCAGATTTCCCAAAAAACGTCGTTTAGGGCCTCAAAACGGCTCCGGAAGTTCAGGACCCGAAAAACTGCTAAAAATAGTAAACTGTGCTACAATTTAGGAAACTGAAAAAGCTGAAAGAGACCATTGTGGGGGTCCAAATGGGATAGGTGGGTGGCCACCAACATCCACCTGGATCATTCCTCCCCCCTTAGGAAGCAATGGTCCCCATTGCGTTGAGTTCCTCCATCTGCTGAACTTGTCCTGCAATCTCTGATGTGTCCAGTGATGGTGGGAAGCATGGTCGACGATGGTCCACATTGAACACTCGGTGCAAGCCAAGGAATGGAGGAATGTTGTGCTTCCAAGCATTGTTTCCCGTAGCCTTGGTACTGGTGTAAGGACCATGTCGGAGTGGTCTGAGTCTCTGATGGGTTCTGGTAAGGCGCTCCCTCTCCAGATGTAACCAAACTTTGTTGCCCACCTGAAACTTATGTGGTACCCCTGTGGGTGAGGAGAAGTTGTTCCTGTGTTCTGTCATGACCGTATCCCTTTGCTGCTGCTGCTGCGTGGAGGAACCCTTTGCAGGGGTCATGGATGTAGCAACGATCTTCCCCTTACTTTGGGAGTGAACCAGACAAATGAATTTCCTGGTCTGTGATATGAGCTTGCTACCTTTCTTGGTAGTGATCAAGGCTGTGGCGGTAGGTGGGGCTACCTCCGGTATCCTGTATAATGAATTACTCAAAGAAATAATGACAGCACGAGGCCTTGACTCATACACAGCATGTCGCCTCCACAAGTATGGTTGGCCTAATAATACATCGCAAACATCCAGAGGTGTAACATCACACAATACCTCGTCTGTGAAGGGTTTGATGTTGTAGGGAAGGCGGCACTGCTGGCGAACTTTCAGATCTCGTCCTTCGTGAAGCCACCCGATACTGTACGGCTGCGGATGCGGTGTAGTCGGTAGGCCCAACCGCTTCACGACCTTTGCTGAAACCAGGTTCTTTTGGCTACCACTGTCGACAATGAATTGCAGCGGTGAACCCTTCACCCACATCTGTGAGTGGAAAAGACGCTCCCCCTCCTCTGGATCTTCGGGCTCATTTTTCTTGATCTTGGCGGTGGCAACAGTGGCACTGGGATCTGCATCAATGATCTGCTTCCCTTTACCATTCCCCTTGTCGGGTTCTGGCTCAGGGTCAGAACATGCATCTGATTCG
The DNA here is from genome assembly GCA_031772625.1 of Pinus tabuliformis. Classification (NCBI taxonomy): domain Eukaryota; kingdom Viridiplantae; phylum Streptophyta; class Pinopsida; order Pinales; family Pinaceae; genus Pinus; species Pinus tabuliformis. Next base: position 286,433,575 of record CM062809.1, on the reverse strand, counting down.
GAAGCCTTCAACTCGGCCACAAGGGACTGCTTGGTCCGACACTCACTTGTGTTATGAGTGGGACTCTTGTGGAACTCACACCACTTTCCTGTGTCCTTCCTCGGCTTTGTGGTGTTGTTCTTTTCTTCCGGCTTCGACGGGTTGTCTTGGGTCACCCCGCCTTGGCTTTGTCCTTTGGGCTTCGGATTTGCAGATCCAAAGTCTCGCTTCTTCTGTTTGAACTTTTGTTCGATTTTGACAGCATATCGGTATGCTGTGCCGAGTGAGGAGATGTTCAAGAACACCATCTCTTCCTGGATGTATTTGTGCAGGCAGCCACGGTATTTGAGTACCAGATGCAGCTCAGAATCTTTGATACCCAACTGTGTGCGAAGGGTATGAAAAATGTTTGTGAACTCTGGCACATCTTGGTCTCGTCCCTGCCGCAGTGTGGTCCATTTGATGTATTTGTCCTCATAGCTTCCGACAGGGTAGTACTGCTCCTTGATGGCATCCCGGAAGTCATTCCAAGTGGGTGCAGCTGAAAATAGTGAGCCTGTACTTTCATCCTTCTGCTCGCAGTAGGTTTCCCACCAGTCCTTGACGTGGGGGGCTGCTTTGAGAAGAGCGAAAACAATCTTTTCCCGACTTGAAAATTCATGAACAGAAAAATACCCATCTAGCAGATTTAACCATTTATCTACGGCATCTGCGTCTATTTGTCCCTCGAAGATGGGGATTTCAAAATTAACTTGTACCTTAAATGGTGTGGCGTTTCCAGAGTCGCTGTTGGAAGCCGATGCGTCGCCTCTGGGTAGCCGCTGAAGGATCTGCGCAAAGCTATCCATCATCGCATTCCTTTGCCGCTCGAGCGCTTCTTCGAGCAAGATTTTGATAGGATCTCCTGCCCCCTCGTCTTTCTTCTCATCCGCCATGGGAGGCCGTCGGGATTTGCGAGGCTGGTCTTGCAAAGGTTCGACCAGTTCAAGCCCTAACTCCTTATATCCCGACCTCGTTGGGGACATGCAAAGAAAAACAGAGAAAAAGCAGACCGCTCTGATACCACTGATCCGGATTTAAATAGGAACGCAATAGATTACAGAGATAACCATAAACACAGAGATGCAATAACCATAAACACAGAGATGCAGCGGAAATAATGCTTCATTTCATTAATGGAAAATACTGAAATATGCTTACAACCAGAATTGGAAATAAACCAGCTAGGGCGATGGTAGCTTATCTCTGAGAAGAGATGTGCGGCTACATGCCTCTGAACTGTTCCGAACTGTATTACAATGAGGCTCGAAGGCCTATTTATTGTTGAGAAACAATGGAAAACCCTTCACATCCCGAAACCTAACCCAAGAAGATGAAACGCCAAATTGTGGGCCCCGTTTGGGTAAATTGGTACATCAATTTCCCGGGGTCGTAACTTTGGCATACTATCTCCGTTTGACGCGCACGATAGCTCGTTAGAAAGATCTATCCGAGTACTACCACTTTGGGAAGGGAAACATCGGCCCATGGACCCATGTTGCCCCCAGATTTCCCAAAAAACGTCGTTTAGGGCCTCAAAACGGCTCCGGAAGTTCAGGACCTGAAAAACTGCTAAAAATAGTAAACTGTGCTACAATTTAGGAAACTGAAAAAGCTGAAAGAGACCATTGTGGGGGTCCAAATGGGATAGGTGGGTGGCCACCAACATCCACCTGGATCACATAGGTTGCTAATTCTTCTTTTCCTACACCTTAGCCATTAAAACAAGGTAATCCTCAATCACATGGTCATATTGTCGATAATACTCATAGGAAGGGTGAGTGGGGTTCTGACAATCCCGTGCAAAATGTCCAGTTTTGCCACAGTTATAGCATATGATTTGACCCCGACCTCGTCCAACGCCCCCTCCTCGACCACATGCTCAACCTTGAAATCCTCCGCGGGACACAGTTGAACCATGATCTTCTTGTGTGCGGCCTTCAATTTGCATCCTATATGCCGAAGTTTGATCTATCATCAAATCATAGTTGCGACAATCCTTCCCATCATGTCCTACTAACTGACAAAAGTTACAAAATAATTTCCTTGGTAGTTGCACATATTTCTGTAACAAATAGCAGTGATTCGTCACGTGATGGCCTGTAACTTGGAAAATACTACACCAGACACTCGGTCTAGTACTTGGTCCAGGACTAGGCTCTGGCTTCAAAGGATTGGGACCCCTAGCAGCCACATAATCATGATAAATAGGGAAATGGTCCTTATAGTGACCCTCCACTTTACACTTTGTACACCAAACTTCTGAGCACATCTCAGACCGAGCTTCCTTTCCTTTCTTCAAATCTTGTAGCTCCATATGCAAGCTTGCTAACTAGGACTGTATCTGTTGAACCCCTATGTGAGTATCTTCTACCAGTGAAGCTTCTAACTTCATTGCGATTTCCAAAGTTTCCGCCTGCGTGCCAATATTTTGCTGTGATAATGGTAATTTGAGATGTGGTAATAACGCAACTATATACCATTATTTGTGTTGTTCATTGGAGATCTGGAAGTTGACTTGTCCCAACAAGAATTTTAACCTCTAATCTACATCCCAGGTAGTCTCATTGACTGCTTGCTTAATTTCTTTTATTTCTGTAATGCACTGTGACTATGACTTGGGCTTCTTAAATTCCACATTCAATGCATTCTTTGTTGTAGCTAGTGAAGCAACTAGATTTGTTGTGTTGTACTTGATATACCATGACAGCGCTATGCCTTGCAACACTCTGACCAATTGTGCTTTCTTCATATCAACGTCATTGATTTGTTGTGCTTTCCACACAGATTCTATGACAAACCAAAATTTATCAGGATCCTTTGATCCCTAACCCTTAAAAATAGGCATCTTCACCGTGTTAGCCATGTTAAAGGGTGGAGGTGGAGGTGGAGGTGGAAGTGTATGAGGTGGAGGTGGAGGTGTATGAGGTGGAGGTAAAGGTGGAGGTGGAGTGGGTGGATGCAGAATCCCAGAAGTGCCTTTATTATCTTACTGCGATGCACCTCTAGGTGTAGTAGGGTTACCTCTTTCTTCTTCGCTTTCTAATCCACCCAATAATGGAGTGTACTCACCCTCAGTGAATTTATCAAGGTTTATTCTGAACCTTTTACCACTTTGTGTATATCTAGTTTGCTTATTTTAAACATCAATTCATAGGCAGTACACCCTTTTCACATAACAACATCTTAATCCATAGCTTTAAATAATTTAGGCACTTACCTCGTGGACCTTTGAAAAATCGGCACTCAGCATCACTATAGGATACATATGTGTCAATCACAAATTTAGTAATAAATCCTCCAAGAATACTATCGATTTAGTATTCAACAGGTCTTGCGACCTTATTTTCAGTCTCCTTAAGCCGCTTAATCAACTTTGGGGTCCAGACAGTAGGATCATCGTGTTTCCAACATGGTTCATTTACAGCTAGTTTTGAAAGGAACTCATGCAACTCGTTAGCAAACAATGTGGAAAATATCTCATGTTGTTTTGTATAGATATGCCTTTGTAACCACCTTTCTCTCGACTGACGCGGATTTCCATTTTCTTGTGCTGCAAATTCATGCAACTTCAGATCTACATAGTCTTGGATCTCTTTTCTAGTCAGTTGCCACATCACACATCCCTCAGATAGATCTCAGTCCTGGTAATAGAACCATTTGTTGGCTTGAGGGGCTCAGACCCAAGTTTAAAGTTAGCTGCACTAAAAAATAAAACCCTATATTACTAGCCCTTTCGGAAATGATCCACATAGCACAAACCATAGTCTCACCTGAGGCAATATTGGGAGATGTTAGAATCATTTTTTTTGCATTTGAAGGGACTATGGAGTGTGGCTGTATGTTTTCTTTCAGTTTAGGGCTTAATTCGACCTTCACGAACCATTAACCTTATTGTTTTAGTCGTAGAGAATTTTCCTACTTAACAGTCTTGCGAGCTACACTTAACTAGTATAACATGAATTATTCATCATATAAAACAATATTTGAACCTTCACGATGCAATTACAGAAGAAATATACAAAAGAGAACCATAATCAGGCAGAAATATAGAAACTACGTGAACATATAAAAATACATAGATCTGTTCCAAATTCTTATTTATTATTTCAAATCTTCACTGACATAATCTTTCTGACCCTGTGCAAGCAACTACGGGGGCTTGTGTAGACAACTGCAGACTTACCAAGGTCTCCGCACACACAACTGCACGATCCTTCCCCTTCGTCCCAATACTAAAATATTTCGCAATTACAAACTCAGATCATATCATAACATGAAAGATTCATCGACTTGACTCACTAAGACATCCCTTTATATATCTTTTACCCTTATAATACCATGGTCCGCAAACCATGGGAAAAACTCCAAATAGCTGAATTTATCCCATCCCTTTACAAAATAAGGGGCTTTGACCCACCCTAAAGCCCCTTTGACTCCTAGAACTCTGCGCGAATCACACTCCACTCCTCAAAATGCAGAGAATTTACATGACTTAGACAAAACTTGGACCTAGGGGACCCCTACCCAATAGTTTCCCAAGGCATAACTTGTGTCAAATGTGTGGGTGATATTTTATTTTATTTTTCTTGTTTTCTGCATAATTTTAAATTCACATGCCTGCACTATTAACACTAAAATATGCAGATCTAGAAATCTAATAAAATTGTAATATTGTAGAATTTCATATTTTAAATATAATTTTGTCAAATCTATTGTCAAGAAATATCCATTGGAATATCCAAAACACTTTACAGATCGTATTGGTATAATAGAAATTTCCTTTGGGAATATTGTGTATATTTGCAGGGGACCTAGATTGGCTAGGCCAAAAGTTGTAAAACCCTAATCATGACTGACAAATTTGTGAATAACCCTCGTGATCATGTGAAGTAGAGGTTTTCATGATAGGAAAAACAAGTCACAGATATAAATCATAATGTAAGTCTCCTCATGGTGGCCCTGAGTAATAAGCTTGGGATATTTGGGGAAGATGGGGATCAAATGCAGAATATAAATAAGAAGGGGGATCACGAGATTGGGAAGAAACGAAGAATCAGCCAAAGAAAGAACCATGAAAATATCAACCTATTTTGAGTGTTGTGAATCAATCACAACCCCTATTTAAAATGGAAGTAAAGGTCAATATCAATTCTTACCACAATGATATTGATTCTTTGAAGCTAAATCATTGGTTGCAACAACTAGAAGTGTATTTCATTGTCCATCAAATTGAGGAAGAAACAAAGATTTCATTTGTGCAACTAAAATTAGAGGGCCAAGCCCTAACTTGGTGGGAAAGCCACATGAAGACCTTGAGGTTGGAGAGAGAGCCTCCAGTGACTAAGTGGGAGGAATTCAAGACCATTATTAAGTCACAGTTTTACCCTATTGTGTATGTAGAGGACTTGTGGATCTAATGGCACTACTTCAGGAAAAAGTTGGGGAAAATTATGCAGAAGTACACTACAGAGTTCAGAAAGATGGTCATAATGTGGGTATCTCCCAAAATAACCTAGATGTGGGTATTTCCCGGGGCATAACTTGTGTCAAATGTGTGGGTGATATTTTATTTTATTTTTCTTGTTTTCTACATAATTTTAAATTCACATGCCTGCACTATTAACACTAAAATATGCAGATCTAGAAATCTAATAAAATTGTAATAGTGTAGAATTTCATATTTTAAATATAATTTTATCAAATCTATTGTCAAGAAATATCCATTGGAATATCAAAACACTTTATAGATCGTATTGGTATAACAGAAATTTCCTTTGGGAATATTGTGTATATTTGCAGGGGACCTAGATTGGCTAGGCCAAAAGTTGTAAAATCCTAATCATGACTGACATATTTTTGAATAACCCTCGTGATCATGTGAAGTAGAGGTTTTCATGATAGGAAAAACAAGTCACAGATATAAATCGTAATGTAAGTCTCCTCATGGTGGCCTTGAGTAATAAGCTTGGGATATTTGGGGAAGATGGGGATCAAATGCAGAATATAAATAAGAAGGGGGATCACGATATTGGGAAGAAACGAAGAATCAGCCAAAGAAAGAACCATGAAAAGATCAACCTATTTTGAGTGTTGTGAATCAATCACAACCCCTATTTAAAATGGAAGTAAAGTTCAATATCAATTCGTACCACAATGATATTGATTCTTTGAAGCTAAATCATTGGTTGCAACAACTAGAAGTGTATTTCAGTGTCCATCAAATTGAGGAAGAAACAAAGATTTCATTTGTGCAACTAAAATTAGAGGGCCAAGCCCTAACTTGGTGGGAAAGCCACACGAAGACCTTGAGGTTGGAGAGAGAGCCTCCAGTGACTAAGTGGGAGGAATTCAAGACCATTATTAAGTCACAGTTTTACCCTATTGTGTATGTAGAGGACTTGTGGATCTAATGGCACTACTTTAGGAAAAAGTTGGGCAAAATTTTGTAGAAGTACACTACAGAGTTCAGAAAGATGGTCATAATTTGGGTATCTCCCCAAATAACCTAGATGTACTCCTTAAGTATTTAGGGGTCTATACCCCAATCTATGAGAGAAATTGATGTCATTCAAGCCCAAATTAGTGGATGAGGCTTGTGTATAGGCATAGTACCTAGAGAACATAGGCTTGAAGAAAGCACAATCAAGTGGATCAAAGAAGAGGAAGAAACAAGACACTTCAAAGGAGGGGAAGAAGAAGTAGAAAGGGGGAAAAGAAAAAGATGACATCCACAACACACTAGCACAAAAATACAAGCAACCACTACAACCACTTCAACATTGATGACCATACAAAGGAGAAGTGATGGAAGTTACATCTAGAGCTAAACCCAAAGAACAAAAATAAAGACAATAAGAAGAATAATATCATCGTTTATGATTCGAGAAACCAAGTTGAAAGAAAGTTAGATGTGGATGATAATATCATCTATACATAAGTGTAGAAGAAGTTGAATCTAAGTAGCCCTCAACAACAAGAAGAGAAAGAAATGACCAAACTCTTCCATACAAAGATACTGGTCAAGAAGACCAATATTGATGTTATGTTTGACTTAAGATCATAGAAAAATCTCATTACAACAGAGATGGTCAAGAAATTGGGATTGGAATTTTGTGATTATCCAAGCCCGTATCCATTGGGATGGGAAAATAAGGATGCGAAGTTGAAGGTGACAAAATAGTGAAAAATTAGAGTTGCCATCAGTGTTGATTTTATTGATGAAGTAGAACTAGATGTGGTTCCTCTTGATGTATGTGGATTTGTATTTGGGTGTCCCTACATGTACATGCGAGATGAAATATTGATGCAGAGATTCAACTAGTATCAACTCGTCAAGGATGGAAAATCGTTCACCATAAATGCGCACAGAGACAAGTTAAATATTTTTTTTGTTAGTGCCAACCAAGCCAATAAATTGATTAGATCCAACAAGAAGTATTTTTATTATTTTTAAGAGAAAATCAGTCTGTATAAGAGTCAGTAAGAGGCAAGGCATCCCTAGAGGGGCGTACTAAGAAACATAAACAACAACTGGAAGTATTGCTTCAGGAATAGAGGGATGTGTTCTGAAAGCCTAAAGGGTTACCGCCTAAGAGGGAAGTGGAGCATTAGATCCAGCTATTGTTGGACTCCCCATTCCCAAACATTGGGTTATACAAGTGGTATCTTATATAAGCAAGTGAGATGAAGAAATAGTTGCAACGACTATTGCAATAGGGTGTCATTCAACTAAATACGTCACCATCTCTGCCACCCATCATCATTGTTCCAAAGAAGGATGGGACTTGGTGAATGTGCATAGATTGTAGGGAATTGAACAAAATCATGCTCAAGAACAGTTACCCTCTACTCACACTACTACATATAGGACTAAATTGAGATGACATAGTCCGACAGTATGGCCCATAGTGTCACAAAGGTCAAGAAAAATGTCATTTTTTTAGTTTTTGTGATGTAAAGTCCCCATGTTGATCACAATTCATATGGCCTATTTCTATGGCATCAGAATTGCAGTAGTCAATTTCTAGTTCATCTCAAATATGATTATAAATGCAGTATGTTGAAATTGTGACTTCTAATTTTTGAAGCCAGAATCATGACGAACGACATCTTTTATTGCAATTTCAATGACTAATGGATTTCTACATTCTGACGTCAATTTAACCATTTTTTTGGTGTTTTTCTTTGAATTTTACTAGTGATATAAAGTCACAATTGTGATGATAATTAAATATATAAATATCCCACATGTAAGAGTTGTTGTGACACCTTTTCTATAACTACAATAATTATGAAAGGTTATAAGGTCTTCTTCACAAGAAAAAATTAGATTTAGTTTTATATAATTGTTTTGTGGTTGGGAAGAATATCAAAAAACATTAGATGGGAACTAATTGGCTATGGGTCAATGATTGGAAATGTTATTTCCCTTGGAAAGTTTGTGGGTGTAGAGTTCTACCGAGAATTTCATATGAAATAACTTATATATATATATTGTAGGAAGAATGGGCACGTTGAAAGGGGGGATGAATATTGTCTGGCGGTAAGATATATTTTATGAATCATTATATATATTTTCTTTATATTAATTATATTTGTAATTTTTATTATTATTATAATATTTGTTCTATAGACTAATTTCACATGATTGTTTGTGATTATTGTAAAGTCAAGGTGGTCGCCTAGGTACTTTTATCAGAATGTGCCAAGTAGTAGTACTAGAAATGATGTTCTACAAGTTGAGGAACATGGATCAATATGGTCGAAGATCAAGATAATGATCCTATTGAAGAAGATGACAATAATAACATAGTTCAATATGATGGAACAAATCATTTGATCCAAGACTTGTATGGCGAAGAGAACAATGATGATATTTATAAGGCACCTGTGCTATAGAAGGCAAGGACACCTATTTATGAAGGCTCGAGAGAAAATATTATCTTTGTTACATTATTTTTGGTGAACATAAAGGTTTTGAATGGTTTTTCAAACAGTTGTATGACAAAAATCCTAAGGTATAATGTAATATGTTTCATCAGCACATAAAAGGTTGATTTTTCCCCTTTTTTAGTGTTAATTGATGTGTAAAATAAGAATGCAATATTTTTTATTATTATTCTTTACACTAACTAGTTCTTTTTTATGTTATAATAGATTGTTAGGTGAATTTATATTACCATTTCCAAATAAGTTACCTCACACATAATTAGAATTATATGTTGTTATGAAAGAAATTGGAATGGAGTATCAAGCTATAGATGCGTGTCCTAATGATCATATCATATATTATGGACAGCATGCATCAAAAACAAATTTCCCAAAATGTTACAACTATAGATATCAAACCAATCAAATAACACAAAATCTTCCTCAAAAGGTTCATCATATTCCCATAATTCCACATTTGCAATGATTGTTCAAGTGTAAAAGCATAGCATAAATTATGGATTACCATGCACATAAGAGAAGTGCATATAGTTTTCTTCAAATGCCTGCACATAGTTATGCATTTAGGAAAATTGAGGGAAAAAGGCCACATTTCAAATATGAACCTTGCAATGTTAGGCTTTCACTAACAATTGATGGTGTTAATCCATATGGAGAGATCAGTTCTATTTACTCGGCGTGGCCAATTTTTGTTATCAACAATAAACTTCGGGCCTTGCATGTCAATAAAGAGGGAGAACATTATGTCGACAACGATTATTCTAGGTATTCATTTACATTAAAATTTTAAATATTGTAACATTTTGATTTGTCTTATTTGTTGCATAATATGTTATATTTATTTATTTACTTATATGTACATATCATGGTAGTAATTATGTGTAATTTGAAAGAATTATGGAAGTGCCATGTTAAAGATATGAATGCATATATTGAGCCTCTTATCGATGAGTTAATGAAGTTATGGGATGACATCACTATCTATGAAATTTGTAAACAAATAGGGGATATGCAATTTTAATTCTATGGAATACTTATATGGACAATTCATAATCCCTGAGACTAACACATTTTTGTGGTGTGTAATGTTCCATTACACTTTAATAGTATATAATTATCTTAATTAGATCATATTGTGCATGTTTTTTAAATAATCTCTTCATTATATTAATTGGAATTAATCCATATCTTGCAAGCCTTCAAACAAGGGTAAATTTGCATGTCCAGTTTGTAGGTCCTAAGATGAAATCTTTTCCTTCAACAAGTTTAGGAAAGGAGGTGTTTGATGAGTATAGGAACTTTGTCTCTAAGAACCATAGGTATTGTGCTACTATAAAAAATCTTTTCAATGGGAAAGAAGAGACTGGATTAAACCATGAAGAATGAAACATCACCTATGGAAGTTGGAATATAACAAAAATAATCATGAAGGAAATGGGTTTCCATGAGGAATGAAAAGTTATCCCACTCAATTCATGAGTTTGTCATATTATGAGCACCTAAAAATAGCTCATTTGTTTGATACAATTCATATCGGGAAGAATGTGACAGAAAATTTATGGCGAATCATAGATGGTAGGAGGGATAAAGAAAAATCATCAAATTTTGTAATGACATTGTGGAAGCCAATCATGCAATGAAAAGTTGGATATGATCAAGTAGTGATGGAGACTGAAACAAGATCCCATGGTTATTAATGGAGAAGAAAAGCGATGATCTAAAATAGGTCATTTGAAGAATTTAATTTCCCATGGGATTTTCTTCAAACATAAATAATATTTTAATAAAGAAATGCGAATTTGGTGGGGTAAAAACACATGATTCGCATACGTTTATTAAGGTAATTATTTTGGTAAATATATTTCTATATTGGTATATATACATCTTTATGGTTTTTTTTGTCTACTTTGTATTAAACAAATAACAATTCATATTTATTGTTATAATATGTTCTACCTCTACCTCTCCTAGATGACTTCCACAACAATGTCAAATAAGTTATATATGATCTTGCCAAATACATGAGGTAAGTAGCAATTTATATGCCGAGTGTTTTTTCAATTAGTTTTTGATCAACTTAATGACATGTGTTTTACTTGTAATGTAATATATTATATTTTGTTGAAACATGTTATTGGCTTGCGTCATCTGTAGATGGTTGTAATTTAAAGAAATACATAAAGACAATATAAGCATTAGAAGAGAGAAATTCCATGGATAATGTGTGAAATGAAAAAGTGTTTCCCTCCGGCATTTTTCAATGTACCAGAACACTATCTCATACACCAAGTTGAGGAGATTGAATTGTGTGGACCTGTACATACAAGGTTAATGTGGACAGTGGAGAGGCACTTGAAATCATTGAAGGCTTTGGTTAGATAAAGAGCACATCCTAAGGGTTCTACAGTGGAGGGATATATGGAATATCAATCCATGGTGTATATTAGTCAATATATTCCTAAATTAGTATAAAATATGTGTGTGGATCGCATTTGGGATGTGAAATCCATCAAACATTTGAAGGGGAGCACCTGTTAGGGAATGGTAGAATGATGAAAGTGAGAGGTAATTAATTAAATATTTAATGTGAAGATTTATAAGAAGTTTTATAAGACTTATAAGACTTCTCATTTATGTGTATATCATACATATTTATTTTTTATTCTTCAATCAAATTTTAATGTTGACCATGGTAACTAATATTTATTGGTGAATTATGATTTTCTGATATAGTTGGTTGAGAGTGGGATGCAGTACATTTATACATTGCAAACAATCTTAATTGGATGACACCATGGATTGAAATATAAGAACAATATCATGGTACATTATCATGGAAAGGGATGTTTGAATTGGTTAAATAAGCTCGTCATGCCCGAGATGCCAATATTACACAGAGGGAAATTGATTTAGCAAATGGTTTGAAAGATAAGCATGTAAGCATGCATTTTCATCATCCTACAATTTTTTATTAATTTATTTTATAAATATATTATTAATGTGAATGCAAGTGTGGTTTTCAAAATACTTTCCAATTTATATGAATATTTTTATTAATTGACAATGCCTTTATATGTGTTTGGCATATTGTAGTTGAAACACCATAAGGCTATGTACCACAATGGCCATAAATTTCGAATAAAAAAGTTGGATGAAAAGAGGAAAAATTATGATTGTGGGATAACTATAGTCTTCTAGGTCACTAATGTTTCCTCTAGAAGTGACACACATCCAGAAGTCTCTAAAAATTAATACTATGGGTATTTGGATGACATACTTGAGTGTGACTTGATTCCTTAAAATTGGTTCTATTTAACATGAAATGGTATAGGCTATCAATAAATGAAAATGATCCTGATTGAATTTTTATTCATAATGATAATGGATTTACCATCGTTAATACAAGTTCATTTGAGCCAAGATCCAATCGCTATGTTCTTCCAAGCCAATGCGAACATGTATTTTACTCAGAGGTTCTAGTTAGAGTGGGTTGGTCATATGTTGTTAGATATGATCCAAAGTGAAGGTCGAAAGAGTATAATGTAGTGGAAGAATATTATAATGTTGAAGAGGATGCTGATGTAGAGGAGCAGTTGCTTGGACATGTGTTAGATCATGAAAATGTCTAAGAATTTCAAGGAGATTTTCGAGACAATGTCCTCGATGAAGATAATATTAATGGTGTACTATCTGATGATGAATAAGTTGAAACAAATAATAACATTGATGATGATATTGAAATGGATAATCATTTAAACACCATTTTTGAACGGATGACATCAATGTTGATTTGGATGAAGAAGAAGATTAATGATATCGAAATGTTGAAATGTACAAGGTATGTGCTTATATGTTTTTAGTTGATTTTTTCTCCTTAATTTAACTTAAATTCTTGTTTTCTTAGTAATTTCTATATATGCTTGATTTTCCAAATAGTTTATATTCGCTAAATTGGGTATTGGGAATGTTCAAAGTGATGTGAAGGGGAGGGGGGAAACCATATGAGCTCCCATCTTCATGTGGTTGGCCTTGTTTAATAGAGAATATTGTATTATTCTTGAAACCAAGATAAGCTCACTATTTGCACATATTTCAAACTTGTTTTCATGACCAATACATGAAATAATTTATTAACTCTCTCTTACACTTTTGCTTCCAATCTCAAAGTTTATGAGTCCCCATAAATGAAAAAATGATGGCTAGGAACCAATTATTTGCACCTATCTCAAGCTTATTATTACTAATTGTCGACCTACCTTGGCTAAGGACCAATGAACACCACTTAAAATTTACTAATAATTAGTAGTCAAAATGATGCTCTGATTAATTGATCATGAACATAGTGAACTATGAATAGGGCCAACATTGAATTTTTTCAAATTGTGCTTGTACACAATGAAGTTTGACATGGATATAGTAGATGCATGCATTGATGGTGTAGGAGGGTTTCAAGACTCAAATAGGATTCACACAAAGAATTCGACAATAAAGTGAGATCACCTAGCTTTAGGGAAATTTTGATTTGTTGTGTTTCATAATCTAAGCATTTTGACTTCTAAGTGAATGAAAATTGATAGTTCATTTGGCTTCCTTTGGCTAGGCTACCTCTTCACCTAGGATATATTATATATAATATATAGGAATAATTATATATATTATATTTTATACCCCGTTGAGGCTTCTCTCATGCCATAATATTCTTTCCCCCTCTTTTCTCCTTCCCCCACACCCATACCATCAATCCGCAATTTGAATCAAAACAAAGGTCAGACCATCGATCCATGATTTAAATGACCATAGAGTCATGGCCAGACTTCCCCTACAGTTCTTTGTCAACGTAAACCCTACCTGTTCAAGCATTGAGACATTGATCTATTAGGGTCACATTAGAGGAGACATTGATTTGATAAGGTCACGTCAGAGGAAACATTGGTCTGCTAGGGTCGCATCGAACGAGACATTTATTTGATAGGGCCACGTCAGAGGAGATATTGATTTGTTAGGGCCACAATAAAAGGCTGAGAAACAAAGCAACAAAATGGTAACGTGGTTTCTCACGTAATCAGTTCATGTTCTTATTTATTTATTTTTATTAGCTTTTATGTCTTACGTTTCATGTCTTTTTTAAAATGATTGTTGGTGAGATTTTTTGAGTTCTTTAGAGATTTGAAGTAGGGTTGTTTTTAGCTTGAAAGGTACATATGGAGCACCTTTGTTTTAGTATAGCAATTACCTTATTTTCACACCTTGGACTCCATGCACCAAAGATACTTTATATCTACCTTGTATCTCTAAATTTGAGTTTTATTTGAGTCTATCACCAAAGTGTTTGACAAAGTTTTTGAGTCAACTCTGTCACATGGATGCAAGGCTTGATGGCATTTATTTTCAAAAGTATTAACTGCCTTTCCATAGGGTTAATGTCATAGAACTTGGCTTATTTCATCTCGCTTATCTTCAAGGTGCATCCCACCTTATATTTCTGGGGAATAACATCCGAATTTATGTATCCTTGTGGGGCCACCCACCACACTATTTGTGTTTTGGGTTAGCCCATGGACTTTCTCTCCCACTCAACAATTTTGCTGGCCTTTCTTCTATCATGATGACCTGATGTTGAGTCATCTTGACTCTCTCATGGATATTACACCTTATTATTTCAAAGAGACAAGCTCTAGGGAAGGGATGTCCCCATCAACTTCCATAACATTTCCCTTCAAGTGGGTCCCACTTCTCAACATTATAGTAAGCCCCCTTCATGTGAAAATTTGATTTCTCCTTTTTCTAATGCATAACTTCCAAATAATGATAGCCTATTCCATGTTACCAAAGCTACCATGTTAGCATGATCCTCAATAGCCTGGGCGCTCCTTTTCCATGACCTTCATGAACTCATGGGGCGTAACCTATAGGCTTATGTCATCCCAATCTTCCTCTCGACCTTTGATAACCTTCTTTTACACTTGATCCTAGCCACGTGTCATGAGGGAGCTTGTTCTTGATCACACATCTGGTCATAAGGGTGGAAAGGAAGGAGCTTAGTTAAAGATAAGGATACTTATATGGTTTGATCCCGAGCTTTCTCTCCCATTATAATGAGATAAGTTTAGGTTGCGATTAGGTAAGGGACCTTCTTACATACATGCATAAGTATGCTCATTCAAGGCCAAGGTAGTTCTACCCAAAACATGAGTTGTATAAGTCACATTAACCCTTTTGTACCGAGTTCATCAATAACTTGAATACGATGGTTCTATGAGAACATGGATCTCCGCCAGAGAACGAATCTTTCCCTTAGGTGTTATGAAGCATGCACATGTGCTATCACTCCTGAGCATACCCTAGGGTTTCCTCTTTTGGGCTCAAAGTGACAGTGATAAGAGTTGATGAGTGGGTTTTCATCCATTTAGGATCTTAGAATCCTATAGTTCCCCATGCCTTTTTCATCCCACGAGGAATGAATCTATCCTTGCTTAGAGGTCTAGAGGCCTCTATTGGGAAACTAACAGGCTATGTAAGTTGTTAGAAACAACTAGGATCATATGGTGCTAAGAAGGGAAGGAGGAAGATTTACATTCTAGGAAAAAGGAGGAGGATCCATTTTCAAGTTTGATCATGGTTAACAATACCATATGCATATAACCATCCCCTTGTTATGGATGAGAATTATAGGCAAGAGCTATGTTGATGGTAGTTAGATACCCTTTTGCACTGATTTGGTGACTTTGGAAGGGACTCCAAACCTCCTGCCATACCCGAAGGTGCAGCCCATGGCATACTACAACCCTACAAGTGGTTATATGCACCTATACAAGATTTATGAACATCAAGAACAAAAATGCAACACTTGCAAAAGGTTTTTGGGAAAATTGGCTATTAGCAATGACACATAAATAATCATCCTCAGGAAAGGAACTAACCAAGGTGAGCACCATGGCTATACTTAGTCGTACAAGCAAGGATCGCCATGGTGTTCCAACAATGAGACAACATGCATACTAGGACTCTTAGCCTTCTAGGATTTGATCCTCAATGAATTCATAACAGAGGTGCAACATTGCTAGGTGCCCAGGGTATAAAACCATATCGATTGGCTCACATGTCCATTCTCCACACCACACAACATATGGTTTTTTTCAAGACCTTAGCAAAATGAATGCGTATATCCATGATCCAGATCTTGACGTGACCCCCAAAGATTTAAAAATTTGAAATTCCAGAAGAAAAAGAGGAGAACACACAATAAAAAAACCACAAAGAAATTTTTTTTATTAAAACAAATAATAAATGTAAAGGCTACATTATGGTGGAAAATTTATTATTTTACAAAATGTGACTTGTTACTTAGAGTCTTTATTTAGTTATAAGACCACAAGTAAATTCCATGGGTGGGTAGATAATGTTAGTGTCAGTCTTCCCAGCCTTCCTCCAGTGATCAAATATGCTCTTACAAAGTGGTCTCAGAGTTTCCAAGTCAAATTTTGTCATTTCAAAGAGTTTTCAAGCAAAATTTGGTCACTAGGCATTAGGTCTAGGGTTTGCCTTAACTCCTTCTAAAGTTGTCAAAATGTTGGTCCATGTCACCATTCAGCTGAGTCTATCATCATTCATAGGGTTTTAATTGTCATGTCAGTGTCTAATGAGTCATTTTACATCTTGTTCATGCTTCAGTTGTGCCTTGGCAAGGTCATTTCCCTCTCCTAGGGTTTTGAAAGCCAATTTCTCTTGGACGGTCAAATCATCGGCAAAACTTGTTTCCTGATGTTCATACACCTTCCCCTATCCTTAAAGTACCTTATCAAACACTTCCCATCCCTTAGATCCGCCAAATCCCTCATTTTTGCACAAACCCTAGTTTCTAGCTACAATCTGGCAATTTTCTAGGTTTGGCCTGTGTTTTTCCCTTTTAGACCCCTTCCCCTCGCTAAATCTTTGAGATTCCACTTTCCCCTACTTCCTAACATACCTCCCCACTCCTAAAAATTTCCCCAAGAATTTAGAAGCCCCCTATCCCCTTCATTTTGCTCCATTTCGACAAAATCCCTTGTTTCACACATCGGGACAAGTCGCACTCAAATGATGTTCCAGAGCAATAAAAGATGAATTTTGGAAAACTAAGAGAGGTGTTTGTCCATAACATGCCAAAGAAGAAAAACCTCCTTCACTTTTTGCACAAGTGTCATGGTTTTAGAGAAATGCCAAAATTACAATCGCCGGATCCAAGGAGTTTGGCCAAGGCACAAAAACGGAAGAAGAAGACCAACCCCCTCCGCATCTTGGCCGAGGCTTCTCTTACTCATCATGACACTCACTAGCCTCTTCAAAACACCAAGCACAAAAAAATTTGGAAGTTTTGGCTCATTTTTGGCATTTTTGGAAATTTACAGGTTTTGACTCCTCAACGGGTCTCACCCCCGGTGAGACCCTTTGTCATGGCAGCTCCTTTTTGCAAAAACTCAGAATTTTTAGATTTTTCATGCAAAATTACATATGCCCATGGATGGACTTGAGTTTTTATGGGGTTTTGGGCCTCCAGAAGGTCAAAATACATGCAAAATTTGACTTTCTGCCCCTTTTTTGAGTTGCATAAAGCAGTCTTGGGAGAATTGAGTTTTGATTGGGCAAATGACCTCCAAATTCAAAAATTCCAGTTGAGTTGGAAAGTAAACTCGCAGACCTTTCCAACGAGCTATCCTGAACCCAATTCTGACACCTGCAAGTGCCTCAAACAGAGCTCCCAATGTGCGCGACCCGTTGAGAAGATGTGCGCGACCCGTTGAGCAGACTTTGCCAGATTTCACTGTACAACTCGGAAAAGCACAGTTTGACTTGGTTTGACTTTTTGGGGTTGAAGATGATTATCTTTGATGTAATTTTGGTAACTCTAAGACACTTTTAATCTTGTTTAACACTTCTAGAAGATTCATTCATGTCAAGGGTAAATATTTAATGAATGGATTGGTTTCCTAGCTTATAGAGGCAAGTTGTTTTGACTGCCTAGATTTTAGTGCTCAGTTTAGAATTAGTTGAAACAGCTCCTAGAAGGATGAGCTCGACCCCTAGAGGCAAGGGAAGAGGTTGGCTTGCCTATATTATGTATTTTCTTAATCATTTTCAGAGGTTGGAAGGTTGGACTCTTGAGGGAGGAGCTATCATTGTATATTTCACTTGTATCTCTGCAATTTTTGGCAAAGGAAGACCAGGGTTTTGCAGTCATCTTTGGGATTCTTGTGGACTCATGTGTTGATGGTGTGTTTCTTCATGTCATTGTAAGCTTTGTTATGTGATTCATTTCCTTTCTATACTGCTGCATATTAAACAAATGAAGTGATAAAGTTAGAATTCATGCTTGCCATGCTCTGCTTTCAAATTTGTTTAATTTCTATGTTTTCTACTGTCTAAAGAGAATTCAAATTCATTGTTTTCTCTCTTTAGCCTTCTTATCTCTCTTCCTGATCATCCAATTCAGCTAAAGACATCTACACAAGCTCCTACCTTGCCCCAAAGACCCCCCTGCAGAAACTGTGTCCAATCCCCGCACCCTAAATTGCAGTTCCTCAATTTGCCACCAAAAACCCAAAAAACCCCAAAATCAACCTTTAAATCAGTTTACTAGCCTAATATCAGTGTTACCTTGTTGGTCATCTCATCCCATTGAAGATCTACCGAGATTGACCGGAGAGAGCCTTCTCCTGCCCTGTAGGGCTAGCTACGAGGCTGAATGGTTTGATGTAGCTTTGAGGTTTGCCTTTTCAGCCTGAGGTGAAATTTCAAGTGCTAACATACTGGCGACCATACTGGGGAGAACACACTAATCGTTTGCTCATTGACGTGTTATTTCATAAGTCTTAGACGGAGCCTAAAGTTACGCCAGGTAGCCTTCGAAAACGCTCTTGTTTTACATCAGCGTTAGTAGATAAACGCTGCTTCAGTCAATCTCCGTGAGCTTGTGAATACACCACTTCATTTGCATTTTACCCCAATACATGTATCAAGTTCAGATCTGATTGTTGATAGTGGACAACGATCAGACACTGACAAGGCTGAAATCATTCACTGGCGACTCCTTCACTGAAAATTCCAAAGATCAATGCTTCATGGTGACTTCACTGCAGAGAGATCAGTAGCTTTGAGCTTTTCAAGATGGATCGGATTGCAAGAAGATATGCTCCCTTGAGCCGAGATCACATTCCAGGTTTTCCAAATAAAATTCCAAAGGTAGATTGGTCAAGGAATTTGCCTACATTTAATGATGATGGTAAGAAGGATGCTGCTTTACATCTAGTTAGATTTCATATGCATATTCGCAAGTTGAAGGTGGATTTTCCTGAAGATTGCTTGATGAAGATATTCTTGGCCACTCTGGAAGGTAAATCCCAATCATGGTATGAAAGTTTGCCACCTGCTTGTATTTACTGTTTAAAGGATTTTCATGCTATGTTCATTGAAAGATATAAGGACTCTTATCCATCATTGAATTTAGTTCAAGACTGTTGCAAGCATGCCTATAGTTTTATTGAAAGCCTTGAGAAGTATTATGAAGATGATAATTTTATGGATGTTGAGATTATGGAGGCTCTGTATGAGAATCCATTTCAGCAGCACACAGAAATCTTAGAGGATACTTGCCAAGATCAGCAGGCTGAAGATTTCAATATGGTTGAAAATGAGGAAAGAGAAAATGTTGTTTCAGATCTGCCCACAGAAGACAGCAGCATGCAAGTAAGTCCAGTGTTGATTGCAGAATGTGATAATGTTAGGACAGCTATTTCAGTGCTAGATTCAGATTGTGATGACCAAGCATACCTTGTGCCGAAACCTGAAAAGGAGAGTTTTGTTGTTGAGAGAATAGACAAAGTTCTTGATCCAAATGTCCTTATGCCATCAGAACAGAGCCTGCATGAGGAGGTCATTCAACCAGCTCATGAATAGCAAGATGAGATCTTTGTTCAAGTAAGTGAAAACTCTTCTTTCAATCATAATTTGGATAGTTTGATTGCCATGTCATATGAAGATGATCAACAATGTTTCCAAGTTTCAGAAGATCAGGACTGTCATTCAGATTTTTCATGTTTTGAAATGTTATTTCAAGAAGACAAGACTTGTTTGAGCAAAGGGAAACAGAAAGTCTTATCTCCTTTGTCTGAAGAGGAGATAGATCAGCTTTTGAAAGGTCATGCTACAACCCAAGCTAAAGCAAATCGACAGTGTGCACATGGTCACGAAAGTGTTGGTGAAACTTCTTCCTCTTTTGAAAATGATGACAGTGTTGTAATTAGTTTTATAGATCAGCAAACAGATAATATTTTCTTTCATGAAGATGATGAGGCTGTCACGTTTGATGATCTTGAGGATTGTTTTCTGTTTAAGAATGACGTAGACCATGAAATTGAGGAATATAAGCTTGAGAGAGACCATATGTCAAAATTTCTCACGGTCAAGGAATTTACAGCCAACACTCATATAGCAGAAGCTTATACTTCTCTGTGCCTTCCTATCAATCAGCAACCCACTGTCCTTTCAGATCAGAATGAAGCGAGTACTTATATTTTTGCAGCTGGATCTCCAAACAAGGTAGTGCTTCAGGATTATCAAGATCCCTTTGGCATTCTTCTGCAAGCATTAGAAAAGATAAATGTTGCCTGGTTCATTATCATAAGCTTTGGTTTCAGTGGTTATTTTGAGTTGCCTACAGGTTCATCGTTTCCCCTGCTCGAGATAAGCGAGAGCAGAAATTTGGTATGTAGCCATCTGTTGGATTGGTTACATTGGAAAGCTCATTATACATGATTGTACATATTTCATTAGTATGCAAGTGGTTGTCATCATGATTTCACATCTTGATGGAATGCTGCCCTTCCATAAGCTTTGTAAGTTCTTGTTTTAGTTAAGTCAGTCATGAGTCATTTGTGTTTGGTCTATTGAGTGAGTTTTTTCAAGTTATTTCAGTTTGCCATCGAGTTGGTTTGAGTGAAGCTTCAGTTAAGTTTCAGTCAGTTTTCAGTCAAGTTTTCATTCAATAAATGTGTCAAAGTTAGTCTAGAATTTCAGTCAATTGTCCAAGTCAAATAAAGTTGTTTTCAAGTTGGTCACATGTGAATAAATTGACTCCATTGCCCAATGAAAAAAGCACTGGTCTGCTCTCTCAGAGGTCTGAGGTTCTTGGTACCTCCAAGGAGCTACCATCCCCATTGGAGCCAATGTTAGTGTCAGTGTTCCCAGCCTTCCTCCAGTGATCAAATATGCTCTTACAAAGTGGTCTCAGAGTTTCCAAGTCAAATTTTGTCATTTCAAAGAGTTTTCAAGCAAAATTTGGTCACTAGGCATTAGGTCTAGGGTTTGCCTTAACTCCTTCTAAAGTTGTCAAAATGTTGGTCCATGTCACCATTCAGCTGAGTCTATCATCATTCATACGGTTTTCATTGTCATGTCAGTGTCTAATGAGTCATTTTACATCTTGTTCATGCTTCAGTTGTGCCTTGGCAAGGTCATTTCCCTCTCCTAGGGTTTTGAAAGCCAATTTCTCTTGGACGGTCAAATCATCGGAAAAACTTGTTTCCTGATGTTCATACACCTTCCCCTATCCTTAAAGTACCTTATCAAACACTTCCCATCCCTTAGATCCGCCAAATCCCTCATTTTTGCACAAACCCTAGTTTCTAGCTACAATCTGGCAATTTTCTAGGT
The DNA here is from genome assembly GCA_031772625.1 of Pinus tabuliformis. NCBI lineage: Eukaryota > Viridiplantae > Streptophyta > Pinopsida > Pinales > Pinaceae > Pinus > Pinus tabuliformis. The sequence continues at coordinate 286,411,918 of CM062809.1, read as the reverse complement.
TTGGCCTGTGTTTTGCCCTTTTAGACCCCTTCCCCTCGCTAAATCTCTAATATTCCACTTTCCCCTACTTCCTAACATCCCTCCCCACTCCTAAAAATTTCCCCAAGAATTTAGAAGCCCCCTATCCCCTTCATTTTGCTCCATTTCGACAAAATCCCTTGTTTCACACATCGGGACAAGTCGCACTCAAATGATGTTCCAGAGCAATAAAAGATGAATTTTGGAAAACTGAGAGAGGTTTTTGTCCATAACATGCCAAAGAAGAAAATAATCCTTCACTTTTTGCACAGGTGTCATGGTTTTAGAGAAATGCCAAAATTACAATCGCCGGATCCAAGGAGTTTGGCCAAGGCACAAAAACGGAAGAAGAAGACCAACCCCCTCCGCATCTTGGCCGAGGCTTCTCTTACTCATCATGACACTCACTAGCCTCTTCACAGCACCAAGCACAAAAAAAATTGGAAGTTTTGGCTCATTTTTGGCATTTTTGGAAATTTACAGGTTTTGGCTCCTCAACGGGTCTCACCCCCGGTGAGACCCTTTGTCATGGCAGCTCCTTTTTGCAAAAACTCAGCATTTCTAGATTTTTCATGCAAAATTACATATGCCGATGGACGGACTTGAGTTTTTATGGGGTTTTGGGCCTCCAGAAGGTCAAAATACATGCAAAATTTGACTTTCTGCCCCTTTTTTGAGTTGCAGAAAGCAGTCTTGGGAGAATTGAGTTTTGATTGGGCAAATGACCTCCAAATTCAAAAATTCTAGTTGGGTTGGAAATTAGACTCACAGACCTTTCCAACGAGCTATCCTGCACCCAATTCTGACACCTTCAAGTGCCTCAAACAGAGCTCCCAATGTGCGCGACCCGTTGAGAAGATGTGCGCGACTCGTTGAGCAGACTTTGCCAGATTTCACTGTATAGCTCGGAAAAGCACAGTTTGACTTGGTTTGACTTTTTGGGGTTGAAGATGATTATCTTTGATGTAATTTTGGTAACTCTAAGACACTTTTACTCTTGTTTAACACTTCTAGAAGATTCATTCATGTCAAGGGTAAATATTTAATGAATGGATTGGTTTCCTAGCTTATAGAGGCAAGTTGTTTTGACTGCCTAGATTTTAGTGCTCAGTTTAGAATTAGTTGAAACAGCTCCTAGAAGGATGAGCTCGACCCCTAGAGGCAAGGGAAGAGGTTGGCTTGCCTATATTATGTATTTTCTTAATCATTTTCAGAGGTTGGAAGGTTGGACTCTTGAGGGAGGAGCTATCATTGTATATTTCACTTGTATCTCTGCAATTTTTGGCAAAGGAAGACCAGGATTTTGCAGTCATCTTTGGGATTCTTGTAGACTCATGTGTTGATGGTGTGTTTCTTCATGTCATTGTAAGCTTTGTTATGTGATTCATTTCCTTTCTATGCTGCTGCATATTAAACAAATGAAGTGATAAAGTTAGAATTCATGCTTGCCATGCTCTGCTTTCAAATTTGTTTAATTTCTATGTTTTCTACTATCTAAAGAGAATTCAAATTCATTGTTTGCTCTCTTTAGCCTTCTTATCTCTCTTCCTGATCATCCAATTCAGCTAAAGACATCTACACAAGCTCCTACCTTGCCCCAAAGACCCCCCTGCAGAAACTGTGTCCAATCCCCGCACCCTAAATTGCAGTTCCTCAATTTGCCACCAAAAACCCCAAAAACCCCAAAATCAACCTTTAAATCAGTTTACTAGCCTAATATCAGTGTTACCTTGTTGGTCATCTCATCCCATTGAAGATCTACCGAGATTGACCAGAGAGAGCCTTCTCCTGCCCCGTAGGGCTAGCTACGAGGCTGAATGGTTTGATGTAGCTTTGAGGTTTGCCTTTTCAGCCTGAGGTGAAATTTCAAGTGCTAACAGATACCATGGGTGAATCTCACTTATAATACCATGGGTGAATGAATACCATGGGTAAATTCCATGGGTGATGCCACTTACAATACATGGGTACATTCCATGAGTGGATAAATACGATGAGTTGATGAATACGATGGTTTAATGACACTTTCCATTCAGATCATTCCTCCCTCCTTAAGAAGCAATGGTCCCCATTGCATGAAGTTCCCTCCTAAGAATCCTTTGTTGAATATGAAGAGCCACTGAAGAGAAGGGTTTTGCGTGGTTAACCCTTAACCATGATGAAAAAAGATCCGAGGATAGAGATACCCTGTAATGCTTATGACCAGCTGTGATACTAATAGTGTGTGACCTAAAAAATGGACTTCGATGAAGTGTGCATTTGTGGATGACCCATAACCATGAAAAACAAAGATATGAGGATAGAGATACAATGTAATTCTTGTGACCAACTATAATACTAACAGTGTGCACCTAGCAAATGGACTTTGATGACAAGGATTTTTTGTGGTTGACCCATGACCATGATGTTGATTGTTGATGAATTAGTAGATGCCTACATAGAATGGGGTGGGAGGGCACATCTCCAAAGGGAACCCCCTCTGAATGCTACTCTAGATATAAAAAATCATGGATATTGGGTGGGGTATAGAACCACACCAAAGATGTATCGAAACTATGAATGGGTTGTAGATTTGTAACAAAAGTGGCCATGGGTGTTGTAAATTCTCTTATCTAATGAGATGTTGTAAAGGCTTCTGTCACATTATAGACCTCTTTCTATAACTTTGTTGATAACTTCTGCTATAGGTGATGAAATCAAATTTTGTCAAAGATCCATTTGAGGTATTGAATATATATTTAGATTGATATAAGACACTTGAAAATTGATGACTTATGGGGAAAATGATTCCAGAAACTCATGGGACACATGGTCACGCAACATTCTAGATATGTGTAACTTCAATTCCTCATATCTCTCAAACCAGGAAACAAAATCAAATTCCATAAGAAAGCCCATTTGCGATAACATAAAAAACTTTCAAATAAGATATTTCGAACCTTCTTAAATCCTCTTTGGAGTTTTTATCACTTCCATGAAGTTTGTTGAATATTGTTGCAAACATTTAAAAATAAAATATGCTTCAAACCCTCATTCCCATGGGGCCGTAGCCTGAATATGATACCATTGATCTAGATCTTAAAAGGAGGCCCCCAAGATCTAAAATTTTGAAATTAAAGAAGAAAAGGAGGAGATCACACAATAAACAAAACCACAAATATTTTTTTTATTAAAATAGATAATAACTGTAAAGGCTACATTGTGGTGGACAATCTGTCCTTTTACAAAATTCGATTTGTTACTTATAATCTTTATTTGTTTATAAGACCGTAGGTAAATTCCATGGGTGGGTATATACCATGGGTGATTGAATACCATGGGTGGATGACACTTACAATACCATGGGTAAATTCCATGGGTGGATGAATAGCATGGGTGGATTCCACTTACAATACCATGGGTAGATTCCATGAGTGGATAAATACCATGGGTTAATGAATACCATGGGTGGATTCCACTTTCCATTCGAATCAATCCAACGCTAGGGTATGAATTCCAATGGTTGGAAGAAATATTCATATCAGATAATGGATAAACAAATATAAAGAGTAGGAAATCATCACATCCCAATATAGTGTAAGCACAAACAAAAATAGTCAGGGCTTATGATTAAATATTCACCTTGTTGCTACAAGAAAATGCTTCCATATTAAAATTATCACAACATTATTACATGTTGTTTCAATTCCTTAAGCAATCACATAACATGTTGGCCAATCCTGTAAAATACCATTAACACAACCATGTCTCATGTATTAGTGATACCAAATGTGGCATACATTCGTTATCATGAAAATTACATATGGATACCTATCTTATAGATATTTGGGCGACTGAGTCTAGGCCTATGATTCTCCAACCAACCATAGATAGTTGTAGCCAAGTCTCACTTGTATCTATCACCCCCTAGATAGATTCCAAAGATTCATGGGTCTTATGTTCAAGGGATAAACATAACCTGTAGTTTCTCTAGGGGCTCCAGAGGTATCCCACCTCCACCCTCTAACTGAGTTGCAACTAATAATTGCATAGGAAATTTAGAGATTCATCATCTCCAACCTTCAGCTAAGTTACAATGACTAAGGCTCAGGGAATTGAAAGACTCATCATCTCCACCCTTCAGTTGAGTTGCAAACAACCAATGCCTAGGGAATCAAGAGACTCACCATCTCCACCCTGTAAAACTCAACACCGTGGTTCCACCTAGCTTGGGGACTCTAGAACCACAACATATCAAATAAAAATAAAGAAAGTCATCTAAAATCCTTTCAATAATTTTCCTAGGAGTAACTTCTCCACCCTAACCCTTCAATATTTTTTGAGAATCATCATCTCCACCCTTCGACTCCTGGAGACTCAAGAGGAAATTTATTCTAGAATTGGAAGTGTTTCTTCTAACTTATTACTAATTGAGAGTATCTCCTTTGAACTCTTACTTCCTTCTCCCCTCTCCCATCACTTCTTGACTTCTTTCTTCTTGTTTTCTGCTCTCCAAACCTCAATTATCTGTTTCTACCAAACTCTAAATATCAAAGTTTGGTATCTACTTGTCATTTTTCCATTGCATATCCTCTGAAAATGAAATTGTCAGCATACTTTTCAACCAATGACAACTCAAGAACAATTTCTCCTATGTCACCTGTTAGCGCTCAAATTTGCCTCAGGCTGAGGAAGGCGAAACTCAAGGCAACATCAAACCAAGCTTAGCCTCGTAGCTAGCCCTACGAGGACAGGAGAGGGCTCTCTCTGGGTCTATCTCGACAAAAGGTCTTCAAAGGGGCTGAGATGACCGATATGAATACTGATTTTAGGCTAGTAAATTGATAAGATAGTTTGATTTAAGATTTTTAGGGTTTTGTTGGAAAACAGGGAAAGGCAATTTTGGGTGCGGGGATGTGACACAGTTTTTGCAGAGGTCTTTTTGGGGCAAGGTAGGCAATCGTCCTGATGTCTTTAAAGGAATTGAATGGATAGAAATGAATGGTGAGGAGCTAAGGAGAGCGAGAAACTTTCAGGAGTTCTCCTTAAACAGATGAAAACATAGATATTAAACAAACTTAAAGGCAGAGCATACAAGATTATGAATTCTACCTTAACACTTCATTTGTTTAATTTGCAGAAGAGAATAGTAGGAAAATGATACACATAACAAAATTACAAATACATGAGAGTAACACACCATCAACACAAATAGCCACAGGAATCCCAAAAAGTGTTGCAAAACCCTGGTCTTTCCTTTGCCAAAATTGCAGAGATACAATGTGTAATACAGTCTAAGCTTATCCCCCAAGAGTCCAACCTCTGCCACTGAATGAAAATTTACATATATAGACCAAGTTAACCTCATTCCCTACCCTCTAGGGGTCGAGATCCTCCTTCTAGGAGTTGTTTCAACCAATTCTAAACATGGAGCAGGAATCTAGTTGACCAAAACAACCTACCACTAAAAAGAAGGAAACTGATTTCATTACATTAATTTCTTGGTAATTTTGTGAATGAACCATCTAGAAGGAGATAAAAGTGCCATATTACCTTATATACATCAATTTACATCATGGTGAGTCAAAAATAACATCAAGGAGAAAAACTAGTGAAAACTGGCCGATTTCCTGAGCTGAAGGATGAAAACTGGACCAAAAACCTCAACGCGCAGCGCCCTGATCTCAACGCGCAGCGCACCTTTCAGACTGATTTTGAGGCACTTCCCGGCATGAAAATTGAGCTCAAGATAGCTCGTTGGAAAGCCCTAGATGTCTACTTTCCAACCTAAGTGGAATTTCTCAATTTGGAGCTCATTTTCCCCCTCAAAACTGCATTCTCCCAGAGGTACTTCCTGTTGTGGCAAAAGGTGGCAGCAAGGTGGTTTTTATGGTGTTTTTGAGCCTTTTGACCGTCCATATCTCGATGAAATGCTTCGGAAATAGCTGAGCAAGCATATTTCATCATGACAAATCCAAAAATGCAAACCGTTTGTGATTTGGACCTCCCAATCTTAAGGGCGGCGCGCTGCGCGTTGAACCAAAAAACCTGTTTTTAGGACAAAATTTTCAAAAATGACAAAAATTTCTCCAAATTTGCCCAAATTTGGAGTAATGACCCTCTATCATGTATGTTGCTCCACCAATGAAGCCTCGGCCAAAATTTGGAGTGGGTCGGGCTTTTTCTGCCGTTTCAGTGCCTTGCTTAATCGCCTCTTAAGGATCTTCATCTTTGCTTTGCAAACATGCGTGCGGGCCCAGTAATGATTTTTCATGTGACGAAGCAAGTCTTTGTCTCTATTGACCTTCGCCAGGAACCCCTCCAAGTGTCGGTTGACCTTCTCAAGCACAAATTGCCGTGCAACAGGTGTCAAATCACCCGGTCCTTTACGGGCCAACCTACGGTCTTCACGGATTCGTTGCAGCTCTATAAGTGTGTGCTCATCCTCTAACTGTTTATTGCGCTACTCTAGATACCTGATATATGAAGCTGTCTCATCATGACTAGTAACAAAACCCGATGGCTCGCCTGAAGGCCTCTCATCATGCTTGGGCTTCTTGCCCTTATCCTGTACCTGCGGTGCTGCTGTCGAAAGCGAGGCCCCTTCCACACGAGGTGGAGATAACACTTGCTGTGCTGATGAAGTCAACGAGACCCCTTCCACCTTGGGTGAAGATAGTACTCGTCGTGCAGATGCAAATAAGGCCCTATGTCCTCGCTGATATGTTACACATGCTGGAGCGCTGACATGCTCTATCTCAGGAATGTCAAACTGATGTGAAGGCCCTGCCTCATCATGAACTATCTCTGGAGCTGGCTGAGGCGCTGTGAAAAGGTCACGAGAAATAAAATCCTCCCAAGTGATGCCCTGCTGTGCCAACTGATGAACCACTACGATCTTGATCAACGCGTAATGATAAATACTATTATGCTGTTGTGTTGGGGTCTTCCTTTGTACAAGAGGCACCATCTTCTCTATGTTGCGAAACATGAAGTATGGAATGTTCATCATACGTACCCTTGTAAAATGCATCAACAAATGGACATGGTACGCATAAAGACGGGAGAATCTGCCCTCACAACTAAAATACCGAATGATGAGTTTCATCAAAGGTGAAAACTGATCTTTGAGGTATTGAAAAGGAAAAATGCTGCTCAAGTGCCTCATATAACCAGGTTTGATGTATGGTTGATAGTAAGATTTCTCTAACTGCTGACGTTTATTCCATTGCTCTCCAATATTTGGTATCCCAGTGGCCTCCGCAATAGTCTCTGGTGACAAAATGAAATCCACTCCGGCGAGATTTACATGGCCATCATGTAAATGTAGAATGAACAAGCGAGCTAATTCATGATGATGCTGAATTTGTGAAATTAGCTCACAATAGTGATAGCATGACTGTCGACGAAAACAATCCATTGCAAGCGGGCAAGCCTGCAATTGCTCCAAAGAAGTAGGCTCTTCCCTGCGAGGCTTACCACCTTTGCCACCTTTGCGAGACCTTCGTGGTACACTACCCTCTGTTGTAGAATCACTATCATACCCCTGCTCATAAGATGAATTTGTGTCCGACATAGCTCTAAAAATACAATGTTTGCAAAATGTATGCTGTCTACAATGGTAGGTTGTAGGTGTGATGAAATTACTTTTTCAATACATGCTCAAAAACCAACCGAAATATCATGAGAGTTATGCAATATTAGACATTTTGTTTTAGTGTATTGAGCATAAAATAGTCATAAGGGCAGTTGGACAAATGGACCAAAATGTGATGTGTTGTTGGCTCAAAGTTTTCAAATGGGCATGAAGTTATGTTTCACCATGGAGCTAATCTTCATCAATCATCCATAAACACCCTTAAGGAAGATTTTGGTGAGGCCTAGGGTTTCATTTGATGACCTAGGGTTTCATTTGTTTCTCACATCCAACACATCACACCTCTCTTCAAAAACACCATAAGTGATATGAAATTGATTGAATCGATGATAGAACACCTACTTGCAAATTTGGAGGCAATTAGACACGATTTGGGCGCTTTTCCTGTGATTGTGATTCAACGCGCAGCGTGCCACCCCAACGCGCAGCGCACCTCCCAACGTGCAACGCCTGTGTAAATTTACACTGGCTCCAGTTGCCCAACGCGCAGCGCTCCACCCAACGCGCAGCGTGCTCTTTCTACGTGCAGCGCGCACCTGTAAGACTGTCCACGGGTATATAAACTTGGTCTTTCACCTTCCAATGCTTGAACATGCTCTTGCCTTGATTGTTGGTGAACAAATAGACTTGATTTTCCCTTTTATAAGCAAACAAAATATCTCATTTGAATTAAATTGAACCAAAAACCCACTTTGTAAGGTTTGGCACTTTTCACTTTTGGTCCTTTAATACAACATTGTTTTTTTATTTTTCTTGCTTTTCTAAGGTTTGGACTGATCATTTTGGCTGATTTTTGTAGGGATTTGGCGTTTTGGCTTTGGAGAAGATTAGAGACTTGCTCTGAAATCCTTTGGGATAAAACAAATATAAATATTTACATTAACAATTTTTAGGTCCAAAACAGAGTTTTGGACTAAAAATGTTTTAAAATGCTTTATGAAAAAAAAATATTTTGAACTCAACCTCATGGCTTGCAGGGTTGTTTTATGTATATGCAAAGGACTAACAACTCTAGACTCTATGACTAAAGACCCTAATCATGTATGATGATGAATGCAATGACCATGTACTTGTAACTTTTAGAGAAATTTTTGACTAACCCTGCAGGGACAAAGATGAGGGAACACAAGACAACCAGACCCCCTCGTCAGTAAAAGGCATGCCCCTAGTGGAATGCAATGGAGTGGAACAAGCGAGACACCTAAAAATGATATGCAAAAACGAAAATATCTCTGACGGAGGGCTGTAATAAGGACCGACTCTAACATCACCAATTTGTTAATGTAGTTCAACAACCCACTCTCTCCCTTGTGTGCTTCGGGCATGGTTCTTTGATAATGTTTCCCTCTTCCTTTTATTGTCGTGTCCTCTCTTGCTTGTGTTTTATCTAGAAGAGTATGGTCCTGCGTACCTCCTTAAAATTCCATTAAATTCAAGACACAATCTATTAAAACAAACAACAACCAACCTTCAATGGTTTTCCCAACAAACTATATTTTTTGTCTTAAGGAAAATCATACCATCCCATGCAAGTAACCTTCCTAGTCTCTAGAATCTATGTCCCACTATTCAACCCATTTATTAAAAAAATTATCTACATTGCATACATGAGTTCAAGCAATTGAGTCTGTCACACCTTTGGAGGGTGTAGTTCCATCCAACACATTACTAGACTAGAATCGATCTACAACATCTTCCAGATACTCCTTAATGATAATACAACCATATGAACTTGAATCTTGTTGTGTTGGTGCCTTCTCAACCTCTCTTATCACCTGGCCATGCAACTTCATATCATCAATATGGATGGAATGGGAGGGGGAATTGGGAGAGATGGAGAAGGGGCTAATGTCATCTCGAGAGCTGGAGGAGGAAGGGGAGAGATAGATAGAAGGGAAGGGGATGCTAAAGTAGTGAGTTAGGTGATGTAAAGATTGGTGAAGACTACTAAACTGGGCATTTCCTTCTGTAACCTTCCTCATGGATGCCTCCTTGGCTTGTTGCTACTTCCATAAGTTTATGGCTAATAAGTTTCTGAGGGATCGATGCCCATCACCAAGGTGCCTCCATTCATCACTTCCAAAGAATCCACATTGCATCATACACTCTCTAAGATATCTGAGTCGAAGAGATCTAAGTGTTCATCAAAATCTACAACACGAGGAGGGCATCCATGACCACATCCACCACTTCCATGTCTAACATGTCCATGCTCGCGAACCATGGTGGCAAGTTGAAGAATGAGGAAGGGGAATTCAAAGTCACAAGGGGAATGGCAATGACCTGCCAAGAGGGAGATGAGAGTATGGTAAGGATGAATGGAAAAGAAGGAACAAGCCAAGTAATAAAATAGGAAAGAAAAAGTCAGATAACTAGAAGGTTCTCCATCGTCAGGGAAGTCCAAGTCATATTTGAAGGAAATAATATGAGATGTTCTCTTGTTCCATATTTAACTATAATAACATTAGATATCTAACCTTACTTGAAATTTTGTCCATAATATCATTAAGACTATCCATTATTACAATTGTATTAGATCTATACTTGTTCTTCTATACTTTGTCTTCTTCTTTCCTTATATACTTCGAAGATTATAGATATGTATGAATTTTATTATGTGTGTGAATTCCCTTGAGGGGGAATGAATGCCTTCTTTATATAGTCATTAATGAAGCTCGAAGGGTGCCAGAAGGGGGTTGAGCTGACTTGACTTTAGGAGGGTCAAGTTGGCCAACATGAAGATTTTCCTTTTTCTTTTTAATGTCCAAATGGGACAATGATAAAAACAGTTTTATTTTGATTCAAAAATTAATTCTTCTAGTATGATGAACATGATTTAGCATAATAAAATCAATATAGATTATGAAGAGAAAGCCTAGGTATAAATTCCAACGAATGGGCCACATTGATTACTATTTTCCATATCAATTATTTCCATCAGTTAGCAGTCTTTCTTTTATCTTAGTGGAATTTCTTCTTTCTTTACTCACTTCATATCATTTTTAAACAAGGACACATTATATGGATTTTAGGTACAACCAAATAGGAACCTCTCAAATATGTTTTCATTGAGAAAAGGAAGTCCAAGAAGAGAGGATGAAGGTTAAAGATCTAGTATGTCTAATAGACAGAGATCAACTAAGGGTGAGAATATAAGAACAAAATTCCATAGATGCATGGAATTTTTTTATTGTTGAAGGGGGGTCATGTTCTTATGATGTTGAGAGCATAAACGACGTTTTGTTTCCCTTGAGGTGCCAACATCTAGTGAAAATATAGGTACCCAAGGACCTTCCTCAAGTCAAAATAGTTTTCTTTTGTCTAAACTAGAGGATATATCGCATTGCCCCATCATCGCTACATGGTTTGGGGCTATTTTCCATGGATAAAAGTTTCTTATGATGGATTAACTGAATTGATGGAGTATGTTAGACCTTGTTACAATTATAGAGATTGGATGTAGGGTGGTCCATTATATGCTATGTGTGCGAAGATACTGATTGGTTGCAAATTATATATAGCTAAGAGACAACGATAAAATAAAGGAGCATCTATATATGTTAAAGGAAGCACAAAAGAATTGGGGAATATTTTAGGGTTTATAAATAGTACACAAACCAAGACAAAAAATAAACAACCCAATTACATATTTGAGGCATGTGAAGCAAACCATGTATTCATATGCAAAATAAGATCAATAATTGCAGGAGAAGAGTTTATGATCAATAACAACTTGAATCTAATAGACATAGACATTGCCATTATGGGGGTGGTACGTAACCTCTCATTAATGATTCTTATATGCTATGTTTAAAAATAGAATCTTGCACCAATAAGAAGAAGTAGCATGGTAAGTTGAGAAATTAACTGCTAAAATGCTCAAATTAACTCAAATTTGTGTTATTTTTTCTTGTCTCATAGTCCCATTTATGCAGGTCCTTTTCCATAAAAACTTGGGTTTGAAAATGCCATAATTACTCACATGCATGTTATAGGACTAGTCCTTTATTCATCATGTTTGTATGTGTTTATATGTCCATCAATTAAATGTTTATGTTGATACCTATTCTTTAAAATTAAAAAAAAAATATTTCACTACTCTAATTATGTTGTTATGTGGCAGGTTGATCCATGTGGAAAAGAACTTGCACATTTATAAGTAAACAAATAACAATTTTGCTTTGCATTTAATGAAAATTTTTGATTATTTGTTTATATAATAGAAATAATTTTAAATTTTTTCAAATATGTAGTCTGAGCCCCATGATGATGATGTTCTTGATGGAGAAGAGTTGTGGTCATCCCCCAATTTTGAGGTCAAAATAATAAATTATGTGAATAAAATGAACAAAAAACTCTTTGAGTTGATTTGTAGTAGGGATCACAGTCCTACAACTGAGGCTAGGATCAAGAAATTGAGAGAAGACCTTGAGACATATTGTAACAACCCTACGTTGATTTTCCATGTAAATAAATTAAACCAAGGGTCATGGGACACATATTCTGAGCTGAATGAGGGAAAAACACTATAGTGGGCATCACTTGCAGTTTATTAATGGCTATGGAAATTGGAAAAGGGAAAGACACAATAAATGGAAAGAGAAATAAAGTAAAATAGGAGAAAAGGAAGACGAAGAGAAGAGAAAAGGAAGATGAAGAGACAAGAATATGCATGTAAAGGAAAATTAAGGAAATTGAAGGAAAAATAAAAGGAAAAGGAAACAAAAAGGAGAGGGAGAACATTCTATGCCTCTCTTAGAACTTTGGTTAATCTGGGCTACTCTTTTCTACTCATACACTCTCACACACTTAGAGCATTTTGGGAGCATTATAAATTCACTTGGACATAGAGGCACTCTCACTTGGATTTGGAAAGAGAGAGCACTTGGACAAAATCAAGAAAGAAAAGGAATTTTTGGAAGTGAAGGAAAGGTTGGAAAAACACCTACAATAGGAGAACATTGTAGGTAGTAGGTTTCATGTGTGATTTCATTGCTAAGATTTAAGTGCATGGTACATGCATGTAGTTATTTGGTTAATTTATTGTCATTGGCATGGTATTTGACTGGATTGACTGTGGTTTCAACCTTGCCTTTCCATTTATTAGATAGCCATGGCATAATGGGTTCCCTATTTTGATTCAGCTACGGATGGCCGATAGACTCTGGATCCTGGTTGAGGTAGTCTCAAGAAAATTCCAAAGGATCGAAGGTGGAGATTGGCTTTCTCTTGGAACTCCTGAAAAATGGGTAGAGACAAGAAAATTCCTCTGGGTATGGTGAATAAAGTCAGAGGCATCCAATGTTTTTGGGTGTTAGTGATTTCTAGAAATATTTAGGTGAAATCACTATGGTTGAGGGTTCAGGTGGTTTAGTCTCTGGAAGCACTAGTTGGTTCTATTTTGGTTTAACTCATATGATCCCACATTCATGCTCGGAATATGGCACAGGGATGATTGATTGAAAGAGCGATTTAGTTCAACCCAGTCTATATGATCGAGTGGTTCGTGGAAGCCCCTGACTTGGTTGGCTTTATGCATATGTTATCATGTGTTATTTCTTGTTGAGATCAATGAGCACATGTATTGATTATTGTGTTGATTTTATGACTAGTTTGTCATGGCTTCATTCTAGTTAAATGTTGGTTATAAACATGGTTAAATGATGTTCTCTTGTTATGGATATGTTCATGATTTGATATTTTTTTGAATGGTTAAATGAATGCATGGGCTAACTAGTGTTGTTGCAGCTAGCTTGAAAGGGTAGTGAGCCTTCCTGAAAAGTCTCTAATGAAATTAATGACACATTGAACATATATGCATTCATGACCTATAACTACTATGTTTACCATGTGTTTGATGAAATGTTTACTATGTCTCTGGAAAATTCTAAGCAAGATCTAGGCTTAGTATTAGTTATACAAACTTGTTAACATCTTACACTAAATTTTGGAGAGTTTTGGGTTGTTCTAGGTAGATGGTCTATAGCTAGCCTTAAAAATATGGTTCTAGGTTGCTAGTCTCACCCTCTGAACTAAGAGATATCGGCTGCAACCTCATGGAATAATTCTTATGAGTGTGCTGGATCCTTCCAACCACATGCATAGCTTGGCATGTGTGCAGTTGGGATGTAGGGTTAGGAAAAGAGAGTTCTAGCCTAAGGAAAGATCATCAACAAGTGTGTTTGGTATCTGGGTGATGTGGTGTCCCTGGGAGGTTATAGTATGTTTCCAGCTAGTAAACCCCACTTCCATAATTGGAACTTGGATGTTGGGTCATGTCATAGTAACTCTCAACTCATTTTTACCGGAGAGAGCTTGTAAACGTGGGTAAATGTGGGATGGGGTGATTACAGGGTGGTATTAGAATGAGGTTGTAGCATTGGACCTTGGGGTAAATGCAGTTCTTTATGCATGCATGTTAGTTGCTTATATGTTTATCATGCACACATGTTATCTACTTGTTGTTATGGTTATGATATCCATGTATGACTAGGTATGCTTCTGATGTTGTATCATGCTAATTTGGATTGGCCTGTGCAAATGTAATAGCCTCCCCTGAGATATATTGAGGTATGATTTTCATTATGTTTTATTTATCTAACAATAGCATATTGCAAGAAATAGAATGCTAAGATATGAAGAGAAGAATGGTGGATTATGGTTCAAATGACTCTCTGTATAGGCTAAAATATACATTGGCAGGATGGGAGATATCAGTTGGGAAAGAAGGAGAGGGACATTCTCCTAGTTTAGCAAATACATTGATAATTTTGAAGGAAAAATTTGTAAGTTGCAAGGTAGACAATGAGCAGTTTATTGAGGCACAAGAAAGGATTTTCAGAGCTCAAGAAAAGCAAGCCAAGGTTAATGCATTTATCCTTCAAAGCGTTTCATATTTGTAGAAATGGGGATAGATGGGGGTCATTCATGGATAGGAAGAAAAGACTAATGGTGCATATGGAAGCAGGTCTTAGAAAGGGTACATGATGGATATAGATGATACGATAAAGGTGGCAGATCCTTGGATACACTTGACAGGAGGGACAAAACTCATGGGTCTTATTCTAACTCTAGTTTTGAGAGACATTATCACCATCACCATCACCATCCTTATAGGAGGAGTGAGAAGGTATACTTTCCAGATGAGTTCAAGAAATCCAAGCTCCCTACTTTTGATGGGGAAATGAAGAAACCAAAAGATGTAGAAGCATGGCTTCTTGGGATGAATAAATTCTTTAGATTGCATGAATACTCAGAGAACATGAAAGCCAAGATAGCTACTTTCAGTCTCAAGGTAAAAACAAATATCTGGTGGGAAGATGTTAAGAATATTAGAGGCATTAAAGAAGAGGATCTGATTTGGGATGAGTTTGAGAGACTCTTCAAGAAGAAGTACCTATCTAAGAGGTATTGTGTCGAAAAGGCCATGGAATTTTATGAGCTTAGGATGAGTTCCATGATAAATGAAGAGTACACAACCAAATTTCTAGAGCTATTGAGATATGTACCCTATCTCAAGGATGAGAAAGCGAATATCCAAAGGTTCATCAATGGATTGCTAGTAGCATTCAAATATTGGATTGAGTTTGATGAGCCTCGATCATTTGAGGAAGCCATTAGAAAGCTGAAGCATTATTATGAGCAGTCAAAATGTGAGCCTGAGTTCAAGCGTGATTGGAAAGCTAATGAGAAGACTAAAGGGTAATGGCCTAAGAACCAAGGAATATCTCGAGATGCATGTGACAAGGAAAATGTTAAACCTCATAAGAAGTTCAATACAACTAAGAAAGGACATGGGTCACAACCTGAGAAGCAACAGAATAAAGGTGATGATATTAAACCTTTGAGGTGTTGGACCTATGGTGGAGAACATCACAGGAAGGATTTTCCTTCATACCAAGGTGGAAAGCCTCTGATTTACAGTACTCGAGAGGCACATATAGTTGGGGATGTTGACTAGAGTATTCCTCTGATCTATGCAACAGTGGATAACAAGCTATTGAATAAGATGACTATCAAAAACATGTATCCATTGTCATGGATTGATGATTTGATCAATCGGCTGAAGGGAGTCGCAACATTTTGAAGATTGATATGAGATGAAGATATCATCAAGTACACATCAAAGAAGAAGACATCTACAAGATTATATTATGTACAAGATATGTGAACTATGAGTTTGTGGTGGTTCCTTTTGTTCTTACGATTTCTCTAGCCACCTTCATGTATTTGATGAACAATGTGTTGTGCCCTTATCTAGATAATTTTGTGATAGTCTTTGTTGATGATATATTGGCCTATTCAAACAATGAAGAGGAGCATGTAGAGAATATAACAACAATATTGATATTGTTGAGAGAACATAAGTTGCATGCCAATTATTTTAGACTCATATTCATTACTTGGGACATGTAATGATAGCAGTGAATCCAGAAATTATTAAAGATATCATGGAGTGGCCAAATCCAAGGAATGTGGATGAGGTTAGATCATTCATGGGATTAGAAGGTTATTATAGGCAGTTCATTAGGAACTTCTCTAAGATTAGATATCCTATCACATCTTTTCAAAGAAAAGGAAAGAAGTTTGAATGGATTGTTGAGTGTGAAATTAGCTTTCATCAGTTAAAGCATTTTCTTATAAATGCTCCAATTTTGAAGATTGCAAATCCTGATAAGGAGTTTGTGGTTTGTACAGATTCTTGCAATGAATGAATTGGTGGGGTCCTAATAAAATAACGGCATGTGGTTTTCTATGAATCAAGGAAGCTGAATGAACATGAGAAAACCTATGTCACTCATGATCTTGAGTTGGAAACTATCATTCATGCATTGAAGATGTGGAGACATTATCTCCTTGGTAGAGGTTCATCTTGATGACTGATCACAATGGACTGAGGTATTGGTTTGACCAATCCAATCTGAATGCAAGGAAAGATAGATGGTTGGATACCCTCAATGAGTTTGATTTTGAGATCGTGTACATAAAAGGTAAGGAGAACAAGGTTGTGAATGCTATCAGTAAGAGAGTGCAGGTGAATATTTTAGCTATGAGTTCTTTTGGGATATATTTATAGGAGTGAATATTACGTGCATGGTAGCATGATGAGAAGTACCAGCAGATGAAACATAAATTATAACAGTAGAGTGAACATGATATGGATGAAGAGTATCACCTTTTGGCAGATGGCTTAGTCAGATTCAAGTGCAAGATTTATGTGCTAGATAGTAGTGAGTTGAAGAAACTTATCTTGAGAAAGTTTCATGTTAATCCATATTTGGGCCACCTAGGATACCAAAAGACTTTGACAATTATCAAGAAATTCTATTATTGACTGAATTTGAAGAAAGAGGTAGTTGAGTTTGTTGCAAAGTATTTAGACTATCAACAAGTAAAATTTGAAAGCAAGCATCCAACTAGTCTATGGCATCCTATTCTGATTAAAGAATGGAAATGGGAGGTCATTTCAATGGACTTCATTACAAGATTTCCTAGGACATTGAGACACCATGATTCCATCATGGTTGTGGTTGACAAGTTGAGCACGGTAACTCACTTCATTGTAGTGAATTATACTAATTCAACTAATGAAGTGGCTTATATCTTTGCCAAGGACATAGTGAGGTTGCATGGAGATCCCAAGAATATATATTAGGTAGAGATGAGAAGTTCACTTCCAAGTTTTAGAAGGAGTTGTTTGCAAGATTGGGGACAAAGTTGTCTTTCAACATATCTTATATCCGCAGATAGATGGATATACAAAGAGTGTTAACAGGGTTCTTGAGGATATGTTGAGGATGTATGTCATGCATTAGCAGAGGAAGTAGGAGGAGTATCTTCCACTGGTGGAGTTCACTTATAACAATGGGTATCAGGAATCCTTGAATATGAGTCCATTTAAGGATCTCTATGGGCAGAGTTGTAATACTCCTATCTACTAGAGTGATCCAGTGAACAAGGTGTTGATTAGACCAGATATGTTGCCAGAGATGGAACAAGAGATGCAGGTTATTAAAAGGAATTTAAAGGTAACACAAGACATGAAGAAGAGTTATGTGGATCAACATAGATAATTCAAGGAGTTTTAGGTTAGGGAGCATGTGTACTTGTGCATCAAGCCCAAAAATAACTCTTTTAGGATTGGGTCATTTACCAAGTTGGCACCTTAGTATCACAAACCTTTCGAGATCCTTGAGAGGATTGGAACAATGGCCTACATACTTTCAGTATCGCCAATAGTGAAATTCCATGGTGTTTTCCATGTTTCATTGCTTAAGATATATGTGCAGGATGTTGATCATGTGATTGATTGGTTTTTATTACAGGTGGAACCAGAGGGAGAGTTCCATCCAAATGCACAATGCATATTACGATGGAAACATCTCATGCTTTGTAATTGAGAAATAAAGTAGGTTAAAGAGCAGCGAAAGCACTTTGGGCTTGATGAAGCTACATGGGAGATGGTTGATTAGATGTGGGCATTATCTACTTCTTTATTTGTTGGTTGAAGAAAATGAGTTTTTGAGACACACACACACACACACACACATATATATCTATGTGTGTGTGTGTGTTTTGTAAATATTTCATTAAGCTATGTTATAAAGCTACAATAAGAAGTATGATGGTCATGGTTTTCAACAGTTGGTCATTGTAAATACCATATCAAGTTGTGTTATAAAGCTCCATAGGCGGTATGTTTTTCTAGTCATAAGTGTCATAGAAAACCAAGGACGGTGTTCCCCCAAGGGGGAGGGGTTTGTAACTGCCCTGGGTTGATTTTCCATGTAAATAAATTAAACCAAAGGTCATAGGAAAACTATTCCAAGATAAATGAGAGGAAAAACACTATAGTGGGAATCACTCTTGGTTTATTAATGGCTATGGAAATTGGAAAAGGAATTGGCAAAGGAAAAGAGGCATTAAATGGAAATTTAATATGAGAAATAAAGGAAAATAAGAGAAAAGGAAGATGAATTGACAAGAATATGCATGCAAATGAAATTGAAAAAAATTGAAGGAAAAAGAAAAGGAAAAGGAAAAAAAAAATGAGAGGGAGAACATTTTATGCCTCTCTTAGAACTTTGGACTACTCTTTTTTACTCATACACTCTTACACGCTTAGAAAATTTTGGGAGCATTCTAGCATTCACTTGGACAAAGAGGCACTCTCACTTGGATTTGGAAAGTGAGAGCACTTGGACAAAAGCAAGAAAAAAAGTAAAGGAATTCGTGGGTAGTGAAGGAAAAGGTTGGAAAATCAGCTACAGTAGGAGAACATTGTAGGTACTAAGGTTTTATGTGTGATTTCAATGTTGATATTTGAGTGCATGATACATGAATGTGGTTATTTGGTTACTTTTTTGTCATTCGCATGGGATTTTCCTAGATTGAAAGTGGTTTGAGCCTTGCCTTTCCATTTCCTGGATAGTCATGGTGTAGTGGGTTCCCTATTTTGATTGAAATTCAGATGGCTGGTATATTTTGGATCTTGGTTGAGGTGCATCAAGAAAATTCCCAAGGGTCAGGGGTGGAGATGGGATTCCTCCTGGAACTCCTGACAGATGGTTGGAGATAGGAAAATTCCTTTGGGTATGGTGAAGAAAGTTGGAGGAATCCAAGCTTGTTGGGTGTTAGTGATTTATGGACCAGTTTAGGTGAAATCACTGTGAATGAGGGTTGATGTGATTTGGCCTCTAGAAGCCTTAGTTGGTTATATTTTGGTTTAGCCCATATGATCACACATTCATGCTTGGAATATGGCACAAGGGTGACTGGCTGAAATAAATATTTGGTTCAACCTAATCAATGGTGAGGTGGTACATGGAAGTCCCTAACTTGGTTGACTTTATGCATATGCTATTATGTTTTATTTCTTATTGATTAATGAGCACATGTATTTATTATTGTGTTGATTTTATGATTGGTTTGTCATGGCTTCATTCTAGTTAAATGTTGGCTATAGGCATGGTTAAATGATGTGTGTTTGTTATGGATTTTTTCATGATTTGATAATTTATTGAATGGTTAAATGAATGCATGGGTTAACTAGTGTTGTTGTAGCTAGCTTGGAAGGGTAGTGAGCCTTCTTGGCAAGTCTCTAATGAAATTAATGAAACATTGAACATATATGCATTCATGCCCTATAGCTACTATGTTTACCATGTGTTTGATGAAATGTATAGTATGTGTTTCGAAAATTATAAGCAATATATAGCCTTAGTATTAGTTATACGAACTTGTTATCATCTTATATTGAATTTTGGAGAGTTCTGGGTTGTTTTGGTTAGCTAGCCCTGAAAATTTGGATTTGGCTTGCGAATTGCACCCTTTGAACTAAGATATCTTGGCTGCAACCTAATGGAGGAAGGCTTGTGTGTGTGGTTGGAGCCTTTCGACCTCATACACAACTTAGCATGCGTGTGAATGGGATGTAGGGCCAGGAAAAATAAAGTTCCATCCTAGGGAAAGATCATCAACAGGTCTTGTCTCATGTATCTGGGTGATTTGGTGTCCCTCAGAGGTTGTAGTATGTTTCTAGTTAGTAGACCCCACTTCCATAATTGGAGCTTTGATGTTGGGTCATGTCATGGTAACTCTCATCTCATGTTTACCCTAGAGAGCTTGTAAAAATGGGTGAATGTGGGATGGGGTGGTTACACATACAATGTAGTAACCATATTTTAAATGAGTTTTTTTTTGTCATACATTTAATTCTGAAAGTTTATTTATTTATTTTGATTTTACAATATTTAATTGAAAAAGTATTTTCTTTCTTATGTAGCATTATTTGGAGGAACTTTCCCCCCACTTCAATCAATTGATCCTTAGCTCGGTGTTCACACTAGTGGAACTGACGAGACATGACATGAGTGTCTTGCCAACACTAGCACCTCATATACATATGCTCCCAATACTGACAATGGGTCCACACCATTTCCTCTAACCCATGAGCACATGACCCCTGAGTCAAACACGCAACCAAGCTCTGGATTAGGTGGTGATGGAGGTGACCCTAGTTCTGATGACATTATGGGTTCATTTCCTAGATCATCACATGTTAAGAGCAGGAGGAAAATTACATACAAAGTTTTTAGTGAATGATGAAGGACTTCCAATAAAAACACAGAAAATTCCTTGTATTTTTTAATGTTTTAACTATTTCATGTTTTCTCTCTAATACATAAGTTATGTATATTATTATTTTCAAATTAATGATCATATATTTTTTCATGTAAGTAATAACTTGTTTTATACAAGAATGGATGACAAAGCATTAGATATTTTTGGGCTCGCCATATGCAAAAGGTGGAATTTTCAAAATTCCAACCTTAAAAAAGAGGTTTTGGACTACCTTGAATATCTATTTCGGTAGATATCTTCAATAAAACCAAGGTCACTGCCATAATTGGAAAAAATTATAATATTTATGAGACCAGTATAGGAAAAAATTGATAGGTAACCCTAGGTATGAGAGCCCTCCCATGATTCTTGAGATGGAATGGAAGGGCCTCATCAAGGATGCAAAGTGGAAGCATATGAGAAAAGAAGGGAAAACACCACCTGGTCAAGCAAGATATAAATTACATATTGAATTCAATACTTTTAATTTTAATTAGTTTTGAATAAAATTGTAGTATATAACATAATTGAAACTTTTCATAGGATCCCCGACATTTCAAAGGCAACCAAGGCAAGGCTTGAGAATCATGGGCAACAAAAACTGGGCTAGGGCATCTATTTGAAGCTACAGGCATGAATTGTAAGTACCCACAACTTCTTAACAATATTATATGTTATATCTCCTTCCAACAATTGGTACTTCTTATGCAATGTAAGGTGATGTATTTGGACCTGAAGCCACAAAGGAATACCTCAATATTGGTTTCACATTCATATTTAAAGGCGTAGTCGAATGTCGAAAAATCATGGGGAAAACCCCAAGATCCAATTTGAAGGACAAGGTAAATAAAAAACAATCTGCATTAACCTTTCATTATTTATAAAATATAATCATGTTTGATATAAATCTAATGTGTTTCTTTTCTTTAATTATCAAGGGAGTGGTACAAATATAGATTATCCCATTACTATTGAGCATCAGTTCTCTGATAATGCACACCAACCAAAAAAAATTGGTTCTCTTGAGGAACCCCATGGCAATTGGGTGCAACCCCAATATATTACATGGATAGATGAGGCCCACAATGGTAATATGGATGTATATTAATCATATACTTAATAATTACGTACTCATAAAGTGTGTACTTCTAATTTATTTTACTTATTCATTTACAATTGTATACTTATAAATTTTATGGTTTCATTTGCCGAACATGTCGTACATGAGGATCTAAACTAGAAGAGGACCATGAGGTAGCCATTGCAATAGTGCCAACAGTGCACAAGGTAAGTAATTACACTTCAAAGGTATTCATTATTATTTAAAAAATACTTCATTGATATTCAATAATTGACCATATAAATTTAATATCTTTTGTAGGCGATGCTCCCCCACAAAATCCTCAACTCCATGAGAACATCACGACCATGAGTGTGATGTGTTAGAGGAGCCAATTACAATCATCATTAGAACAACCTCAGCTAGAAGATGGAATTGCAAAAATGGATGAAATAATTAAGAATTATGTAGGTCATAATAACAAGAGGAAAAATAAATGGTGATGTACAATGTTATAATGTATTATATAAGACAGATTGTTGTATAATATATTTGATGTGTAAAAATACATATTAATGTATAAATATTTTTGAATGATTTCTTGCATCATTTTCTTGTACTTATGTTAGAAAAATATGAAATATACTTTCTTAGAAGTTTCCAGAGGATGAATGTCAAAAAATATGTTTCTTTATCATTTTTCTGTTTGCTAGTGTGTATGCATGAATCTTAATGTGTTGCTATCAATTTTTTTATATTAGATAGATTGGTTACTGGGGAATGGAGAGTGACATGAGGAGGGGGGAGGGGTGGGGGGTAGCATAAGAGATTTCATCTTCATGTGGTTGGATTTGTTCATTAGAGAATAATTTAGGATTTTGATAGTCTTGAAGCAAACCTCCCTCGTTCCAATAGGCAAACAACTAAGTCAATGTTGACTTCACTGTTGCTCTGTCAAATCGAGGAATGTTTGCTCCAAGATTAGACTACTCCATTAAATTATTCTTGAAACTAAGAGGAGCTCATTTAGGTATTCATGTTCCTCGGTCTTGCCTAATTTTTATTTAGTCATAAAAATGTTTCTTAATTTATTTTATTATTTTTCTTATTATTTATCTACTTTTAACAAATTTTATGTGCATTATAGGTATGTTTATTCCAAAAATTTGTCATTCACAAATGTAACATGGCTGAAAAGCAAGTGGAAAAATTTATCCTCTTGAGTAGCCAATCCCTGTCAGGTGTGCACCCTACCCTTTTCATTTCATAAAATATATCCAATATTGTGTATAATGTGTGATTGTGCCATTGTTATTCATATGTTTTCAACTTTGTTAATATTGTTTTTCTTGCACAAGTTTATAAAAATATTTAAATTTTCAAGCACTGAATCTTGTTGTTGAAATTCTAGTGTAAGAGAGAATTTATTATCATGATAATTACTTGTGAAATATATGTGTATGTTTTTCTCTTGGTATTCATTTTGTTTAGTTAAGTCATCAAGAAATTATACATTGATATTTATCCATTTAGATAGAGATCACAATACACAAGAAATAAAAAACAAGAGACACCATAAATTAGGTTAGAGGCCAAGGCAAAATCCACAAGGGGAAAACCCATCAATCTCTTTCTTATAGAAACTTTCCTCAATAAGAAAAATCAAATTCATATACAAACTAACCACTATAAGCATGATAGTTAATTCCTCCAATGCCAAATCATCCCTCCACCAACAGCCCAAACAAGTCTCCCATATTCCTATCCTTAGATTCCATGCCTGTAATCCTCCTCCAATTTACCTTATTACCAATCATGTGCATCATCATATTTTATGGCAAAGCACTTGGTCTAAATTCCATTCACCAACATCTCTAAAAACACTTTTAGAGTAGTTATGACAATGTTTATATTTTCCAAAACCTTCAATAAAGTATGATACCCTTCACAGTTTAGTTTAAAATACTTCTTATGGATTTGACCGAGTGTATCCCTGACCTTCTATTGATGGAAAAAAATGACCTTATCAACATTGGGGAAATCGCCTGGTCAAAGCCCCAAATCTTGCTGTTATCCATTTAATATGGTGATTCCAACTTGTTGTGAATTGGGCCCTGTTACCCAGAGAGAGGTTGCTCCAATGAATGAAGACTTAGAAAAGGTAAAAGATATAGAAAATAAATGAGAATGGATGAGTGATATTTGATAAGATAAAAACCTAAACCAAAATGTAATATAAACTAATAATTACTTAATAACCCGAGTGTTGATATATTGCAGTGAAAAAGAGAGATAACACATAACATGAAAATATAGATCTTCAAATAATATTATTGAACTGAATAATTTAAAAGGTAATTAATTTAATTAAATTATTTTTTTCCCAAGGAAAAATCATAATTCTCGTTAATATAATGAAATTTACATGTTGTAGATTTCGAAAGGCATATAAAAATGTTAAAAAAGCATTCAAGCAGACCAACCTTACCTGGTACCCAAGATAGAAAGATCATAAAATAAATAACACTACTCTAATCTCTCATACCCTTATTTTTCTCCACTTTCCTCCAACCTTCAGTTGTGAGTGGAGGATAGAATAGTCATTTTATGATATTCTACATTTACAATTGTTTCTTTATCGAAGTCTAAACTCTTTAATCCATAGAATATTTCAGTGCCACTTACTTCTTTTTCCTCAGAAATATTCACATTTCGATGTTGGTGAATTGGAGATGTTGGTACCTTGGCAGGAATCAATGAATCTACTTGCTCAACCCTACTTTTCTCTATGATTTCATGGGAGTTCTTTTCAACATTCTCTATAGAATTATGTGGTTCTTCTTTCTCTTCCTTGTCTACATGTTTATGTGTGAATTTCCATCCCTTTGTCTTTGGGGCTTGTCTCCTTTTTCTTTTGGTGTCTTTCTTTTCCTGAGGACAATAATTTTGAAGATGTCCAATTTGAAGACAAATTCGACATCTAAATGTTGTATTTTCAAAGTCTAGAGTCTGGGACCATTGCACATTATTATGAATTAGAATAATATGATCAGGTAAACCTTTACTAAGGTCTACCTCTACACAAATCCTGGCAAAGGTGAATATTCCATTTGTAAGTCTATCCACATCCACCTTTAAGAATTTCCCCAAAGAGTTGTCAATTCCTTCTAGCACTTTATGATGGAAAAAATGTAAAGGAAGATTATGTAATCTAACCCACACTAGCATTTTGGAAACCACCATGGTATTTGCATCAAAACTCAACAACCATGGAATCATAAAATACCTACATTGCCCTAGAACCATGGTCCCTCTTTTAAAATGAAATCCATATCTTTTGTTGTATCAAATTTCATAATAAAAAAACCCCTAGAGCATAGGTGAATGTCATAGTTTTCAGTCCAAGAGGAATATATCCATTGATGTAAACCCTCTAACTTGGGCTAGAAACCATTAAATCTCCATATACTTCTTTTGAATGGAACTTGGAGTAGATCTCATTGACCTATGACAGATTTATTGTCAATTCCAACACCTGGTTCATTTGTTCCAAAATATAGGGATCAGGGACATTTGGGGGGAGATCTGATTTTTCCCCTAGATCAGATCTACCTTTAACCACATCTTTGAAAGAAACTAGACCTTTGGAGCTAGATCCAAGACATCCTCCAAGTAATCTCATATTAAGGATAATCGTCAAATCTCGTTCAATTCCATAATCTTGCAGCTTGTAGTCCTCTTGCAAATATTTCCCTGCGTAAATCAGGCTTTAGAGGATTGCGGGAATACCCATCAAATTTCTATCTTTCACTTGAGAGTTTGGATCCAGTCTCCAACCCATAATTTTTCTATCTTTCACTTAAGAGTTTGGATCCAGTCTCCAACCCATAATTTCATAGGAGTTGATTTCTCATCAAGGGATTTAACAAAAATATGGATAAAATCTTCCACAGGTAGATCTGAGATCTAGCCATTAGGGTCCCCCTTCACTTTTGATGCCATTTTCCAATGCATAATTGGTGAAGGGATCCGTAAGGACTTATACATATCTATAATTAATGGATTTAGATTTGGTATTTGAGGACTCCTTTCTACATGGTTTTCCTCCAAATCTAGGCCAGAGTAGAAGATATGAGGATGAGGGGCACAGATGTGATCCTCACAACCATTTTCTTGAATTTTTTCTTCTGCATGAATGACTCCTTCTCTACGAACATATCCAAAATGGGAATATGTAGCTATACAATTAATGGATTGGAACCACATGAAGTTGTGATCTAAATCCAAGAAAAGGGACAACATTTAACCTCAAACTGTAGGTCCCATCTACCAATATGCTCCAAAATAGGATTGCAATGAAAATAGTGCCAACCATGATCTTGGGCATCAATTACAAATACAACAAAAAATATATGGAAGATTCTTCTGATATAAGAGCGTTGTTGCACAACCCTAACTTCTAGATATGTAAGAAAAAATTATAGATTTGACAAACCCAAAGAAATATGTCATTTGATCATATTTGTAAGAAAGGAGAACCAACTTGTTGAATTGTAGCCATGAATACCTATATCAACAATGAAAAAACCATATCAATGTAATAAACCTTGCATGGGAGAAAATACCTCCAGATTTGACTAATTGGAAAGCATTCTAGCAATTGGGGTATTTCGTATCAATCATGATGCATGGCCATCACCATTCAAGTTGAGAAACCGAGCCACAACCACATGTAGGAGTGAGAATTATCTGGTAGATAGCCTTGACTTACCAATAGGATGCCGAACATAGATAAAATGAATACCATTCGAATCGAGGACATACTGACAACCTGTGGTGGAGATCATGCTGCAATGAAAAACCCTAACCATTCTCGCTCACTCCACTACAAAATTCCCCTCTTCATTATATTTCCTTTATTCAATTAACTATTAAGCACATTCACATGAACTTTTTTTAAACTTATACTCATAAGCAATAGAAATAAATACATCATAAGTGATAACACTACAACAAATTAATAATGAGCATAAGAAATAACATAAGATTAGATTCTAAATATAAATTAAAAGAAAACAACTGATAAAAGTACCGCTTCTTCTTTAATCTTCATAGATATAAAATCCAAAAGTGGTTCAACTTATATTAAAGGAAAAACAATGTACAATGGTGCAACAAAGAAATCCCTACAAAAATTCGAAACCCCTAAGCATGAGCCTAGGAGGTCTTTAAATAGATTTTCAAAATAATATAGAAAATTATTAACATGCCACTATTCTCTCAACTAAGAGAAACAAAAATAGCTATTAATTACAATTTAAAAGAAAAATGATCCATTTGGGTGACTTGTTGCAAAGGTGGAACAAGCAGACACTTGCCATTGTCGATGAAATTCTAGAAGCGATGCTAACTCAGGAGGGAAATGAGGCTTGATGTTCATTTGACAAGTGAAGGCATGATCTTGCAAAGGTGAAAATAATCGATTTTATTGTTCCATGACAACCTTGGTTACTTGCAAATAACCATGTGGTTTAATTAAAAATTCCCAAGTCAGCTCGAAATATACCTTTTACAGCTGTTTGATCCTTTGACTGCATTTTGTCCTATTACTTATCCATATTTGTTGAAATAAATTAGACACTAGGAAAATATCCTCTTCATCATGTAATGTTCCAAACTTAAATAAAAAATGATATACAAAGCAAAAATGATTTACAACACAAAAAATTTCAACAATTAGTAAATGCTCATAAAAACTCCAGAAGTAGAACCAGCTGAGCCATTTTATTAATTATAGAGCAAGTACAATAGTATGGATGAATGCACCTAGTCTTGCCTCAATGGCAAGCGTGACAGAACCCATGTGATAAGACAATGTTGTCAAATGTTGGAAAGGACTACTCCTCTAATGCTTTGCACTGTCCTAGAAAACTACACCGTTGGATGGAAAGGAACTACAATAAACTCCACGTCCACTACTCAGAAAATGCAATAAATTCAGCCCCAATCTCCTTGACCAAAATCCACAAAAACCCAGAAAGATTTTGTTCTGAATCCAACCTCCCAAACTTGACCTCCAATATGCCCTACGCCCTCCAAACTGCTCAAGAATACGACATGCAAGGAATACAAGCAAAATTCTCCACCCAAGCTCCAAGAATGTAGCAATATTCTCCACAAATGATTCCCTTAGCTCCCCCAACAAAGTCCAACCTCAAAGAATGATACTCTACCTCCCACGTGTGCACAAAATGTTGCCTCTACACTAGAGAAGCACTCTCCTCCAGCGCTAAAACTCTACAAAATGACAACAAACTCACTGTTAGAGCCTAGATTGACCTCAAGCTGAAGGGAGGCAATCCTAGGATAACCACAAACCAAGCTTAACCTAGTAGCTAGCCCTACCAGGTCGGGAGAGGGCTCTCTCCTTGTGAATTTGAGTTAATATGACTGAATCAAATATAGATTTTAGGCTAGGTATAGTAGTTCAAATGATTTGATTGGATTTGTTTTGGGTCGAAACAGCAAGAGAAAGGATAATTTGGACTATGGAATCAATGTCAATTTTTGCTAGCAAACCTGGGGCAAATTAAGTGCCATGTTTAGCCAAGTGAAGATTGTAAATGTGATAAGTATAGGGGAGAAATCCCGCTGCCCTGTAGGCATCAGACAAAGGATGAATCTACAACAACAACTTTAGATGAAAGAGAATCACGAGGTTGCTCAATAGAGCATCTAGCCAAGGATGAATTATGCTAAGACAACCATTGCAACTAACAGCAAAATCATCATGAAAGGAGCATCATTATGGATGAATTCCTAACATATCACTTAGATAATGCTGTAACAAGGCAGAAAAAACATAAAGTGTAAATGAATTATAGGAAAAACATACTAAACATCAGCACCATGATGAATCCCAGATCCAAAGGGAAAAATACTGCTTTATTAAAATGATATTCAGGAAAAAAATTGACACAAATCCAAGACAACCTCTCCGTTGCAAAAATTGAACCTCTACACTATGAAATTCATAAAATTTATACATTTATCTCATCCATGTATTAAGGGAATTGAGCTCAACCATCTTCTTCAAAATAGAATTAGTTACATTAAACTTGGGCTGAATTTATGAAAATAGGTGTTTAAGATGAACACGTATCTCCTAAATCACAGTACCTGTTACAAAAATTAAAGAGGTTTTTGTAGATAAGGTCATGTTGGAGTAAAACCTCTCTCAAATTCTGGAAATTCATTTCCAATTGCTTGGAATCTGTGCCACAAAATCATCTCTAAAACAGAAAATCATTAAAAACTTAAATTTGTCAAAATGAGCTGTAAAGATCTAGTCACATATTCAAATTCATGAAACCCATGAATAAAATGAAAGAGTTTTTTGTTATATAGCTCATGGTTAACAAAAACCTCCTTGGGTTTTTCAAAATTACTTTCCATCTATTGTAAAATGGCACTGCAGTAAAATGACTAAAACAATAAAAAATATGAAAAATTTGCTTTGTTTTAATGTAGGCTCCAAATATCACTGCATATCTCCCACATAGTAGCACTTGTGCATAAACTGAAGGAGGTTTTTGTTATTTGGTATGTGATGGACAAAAATCTCTTTCACTTTTGAAAAATTCCTTACCATTATTTCAGAAACTGATCTTGTAGTAAACTTGTCATTGTGTGCAGCAACTGACCTCAAAACATGCATAACCAAGAATCAATCATTCATTTCGATCATATCTTATGATCTAGAAACCGGTTACAGGAGCGTGATATACTATTGGAAATATTTTTCTGAGATTCTTCTGATGGACACATTTGTGACATGTTTTGTGTTGAATATCATGTGCAAAACATCTAACCAAACCAAACCTAGTAAGAGCTCATGTTGATCCCTAGTGACATGCTACGAATACTGGCACTAACATCAGCCTTATTGGGGATGACAGCTCCTTGGAGGTGTCAAGAACACCGTAGACCAAGTGCTTCATCCATTGGGCAATACAGTCAAACAACTACAAACTCAAAACAACTCATACCAATTCAAACATACACATAATGCAACCTGTACATAACAAATACCTAAAACTGAAATGCTGCCTCAGGAAGCTTATTTGTGTACAAATCTAACCTACTTTGCTGAAAAATTAATAGATCAAGTAACACTGAAATTCCAAATCAACCAATCAAGTAACTGTGACAAGGATGCTGCTTGAAAGTGCTTCAACCAGGACACAAATGTAAATGCTGACAACCATCCATGCACAAACTAAATTTGGTTGTGTGAAAGACAATTTGACTTATCATTCAAACTAAAAAAATACTCCATATATGCAAAAATAGGATCAAAGAAATCAAACTATGTTTGCTGCCCTAACTCATTAACATATGATCTTGGCTGGAGATTGTCACATCCTCGCTGTAAATCATAACATCCTTGTCAATCTCAATTGAGATGACTGCAAATATGGATTTTAGGCTAGGTATAGTAGTTCAGAGGATTTGATTGGATTTTTTTTGGGTCGAAATAGCAAGAGAAAGGATGATTTGGACTATAGAATTGATGTCAGTTTCTGTCGGCAAACCTGGGGCAAATTAAGTGTTGTTCGACGAAGTGAAGATTGTAAATGTGAAAAGTATAGGGGAGAAAGCCCACTGCCCTGCAGCCATCAGACAAAGGATGAATCTGCAACATCAACTTTAGATGTAAGAGAATCACGAGGTTGCTCAACAGAGCATCTAGCCAAGGATGAATTTTGCTAAGACAACCATTACAACTAACAGCAAAATCATCATGAAAGGAGCATAATTACGGATGAATTCCTAACATATCACTTAGATAATGCTATAACAAGGCAGAAAAAACATAATGTGTAAATGAATTATAGGAAAAACATACTAAAAATTAGCACTGTGATGAATCTCGGATCCAAAGGGCAAAAGACTGCTTTATTAAAATGATATTCAAGAAAAAAAATTACACAAATCCAATACAACCTCTCTGTTGCAAAAATTGAACCTCTACACTATGAAATTCATAAAATTTATACATTTAGCTCATCCCTGTATTAAGGGAATTGAGCTCAACCATCTTCTTCAAAATAGAATCAGTTACATTAAACTTGGATTGAATTTCTGAAAATAGGTGTTGAAGATGAACTCGTATCTCCTAAACCATAGTACCTGTTACAAAAATGAAAGAGGTTTTTGTATATAAGGTCATGTTGGAGAAAAAAATCTCTCAAATTCTAGAAATTTGTTTCCAGTTGCTTGGAATCTGTGCCACAAAATCATCTCTAAAACAAAAAATCATTAAAAACTTAAATTTGTCAAAATGAGCTGTAAATATCTAGTCACATATTCAAATTCACGACACCTGTGAATAAACTGAAAGCAGTTTTTGTTATATGGCTCATGGTTAACAAAAAACTCCTTGGTATTTTCAAAATTACTTTCCATCTATTGTAAAATGGCACCGCACTAAAATGACTAAAACAGTAAAAAATATGAAAATTTTGCTTTATTTTAATGTAGGCTCCAAATATCACTGTATATCTCCCACATAGTAGCACCTATGCATAAACTGAAGGACGTTTTTGTTATTTGATATGTGATGGAAAAAAACCTCTTTCACTTTTGAAAAATTCCTTACCATTATTTCAGAAACTGATCTTGTATTAAACTTTTCGTTGTGTGCAAGAACTAACCTCAAAACATGCATAATCAAGAATCAATCATTCATTTTGATCATATCTTATGATCCAGAAACTAGTTACAGGAGCGTGATATATCGTTGGAAATATTTTTCCAAGCTTCTTCTGATGGACACATTTGTGACATGTTTTGTGCTAAATATCATGTGCAAAACATCTAACCAAACCAAACCTAGTAAGAGCTCATGTTGATCCCTGGTGACAAGCTATGAAGACTAGCACTAACACTCACTATTCCTCCTCTTCGAAAATCCTCCCGGTCAAAACCTCTCTACAAGATGCCACAAAAAAAATCGGCCTCCCTTCGTTGTGTCCCCCAGAAATATGCACCACCTGGAGATGAATACAATTGTTGGAAACCACAATGAAATCCTCCTCTGGAAAGACTGAAGAAAAACCTCTCTAGGGTGGCACTTGAATTCCCCCGAAGAAAGGGTGATCTCTTTGCTTTAAGAACTCTTTCTAAAGAGAAAGTGACTCGGCTAAGAAGCTCGAGTAACCAAAGAGAAATTTGATATGCCAAAATATGAATGAAATGAGGAGAGATGCCTTCCTTATATAGATTTTGTGGAGCACTTTTCCCTCCATTTTCCCTCCATCATGGGTCCTTCACTTAACCAACGAATTCTCCTCCATGCAAATCGAACTAGGGAATGTGTATTTTCCTAGTGTGGGTGGCCCCCACATAAAAATTAACCACATTAATTTAACCACAACAAAATAACTTATTCTAAGTCTAACCTCCTAATAAAATCGAGTGGGCCCCATCACCTCCAAAATTTGCCCCAAAATGTAACAATTAATCTTGTTCCAAATTAATTTATAAAGGGACATGACAGTCCTCCCCTCCCAAATGTTGCTTGTCCCTAATAAACTTCAATGTTGGATGCTCAAGTATGTGCTCTCCCACCCAAGTAGTATCCTCGTCTGGCAAGCTCTTCCAATGCACTAAGTATTCTCTGATGATCCTGCTTCTGAGCTTCCTTTCCCTAGCCTATAAGATGGCCTCTGGTTCTAAAATCATGTGCCCCTCATCATCAAGTGGAGGAAACTCCATAGTTACTGTAACCTGCTGCACCAACACCCTCTTAAGGCATGAAACATGAAAAATATTATGGATCCTACTACCAGGTGGTATCTCCAATTTGTAAGCCACCTCTCCAACTCTCCTGATCACCCTGTAAGGCCCAAGAAATATCGATTGCAACTTCTCGACTCCCTTCCGCTTTAGTGTGGACTTTCGATATGGCTACAATCGAAGATACACCAGGTCCCCTTCCTCGAAATGCCTCTCCACCCGATGCCTATCAACATACATCTTCTGTTGATTCTGAGTTGTCTGCAAGTTATCATTAAGAGCCTTGAGGATATCTTATCTCTCTAGGATCCAATCTTTGGCCTTTGGGGCCCTGTTGCCTCCAAAAACAATGTCAGTAAAAGACAAAACATCATACCCATACAAAGCGTGGAAAGGAGTCATACCAATGGGCATGTGATGTGTTGTGTTGCAACAATACTATCCCAAATGAAACCATTGAATCCAAGCACTCTGCTATCCTATCACATAGTTCCTGAGATAGCCCTCTAACCACAGGTTCACCCTCTTTGTTTGGCCATCAGTCTATGGATGGTAACTAGTGCTGAGGGTGAGCTCAGTGCCAACTAGCTTGAAAATATCCTGCCAAAATCCCCCCCTGAATTGGCTATCTCGATCACTTACTATAGTCTTAGGGAGTCCGTAGAGATGAAGGACCTCCCTAAAGAAAAACTTTGCCACCTATGAAGTTGAATATCCTATCAGAATGGAAAATAAATGTGCAAACTTGGTCAGTCGGTCGATCACCAAAAAAATACAATCCTTCCCTTATACTGAGGGAAGTTCGGTGATGAAGTCCATAGAGATACTCTCCCATTTCCCCTCAGTAATAGGAAGAGGTTGCAATAGTCCTGCTAGATGGGTCAACTCTCCTTTGTTCCTCTGAAAAGCCTCACATATCTACACATGCATCAACACATCCCCTTTGAGGCCCTTCCAGATGAAGCACTCTCTCAATGCCTTATAAGTCTTCCTGAACCCTTGGTGTCCAGATAAAGGATAATCATGAGTTGCACGAAGGACACACTCCCTCAACTAGGACCCTGCCACTAAGAATATGCACCCTTTGTAATATATAATGTCATTCATCACCTTGTAGCGCTCATCTGCATAACCGTCCTCTAAGATATTGCATGCTCAACAATCCTTGGAGTACTCTACCAATAATTGTGCTTTCCAATCATGGAAAATGCTCATGAGTGAAAGTCTTGTTGGCCTCCTGGATAGTGCATCTACCACCACATTGTGCTTCCCCCACACATACTCAATATCAAAATTCTAGGCTTGCACCTTGCTGACCCACCTCTGTTGCCTATCATTGAGGCCCTGCTGCCCCATGAAGTGGCAGAGACTGTTGTGATCCGTCTTCACCTGAAATCGATAAGTACTTTCTAAACTTGTCCAATGCATGTGTTATGGCCAACATCGCCTTGTCGTATATGGAATACAACATCTCATGTGGTAGGAGCTTACAACTCTTGAAAGAAATAGGGTGCCCTCCTTGGGACAAGACTGCCCCGATCCCCACACCCGATGCATCACAATCCAATGTGAAAGCCTGTGTAAAATACATAAGTTCCAATACCGGGAAACAACTCAGCACCTCCTTGAGGTGATAAAATGCTGCTTGAGCTCCCTCTATCCATGCAAAATCCCCCTTCTTAGTTCGATCAGTAAGGGTTGCTGCCAACTATGAGAATCCCTTCACGAACTTCCGATAATAGGTACTGATGCCCAAAAATCCTCTTAATGTTGTCACATCTCGAGGCTCTGGCCAATCCTGAATGGACTGAATCTTCTCCTCGTGCACCTTGATCCCATTTACTCCTATTATGTGCCCCAAGTAGAGCATCTTTGTCAGCCCAAATTCGCAATTGGACATCTTGGCGTAGAACTACTACTCCTCCAATATATGTAATGCTATCTCTAGGTGTTACAAGTGCTCCTCCCATGTCCTATTGTAGATCAATATGTCATCAAAGAATACTAGTACAAACCTCCTCAGCTGGCCTCTGAACACATGGTCCATGCATGACTAGAAAGTAGTTGGTACATTGGTCAACCCAAAAGGCATGACTAGGAACTCAAAATTCCCATAATGACATCTGAAAGTTGTCTTCAGGATGTCCTGCTCCCTCACCTGAATCTAATGGAGGCACTATTTGCTAGAGTTGTTCTTTGGTGGTTTCCTTCCCAGGTATGTATATTTTGCTCACTATTTCTTTCTTCTCTCAAGCTAAAACTTTGGAACTCGAGAGGGTTGGCTCGAATTCTTGTAAGCTCTTTTTGAGAAACGTGGAATTTGCAGTGGTCGAAAATTTCTCTGATCGTAATTTAACATAAATATGTTTAAGAATTATAAATTTATATGTTCATAAGGTTGAGTCTAGTCTAACAAGTTCCAAACTAGTTAAACGCCTTTGTAAAAGGTAAAACTATGTTGCATTTGTGAGATCTAGCACATTTATTTACTGTGATTTGTTGTTTACAAAAAAAAATCCATTCCTGGTTTCACTAACCTTGGTTGGCATTATAAAGTGTCTCTCATAACCTTCACCCCTTTTGAATCCTCTCCCTTTCTACATCCATAGGACAAGAATTATTCACCACTTACATCCACTCCACCGCTGTACTAGATCTCACCTTTGGAAAATTGTAGGTACCTTCACTTGAAAATAGAGGCAATACGGTTACTTTAGGCCAGACATAGACACAATTATTATTATCTAGCATAAATAAGATATCTCTAGACAAGAAATAAATAATCAACAAGTTATCTTTGTGGGCCTATGCCCATTACTCACATCACTGTCCTAAGCTCCCTCAGTTAAGATATTCCCTTGTTGCTTATTGCACAAACCCAGCTACACCACCTGTCACACCTGCATTAATACCTATACCTTCCCTCTCCCTATAGCACTTAATCAAGGATGGTAGCAAGGAAAAAATGAAAAACCCCATGCCATCATCAATCAAACGTTACTTTCTTTACACCGAATCATTTCTAGGGTAGATGAAAAAAGTACATACATTTTGTCTAATAAATCTATCCATGAGGCATAATGCTTGTTTATGCATGTACATATTGTTTCCGATTTGAAGAAGTTCATAGCTCGGTTTACGTTGATTCGTTAAAAAAACATTCCCTTTGGAGGTGATATCTCAGATGTAAATTTTATCCATGTGGTGGATATACCATGTTTGGATGAGAATAAAAAGGAGGTTTATGACTTGAATGGAGAGCTTCTAATACATACTGATGGCACTGGATTTATATCTAAATATTTGGCTTCACAATACCAAAAAAATGTATTTGAAGGAAAACAGTTAAGAAATCATATTTTATAGGCCTACCCCTTTCTCATTCAATGTCGTCATTTTTATAATGGCTAGCAGCCAAAGGAACATTTCTTGTTAACAAAATATTGCCATGTAAAACGATCCATTTTTTAGAGTCGATGATGAAAGTTGAAAAAGATGAAAATTTTGTTCGTTACCAAGTATCATGTCCTTGGAAATATGTAGAACCAACTATAATCTAAGTACATCATCCCTTTCAAGACATTTGATCAGATTTCCTACTTATGGATGGGTTCCAAAATATTTCTTCATTGAACTTGTAGTCAATGATATACAAAAAATTCAGAATGAACTTAAAGATGAAAACAAATCTTGGAAAGTTGTAAAGCAATATAGATATTTAGATGATGACCACACGTCTTAGAATGTTAAAATGTAGAATTCCTTTGCATGAATGAATTCTTATTGTATTGACTGGAACCACCGTGGGGTTCCATGAATGAAATGTGAAGAAACGACCTCAAAATAGGTATCTGGCATAAGCACATGCTCCTAGGGGATTTGTAGGGGAAAAGTGATGGATAGCTATAAACATAGAGCCAATTGGAGTTTACCAAGAACAAGGCCATTAGTTAGTCCCTTGACGCTGATAGGAAAGAGAGGAAAAGCATATAATCCCACTAGCTAGTGGAAGATTCCCATGCCAATGGTAAAATACGCTAAAAATTGAATATAAGGTTATTAACATAGTTACCGTTCAAACAGGAACTATTACCTCAAAACGGGTACTCGAGCCCAAAAATCCAAAAAAAACATGAAAAAACACCTCGAAATCAAAAAGTGTTGATGCCGGAATGAAGTTTTTTGTTTTTTTGTTTTGTTTTTGTTTTTGTTTTTTATTTGTTTTGTTTTGTTTTGTTTTTTTAGTTTTGTTTTTTGTTTTGTTTTGTTTTGTTTGTTTGTTTTTGTTTTTGTTTTTGTTTTTTTTTGTTTTTTTTTTTTTTAAGAGTAAATTGTCAATATTTTTTAAAAATAACAGGTAAAAACAATAAAATCCATTTTGTTTGGTGCAAAAAACACCTTGCAATAGAAAAGTATTCATATCGGAATAATGTTGTTGTTGTTGTTGTTGTTGTTTTTTCTTATTTATTTTTTTTAGAGTAAATTGTTAATATTTTTTAAAAATAACAGTAAAAAACAATAAAATCCATTTTGTTTGGTGCAAAAAACACATTGAAATCGAAAAGTGTTGATATCAGAATAATGTTGTTGTTGTTGTCTTTTTTTTTTGCAGGGTACATTTTCAACACTTTTTAGTAATGATGTTAAAAACAAAATATCGTCACTCTGAAAAGCTTTAAATTTCCAATGATTTTCAAGCATGACATTAATGATAAAATATCACTTCTTTGAAAACCCTTAAAATTCCAATGATTTTTAAGCATGACATTAAATTTAAAATATCACTTCTTTGAAAAACCTTAAAATTCCAACAATTTTCAAGCATGGTGCTAAGAAAAAATATTTATAATTGTTTTCAACCATAACATTAAAGATAAAATATCACGACTTAGAAAAACATTAAAAATCTTGAAAATTTTTCAACCATGGAATTAAAACCAAAGATTGTGACTACAAAACAATTTTAAATTTTCAAAATATTTTAAGCATGACATTATGAAAAAAAATTATGACTAAAAAAACTTTAAAAATGAACACCTGAATGAAAGAGTTATTATACCAAGAGTAATTTTTTTAAATGCTAAATGTACAGTGATTTTAAAATCTTAGCCTAACACAACTTGATACATTGCGAAAAACAAATTAAAAATCAACTATCAAATTGACATGCAGTGTAGGTGAGCTCAACCCCTTGTAATGAAAACTTAAAGACCAACCATGAAATTAACACATTGTGGGGCAGACTCGATTTATTAT
Organism: Pinus tabuliformis; assembly: GCA_031772625.1. Taxonomy (NCBI): domain Eukaryota; kingdom Viridiplantae; phylum Streptophyta; class Pinopsida; order Pinales; family Pinaceae; genus Pinus; species Pinus tabuliformis. The sequence continues at coordinate 286,374,026 of CM062809.1, read as the reverse complement.
AACGAAAATTTTAAAATCAACTATCAAATTGCACATAATGGGATCAGGTTGCTAGACAAGCATTGACACATACCCTACAAATATATATATATATATATATATATATATGTGTGTGTGTGTGAAAGGTACATAAGAAAACAAAAATTCAAATATCGGAAAAAAAAAAACTTAAAAAATAAAAGTAATAAAACATAAGAAAAACATGACAAAAAAAATCAAATATAAAAAATATATAGAAATTCAAAAATTCAAATATTGAAAAAAATAATAAAAAAAACACAAAAAATCAAAAGAAAACAAAAAATCAAATATTGAAAAAAAATAAAAATAAAAGTATCATTCAAAAAAATGTTAAATAACTATCAAAAAATAAAATAAAAATAAAAAACTAAAAAATCAAAACAATTAAAAAAAAATAAATTAAAAAAATATATTTATAAGAAAAAAAAAATTAAAATTAAAAATTAAAAATAAACAATTAAAAAAAATAAAAATAAAACATTAAAAAAATAAAAAACAATTGAAAATAAACAATAAACAATATAAAAAAGACAATTAAAAAATTAAAAATAAATTAAAAAATAAAGAAAAAGAAAACAATTAAAAAGACAATTACAAAATGCCATACATAACCCTACCCCCCTCCCCTCTCGCCTCCCTCACCCACCTCGCCTCCCCCTCCGTCCCCTCCCCTCTCCCCTCCCACACCCGGCCCCCACTCCACCCCCCTCCCTCACTGCACCCCACTCCTACTCTGCCCCTTAACCCCCTCCCCTCCCCTCCCCGCCCGGGCCCCCAACCAGCGGCCAAGAGGCTGCAGGCCGATTCTGGGAATTGACATGCGGCCTCTTGGCCGCTGGCTGGGGGCCCAAATGGGGAGGGGAGGGGAGGGGAGGGGGGTGGGCTGGGGGAGGGCAGTGACGGAGGGGGTTGGAGTGGGGGAAGGGAGGGGAGAGGAGGTGGGTGAGGGAGGCGAGAGGGGCGGGGAGAGAGAGGGAGGGCCTAGAATGGGAGGGGGAGGGAATGGGGCGAGGGGATAGGAGGGGGTGACGTGGGGTTGAGAGGCAGAATTTTATTTGAATATGTTTTTTCATTTTGTTTCATTTTATTTTTTTATATATTGCTTTTTTTTAAATGTTCTATTTTTAATTGTTTTATTTTTAAATTGTTTTTATTTTTTAAATTGTGTTTTTCTAATTGTTTTTTTTTAAATGTTTTTTTTAATGTTTCTTTTTTAATTGTTTTTTTTAATTGTTATATATATATATATATATATATATTTTTTTAATTGTTTTAATTTTTTAATTGTTTTGAATTTTTTTTTAATTTTGTTTTTGAATTTTTATAGTTTTTTTTTAATGTTATTTTTTTATTTTAATTAAAAAATAATAATTCTTAATTTTATTTATTTAAATTATTTAATTTAAATATTTTTATTTTTTATTTTAATTAATTTTTGTTTAATTTAAATTTTTTTCTCTTATTTTTTTAAAATTTCTTTTGAAAAAAAAATCAATTTTTTTATTTATTTTTAGTTTCCTTTCATTAATTTTTTATTCTTTTTTATTTTATTTTATTTTATTTTATTTTTTCTTTTTTTTAAGAGTTAATTTTTTTTAGGTGTTTTGTTTTTTTTTTCCTTTTTTATATATATTTTTTGTCATGTTTTTTTAATTTTAATTTTTATGTTTCATTACTAACATGTTTTTTTTTTTTTTCATGTTTGTTTGTTTTTATTTTATTTTATTTTATTTTATCATTAACATGTTTTTATTATTTTTATTTTTGTCACTTTATGTTTTTATTTATTTTTTTTAATAGGTTTTTTTTAATATATTTTTTGTATTTGATTTTTTTTGTCATGTTTTTATTATTGTTATTTTTTTTTTTTATGTTTTATTACTAACAGGAAAATCATCAACATTTAAAATAAATTATCCACACTTAATTCATTAGAAAATTTAAAGTGTAAAAACTAAGCCCTCTCAACAAAAAGGGTTGATGCTCATCAACGCTTTTCAAAATCAAGATGAAAATCACTAACAGAAAAAAAAAAAATGTTCACACTTAACACAAAAAAAATTTAAAGTGTCAAAAATAAGCCCTCTAAAAAAAATGTGTTGATGCTGCATCAACAGTTTTCAAAATCAACATGAAAATCACTAACATTTAAAAAAATGTGTTGATACTGCATCAACACTTTTCAAAATCAGCATGAAAATCACTAACATCGAAAAAACAATGTTCATACTTGATACATAAGAAAATTTAAAGTGCCAAAAATATGCTAAAAAAAAGTGTATTCTGGCATCACCACTTTTCAAAATCGGGTGATTTTTTGCTACCTCAAAAAAACGGGTACCAGTTCACTTTCTCGTTTGATTGGTAACTATGTTTATTCTATGTGTTGCATTTTTGTTACCTTTATGTGCTGCATTTTACATGGTATTCAAACATTTATGATCATTATATGTTTAAGACTTGTATCCATTTCACTTGAATGAATCAACTTATCTATGTTAAGTAATTTTTGGCTTTGTTTGATCCTTATTGACTCAATCATAAAATACAATCTCCTAGGGACCTCTTGATCAACTCAAAGCTTTATTGAAGTATTTATTCTCTAATTTCCATTATTGGCATAGTGTTTATCTATGATTAGTTATAGTTCACATTTACAATATAGTTTGCACTTATTTGTGGCTCTTTCTCTCTTGTCTTGTAGCTCATGAATAGTATGGTCTTTAGGCATCATATAACTAAATGAAACATTCACTATGCATATGACCAACCTTCATTCTGAGATTATAGGAATCTTATATTCCAAAGGTTACTTCAAACATGCATCATTAATCTTTCACACAATCATATAATTATTTGTATCATACAATGAACTTGCAACTTGACCGAGTGCTTTCCTTCATAATTTTCAAAGTATTGTTTCTATACAATATGGAATATATATTGATCTTGTCATAATGCCTCTTCTAAGAGCCTTCCAAGATGACGACTCTTACAGGATCACGATGATCCATTTTAGCAAAATGACTTCCTCTAACATAATCTTAGACAATGTATGGATGAATATTTATGCAAAATGGTCCCCAAGTTTTCTATTCTTAAAAGACTAGATGATTTCAAGAAACACAACCAAGTAGACTTTCAAACATGCTACTGTCATATGCTTCTATCCATGATGCCATACTAAATCAAGATGTTGCATGCTCTTTAGGGCTCTTCTAGCCTTTTGTCTTTTCCAAGATAGCATGTAGCAATTACTGCAATTTTAGACGTGAGGTAACCCTAGACTTCCATATATAAATAATTTTCTTTCTTTGATACAAGTGCCCAATATATAACGTGAAGTTTTTATATAAATTTAGACATGTGTCTATAATCATTTTCTTATTAATATAATAATGAATAATTGTGGATGAATTGGTTGATTTTTTTTAATATGTCACAACGAACTTTCAATATATCATAATATTTACGAGCAAATTTTTAATTGGCTAAAATTCCCCTCTTATGTAAAAAATGGAAATTTTTATTGATCTAAAATGTTTCATTGAATTCAAATATTTGAATGTTTATAGCTGAGGATGATGGAATAAAATTACAAATTACACTTATTTGATAAACAAAGTGACAAGGGGAAGGAACCATCCTTAGAGCAATCCATAGATGCTCCTAAGGAATTGCCTAGTGAAGAAGCAAGTTTTTCGTCCACCGATCTAATTCAAACAATAAAGAAGCTTGAAATGAAATTAAACAAGAAACTAAATTCTTTCATTATGATTGAGCAAGGTATGATGCACTTTTAATAATGTAATTATGATGATTTATCATCATTACAACATCTAATTAAGTTTTTCAATATTTTCAATGTAGGATTAGATACATCCAAATCCACGATGCCTAGGATAGCTAAACATGGGCAACAACATCTTGGCTCGAGTGGTTACTCAAAAATCGTTGAAAAAATTATATATATATATAATTGCATCAAAATTATAAATTGTTAAAAATCTTAATTTAATATCACAAAAGAAGAAAAAATCATGTTCTCATGCAAAATTGCAAGGGTTACAATTGAATGAAGCTTCCATAGAGGAAGACTTCAAGCTTACTTACAAGCACGACTATCAAGTCGTGGTTGAATGTAGGACAAGCTTAGCATCTTCACAATCTTCTGACACCCAACCTAGCACTCAAGTAAATAAAAGAAACAAAGAGAATTTATAAATTATTACTTTTACAATCTATTGTTTATTATTTTTTTCCATAAAGTAATGTGCTTGATTGTAAAAAGAAGGCAAGCAATGTAGATACAACACATGAGCCTAGTGATGGTGGAGTGCCTCTTGAAACTGATGTTCAACTTGGTACTAGAGGTATTTCATGTGTTATAAATAAATTGTAGTATGGATTATAATTAAAAATATTTAAATGCAAATGGTGTATTAATTATAACCTTTATTGTTTCTACTCTAGAGCATGTATGGGATGAAGCCAAAGAAGAGGAGGAACATATGGCCACGTCTGAAACTATTCCATGTCCCTCCAGTACTGAAGCAGGTAAAGAACACTCTACTACTCTTTTTATTAATAAAACACTTGTAATAATAATAACTATAAATATGAATTTAACATTTCTTTATTATTGCAGTTGATGCTCCACCCCCCTTGGAGAAGCATAGATGTATGACCAGGTCGGGAGCAAGGCATACAGAGCCCATAATAACTGAAGGGCAAGATCAAGATGTCCTTGTAAAATACCTAAAAAAGAGAAAGAGACCGAATAATAAATGATTGTACTTGTTTATTTAGAGCTCAGTTTTTGAGTACCACATTTTTTACTGATAGGTTGAATGCCTCATGGCATGTGCACATGTAACTTTTTACTATCTTAATAAAAAGTTGTGATTTTTTCTGTTGAAAAAAATTAGAACAACCTTTTTTGTATTCGAATCATCAAATAAATGCCAAAACAAAAACACTACAAGCATTAAAATCATTTATAATTTTATAATATGTGTTATCACTTTGTAATTTCCCTACCTGTAGCAAAAAATTACCAGTATAACCTCAAACCAATCTTTTAGATTGGGAGCTGGCCCTATTAATCCAAAGAGGGATCTCTCTATGACTTAATTACTCAATGTCACCATAGTAAAATATCGTTTATACATCGTGGCCAGATCTTTTATAACAAAGCTAATATGTTTGGTTGGAAAACAAGGGAAAGAACCATTGGGCATGGAGTCACAAATTGATTCCAAACAAGATTTCCAAATCTGGTGGGTAAAACAAATAGAGCTCAGAGGCAAGATAGAAAATGTTTATGTAGACCTTCTGATTATCAAGTTGGAAAGTAGAAAAAGGAAACAAACCATTACAACAGAACATCAAGATGAATTATGTGTAACTTTAGCAGAAATGGTGATAATATTTGAATCTCATAAACAATAGAGCATCTCAATAAAGAAAAATTATGAAAACTTATACAAATCTCATTCAAATATGAAGACTTAAACATTCATGGCATTAACAAAAGAAATAAACATCACTAAGAGATAGACTAATAAACATCACCAAAAGAATATCTGATTTGAAAGTTTCAAATACTTTTGTCTTGGAAATCTTATTAAACTCAAAAATAGATACATAACACAAGTCTCTTTTCTCCCAAAATAAAACCAACCCCCGGTTCCCCTTTCTTCATAAGTTTTATATAAAAATTACATAATCTTTAGATCCACAATCTCTGGGAAAATTCAATTTACAAAATATTAAAGTCTACATATATATAATCTTGATCTAATCTAATTAGATAGCTGAAACAAAATCACAACCTTCTCGTACTCTTCAATTTTGAATCTAGACATCTATTTATATCACTAATGGAAGAGTGCGTATAGAATTGATTTAGATATTAAAAAATATTAGCTGATATCGTGGAACAAAATTAGGAATAGAATTTGGAACAAAATCTAGATCAGAAACTGTCAGTTGTGATCTTTGACTTGTCGCTTTGGCAAATAGAGAAGTCATCTTATCTCTTCAGAACTTATATTTTTCCATCAACATGACTTAGTTATAGAGAAAATACTGGAAAAACGATATATTTTAATGCTGCCAAAATATCTAGGTCATGTGATGCTAAGAAAAGTGCTAAAAAATGCATTTTTAAGCACTGTTGCACTTTGTTTATTTTAAAGATTCTTCTGAGAGTTTAATGTTGCTAGGTTCAACTTCTAAATTTGTTTTCTTACTCCTCTTAGTTCTAGCAATCATGACCTCTGCAACTCTCTCCTAGAAAATAAGGCTATTTTGTACCTTTTTTTCTGCTTGGTGCCTTTGTTTATGCTATTATGTGCCTTCTCTGCATCTTCAAATATATCCTCATCCACATTAATAACTTGGTCTTTAAGAGTAGGATTTAACCTGAGCCTTGCACTCAATCTCAACTTGTTAACAGGTCTTGTATGAGGTTTTCTTGTCCCATACTTTTTTATTTTTCAACATATTTCTTCTTCTCTCTCTTCACAGATTTTAATGAATTTTATTGGATTTTGGAACTTTCTGGTTTACTGGGTTTTATAATATTTTTCTTAATCAAAACTAATAATCACACATGATCATCATGGCTAGAAACTAGTAGTTTGATAAGTATTTTATGGAAAATACAGTGAGGGGGTGTTTTAGGTTTTGCCCTAAATTTAGCTGTCATTTTACTTAGACACTTGAACAAAAAGTAAAGAGTATCCATTCAGACTTGACCAGTGAGTTGAGTGAAAAAATTAAAATTGTATAAGCCTACGTAGTCATATCTTCCTTTGTAGGTAAAATTACCTTGAATGATCTTGAGGGAATTTTTCCACAATGGCTTCAACCAAGCTCTCTTAACACCTTGACTACAGTCTTCATTTATGTGCTCCTTTTTCAAGAAGAAATATTGACTCCTATTATAGTTTGATTCTTCCACCACCGTTATCCATCAATTGGCAACCCCATTTCCTCCGCGATGGTCTACTTTGTGACTGGAAATGAAATATCATAAATCATAGCAATTCTCCCATCAAAACCCTCGGTGAATACTCTCACTATTTCATAATTGAAAACTTCTATTCTACGACAAAAGGTCATCCATACAACCCTGTTAAACAACTTAGTAAGTTGAGGGTCACACTTGATAAGCTCAGGACCTTCCGACTCATTTTGATAGAGATGGTCACTTCTTCCCATGATTGCAAATGACTTGACACTAACAACTGAGAAAAATTGGGGATTTGGACGAGAATTCTGTCACTCGAGTTGGAACACTTATGAACCTCCACTAAAACAACAAATGATTATGATACAAGTTTGATAACACAAAACTTGAAATAATGCTCCACATTTACCTATGATTACATGACAACTCAATTTACAACCTGCAATGCATAAACATCTTTGATAAAAGCTAGTAGGTAGCAAACTGTCCCATTTGTTGAATTGATCAAAGTGATAGATTGACGATGGTGGTGAGTGTGGAGGTTACAAATTGCATTACCTTTATCTGCAGGAAAGAATCCCACACAAAATATTTAATGGATAGGTGTCACTTCATGGTGAGTTCGGGAATTTGAATGATACCTTAAAATTTGACCAAGTTTGAATTTGAAATGCATATACACCATTGATCTCACATCTCCCATGATAGAGAGCATTGAACTATGCACATTTAAACTAATATGTGTTGCACGCTAAAGTTTGAAATGGAAGCGCTGTTATTTTCATTGGATTGACCATTCAGTGCCTTTTAATTTGGTAGCACCCTTTCATTATATCACCGAAATAGGTGTTTCCAAATTAAAAGGAAGTTCAAACTAAAACATGACAAAAATTTAAACTTAGGACCCCACGAGGGCTGATTTTAATGAAATATTTGCGTGTGACAACATTATCCATCAAAGAAATTTTGTATCTAATACAGTGGAAGCTTTGTGAACTTGCTTGTGCTAGGAAGAAATTTAATTTGTACATTCTAGTACCTAGTAATTCTAGGTTTTGCAATACCTAAATTGAAATGGTACTTTTGAGTGAATTGCAATCTTCTGATATTGTGTAGATATTAATTTAACAAGAATACAATGTCATCAAGTTGGGAGAAGTAATGACTATATGCTATATTTAGGAGAAACAATTGATGTCATTCCTTTGAAAGTGATGAGACAATTAGGCCTTACAACCACTAGGGCATATATAAATGTATGTGCCATGGATTCTAAGAAAACTAGGATGGGAAGAGGAATAACTCCACATTTTTGTGATATTCAATAACTCAAAGCATGCATATATACAAAAGGAAGTGGCTACTTTCTTCACATTCCACGAGGGACTAATTTTCTTTCTTAAGGCTATTCATTTCATGTACCTCTAAATTATTTACAAAATCAACAAATCCAAAGTATTATGTATCTAACATTCCCCACTTAATTTGAATCCATGTTTTTGAGTCCAAGCATCATTTTAAAAATTAAATTTTTTTCTCTTCCAAGCGATTTGGTGAATATGTCAACAATTTTCTTATTTGTGGAATAATTTCTCAAATTAATAGTCTTTCCCTCTACACGATTTTGAATCAGATGGTACTTTATCTTGATGTCCTTGGTTTACTCATGAAATATGGAATTATTGGCCACCTTGATTGCAGAAGTATTTTCAACCATAAGAAGAGTAGAATTCACCTATTTCTCCTTCACTTCATTTCATCATAATTCAAGGTAGGAAAATTGCATGGGAGTGGTTCCTCATTTAGGAGGATCAAAGTTCTATAATGTGAGTTTTAATGGCCATTGTTTGGTAGAATTTGTTTGATAGTAATCAACAATGCTTCATCTCTATCTCTTCTTTACTTCTTGCCTTGTTATCTATACTATATGCAAGATAGGTTATTGCAGTCTATTTATTTCACTACTTCCAAGAATGTTTATGAAAAGGAAAGAAAATGTTTCCTTTATTTCACTACATCCAGGAATGTTTAAAATAGGAAAATAAAATGTTTTCTTTTGCTAAAGTTATATTTCCCAAATATTGGTATGTTAGAAAAGAAGGCAGGAGATTATTTGTTTAAATAATTGAAATAACTTAATGTGAGATTGATTATTTGTTTAGATAATCTATAAAACTTTTCTTTTGTTGAAATATGTAGTCTGGGGGACATGACGACAATGATCCTGATTGGTTTGATGATGATGAGTTGTTCATTTCTCCCAACCCAATCGTAACAATCAATAAGCTTATGGTTAGAATGAACGAAGAAATTGTTCATTTGATTTGCATTAGAAATTAAAATCCTAAGATTAATGATATGATCAACATGTTAAACCAACATCTTTAGAAGTATTAGGTAATGACCATATTTTAAAGTTGTTTTTTTATGTCATAAATTCAATTATGAATGTTTGTTTTTTAAGTTTTACATTATCTAATCGAAAAAAACATTTTCTTTCTTATATAGGAATTTTTGGCAGAGATCACACCACAACATACAGACACCATGAGCCAAATTTCAATGGAAATAGGTGTCATGCATGAGGATCCCATACCAGAAGAGGAGCACAAGGCAGTCATTTCAACAATGTTGATTAGTGCACGAGGTAAAGAAAAATGTAATTCTCTTTTTATTAATGAAATAGTTGTAATAATAATAACAAAAAATATCAATTTAACATTTATTTCTTGTTACAGCTGATGATCCACCCCTCTTGTGGTAAGTGCGACGACGTCATGAGAACACGACCAGTCCGTCAAAAATCAAGAAAAATAATAATAAATGATTGTATTATTTATATCATTAGACAGATCACGTACCATATTACGAAAACATATTTTTGATGATAAAATTTATTAAGATGAATTATTTTGTGTCTATGACTAATGAATCAATGAATGACTATTATACGTCAATGAAAAACTATTATATGTTTCTTTATATACATGACCTTGTTTCATATTATGTAAACATATTTTTTACGATAAAATTTATTGTGATGAAATATTTTTTTGGATCTACGAATGAATGAATCAATGCTTTCTATTTGTTTGTTAATGTATCTTAATGTCTTTCTTTCAACTATTTCATGTATAGTAGATATGTTGGGTACTAGGGAATTGAGAATGATATGGGGGGGAGGGGTCATGATATCTTCCACCTTCACGTGGTTGGCCCTAATCAGTAGAGAATAAATTAGGATTTGGATAATCTTGGAGCAAACAACCCTCGATCCAATAGAGAAAAAAAAAAAAAAGAGTCAATGTTGACTTCATTGCTTCTTTGTCGGGTTGAGGGAGGTTTGATCCAACATTAAACTAATCCAATAATTTTTTCTCGAAACTGAGAGGAGCTCATTCATGTATTCATGCACTCAAGTCCTTAATTATTATTTATTCATGCAATTAAATTTAATAGTTCATCAAATTTAATATAATTTTTCCTCATTCATCTCATGAATATGTGTAGGAAAACTAGTATTAATTTAGATGTTGAAGTGGAACAACTATCAGAAACAAATAGCTCAAAATGGTAACATTAAATTTAGCATTCAAGTTAAGTTACTTTCAAGTTAATGCCTTTTTTCTTCTGCATATTGAAATACACTACTTACTGTATTTGTAGTCATATGAGTGGTACATATTTGAACTGAATGGACATTTCTTCTGTATTTTAAAGGGATTTTTGGTACAACCTAGTAATTCCAACTTACAAAGTCCTTCATATTGACAAGAACATACTACCACGGAAGGAAGAATGTATGAGAAACGATAATTCAAAGGTGTGTTATTTGTTTTTGTTTGTTGTTATTGAGTCAGAAGTGATGGAATAAGGTTCATATAATGAGTAGCAAGATGAGGGATACATGTAGTTGTGATCTTGTGGTGTTTCCCATTTCTTACATGTTCAATTTCTATTTAGTTAATACCTTCAACAAAAATAATACAAGCATTAAAATCATTTACAATTTTATATTACGCAACAAAGAACTTTTGTATCTAATACATTGGAAGTTTTGTGAACTTTCTTTCTCTAGGAAGAAATTTAATTTGTACATTCCAATACCTACTAATTCTAGGTTTTACAATACCTGAATTGAAATGGCACTTTTGAGTGAATTGCAATATTCTGATCTTGTGTAGATATTGATTTAACAAGAAGACAAGGCAATCAAGTTGGGATAACCTAATATATGATTCCATTATTTAGAGATTCAATATATTTAAAGATTCTTGACATTTCTAGAAGTAATCTCTTCTATTTTTGTAACTGCTCAAAACATTTCTTCTTAAGAAGTATTCCTTTTGGCATTGTTCATGTTGGGAAAAAGAAATATGATAATCATGTTTTAAGTCCATGTCATTATAGCACATAGATCCAATACATTATAGGCTCATTGCAAATCTAGGTACCATCAGGCTACAACAAAGGTATTAATCCACCAAGGTACCATCTAGGTTATCTTCCAAGGTACCCATTCAACCCATCAATGATCCAAGTGTCATTTATATATATGTACACAAGCACACAAATATATATGTACGAGAGTATGATATTAACCTTATCAAATTAGGGTTATCATGTAATCAGAAGGAGTGCATCTAGGGTTATCAAAACCTTAAATAAGAAATTAAACTTTAGATATTCAAGACCTAGTTACGATCTCAATCATAGTGTAAGTAAACAACTTGGGTTACACTTTCATGCCCTAGAAAATTACAACAACCTTTTATAGGGTTTTGTTACAAATCTTGCATATTATCATCGAAACTTTAATATTAAACTTTAGATATCCAACAACTAAGCGTTTCAACCATAATGGAAGAATATAAGGTTTCTTTCTCAAGTACTAGAATCTTATTTTAGATTTTACTAGGATTTTTATTATAAACCCTAAATAATATCATCAAATCCTTACAAGCTATGGTTTTATCGTATGCCTAGTGACAAACCCTAAAAATTAGGGTTTCACCAAAGTGAATAAATAACATAAGATAATTATTACAAGGGTTGATTTATTCTAAATATCAAACACCTTATCAATATAAGAATATTTGTTTTTTGAGGGTTGGTTAGCACTAATTTTTTGAGGTTGCATTGTTTTTATTTAATGTTGTGAAATTCTATGGAAAAACATCAGAGATGAGAGAGTCATTACCATAAATAGATCTTACATGATCATATGATGGGGACCTGCAACAAATATTAGAATTTTAAACATACCTTGAGTTGCTTCTTCTAAAAGCTTTGAAAGGACTCCCTCTTGAAGTGCTACCTATTATCATGATAACATCTTCATGGTCCATCTCCAAATGAGTCTACTTTTATTATAGTTCCAAAGGATCCAACTTGATTACCAATTGTTTATTCATCATACTCTTCATACGATCAACATATCTTACTTATTAAGTACCTACAACATTTACTGACAAGTACCACCAAGAAAAATATACAAGTACATGAGCATAATCATGATTAGGGATTCCATGAAAAATTTAGGATTTTCAGATCAAACCCTAAGTTACCTTTCGAAACATCAATCGTAGAGTTTGAATTTCAATTATGATTCTACCTTTACTAGGGGTATTCATTTATCCCTAGACTACGTACAAACCATATAGACCAAAAGCTAGGGTTTCTATGAGGAAAAAAATAGAATATAGTTAGGGTTTCTCTTTAGGGTTTCCAAATACCAACTAGGGTTTACACAAAAACTTATATTCTAATAATCTCCAGCAATATGAAGATTACAGAACCAAAAATCCTAATCCAAATTAGACCTTACATGAATAAATAAATTATATGTACCATAAGAACTTCATACCTCAGTTCTCCAAGATTACAAGATGTTTGTTGCAAATGTTTCTTCAAGATGCCATGATCTTCTTACTATCCTTAACAGAGTGAAAACTTCCAACTATGCCAAAGCCAAAGGCTACCTTCAAAGGTTCTGCAACTTCCATTGGTGTCATGATTCTTCCAATGGAAGTGTCAACTCAATATTCTCCTTCAATATGACAAGATAATTTCTTGTGAGAAACAATAGCTCTTATAATTATGCCTAACTCGTTGAGTTTGGGGCTTGCCCATGTCACACACAAATATTCTTTTAGTAATAGATCTGCTACCTTTGAACATTAGATATATGATATACCTGTAGCCTTCCATTGCAATTTCGATGCTCAAGATAGGGCTTTCAGTAATTAGAAAAGTAGCTTTAATACTTTCCCAAAGACTGTGGATTTGATTCTTCTTCGATGTACCACAATTTGTAGGAGTGAGGGGCTACTATCAGCCTTGGTGATGACTAATATATATATCTTAGAATGTTCTGAAAATGACCACAACCCTCTTAGGGTTACTGTAGGTTTGGATTAGATCTTCCAATTAGACTTAAAATTCATCTATACAGTTTGGACTTGTTTACTTTTCAAGTGAATTTCTTGTTGGCTATTAGGGCTTATTTCTCTTCCACAAAATATATCTTAAACTTGTAATCTAGGTACCCTTATAAGATTGCACATAACCTTACTATTTTTTAGATGATTTTAAGACACTTAGATAATGCAAATACCTTCGATATCTTTTTGAAGATACTCAGTCTTTACTGGGATTTTCACTTAGTTTCTTGGACCCTTGAAAAGATGATATGAATACTCCTTAACACGTTTCAACCTTCTAGCCTAGGTCTGCTACGTAATTTTAGAGGTAAAGTGGTCCAGAAACATTCTTCAAGCTCAGATATCAAGGCTGATGTCTATATATTTCCTTTTGGATATGATTGAAACCCTTAGTCTTCTAAACAATAGTGATCCCTTCACTACCTATTCCACTGACCTTAGCTCTAATACCATTTTGAGAAATCCTACCTATTCCACTGACCTTAGCTCTAATACCATTTTGAGAAATCCTTGGGCAATATTAGGTTATCTGTCAACTTGATTTATATTTACATGACAATTCATATTCCTTGTCATATAGTTCAAAATCTAAACCATTATCTTCATTGAATTTGGAATCAAAGGTGAGGAACTTATTTTTAAAATAAAATAAGATTTCTTTCCTTGAATCTGTCATGGTGATAGATAAAATTGAAGGAAGAGTTGCTCATTCCAGGAAAACCCTCAAATTTAACCATGTCACTCTATTAATCTTGGCCATAAAATAAATTTTCCTTTGTAAACTTGTACGTTTCCCTTTCATGGTATTCTAAGGTAATGTGAAGGCCTCTTCCTTTCTTTCACACTATAATTCATGGTTTTCCATAAATATGTCATGGTGATTTCCTATGCAGGAAATGATCAAGTGAGGGTTCTTTTTTAATTCTACAGTTGCTTATTTATCATTTCCTTGTCATCTTCAAAAAAAGAGTTGGAAATAGTAGTAGTAGCATCATCTTCTTCAAAAATGAATCTAGGAGCTTATCCCTTCAAATCTATGCTAGAAACTACTTCAAGATTGGTTTCATCATCTTTAAGAGATGGTCCTAGACCTTGTTTAATTAGCCTTTATTCATCTCAAAATTTCCCAATATCTTGAATAACATGAAGAAATTTTTTAGGAACACGGTCCCAACATGTGAAAAATGCTTGAATAAAATCCGCAAAAGATGAAAACATTTCCTTTCCAAGGCTAGTGGAGCAATTCCTTGCATTTCCCTTTAGACTTATTGCAAAAAAATTCATTAAAAAATATTCATCAAAGAGTCTATCGTTGTTTTTAAATTCCATAAATGAAAAGAGATTCTATGTGATTAAATAAATTTACCCATGGACTCTTGGAATTTCCTCTACATCTATCTTGGGGTGTTCATGAGGAAAGTCTTGGGTCTTTGATAAATCAATCAGGGCATACCATATTCATATCAATGGGGAGAATTCCATGGTGGAAGACAATAATGAATGATCAATCATTACCAAATCAAGATAAATAATAAATTCAAGGCGTACAATAAGGGGATTCAATGGAAGACAATCCTTCTTCCTCTAAAAGCAACTATGACTTGATAAAATCACTTAATACTTCAGCCAAGGAAGCATAAGGAAAATCAAATCATGGTATCAAATACACACCAAATCAACAAAGGAAGAATGAGGAGAAACCCTAATCTTCTCCCTTCCATGTGATATTTTCTATCCCTCAATGGATCAATTTGAAAGGCTTGTAAAGAACTTGAACATTCCACCATTAATATTTATGCACCAAAATAAAACCAAGTAAGACGAGCTTCAAAAATTGAGACATTCACCACAAAGAAAGAACCCTTAACACCATAGATTCTCCAAGAAAGATATATTTATTGGGATCCAAAAAGAGAGAGCTCTGAAGTACCTAACCATAAGTTCAAATGAAAAGGTTCATCTCATCATATAGATGATGCATCTCTTCCTTTCACAATAAAACTAAAATTTTCATGTGATTCATTAGATCTAGCCTAGGAAAAGTAACTAAATAATTGTAAAAAAACATAAAAAAAAAGTGGTCAAGCCACATGTACAATGAATAGGATGAAGTAAATGAGAGGTCCTCTCCTCCAAATAAGGGTGAATGATGCCCATTTAGGCTCCAAAGGCTCTCTAACATGTGTTTATGCTCCATGAATATATCTAGGTTTCAAACTGATCCTTCCAAGGTAAAAAAATTACTTTGTCAAAATAAAGATCTCCAAAGAGGGAAACTCCATGAAAACAACTCCATAAATGTTTCAATATAATGTACCAATACCTCCAAATAATGTATCAAATGAATAGCCAAGGTCATATATTGGGTTAAGGTACCTCCATGAAGCATGGTAGTAATTACCCAAGCTAAAAAATAAGTCATAAACTCCTAAAAATCCACATTGACATCAAAATAGTTTGGATTTACTGCTCAAGTTTAGCTCATTAGTCTTCAAATGGTGTCCTTTTAGTTATCTCCACATCTCTAAACTTCTGTCAAGTGAATGCCAAGTCATATCTTCAAGATAGAATGTCACTCAACTAACCCCCTCTACATCATATCATGCCATAAGTAACCATGCAATTGTCATATCATTGACATGTGTGGGTTGGCCTTCACAATAGGTGAAAATCAACTCAATAGATGATCAACTAAGAAATCACTCTAGAGACTTCCATGTCGAAATTCAATAAAAGTTCAAAGTGTGGAAAACAAGCACAAAAATGCCTCAAAACTTGTGGAACATCCAAAAATCATGATAACATCAAACTGAACTTTTCATCAAAATTATGTCTAAATACCCTTGCTTGAAGGATGGGTAATAATGGCCTCCAACTTGGGTACTTGTGCTCTTCTCTAAAGTGCATAATCATTCCAAAATATTTTCATTGTACACATCAGCTTCACAATACAAAATCAAATGCTCAAAGAGCTTATTCCTGCTAAAATATTGTTCAAATGAACTTATTCTATTCCTACCCTAATGTATATTCTCCAAGTGATGTTGCTAAGTGAAATATAATAACCAATGAGTTCACCTCAACATCTCCAAAGCATAATGTCCTCTTCCACTATGTTTTCTCATCATGTAAAATAGGGTAATGCCAAAATAAGGATGATTGTAGGCTAGTGTCTCCACTATTGTTATCTTTAATATGAAAATAAAATTGCATATATGCTCCACAATGAAATCTTTAAAAGGGTTCCAAGAATAACTGCTACATGCTTCTTATATGTATTCCTGTAGAGGGTTCCTATAAAAGGACATTGAATGTTGTTTTAATATTTGTTGTGATGGAAGGAAACAACCCATGATCTTTGAGAGGTTGTCAACAAATGCCTAGCCTTTGGTCTTTGTTATTGTATAGGTTTTCACCATCGTTGTTATAATATACATGGGATATTCCTTAATGTTTTGGTATTTTGTTCTTGTATGGGTTGTCACCATAGTTTTTATACTATATAGGGGATATTCCTCATTTTGGAAAACAAAATAGGACTGCCATGTTCTATTTTGAAAAATTATGCGAATACACCATCATAATGAAAACCATCAACGTGCTCTATCATCCTGTGTTGTGAAGAAAAGAGATGTCAAAGGAAATCATAGATGAGGACTCATATATAACTAAGATTCGCTAATTGATATTGGCAAGTATCCTTAGATATGCATGAGATATAAATTGGACCACAAACATCAATGTTTACAATGTGAATAAAGAGTTTTCCACCATTTTTTTTACAAATATGGAAATTCGACATCACTTGAGTACCATCACATTCCAGGTCATTGTTGGGTGACACACTTACACTGTCATCTTTACTAATTTTGGTGCCCCCCATTGAGGTAGCATCTATCTAATCTATATGGGAGATTGAATTTCCTCCTATGGAAGGAATCTTCTAGGTTTGAATTCCTAAAGATGGAAATGCAAGAGTATTAAATACCCTTTCAATTTTTTGCAGTGCGAGGGTATTCATCAAGATGACCATGGAGTACGTTCTCATGCCAAATATCATCCAATAAAAATAAGCATGCTCTGCTTGTGTCTCACATATTTTGGAAGGTGAACCTAACATAATATTGTTTTTTTTTGTGTGATACCCCTTTGCCTTCATTGGTACACAACTCAGATCTAACAATGAGAATACTTGTATCTGTATCAAAAGTTTTATCAACCAACTATTAGTAGCCATTTTGAGTGCCTACAATTAGGGAGGGAGAATCCCTTGTATCTATTTCATCTTGTTGTAACCCTAGGGACAACCTCTAGCTGAAAGGAGGCCAGTTCCTAGGACATCTATTCATATAAATAAAGATTTATTTTTAGAGTTTTCTTAAATAATTGTTCCTACAGATAACCTTTTTGGTGTAATGTGAATTTAACTCTTCGAAAAAAAGCCAACTCTCCAAATGGCCTTTGTATCTGTGACTACATATTTTTTTTGGGAATTGTAACGTAGTGGGAGAAAGATTGAGAATGAAGATTCAATATACAAGGTAGTAAAGAATTTTATACATCAAATATTATCAAAAACTATGGGATGAAGGAAAATGAAGTGATGAAAATGTGGAGTGCTTTATTAAGGATTCTTTAAGTAAATTTTATAGGTACCCTCTACTATTATCACAACATTAATAAGTTTTCTTATAAAAAGAAAGCAACTGCTTCATAACACATGTTTCAATGGAAGTATAAATACAGTGATTGAATTAAAAAGATAGGAAACACATACTATATCCAACACATATGATGAATCACTTGAATGTTGGGTTGTGTTATATTCTTTCCATGACTAGCCCACGTAGTTAATCGGGGGGTTAGTCCACCCCCCCTTTGTTGCACCGATTACGTAGTGGGGGGGTCATAGGGGGTTTGAGGGGTGCAGGTAACCCCCCTCTATGGGGTCCGAGGTAGCACCCCAGAAAATTTTGGTTTTGGACCCTATGTTAGGTTGGGTGGACCTACCTATGGTTTTGTGCATGATTTCCACACATGGTTTTGGACGCGATGGTTTCCGGTCCATGGTATTGGATGCTTCGGCATGTATAAATATGTATTGTAACATTGAAAGGAACATAATGAAAAATCAAGCTAGTAGTCCCAGTTTTGGGATCCAGGGGAAAATCTCTATGTATATGTGTTTTATGTGTTATGCTCTCACATTGTTTATTTTCTGTGTTCTAGAATTCGTATGCAGGTAATTTCTGTACAAGGTTAAAAACCTACATTTGGTATCAGAGTTGTTTTCACTTCAAGGGGACGCCTTTGTTGCTGAGGGGTTTCGCTCGAGCCTATGGTAGACCCCATTTAGTGGGAGATCTGTGAGATCGATTCTGGTGGTGAAAGAAGATGACGAGCAGTGGAAAGAAAGAGATCGAGAAATTTAACGGTTAGAGTTTTGAGTTGTGAAAACTCAAGATGGAGGATCTGTTGGTGGATAAAGATCAGTGGATCGTGGTAGATCCAGGTACTAAACCAATGGGAGTGTCCGATGAAGAATGGAAGAAGTTGGATCAGAAGGAAAAGAGCACAATACAATTGTGTGTCTCAGATTCAGTATTGTTGAATGTATCAGGGGAAGCTACGACAAAGGCTTTGTGGGACAAGCTAGGGACTTTGTACCAATCTAAGTCTTTGGTGAATAAATTGTTCCTACGGAAAAAGCTGTATAACCTGAGGATGAAAGATGGAGACTTGGTGATAGAGAATCTAAATGCATTTAAAACTGTGGTAATTCAGTTATTATCTGTTGATACTAAAATTTCAGATGAAGATAAGTGCATCAGTTTGTTGTGTTCTCTACCAGATTCGTGGGATAGTTTGGTTATTGCAATAGGTAGCAATGCAACTGCCTTGCAGTTTGATGAAATAGTCTCATCCTTGCTGATGGAGAAAATGAGATGGAAAAATATGGAGAGCCAGAATGGTGATGCCTTGTCTGTACGAGGATGGTCCCAGAACATAAACAAAAATAAGTCATCAAGTGGGAGGTCTAAATCTAGAGGGAGATATAAATCTATAGGAAAACCTGTAAAGGTGGTGTGCTAGAAATGCAGAAAGGAATGGCACTACAAAAGGGACTGCAAATCTAAAGCTCCCGGTAAAGGAAAGGTATCTGATGATGCTCCTTCTGCAGAGGCAAAAACCACCTCAGATGAAGATGGGGATGTGTACTTGGCTTCTTCAAGTACACATGTAGATCATGAGGCATGGTTGATTGACTCAGGTGCATCCTTCCACTTCACTCCCCATAGAGAGTGGTTTTTCAAGTATGATAAAGATGATGGTGGCGATGTCTTCTTGGGGGATGACAGGAAGGTTAGAATCGTTGGTCACGGAAAAGTAAAGTTGAAGTTGGAAGGTGGAAGGGTTAGAACACTTTCGAGTGTTCTGCATATTCCTGCATTAGCTAGAAATATGATTTCTGTAAGCAAGCTGGATGATGAAGGTGTAAAAATAATGTTCGAGAAGGATACCTACAAGATGGATCGGGGAGCACTAGAATTAATGCGGGGAGTTCGTATTGGAACTCTGTACAAGCTGAAAGTTAGCACTGTTGTTGATGGGTGCAACAACTCTGTGGTTCCTGAAAGTGGATCAGAAAATTTGGTGGTCTTTGGAGAGAAGACCATGTTGTGGCATCAAAGGCTTGGACATATTAGAGAGAAGTGCCTTCGAATACTTCATGGTAAAGGTATGGTAGGAGGTATGAGTAATAGCTCACTGGATTTTGATTTTTGTGAAAATTGTGTATATGGGAAGCAGAATCGGGTGAGTTTCCCCTCTGGTGGTAAGAGGGTGAAACAAATATTAGAACTTGTGCACAGTGATGTGTTTGGACCTATAAAGGTTCCATCATTGGGTAAGTCTGTGTACTATGTATCATTTATAGATGACTTCTCAAGGAATACATGGATATATTTCCTTAAGAAGAAATCTGAAATCTTTGATAGGTTTAAAGAATTTAAGGCTCTGGTGGAAAACCAGATAGAGAAGAAGATAAAGGTGTTGAGGACAGATAATGGTGGAGAGTTTTGCAGTAAGGAATTTGAAGAATTCTGTAAGAAGTGTGGTATAGCATGGCAGAAGACTATTCCATACACACTTGAGAAAAATGGAGTTGTAGAAGGAATGAACAAGACGTTGATGGAAAGGGAAAGAAGCATGCTCAGTGGTGCGAGGTTAGGACAGGAATTCTGGGCAAAGGCGGTGGAGATAGCATGTTACCTGGTTAATAAATCACCTTCATAAACATTGGAGGATAAGACTCCACAAGAGGCATGGACTGGTAAGAAACCCTCTCTTTCACATATGAGGGTAATTGGATGTGATGCATATGTACATGTTCCAAAGGAGAAATGAACCAAGTTGGATAGTAAATCTGAAAGGTGCATCATTATTGGGTATAAGGACGGTTTAAAGGGTTATAAGCTTTGGAACCCAGTAACAAGGAAGGTTGTGTACAACTGAGACGTGGTGTTCAGAGAGGTAAAGGATGTTATTAAACATGAAGTCCAACCAAAGGAACCTAAAAAGATAGAGTTTGAACTTAAGGAGGAAGAATCAGACTCTACAACAAAGGAGGAATCAGAAGATGAAGAGCCACAAACTTTGGGTGTGAGAAGATCAGTTTGAGAAAGAAGGTAGCTAGAAAGGTATATTCCATCTACTTTCTGTTCAAATTTTGCTTTATCTATTAATGACGATGATCCCAGAACTGTGAAGGAAGAAGTAGATTCAGAGGATGGAAAACTCTAGAAAGAGGCCATGGTTGATGAAATGGCATCTTTGCACAAAAATGAGGCTTGGGATCTGGTGGAGTTGCCGGCTGGAAGGAAACCCATTGGCAGCAAATGGGTGTTCAAGAAGAAGACAAATGCAGAAGGAAATGTGGAGAAATACAAAGCTCTGTTGGTAGCAAAAGGTTATTCCAAAGTGTTGGGAATTGATTTTGGTGATATTTTTTCTCCTGTTTCCAAGGTAACTTCTATTAGATTACTTTTATCTGTTGTTGCTGCTTTTGATTTTGAGGTAGAACAGATGGATGTGAAGACAACATTTCTTCACGGGGTTATGGAAGAGGAAATCTACATGAAGCAACCTGAAGGCTTTTAAGAAGGAAATGGTATGCAAGTTAAAGAGGTCTTTGTATGGGTTAAAATAGTCACCAAGGATGTGGTATTAGAAATTTGATACATTTATATGGGGACTTGGCTTCACCAGAGGCGAAGCAGATCACTGTGTGTATTTTAAATTAGTTGGTGACAATGTTATTTATCTGGTCTTTTATGTGGATGATATGTTGCTGGTTGGAAATGACAAAGAAATTATCCAGAATTTGAAGACCCAATTGTCCTCCAAATTTGACATGAAATATCTTGATGCTGCAAACAATATTTTGGGCATGGAAATTAAAAGAGATCCGGAAAAGAGGAAGCTCTGGTTAAACCAGAGGAAGTATGTTGAGACAATACTACAGAGGTTTAATATGTAGGATAGTAAACCAGTGAAGGTTCCTATTCCTATAGGTGTGAAGTTATCTGTTGAACAGTGTCCCAAGACACGAAAAGAGGAAGAGTACATGTCCCGTGTTCCATATGCAAGTGCAGTCGGTAGTATGATGTATGCAATGGTGTTAGAGATCTAACCCAGAAATATTATAGATATGATATGAAAATATAAGACAATGCAAATGAACCCAAAAATAATATGAAATGATTCTTTATTGATATCAAACCCTTATGGTAGGGCAACACCATACATTTACTCCTTAAGGAAGGAGAACACTCCACAAGCCATATGCCTATTCATACAATAATCCTTGACAATCTTCCTTGACGTGGAGTCTCTAGCCTCTATATAGGCCTCATACATACAATACCATGGGTCATTACCATGGTTCCCTCATACCATCAAACTAATACCATGGGCCCATTACATTATTACTAACTACTTGTGGTCCCTTACATGATATGGGTTAACCACCTTATTTATTACTATGACCCATCCCATTATTACATTATTACCTTGGGTAGCTCCCTTGGTACCCCATATTATCCCCCCTAGGTATATAACATTCCACCCCCCTTAGCATGTTTCGTCCCTGAAACATGGGAAGAACACAAATAATAAGATCTACTCAAAAGAGTAGTCCACTGGTACCATGCACATGCATCTATCCATCCAAGAGAAAGGTGAACCCTCGATCTCGCTAGTGCCTCACTCGATTGAGATGGAAGTTGACCATGGTAGCTCTTCTGTGTTGATGTGTAGTAGGTGGATCTTTGCTCCTCTTTATCTGTCCTACGTGGGTTGTTGTCTTTGTGGCTAATTTGTTGCCATCTTGTTGGTTGTTGTCTTGCAGGGTGATGTGGGTGATGATATGTTGAAGTTTTAACCCATGATATCTTTTTGTTTAATTCACCCTTTACTAGAGCCTGATTGTTATCTGGTGCATGTTGGGGTGCTTGATGTGGTGTCTTATATTCCAATATTACTTCAACCACTGAGCCCTCATCTGATGTATCAGCACTTGTAACCTTTTCTGCTTCAGCTTCTGTTTGTGTTTGATTGTCAATCATCACTGGCTCATCATTTGATATGTCAGTCCCTGGAACATCTTCTGCTTCAGCCTCCATGTACTCTACCTGTTTATTGATGGAAATATCTTGTAATGTAATTTTCTTCTTTTTATACCAGAGCTTCAGGAATTTCTTCTGCACATTAATATTAATAGTACTCACAGATTCCATCCAAGGATATCCCAAAAAAACATCCATATTATCCATCTTTGAAGTATAAAAATCACCATGCAACACATACTTATCCATAGAAATCTTCAAATCCTTATACACTAGAACATCCTCATTATCCACTTGTGTGTTTTCAATGTGTTTTGCTAGAATTTGCAATTTTTTTGCCAAATTAACATTGATGAAATTATGCTTGCAACTAGGATTTATAGAAACAATGATCTTCTCCTTCTGAATCAATCCATGAACCTGCAATAAGGATATACCAGTATGAAATAACCCCACATGTTTCTCCTTATCTTGTTTTCTGGCATGAGACCATCTGTCTAAAAGTAATTTTTCAAATTCTTCATCAGGCAGGTTGTAACACTTTGTTTTGTTAAGTAATCCCCACCATGTGGCTGCCTCCTCTCTAAATAGCTCCACTACCCACCATTTCCAATTGTTTTTCCATAATGATTTCTTTTTTTTGATGTATTCTTCAATAGTAGGACCATTATCTTTTCCTGTAAAACCTAGACCCGCCATGAAGAGGGTTTTGAAAAAAATTGGCAAAAATTTCAAAATTGTCACAGTTTAGTTAATATTGCTCAAAATCCCTATTATGACATATTTTCAGAAATGGAACAATCATTTTTCATCTACCCATATGATAGAAATCTTGATCCAGGCACTGGAATTTTAGATCTGTGCTGCAACTCTCCCGCCGTCACCAAAATTTCTGCAAAAAGAGCTGATTTTAAATCAGCTATATCTCCCTCATTCGGACTCCAATTCGACCGGTTTTTTTTTTTTGAAATCGGTTATTTTTTCACATAGAATCCAGATCTACAATTATATTTTGCAGATATTGCACCAGGACGTCCAGATCTGCGCCACAAACTCGCTGCCCTGAAAAATTGTCTGCAACACCACTGATTGATATCTCCTTCATCCGGTCTCCGATTCAACTGATTTTTTTTTTGAAATCGGCTATTTTTTCACAAAGAATCCAGATATGCAATTAGATTTTGTAGATCTTGCACGAAAACATATAGATATGATCTGCAAACTCGCCACCCCCGAAATCCTGCAAAAAATTAAAAAACAATTCTCCACTTTTGTGCCCAAGAAAGTGCTCCGATACCACTTGTTATAGATCTAACCCAGAAATATTATAGATCTGATATGAAAATATAAGACAATGCAAATAAACCTAGAAATAATATGAAATGATTCTTTATTGATATCAAACCCTTATGGTAGGGCAACACCATACATTTACTCCTTAAGGAAGGAGAACACTCCACAAGCCATATGCCTGTTCATACAATAATCCTTGACAATCTTCCTTGACGTGGAGTCTCTAGCCTCTATATAGGCCTCATACATACAATACCATGGGTCATTACCATGGTTCCCTCATACCATCAAACTAATACCATGGGCCCATTACATTATTACTAACTACTTGTGGTCCCTTACATGATATGGGTTAACCACCTTATTTATTACTATGGCCCATCCCATTATTACATTATTACCTTGGGTACCTCCCTTGGTACCCCATATTATCCCCCCTAGGTATATAACAAATGGTCTACACTAGACCAGACATTGCACATGTAATGGGAGTATTGAGCAGATTTATGTCAAAACCAGGGAAGGAGCACTGGACAGTAGTGAAGTGATTTTTCAAGTATTTGTGTGGCACTAGTGATTATGGTTTGTGCTACCAAGGAAGAATAGGATTGGATAGAGCGTTGGATATTCATGGCTTTGTTGATGCAGATTGCACTAGAGATCTGGATCAGAGAAGATCTACAACTAGGTATGTGTTTAACCTATTTGGAGGTGCAGTCAGTTGGATGAGTAAGAAACAATCTGTAGTGGCACTATCAACTACAGAGGTAGAATACATGGCAATCACTCATGCAAGCAAGGAAGTATTTTGGTTGTAGAGATTGTGTTCAAGTATGGGGTTAGTACAGGGAGCTATAAGGATAGATTGTGATAGCCAAACTGTAATTTTCTTGGCAAAGAACCCTGCATATCATTCAAAGACAAAGAATATTGATGTTCAGTATCACTTTGTGAGGGATATGATAGAAGACAAAAAGGTGTTGCTGGTAAAGGTGGACACTTTGAAGAATATTGCAGATGCATTGACAAAATCTATGAGCTCTAAGAAGTTCTCTTGGCATAGAGAAACAATGGGCATTGTAGGGTTGGATAACTAAGCTCTCTTGTGGCCCCCTGTGGAAAGAAAACAACAAGTGGGAGAATGTTGGGTTGTGTTATATTCTTTCCATGACTAGCTCACGTAGTTAACTGAGGGGCTAGAGGGGGGGCGCTCTCCCCCCCCTTCGTTGCGCCGATTGCATAGTGCGGGGGGGAGGGGGGGTCACAGGAGGTTTGAAGGGTGTAGGTAACCCCCCTCTATGGCGTCCCGGGAAACGCCCCAGAAAATTTTGGTTTTGGACCCTATGTTAGGTTGGGCAGACATACCTATGGTTTTGTGCATGATTTTTGCACATGGTTTTGGACGCAATGGTTTTCAGTGCATGGTTTTGGACACGATGGTTTTCGATCCATGGTATTGGATGCTTCAGCATGTACAAATATGCATTGTAACATTGAAAGGAACATAATGAAAAATCAAGCTGGTAGTCCCTGTTTTGGGATCCAGGGAAAATCTCTGTGTATATATGTTTTATGTGTTATGCTCTCGCATTGTTTATTTTCTGTGTTTTAGAATTCATATGCAAGTAATTTTTGTACAGGGTTAAAAACCTATGGGATGAAGGAAAATGAAGTGATGAAAATGTGGAGCGCTTTATTAAGGATTTTAGAAGTAAATTTTATAGGTACCTGTTGTGCTATACAACAACCCTCCCCATTTCAAATTTTTTATATAAAACTTTAATAAGAGATGGGTCCCCTTTTAGAATATAAATAAAATCAATAAAACATTTGAAAATAAAATTTTATAATAAGTCATATAAAATTTTCTTTTAGGATAGGTTAAATTGCAATTTGCAAATCTATCAAACCCATGAAAGTCCTCTTAATAAGGTCCGATTCGATTTGAATTATAATAAAACCTTATCATAAAGCTTTATCGAAGGAAAACAATTATAAAGGGAATATGTCACATCGTGCACATCCTTTATTTCAATAGTGGACTTAAAGTGTTCCATTGAGATCTGTCGATGCGATAACTCTATCGGAAATCACATATCGCTACTCATCAAGAAGCCATCCCAAGTGTTCCATAGAAAACCTCCAATGCGATAAGCCGATCACAATCGCGCATCACTAAAATCATAAAGCACATCCCAAAATCCCCTTTGAAATCTTCCAATGCAATTTCATTATTGTGTAGCGCACTTTCGATAAAGGCAAAACATGAAGTATTACGAACATGTGTGGTTTAAAGTTATAAGTCAATTATAAAGAAAATTTAAACGATTTATCAATTTTAAAGCATGCCGCCTCCCCATGTCAGCTCACCACTGATCGCAATCGCAACCATGCAAAGGAACCATTTAAGCATGTAACTTGTAACTCCCAATATGCGAGATGCGATTATAGCTAATCGTCGATCGGGAAGTCACGATACTCATTCTAAAAAGGACCGTTATAAATTTGCGACGCGACATACCATGATGGCATTAAAGTTTCATGTTGGAACTTATGGGGAAATCATTAATAAGCAGTTATGGTTGAATCCTTCAAGGAATTCATCCGTGGTGGCTTAATATATCATAGATCCGTACCATTTGTTACACATAATTTCTATTAGTCCTATGTGATGTGTATTAGCTTTGAACAAGATTTTCCACTGTTACATCCTTCTATTTCATTTTGCAGAGTGAATCTAAAATCATCAGTCCAACAAAAATGTTTAAGAAATCTCGGAAAGCAAAGGTCCCCGTCATAGCGAAAGATGAACCAGCAAAGTTGGTGCTAATAGCTGATACTACCTGTCTAGTCCTCGACAAGACTTCATGGGAGGGCATATATAATCTACTCGAAGCCGAGGATCCAACTGAAATTGAAGAAGAAGGAGCAATGGCTGGTTCAACTGATAAATTAGAAAATACTCTTAACAATTTAGCCAACTCTTTCCTCCACAAAATAGCAACCCGTGCGAAAGTGTTACCATACAATGACTTGGTGAGATGGGTAATAGAGAGTATTAACATAACAGACAGAGCATTCTATATAGCCGCTGGAAAGATGTTCAGGTCATTCAGGGTAGAAGATGTCAAGAATATGTATCATTTGCCAGACCCCTAGAAACATTACAACAAGGCATTTTTAGAAGCTTTCGCCAAGGAGAATGAGGTAGAGTCGGACCCTATCAAGAAATGGAGACATTTCCCAAACAAGCATAAGCATGAATCCTCTGGTATGTACTCTGTGGACTCCTTAGCATCTCCCTATTGCTATGATGGTGCTACGATATGTAGACTCTTTGGAGTCTCTGATTCATCTAGGTTTTCCATGGAAATGATGCCTTTAATGGAAGAAATAATTAACTCTTATATCATGGATTGGGCAACCATTTTATCAGATAAAATGGCCAACCAAATCCTTGATTATAGAACAAATAGGTTTGTAACTACTTAAATAATACCCCCATTCTATATGAGCACCTACATTATGTATACCATCTACTTCAATTTTGACTTCCCCATTCTAGGTTGGAAATGGACTCCTCAAGACCCAACCCCTATTCACATTTATCATAAGTATTTGTGGAAGGCCCATTATAAAGATCATATATATAGAATTTGCCATGGTTTTGTTTTACCCATCCATCAGGCCATATTCAACAAACCTACTCCTCGGTTATCCGATGAGGCCAGCATTGACCTAACATCAATCGACAGTTGGTTTGATGAAGAAAAGTTCACCTATGTCAGACTTTTTGGTAGCACCATAGACCCACATGTTCTCCCCTTGTACATTCCTGATAAGCTATTGGCTAGAGAAATAGCTTACTAGATAACAGAAACAGGAATGTCCAGGAACCTCAAAGAGTCCAAGAAACAAATGTGGCCTTCATTTCCCCTCCGCTGTGGTACTTATTCACTGCATGATTTCAAACATGCAGAGAAAGAAGCAGAGAAGATAAAAATTCTGAAGTTAGCAGTCATTCCTAAGAGACAGTATGATCCAAAAGCAGTGGCTTACAACTTTACCACTTAGGTGAAACTTGCCAAATTTGAACATGAGAAAGATGACTATGATGACTTATTCTCTTCGACTGAGTCATTTTCATGGGTAGAAAATCTAGAAAAGATCAAATTAGGAGCAGGGGGGATAGATAAGTTTATGCAGTTCAGGACACAAAGGTTACAAACATTGCCTCTGGATTTATTGAACACTACCCCTATGGTGCAGCAAGAAGGCCATAGTGAAGAAAAAACTACTGAGAAGAGTCCTGAAAAGGAGAAGAGTCCCGAAAAGGAGAAAAGTCTCGAAAAGGAGTAGACAAATGAAAAGACCAACGAGCTCCTAGATACCGATGTGCATATTGATTCCAACTTAATCAAGGAATGGGAGCAGTTCGATCAAATGATCAAGAACCAAAATGACTCCTAAAACATCATTATGAAAAAATTTCCCGCAAAACATGAGCCTATTGTTACTAATATTCCAATTGAAGGGGCAGTCAGCACAGTTAACACTCAGCATGATATTGAAATAATTCCAGAGAACCCTTCCGAAGAGATTGTATTGATGGTAGAGGAAATACCACCCCTGGATGTATTTTATAGTCCAAAGCATAGGGCTTTGCTCAAAAGGCAGTGGAAAAAGAGAAAAATTAACCAAGGACCATTCTCAAATCCTCAAGCTGAACTGATGAATGTGGTATGGAAAGACTGAGAAGTCAATCCTTCTGAGGATTTAACCAAGTTATCTCAATATGCAGGTGCCTATACAGCCACTACAATGGACAAGGCCTTCGAAGTTAGCCAACTGATCAAGGAAAAGGATCTAAGGATCACCTAACTTGAAGAGCAAATGGCAGTGGAATAGTAGAAGATCGACAACTTGAGCAACAGCTAGTAGAGCAAAAACAACAGAATGAACAACTAAAAGAACAGTTAAATATGGAGAAACAAAAGATCGATCTGCAAGCTCTCCAGAAACAACAAAATTTGTCTAAAGAACTCAACAAGCTTCAAGTTGCAATTTAGCAGGAAAAGAAGGCTAAAGAAGAACAAGTTGCACAACTGCAATTACAGGTAGAGAAATTCAAAGGTTATCCGAAGATTGGTAAATTCAAGAAAGAAGCCCTGGAAGTGACCAAAGCCTTATCTTGACAACTAAATATCCTTTTCCATAAAATATCATTAGTTGACCCATTGTGCACTATCACTGCATCACTCATTGAACAAGCAGTTGACACCAGGCTATAATTTGAAAACATAGATGATAAGGTAACAAAATTTCTCTCTTGGCAAAGTTCAAAAGAAGGCATGGCTGCTAATCTACCAAAAATCCAAGAATTGCACAAAGAAATCTTGTTTTCAAAGTGGGAATCACAGTTAATAAAGGCCGAAAGAGATACTTCCAGAGCTAGGGCTACAATGAACAGTGTGATCGAGTTGGTAAATGACAGCTTATATGGAACTAACTTGATCTCCAATTGCTCTCCAGGAAATCTCCCGAAAGCAAAAACACTAGAAGATCAATGGAGATAGGATCTGGCCAGCAGAGAAGAACAAATCAGCAAAGTGCAAAACTTGACTTGGGATGCATTTTGGTTTTTCCTAGTCAAGTCGCACAACCAGCAGATGGCCACCAAATGCCTTGCCGATGCTGTCAATCTCATGGTTCCTAAACTTTTAGATGCTACGTACACAGCTCAACTACATTCTAGGCTGAGTCATCCTCTAGAAATTCAGCAAATGCTCTCAATTTGTCAGTTGCAAGTACAAGAGAAGAAGTAGATACAATGAATCAGTTAAAAGGCTATCGCACTATTATTTTCATAAATCAAATCCTAGATTTTCATGTTTTCATTTTCAACAGATCAAAGCAATTTTCATTGATAGTTAGTTTTTATTTTATTATTTAAACCCTTTCATGTCTTTTAAGAAAGGGTCCTCAATTGGCATAAAAACTTGATTTGAGAAGTTACACTTTTGTACTTCTGAATATATTGTTTTATCAGCAAGGGATCAAGGTTCTACATTTTTGTGAAGAAAATTTTTCAATGCCTGCACTTTTGTATTTCCTGGAAGCTATCTCAAATAAGAAAGTGGAATCGGAGTGTTATTTGCATTGGAAAGACTCAAATGCATGTGGTATTTCTGTCACTGTTCTTTTGTCTTGTTTCCTTATGTGATGAAGCATTCCTTTTAAAAGTTTCTATTGTTGATGTATGTATGCTCTTCAAATAATTCTTTATCATGTCATTTCTCAAGATTTAGTATTGTTATACTTTAAATATATATGTCAGTGATATATATTGTTATGAATGCGATATGTTTTATTTATAATTATTTTGTTTGATTTCTTAAGCAAAGTAATCGTTATCTATGAATGCATTTTTCTATCGATCAGTAATTCATCTATACGATTATTTGTCTGTTATAAATAATCACAAATCACATTGTTAATACATTACCCAGGTTAGATTTGTATATTTTTGAGTTATAGGTTAAAGCACTTATCATCCTTATACATTATAAAACAAAACATTCATCAAACCATTCATTATATGGGAAACTGGTCCCATAATATCCAGTCGGAGCCACCACACCAAATGGAAAAGGAGTTGTACTAAGGTCTAGACCGGGTGGTTATCCCCAATGTTGGTGCTAGGATTTTAGAGGCATCAACATTTTTTGGAGCTAGAAGGAGGGCCTGAACTGTGAATGGTGAGAGAATCCAAGTCCATATGCCATTCTAAGAGTAAAACACCCTCACCATCTCCTCCAACTTCTCGCTCGCATTCTGAATATCTTATTTTTAAGCCAGAAGTTGAAAAAGAAAATACAACACCCACTGCTGAAAACTTAAACACGCTTGACAATTCTTCTCTTGAACCCCCTGAAGTACAGACCTTGATTCATAAACTCCAAGGGTTTTCGATATCCCAAGAACAGTCTGAGTTATCCCAAGGCAGTGTGACTTCACAATATATTCCATTTCAACCTCTTACTAGAGAACAGAGTGAAAAGCTTGGTATTCCACCAATTGAATTTCCTCTGCCAAGTCGAAAAAGAGCTAAGAAGACACATGTAGATTCTGACAGTGAGACTCTTTCCACCTCATCATATATTCCATCTAAACCATTGCAAAGTCATCCATTTGTTTCACAACTCCAAATCATTGTCCATAAGGGTACAAGTACTCCAACATCCTCTACCCAATCACTTTCAACTGCCTCCTCACCTTCTTCTACCATTAGCGTAACAATGGCACAACCTCAGCCAAGTCCATGGACCAATCCAAGAGCTGTCACAATGCCTGCACCCTTGAGTCAATTACCAACCCATCCTAAAAAATGGTTACCAAAATTTAATCCAAACATTGGCATATTAGCAGAAGAACATATAAACAATTTCATGTTGTCCATAAACTTGAATGGGGTAACAGAAGAAGAAGTTGTTGTTAAGCTATTTCCATACACTCTACAAGGGGCAGTTGGATCGTGGTATTTTTCATTACCACCAGGATCCATCAATAGCTGGGATGCTTTTCAGGAGAAATTT
Source organism: Pinus tabuliformis (assembly GCA_031772625.1). Classification (NCBI taxonomy): domain Eukaryota; kingdom Viridiplantae; phylum Streptophyta; class Pinopsida; order Pinales; family Pinaceae; genus Pinus; species Pinus tabuliformis. The sequence continues at coordinate 286,342,072 of CM062809.1, read as the reverse complement.
TTAACTAAGTTTGGAGACGATAGGTCCACAACAACTTTGATTAATGATCTCTCCAATCTGAAATCTGAATCAAAGGAACCCATCAAATACTTCAGCTCCCGATTTAATGAACTGTTGAATAAAATTCCTGCAACATCCAAGCCTAGTGAATAAGTATGAAGCGAATGGTATATCTCTCCTTTACCTTTAGACATAGCCATCTTCATTGATAAGGTTTCCAAACCCACATTAGCAGAAAATATGAAGGAAACGATCGTTGTTGAAAAACATATCATTGCTTTGGAAAAGAAAAATGATCTTGAAGAAAGAAAATCCAAAAAGCTTACTTTCAAATATGATTCAAAAAAGAAAGTAGTTAAAGACCCATATGACATGGAAGGTTTACAAAAGGTTATGAAAACTATGTCCAATGAAATGGTGGAAATAAAAAGGCAGGTAGCTGAAACTTCTACTAAAAAACCATTTAGAAACTTTAGAAGAAATTAGTCAATTGACCCTAAACCACCTAATGCTATATCTAATGCACAATCAGATCTAGAGGATGATGAAGATGAAGACACAGTTTGAAGATGAAACAGTTGAATGTCATGGAATGTGGGACTTTATCTTGCCCAACTCTGATAATGAAAGTGAACAAGAAGTTCTCTCAGTAAATACCAGAATTAAAAATGCAGCAGAGCCTGTTCAAACAAATCCAAAGAAGAAAAATTCAAGCCCTACTACTAAAGATAAATCTCCCACGAAGAAAACTCTAGTTGTGCCTACCCAAAATCAACCATCATCCTCTAATCCTCCCTCGTCATCTAAAACATTAGTAGTTTCTGACTCTATGGATTACAACATTGTGGAAGACATGAAGAAGACTTGAGAAAATATTTCTTTACACAAACTTAGCAAACTAAAAAATCAACAGAAATTGTTAATTAAAGAGTTAAATGTAGTACCTTCTTCTCCTCTTTAAACCAGTGTATTATCCAAGGCAGCTAAAGGATCAGGTAAACCACCATCGGATAAGGTAGATGCTACTGATGTTGTTTTGATCAGAGATAGGTCTAATTCTCATACTCCTCCTTTTTTCTTGACTTATGAGATCTATAATAGAAATCTACATAACTGCCTGATAGATTCAGGGGCTTCATCAAACATAATGCCAGCCTCAGTTTGCTCCAAATTAAACAGTGAGCCCCAAAAATCTACAGTTCATATTGTTCAATTAGATCAGATTAAAGTGCAAGTTTTAGGAGAGATTAATTGAGTTACTATTAGGTTATCAACTGATCCAAAAGTAGTTCAAAGAATTGATATATTGATTGCCGACATACCTGAATTTTATGGTTTAATTCTAAGCAGGGATTGGTCTGAGAAACTCCATAGTTACATTTCCACTAATTGGTCTCACATGTGGCTTCCCTATAAAGGGAAACCAAATCAAATCAAAATAGATCGGGAAAAACACATGACTCATACAGTAACAGAGTTTGAACAAGAAAACCAACTTGTAGCTTTTAATAACAACATTCTCGGAAATTACTCAGCTAAGTCATTTTTTGGAAATTTTAACGCTCAACAATCGCCTTTTCTTGTTAATAGTATCACATCACAAATTGAAAATTTATCTCATACTAATACCTGAAGATGTGTTAGTATTGCTGATGAACTTGTAAATAAATCTGTGGATAAGCCTTTATTTTTGTCTTTATATTTTGATGGATCAAAATCCAATGACGATGTAGGAGCAGGGTGTATTTTAGTTAGTCCAGAAGGGAAAAAAAACTATGCTATCATGTAGGCTAGAATTTGAGTGTACCAATAACATTGCATAATATGAGGCATTGATCCAAGGGATCTATAAAGCAATAGGCTTGAATATTCAATATCTGAAAGTATTTGGTGATTCTGAATTGTCATCAAACAAGTAAGGAACACTATCCATTGTCTTTCAGGACATCTCAAACATTATCAATCCCTTGTTCAAGATCTCATAACTCATTTTCTAGCATTCAACATTTCTCCTATTCCTAGATCTCATAAAGCAGTAGCTGATTTATTGGCTAATGTTGCTTCTAAGCTCCTTCCAACTGAGGATTATAGTCCAGATAGGTTTTCAATTGAATTAATTTTTCGGCCATCTGTTCCAGACAATGTCACTAATTGGTGGGTATTTAATCATGATGAAGACATCTTAAACTTCTTGACTTCTGAAAAGTCTTATGATGATAAGATTATCGATGAAAACGATCATGATCTTCAACTAAAACAAATAATAAATGAGAATTCTATTCCTAAATCTGTGGTCAAGCTAGAAGATCTCTATGATATCAAAGATAGATTCAAAAAGGTCACTAATGCAAAACTTAAAAGTTCTACTTTAAAGTTTGAATTAGTAAATCTTGGCACTGAGGCCAAACCACAAAATCTCAATCTAGGGATTAAACTCACATCAGAAGAAATATTTTCTTTCATCAAATTATTAAACAAGTACAAAAATGTTTTTTCTTGGAATTACAAAGATCTGAAAACTTATGATACTTCTATCATTCAACACACAATTCCAATGATTTCTGATGAGAAACATGTACAACAAAAGTTAAGGAAAATTCACCCAAATCTGGAAAGTCAAATCAAAGCAGAGTTGAATAAACTTCTGGAAGCTAAAATAATTTTCCCGGTCAAACATTATAAATGGGTTTCAAACTTAGTACCTGCAAGAAAAAATAATTGTGATATTAGGATTTGCATAGATTTTAAAAATCTCAATAAGGCATGTCAAAAATACAATTTCCCATTACCAACAATGGAACAGATACTTCAATCAGTAGCTGGTTCAGAGTTAATGTCCTTTCTTGATGGTTTTTTAGGATACAATCAGATACTGGTGCATCCAGATGATAGACTAAAAACTACATTCAAAACCAAATGGGGAACATATGCTTATCAGAAAATGCATTTTGTTTTGATAAATGCTAGAGCTACATTCCAACGAGCCATGGATATAACTTTAAAATGTTTGATCAATAGGTCAGTTGTTGTTTACTTAGATGACATAATTGTCTTTTCCAAGAAAAGGGCCAATCATTTACATGATTTAAAATAGATCTTTGAACGATGTAGAAGGTATGGGATTTCTATAAATCCCAAGAAATCATTCTTTGCTCTTAATGAAGGAAAAATATTAGGGTTTATTGTATCCAAAGATGGCATATATATTGATCATGATAAGATAAAAGATATTTCTGATATTCTTTTGCCACATAACAAGAAATCCATGCAATCATTTTTGGGACAGATAAATTTTGCAAAAAGATTTGTTCCTGATTTTTCTCATAGTCTTTCCTTTGCAAACTATGATTAAGAAAAATTCAGTTTTCAAATGGGGACATAATGAAAAAGAGGCTTTTGAATTGATCAAACAAGCAATCATTAATGCTCCTGCATTGAATACTCCGATTTTTTCTAGTCATTTTATTTTGTATACTTTGGCCACTGAAACATCTTATGTTGTTGTCTTAACACAAATTAATGACCAACAAGTAGAAGCACTCATATCCTTCTTCAGTTCTAATTTACAAGGTGCTGAACTCAACTATTCTGAAGTTGAAAAACAAGCTTTCGTTGTGTTTAAATCTATCGAACACTTTAGACCATTCCTCCTAAAAACACACACAAAAGTGATAGTCCACAATTGCTAGTTCAAAGGGAAGTAGGGGAAAAGAGAGCTAATTGGGTAACAGATTTACAGGAGTATGATATTGATATTAAACCAACAAAAATTGTTAGAGGGCAAGGTTTTTTCAGGTTATTAACAGGAGCTTCTAATATTCCAGAAAATGAAGATTCAGATAAGACTCTTCAAGTGAACGCGATAAGTATCATAAATTCTGAATCTCAATATGCTGATCTGATCTTTTACTTAAAAGATGGATATGCTCCCCCTAATTTTAGTTACAAAAACAAACGTGCCTTAAGATTGAAAGAAAAACACTTTGAAATCATTGATGATGTGTTATTTAGAAGAAATTATGATTCAATTTTATTAAGATTCCTTGAAAAAAATGAAGCACAAAAGGTTTCACAAGAATTACATGATGGTCCAGCAAGTGGACATTTTGGAGGAGATACTACAACTCACAAGATAATACATGCTGGATATTATTGGCCCACTTTGTTTAAATATGCCCATGATTATGTCAAGAAATGCAAGATATGCCAAACTGCTAGTGGGAGACAAAGGAAACTAGCCTTTCCTTTACAACCAGTAAACATTGAGTAACCATTTGAACAGTGGGGGCTTGATATCATAGGAGAGATTGTTCCACATTCTTCCAAGCAACACAGATACATCCTTACAGCCATGGACTACTTCACAAAGTGGGTAGAAGCAATTCCATTAAAGGTAGTCAATTCTGATGCAATCATTGAATTCATTGATCAATTCATCATTACCAGGTTTGGTGTACCTAATGCCCTTATTTTTGATAATGCATCTTATTTTTCTGGGAGTAGTATAGTTGAATTTTCTCTTAAGAGAGGTTTTAAATTAAAATATTTTTCAAATTACTATCCTTAAGGTAATGGTTTGGTAGAGTCAATTGATAAGAATCTCATTAAGATTATTAAACGAACTGTTGATCAAAATCAAAAGAATTGGCATAAATATTTAATATTTTCATTATGGGTAGATCGCATAACTCAGAAGGCCTCAATAGGTACTTCTTCTTTTAACTTAGTATATGGGAAAGAGGCTGTAAGACCTTCCAACTTAGTACTCCCATCTCTAGCCCTAGTACAATTTATTGAAGAAAATCCTTCTTCCTCTATTCAATTAAGATTTGATCAAATCCTCAAATTGGAGGAAGAAAGGGAGAAAACCAAAATCACTCATGCTAAACATCAACAAGTCATTAAATCTTCTTTTGATGCAAGTTCTACTGGCTCAAAAACATTGCAAATTGGTGATCTCATGTTGAAATGGGACAAAGCACATGAAGACAAAGGTAAACATACCAAATTTCAAAAGATGTGGCTTGGACCATTTCAAATCATTGAGAAGATAAGCTCATCAACGTTCATACTGCAAGATTTATCAGTAAAGAGAGATTCTCTTCCTCTTAATGGGCTTATCTTAAAGAAATTCTTTTCTTAAGAAGATAACCCCTTCTTACCTATAAATATTCTTTATGCAAGTTTGTTTATTTTAGAAAATAATGTTGTAAATAGTCTTCCATTGGCCTTTTACTATTGAAAAGCTCTTTAAGAGAATATTGTGAATACTTGCTTTCAATAAGTAGAAACTTTTAAGGAAATGATTACAATTTTGGAAAGTTGAATAAAACATGAAACTTTGAGAACCTCTCTAAAGTTTGTAAAATCTTCCAAAACCTTGAAAATACTATAAATCATTCTAAGTTTTATAAAGTTAAGAGAGGTTATTTTTAAAAGTTAAAGACTTTTCCAAACTTAGCATCTACAACTCTAAAAAATTGTCATCCATAAACTCTTAAGGAGAAAATCATTCACCCTATCCACTAAGTTTATGATTTTTCAGAGTGTAATTCTAAAATATGTCTGATATAAAAGATAAGAGGTCTCATCATGAGCCTGCTTACCATGATCTTCAGGAACTAATTAAACTGAAATTACCAATACTGCATATCAAAATAGGGTAATGGCTTATAATCATAAGCCAAGGGGTCTCATCACAAGTGAGCTTGTTCAGTTCAAGGACAACCAGTGAATGGCATTGTTATACGTTGGCTACCAAACTAGGACAATGGCTTTTTATCTTAAAAAATTAAAGGAATATAAAATCTATATATATATATATATATATATATATATATATATATATATATATATATATATATATATATAGATATATATATATATATATATATATATATATAGATATATATATATATATATAAACCTATCTTTATGGATTTATCTTTTAAAAAGTTATTAACCCTTAGATGGATGGGACAATGAATGATTTATGGTCAAAAGGTAACCCTGTCGAGACTATAGATGTTTGCTGGCAGTAGAGGCACTACCTGTGACAAAAGAGTAAATTTAAAAGCTAAGTTGGAGGAGCCCCCTACTTTATCTTTATCAACCAATCAAAGCTTGAAGAAACCCAAAATGTTTTTATTTTTAAAGGATTGTAAAAGAAATTACAAAAAATTGTTATTTTATTCAGAGTTAATTTTTATTTAACTATTCTTAGATGGTTTTCTTTGTCCTCAATTGTTTCCAACCTAAGAAAGTTTTAGATATTGCATTATTTTTCAGAGATAACTGTTTCTCCTAGTGAATCGCCAATTTTTGTGCTATACAAAAACCCTCCCCATTTCAAAATTCTTTTATATAAAAATTTAATAAGAAATGGGTCCCCTTTTAGAATATAAATAAAATCAATAAAACGTTTGAAAATAAATTTTTATAATAGGTCATATAAAATTTGCTTTTAGGATAGGTTAAATTGCAATCGTAATTTTAAAATCTATCAAACCCATGAAAGTCCTCTTGATAAGGTCCGATCCGATTTGAATTATAATAAAACCTTATCATAAATCTTTATCGAAGGAAAACAATTATAAAGGGAATATGTCACATCACGCACATCCTTTATTTCAATAGTGGGCTTAAAGTATTCCATTAAGATCTGCCGATGCGATAACTCTATTGGAAATTTCATATTGCTACTCATCAAGAAGCCGTCCCAAGTGTTCCATAGAAAACTTCCAATGTGATAAGCCGATCACAATCGCGTATTGCTAAAATCATAAAACACATCCCAAAAGCCCTTTGAAATCTTTCGATGCAATTTCATTATCGTGTAGCGCACTTTCGATAAAGTCAAAACATGAAGTATTACGAACATGTGCAGTTTAAAGTTATAAGTCAATTATAAAGAAAATTTAAACGATTTATCAATTTTAAAGCATGCTGCCCCACCATGCCAACTCACCACTGATTGCAATTGAAACCATGCAAAGGAACCATTTAAGCATGGCACTTGTAACTCCTGATCTATGATATGCAATTATCGCTAGTCGCGGATCGGGAAGTCACGATACCCATTCTAAAAAGGACCATTATAAATTTGTGACGCGACATACCATCACAGAATTAAAGTTTCACGTTGGAATTTATAGGGAAATCATTAATAAGTAGTTATGGTTGAATCCTTCAAGGAATTCATCCGTGGTGGCTTAATATATCATAGGTCTGTAGCATCTATTATGCTTAATTGCTATTAGTCCTGTGCAATGTGTATTAGCTTTGAACAAGTTTTTCCACTGTTATGTCCTTCTGTTTCATTTTGCAAAGCGAATTTGAAATGATCTCTCCAACAAAAATGCCTAAGAAATATTGGAAAGCAAAGGTCCCCATCATAGCGAAAGATGAAACAGCAAAGTTGGTGCTAATAGCTGATACTACCTGTCTAGGCCTCGAAAAGACTTCATGGGAGGGCATATATAATCTACTCGAAGCCAAGGATCCAACCGAAATTGAAGAAGAAGGAGCAACGGTTGGTTCAACTGATAAATCAGAAAATACTCTTAACGATTTAGCCAGCTCCTTCCTCCACAAAATAGTAGCCCGTGCGAAAGTGTTACCATACAATGATCTGGTGAGATGGGTAATAGAGAGTATTAACATAACCGACAGAGAATTCTATACAGCCGATGGAAGGATGTTTGGATCATTCAAGGCAGAAGATGTCAAGAAGATGTATCATTTGCTGGACCCCTAGAAACATTACAACAACGCATTTTTAGAAGCTTTTTCCAAGGAGAATGAGGTAGAGTCGAACCCTATCAAGCAATGGATACATTTCCCAAACAAGCATAAGCATGAATCCTCTGGTATGTACTAAGTGGATTCTTTAGCATCTCCCTATTGCTATGCTGGTGCTATGATATGTAGACTCTTTGGAGTCTCTGATTCAGCTAGGTTTTCCATAGAAATGGTGCCTTTAATGGAAACAACAATTAACTCTTATATCATGGATTGGGCAACCATTTTATCAGATAAAATGGCCAACCAAATCCTTGATTATAGAAGAAATAGTTTTGTAACTACCTGGATAATAGCCCCATTATATATGAGCACTTACATTATGGATACCATCTGCTTCAATTCTGACTTCCCCATTCTGGGTTGGAAATGGACTCCTTAAGACCGAACTCCTATTCACATTTATCATAAGTATTTGTGGAAGGCCCATTATAAAGATCATATATATAGAATTTTCCATGGTTTTGTTTTACCCGTCCATCAGGCCATATTCAACAAACTTGCTCCTCAGTTATCCGATGAGGCCAACATTGACCTAACATTAATCAGAAGTTGGTTCAGTGAAGAAAAGTTCACCTATGTCAGACTTTTTGGCAGCACCACAGATCCACATGTTCTCCCCTTGTACATTCCTAATAAGCTATTGGCCAGAGAAATAGCTTATCAGATAACAGAAACAGGAATGTCCAGGAACCTCAAAGAGTCCAAGAAACAAATGTGGCCTTAATTTCCCCTCTGCTGTGGTACTTATTCACTGCATGTTTTCAAACATGCAAAGAAAGAAGTAGAGAAGATAAAAATTTTGAAGTTAGCAGTCATTCTTAAGAGACAGTATGATCCAAAAGGAATGGCTTACAACTTTACCACTCAGGTGAAACTTTCCAAATTTGAACATGAGAAAGATGACTATGATGACTTGTTCTCTTTGGCTGAGTCATTTTCGTGGGTAAAACATCTAGCAAAGATCAAATTAGGAGTAGGGGGGATAGATAAGTTTATGCAGTTCAGGACACAGAGGATACAAACACTGCCTATGGATTTATTGAACACTACCCCTATGGTGTAGCAAGAAGGCCATAGTGAAGAACAAACTACTCAGAAGAGTCCTCAAAAGGAGAAGAGTCTGAAAAAGGAGAAAAGTCCCGAAAAGGAGCAGACAAATGAAAAGATTAGCGAGCTCCTAGATACCGATGTACATATTGATTCCAGCTTAATCAAGGAATGGGAGCAATTCGATCAAATGATCAAGAACCAAAATTATTCCCAAAACATCATTATGCCAAAATCGCCTGCAACATAGGAGCCTATTGTTACTAATATTCCAATTGAAGGGGCATTCAGCACAGTTAACACTCAACATGATATTGAAATAATTCAAAAGAACCCTTTTGAAGATATTGTATTGAAGGTAGAGGAAATACCACCCCTGGATGTATTTTACAGTCTAAAGCATAGGGTTGTGGTTAAAAGACAGAGGAAAAAGAGGAAAATTGACCAGGGACCATTCTTAGCTCCTCAAGCTGAACTGATGAATGTGGTATGGAAAGACTCAGAAGTCAATCCTTCTGAGGATTTAACCAAGTTATCTCAATATGCAGGTGCCTATACAGTCGGTACAATGGACAAGGCCTCCGAAGTTAGCCAACTAATCAAGGAAAAGGATCTAAGGATCACCCAACTTGAAGAGCAAACAGTAGTAGAACAATAGAAGATCAGACAACTTGAGCAATAGCTAGCAGAGTAAAAACAACAGAATAAGCAACTAAAAGAACAATTAAATTTTGAGAAACAAAATGTTGATCTGCAGGCTCTCCAGAAACAACAAAAGTTGTCTCAAGAACTCAGCAAGATTCAAGTGGCAATTTAGCGGGAAAAGAAGGCTAAAGAAGAACAAGTTGCATAGTTGCAATTACAAAGGTTATCCAAAGATTGGTGAATTCAAGAAAGAAGCCCTGGAAGTGACCAAAGCCTTATCTCAACAACTAAATATCATTTGCCATAAAATTTGATTGGTTGAACCATTGTGCACTATCACTGCATCACTCATTAAACAGGCAGTTGACACCAGGCTAGAATTTGAAAACACAGATGATAAGGTAACAAAATTTCTCTCTTTGCAAAGTTTAGAAGAAGGCATGGCTACTAATCTACCAAAAATCCAAGAATCACACAAAGAAATATTGTTTTCGGAGTGGGAATCACAGTTAATAAAGGCTGAAAGAGCTACTTCTAGAGCTAGGGCTATAATGAATAGTGTGATCGAGTTGGTAAATGACAGCTTATATGGAACTAACTTGATCTCTGATTTCTCTCCAGGAAAGCTCCCGAAAGCAAAAACGCTAGAAGATCAATGGAGACGGATTAGGCCAGCAGAGAAGAGAAAATCGGCAAAGTGAAAAACTTGACTTGGGATGCATTTTTGTTTTTCCTAGTCAAGCGGCACAGCCAGAAGATGGCCAAAAAATGCCTTGCCAGCGCTGTCAATCTCATGGTTCCCGAACTTTCAGATGCTACATACACAACTCAACTACATTCTAGGCTAAGTCATCCTCCGGGAATTCAGCAAATGCTCTCAATTTATCAATTGCAAGTACAAGAGAAGAAGTAGATACAATGAATCAGTTAAAAGGCTATCACACTGTTATTTTCATAAACCAAATCCCAGATTTTCATGTTTGCAGTTTCAATAGCTCAAAGCGATTTTCATTGACAGTTAGTTTTTATTTTATTATTTAAACCCTTTCATGTCTTTTAAGAAAGGGTCCTCAATTTGCATAAAAACTTGATTTGAGAAGTTACACTTTTGTACTTCTGAATATATTTTTTTATCAGTAGTGGATCAAGGTTCTACATTTTTGTGAAGAAACTTTTTCAAGACCTGCACTTTTGTATCTCCTGGAAGTTATCTCAAATAAGAAAGTGGAATCAGAGTGTTATTTGCATTGGAAAGACTCAAATGCATGTGGTATTTCTATCACTGTTCTTTTGTCTTGTTTCCTTATGTGATGAAGCATTCCTTTTAAAAGTTGCTATTGTTGATGTATGTATGCTCTTCAAATAATTCTTTATCATGTCGTTTCTGAAGAGTTAGAATTGTTATACTTTAAAGATATATGTTAGCGATATATATTGTTATGAATGCGATATGTTTTATCTATAATTACTTTGTTTAATTCTTAAACAAAATAATTATTATCTATGAATGCATCTTTCTATCGATCAATCTATATGATTATTTGTCTGTTAGAAATAATCAAAAATTGCATTGTTAATACATTACCTAGGTTAGATTTGTATATTTTTGAGTTATAGGTTAAAGCACTTATCATCCTTATACATTATAAAACAAAACATTCATCAAACCATTCATTATATGGGAAACTGGTCCCATAATATCCAGTCAGAGCCACCACACCAAGCGGAAAGGGAGTTGTACCAAGGTCTGGAGCGGTTGGTTATTCCCAATGTTGGTGCTAGGATTTTAGAGGCATTAAGAGGACCCTCTACTATTATCACAACATTAATAAGTTTTCTTATAAAAAGAAAGAAACTGCTTCATAACACATATTTCAATGGAAGAATAAATACAATGATTGAATTAAAAAGATAGGAAACACATACTATATCCAACACGTATGATGAATCACTTTAAAAGTTTTATTAATTCTCCAAGAAAATTTTCAACACATTAAAATATCCACTCTCCAGGCCAAAATTTAGAACCCCTACAATGGTTCCTCTATCTTCTTTTAAAGAAAAAATACAACAAAGACAGTTATGGGTAACTGTCAATTGTTTTAACTACTTCTTAATTATTCATGACTAATCAAGTTCTTTAAAAACATTAAGGAACTATTACAAAATTAAAAAAATGATTTTTTTAATAAAATGCAATTCATTTAGACTTTTAGGATTGTTTCTCCTTCAATGTAGCTCCTTCCTTTGATGTATCTCATTCCTTTGATGTATCCCTAGGTTATACAACTCAAACATTCAATGGAACTATCAAGTTTTAACATTTTTTCCAAATTCCCAAGTCTAGGATAGGAGACTAGACCATTCTATTGTAAGCCATTTTCAAATTAGTGAGCTTAGCATAATTAGGCTTATCTATAAATAAAGTCTTGACCTGCCACAACAATTGAAAATCCCTTTGAAGATAGTTCATTATTGTTGAACCTTTTAAGGTTGTAGTCTTTTCATGTGATGAATCAACCTTGCTTTTGGCTTCCACCAGAAGTGACTGATATTGCTCGCATGCAAGAAGATATCCATGTTGGTCCCAATAATTGAGCATGCCTACTCTAACAATTTGATCAAAAAAATACAAAAGCGACTTTGATTCGTTGACTTCTATATATCTATTCTATGCCTGTTTCCTGTACATATTCCCCTACACCATTTTTCTGATTTCCATCACCATAAATGATCTATCTGTAATGTCTACAACTCTTAGCTCCTGTGAAGATTTATCATTTAAATAGTCAATAATTTTCTTAGCCATTGGGTTCTCTCCTATGCTTTATTTTTATTTGCAGTAATAATTTCTTCGGTGGCCTTTATTATGTCTTTTTCTTCTGCAATAATATTCACATGATCCCAAATAGCTTAAAATTCCTGAATTATATCATCCCAAATAATATGCCTTTCTTGAATTAAGGACATGTTACCTTTGAGCTTGGCCTTCAATTCCTTAATTTCCTCATTTGTTGTTTGATGCTTGAGGGTTTCCTGATTCAAATTTTCCTTTGCTAAATAGAGTTGTCTCTCTTTTATACTCAATTGTCCTTTGGCATCCTCTAGGATCCTTTGCAGCTTCTTTAGTTCATATTCTAATATTTTTAACTCAATCATAACCTTAGTTAATTTCTTTGTAGAGTCTTCTGAATTAGTTGACACTACCACAATACATACATGCTTATCTATTTTCTGCTGCAATTCTGCATTTTGTTGCTTGAGGACTGCCAACTCTTGATTTCTTCGCAATAATTCTTTTGTCAAAATTTCCTTTTCTTTCTCCACCTGAGTCAGTTCAGGTGTCTGGACATGTTCAGTTGCACGCATCCTTAATTTCTTCCTCAATGTTTGAAATTTGACTCTATACTTCTCAACAAGGCTTGAATTGTTGCCCTGTCATCAGGATTTACTCCCATTTTGATGATTGAATTCTTGAATTATTCATTTTGGGCATGTAGGGCTATGGAATTTGCCTTTTCCTATTTCAGCTATTATATGACTTTTTCCAAGAGTGCCTCTATTTTACTAGTTTCCAAAGAATACTTTCTAAGATCATTAACAAATAATTAACCTATTTTCATATGTAGATTGATCTTGTTAGGTAGAGGAATGTCTTTAGTATCCACAAACAAATTTAATGTCTTGAAATCTATTCTTGATGAAAAAATTTGAGAAATTAGACGAGTAAGAGATATTCTGAGTTGATTCCTTTCTAGGTCCATGGTTGATAGTTGTTTGGTATGGTAATTTGGGATTGATTGAACCTCAAGTTGTGTTGTAACATTTCCCCTTACTTTTAAATTTCTCTCCTCAATTTGTTGGAAATATTTTTGCAAAGCATTGGGGGAAGAAGCCTCCTCTTCAGTGGGAATTGGGGATGAAGGTGAACATATTATATCTCCCATTTGATATTTGAATCCTACTTCTCTTTAGGGCTTTTTAATCAATTGTGAAACTTCAATTTCTGCTCCTTGAACCTTAGCTTTCTTGCTAGATTGTAAGCCTTGAATATCAATGTCCATAAATTCAGGGGCATTCCTCTTCAAGCCTTTTTCCTTAGGAAGAGGAGTTTCTACATCTATCTTATGTTGTGAATCCTCCATACCAATATTTTCCAACTTTTCCAACTCTGGTTTTGCTTCATGGGTATATGGAGTGCAAGTTATTTCCATTCTTCTTTTGGAAATTACTTGATGAGGATCATAATTCCATTTTTCTCCTTGTCCAAAAGTCAATTCTTGCATCATCTTTTCAAGTTATTTTGTAGCCTGTCTATAATTCACAATAAAAGGACCCACTATAACAAGAAACCCTTCCTAGTTGGGACAAAATGAATCTGGTCCACATTTAGGCTCTATCTAATAAATTCCAAAGAAAAAATCTCATTGGTGCAAATACGGGGAGCTTGTAGGGTGTAACTTCTACACCATATAACCTTATTTCTAAAAAATCCTCCAAGATGTACCAATCACCAACTCTAAAAATGTTACTCAACTACAATAATGACTTAGCTTGTGGAAGGATTCTGGGAGTAAGCTAACCAATTATGATCTTATATACAAGTGACATAAAAGAAGATATATAGTAGGAAAATCTATCATTATTCCCTCTCCTAATAACAATATCAATCCAATTAAATATAGGATTCTTCTATTTATTAGGATCAATAATATTCAACCCCGCTTCAATAAATTGATCAACATGGGTGTATAGGAAAAAATAGACAAGCAGAGATGGAAATATAAAGCATCTAGTGATGCTGAAATTTTAGAATTGAAGGTTGATGGAGTGCTCCTAGCAAGATGGAATGTCTAATACAGTGTATGGTTGTATCATTAGATGGAAAAACCCCAAATCTTGGTAATTGATGATATTTTGTATCATCCTTCCCTAATATTTCCATAACAACTAAAATATTATTTTTAGCAGTTTCAAAAAATAGGGTTATGGGAAACTTAGTAGTAGTTGAACAAATAGCATAATTGGGGGAAAAATGAGTTCAAATATATTCTTCTTATCCTCCTCATAAAGATATTGATAAGTGGCTAAAAGAGAATCATCTGTGAAAGTGGTATAGCTATTAGACTCTGGAAAACATAGGGCTTGATGAATTAATTGAGAAAATACCTGTAAAATGTTCTCCCCTAAATAATTCATCACAAAATTTCATTGGGGGTAAAGAGATGAATTCAAACAAATGATAACAGTTGGGAAGGGATAAGTATGGATAACAATGACAACAACAAGACTAAACTTAACTACTCGAAATGGGTTCTCTGACTCAATTTGGCTAGCAAATAGGTTTTGTCGAATTTGCATGAGGTCTAGTGAATAAACGAGATAAAAAATGTACCTCTCTATATCCATTAGAGGAATATGTGTAGTTGAAGTAGACAGAGTAGATTTCCTAGACATTTTAGTAATTTTCCTTTTAATTAAAAGTATGTAGGTTTTAAACATGTACAAAAATTACCTACAAACAAATTCTTAATATATATATATATATATATATATATATATATATATATATATATATATATATATATATATATATATATATACAATGGCGAGAACATAAAAAAAATATACATAGATATTTTCCCCTGGATCCCAAAACCGGGACTACCATATTGATTTTTCATTATCTTCCTTTCAATTTTACAATACATATATATATACATGTCAAAGCATTCATAAACCTCAATCCACTAACATTGGATTAGAACATACTCGTAGTTCCCTTGACATGATCTATAAAAAACCATGAGAAGGAAACCATCATTCCCAAAACCATGTGCAAAAACCATGCACAAAACCATTAGTAGGTTCGCCTACCTTCTTTGGGTCTGTGTTGGGGGGAAAAGTATCTAATGCAGAATGCCTCTATCCCACTCTGAAGGTGATAGTACTTCAGCAACAACTGAATGCAAAGCTATTCAAAGTTTCTTCTTTATGAGATGAGAGAGGGAAGAAAAGGATGATCTACTAACCGTTATCTTGCGCTAATAGTCGATCCAGTCTTCACTCCTTGCTGCTTGCTCCTATCTCTTTGCCCTTTCACCGGCCCAGCTACACACAGATCCTGTAAAAGCACAAGAAAAGGAAACTACAAGAAGCATACATCCATAATCGATTATAGGATTAGCATAAATCAAATATACAAGCATCTATTCATCATAAAGACACATGCATATAGAAGAACCTCAAATACTTTATTGATAATAGAAGTAAAGTTCTGAGAGAGTTACAACCACAATGGGCCCAATCCAGCAACACCTCCCAGCTGAAAGAAATCTCCTCTTCACCTCCTTCAAGCAAAACACCAAATAGCTCTATACACAAACCAACAGCACTTCCTTACTTGCACAAAATTCCAGCCCCTCTAGACCTCATGAGAGAGCTCTATATATAGGAGATTAGGAGAAAGGATGAGTCAGCTTGAGGCTGGCATAAAGCTGACTAGTGTCCTCTCCCACTTTAGTTAATCTTCAGTTCTTGAGTCCACTTGGAGAATCTTGCTTCCACTTGGAGATCAAGACCCTCTTACTCATCATAGGGCGAATTCCTTGAACCAAGTGTCAGTTTGGAAGCTTCCTGGGCAGTTGACACCTTGCAGAATGACTGTGCCACTTGGCCAATCTCGCCCAGCGCACGTAGCCTTCATTGATTTTGACCTTCAGCGCAGGTACAAGGAGGAGCAGTTAACATTCAGCGCAGATGCTTAGTGGAGCAGCTGACATGATCCAGAAATAGCCTGTTTTTGAGTGTTTTTAGGTGGAGAACTGATTTTCAGTGCTGTGGTTTGCAGACCTTGTTCCTCTAAGGGTGAGAACAACATGTTTAGGGACTTTGGATCCCTCAGATTATCGACATTTCATGCTCCATTCTGTTAGGCACAAAAATGTCTATAACAGTTGCCCCCTAAAGTATGAGGTCGTTTATCGGGTGAAATGCTTTATCAGGAGGATCCGAAGTTCATTCAATCGCTGAGAGGTGCCCTGTAATAAAATACAATACAATACATTATTTTTCATTCTGCTTTCATGATCTAGCTGAGGTGGGCATTCCCATGCTCAGCTTTATAAATTCATTTTGGTACATAGAACAGACGATCGTCTGATGGTAGACTGATAATTCTCTGCTGAAATTATCATCCTTTGAGTAGGATGATCATCTGCTGCAATGATGTACATAACAAATGTCTTTATATTTCCTGAATATATATCGCAGCCCGAATGGATGAAACTAGATCCGGGGTCTTCAATCTCGTTCGATCTTCACTCTAAGTACAAGTCGATCCATGTGAGAATTACGCTGAAGTCGAACATGGAAAGACATCGCTTGATTACCGGTCAATAATGTAAACCGTTAACAAGCGCGAGAGGAATCACCAATAATGACAATGACCCTCAAGGTACTACAGTACAATTCATGTGGTGTGAATAAAGGACTTGGCGTCGAACACCACGCAAAATCTTCTGGTCGAAGGTCATTGATGTATACCTATCGCCGGAAGTGAGAAACTTGCCATTGAGGCATGCAAGCTTCAAAGTACTGGGGGGGGTGTTCCTAGATCAACTTCTTGGATAATGAGCTGAAGTCGACAAGAAGCGATCCGTCAAAGGAGGGCCTTAATGAATCCCACATCAGTGACACGGAACGGAGCTAATGACTTTAGTGGAGGTGAAAACAATCTGTGAAATATGATTCAAGGTGGCGATCATGGGTGGATGAAGGATAATGTATGGCAGTGGATGGGACACGGTTGACTCTTTCTGAACACATCTCTTGAACATATAACGACACTGATGTGATGGATCGGTAGCATTACCCCAAATACGGATGGTTTGGCGAAGACCATGGTGATGAGACCGGTGAATGAAACAACCCAACCCGATGTGATACGGAGGACAAAGTGTCATGTTCAAGAGCGACTTGCAAACATCAAAGCTTTGAGGTTCTCCCAATTTTTCCCCAGTCATTTCTGACTAGTACCTCTTTATTTTTGTCAAGCTTGAGGAGGATAACATATGCTTGTTCTATAACCTGCCCTTCGGGCAAGCCCATCGCTATGTTTTAACGAGCCTAGCGATAGGGAAACTCGTTCTCGTCTAAAGACAAGTTTGTCGCTATTTAATCATTTTAACGAGTCTAGCGACAAAGACAACTCGGTCCTTTTCATTTTTAGAGAGTCTGAAAAGGTACAGAAAGTTAACTCCAAAATTCCTTTTTCGTCATCTAATCCCTTAAGTCTGAAAAAGTATAAAACAATACAGAAGGGATGAATTTTCGATAACTTTAACGAGCCGAATAAAACAAGCGCTCGACCTTTTTGTGCAATAATCCCTCAGGTCCAAAAATATTAAAATCTAGAAGAGGGATAGCTCTTCCGGTCGTTTAACGAGCTGGAAGGCCAAAACTCGGCAAACTTTTCATATTTTACGAGTCAGATGAAAAGAGCTCAAAGAAGACTCGTCTTTTGAGGAATGAGTGATAAATAGGGATAGCAGCAGATTCCAGGTACAGGTTGGAATTCTCCAATCACGGCAGTGTCACAAGGATGGCTAAGTGAAATCACTCGTCGCAGCTGTTCCTCAAAATGGGTAAACAATCATATGGAGGTGAACGATTGGCCAAATGAACTGGAGGTGGCAGGTGCAAACACGACCAAGGCTTTTATGGCTAATAAATTTACGATCACAATGGTTATTTACCGGAATAGGTTCATTTTTTAATGAGCTTGAACTCTGGAGGAAACTCTTTGCTCAAAAGCTTATGTTTATTTTTTAACGAGCATGAACTATGACACTAAAACTGCTCGGATCTCGCTTTTCTATTTTTTAACGAGCATAAATTCCGCGGTAAAACTGCTCGAACTTGCGTTTATTTTTTAACGAGCATGAACTTTATGCTAAAACTGCTCGATATTTTTGTATGCTCCCAACATAATAATGTAAATGAGGCACATGCCCCCTAGTCTTTAGGGGGGTGTTTCATTTTTTAATGAGGTTGACACCGTAAAGAACTATCCTCTTGATTCTTTATTTCATTTTTTAACGAGGTTGACCTGAGATAAGAACTATCCTCGAAGTTTTAGATCCGTTAGAAATAGAAGGTTTCATATTCCACTGCGGCCATTTCTGCTAGATTACTTGGAGGCGGTAAGGCAAAAGTACCCATTAAAGTAGGGTCTTTTAGGAAAATGACTCCGATATTTTGGAGAGGATGATTGCTTCTATGGATCTTTGGAATGCTTCTTGTAATGAATGGTGGCATAACTTCTGTCGAAGTTGTCGTCGAACTGCTTGGTTGATCTCTTCCTTTGCTGTTCGACAACTGCGGATTTCCGCAGTCTTTGCTTCTTGTCGAAATCAAAGCATCATCCTGTTGCTCAGAGGTCGACACCATTAGCACCTGGCACCCGGAAGTATTTCCACTATCAACCAGATTTTGACCTGGATTGGGAAACGGATCAGTCAACACAGCTGGATTTTTCGGACTCTTAAAGAATCTTTTTATCTCAGCTTTGTATGGACAGTCTGCTGTCCAATGATCCTCGTCACATATAAAACATGGACTTTTTGGTTTTCCTTTCCTGGGAGAGTTCGAAGAATTCTTTCTAGGAGATGACTCACCCTGTTTCTTCTTCTTCTCTCTGTTTTGATTCTTCTTGCTTCCTGGTTGATTGGTTTCTTTGCCCTTATCTTCCGATACGGCATTTACTTCCGAAGCAAGAATTTCTTCTTTTGCATTTTGATCGGAATTCTTACGGGCTTTCTTTGACGAAGCCTTTATCGATTTCGCGTTTGCTGTGCCAATCACGCCGTCACCGGCATGAGAGTCACTATTTGATTTAGGAGGGGGAGGAATTGAAAACTCTGGTCTAGGGGCGTCAGGTATTTTGTCATAGAGCGTGCCGGACTGAGTATAAACTAAGTCCAAATATTGTGCACGAGCAATAACTTGCTCCTCTGTTACGACTCCCCCCTTGGCCACATCTTCACCATCCTACGATGACGACGCCACTCATGTATATGATCAGATATATGGGTAGCAGTCGTCTGTTTGAAGTTGGTTAATATTTCTGTTCCCGTTTCATACCTTATCGGTAATTGAAAGTGAGTTAAGAAAGTCGTGGCTAGGGAACTAAAATTGTTGAAAGAGGCTCTTGGCAATTCAATATACCATTTAGCTGCTGGACCTGTCAATGTCCTCTGAAAAAGGCGAAGTCTAATTGAATCGTCGTTAAGGGTGTTCGACGAACACCACAGATGAAAAGTCATCACGTGATTCGACGGGTCTTCACCTAGATTTCCATTGAATTTAGGAATGTCAGATGGAAGTTTATGAGGAATCGTTGGCCACCAAGGGGCATAAGCAATCGGATCGTTGGTTAAACGGTGTAAATTAGGTAACTCTAAAGTTGCCACGAATGGTAACTGCTGATTCAGGTTAGGCGAAGCGTAACCAGGGTACGATGGAATCGCTTGAGCAGTAGGTCTTTGCATACCAGCATAATGTAATTGATGTTGGTATGATTGATACGGTTGGTGGACTTGACCACTGTAAAGTGGTTGGTTTTGACCGTTTTGGATATACGGTTGTCCACTATTCGCAAAGATCTGATGTTTAGAACCTTGGTACACTTGCTGGAACTGCGGTTGTTGGTATTGTACAAGCCATGGTTGTGACGCCACGTTCTGTTGTGCCATGCTAACCATTGGACCAAGGTGTGGGGTAATTGTACCCATTTGTACTTGTGTCATCCCACGAGTTGGCGATTGTGGTTGCGACCCATGGTCAAGCGACTGTTGCATTACAACCTGAGGTTGACATGTAACAGGCATCGCTTGAACTTGTGACACGGTTACAATAGCCGGGGTGGTTGGGATGTTTGTCACAGGTACACACTGTTGCATAGAATATACAATCCTTGGTTGTTGAGGTAGCATAGGTACCCAACTACTTGATGCAATTCCAGTATAACCTAAATGCTGTTGAGAACGCCATATGGATATCCTCCCGGAGGGGGTAATGAAAAGGCATACTGCCCCCCATATGGTAGCAATCCAGAACTCAGAGGGATTGTTAGTCCTTGAGGACTAGATGGCCCGAATTGACCTCCATGAGGGTCAATCTGTCGAGTTTCAACATAAGAGTTGCTGGGTATTACTCTGGATGAACAAACTGGAACAGACCACACTGTCGAAATAGTCCCTTGGTGGACTCCTTCTAGCTGTTGAGAACTAGTTGGGACAGCTGGTATGCCGGCAAACATCGTCGGAGTGACGGCAGGAGCTTCTGCTATCGCTGTGTCATTTGACACAGTCCTAGATGATGACGGTTGTTCAGACATTTTAAGTCTATCCAATAGATTGCCTAGCGATTCTACAGGGACTTCCACTTGTGGTGTATTAACTTCTGATGAAGGAAAGAGAGTGACCCCTACTCCAAAATGAGTTGGAGTACTTGCTTGCGGATCCTCTACAATTTCCTCTATCGCAATCAAACCCGGTGGAAGAGGAAGACCGTCAGGTCCGTAAAATATTTCTGGTGCCGAAGAAGTGGTTGTTTCGACAGCGACAATTGTTTGGGGAACAAAACTTTCTGGACCGGTTACAGATGGAACTGGTTCAGTTACACAAGTATTTGCCCCCAGACCAGGATCAGTATTACTGTCCTTCTGTGGCTGTTGAACTTCTTCTATAGAGGCAGGGTTTCCAGAAATGTTAGGAGTAACCGGAACCTCGGATGCAGTTGGAACATTTGTTCTAACTTTCAAAGGAGATTTCAAACCGGTTAAACGAGTTCGCTTTGCCCGTACTGTTTTCGATTCCGGGGACAAAGACGGTTGACTCACAAGCCTCCGCGAACGACGGATTTTCAATTGACTTTCTTCCACGATTGCGGATTACTCGATCAACTAAAATATTAAAAGGGGAAATTTTTGTTTCCGAATTGAATGAATTTTATTAGACGCTTTTAGACACAACTTGCTTTTCCACTTTTTAAGAGTCGAGAAAAAGCTAAAGATGACTCTAGTCTCCTTCGATGTATTAACGAGCCCGAAGTGACAAATGCTCGGTTGGACTTTTTTAGTTATAGAGTTTGAAAAAGGCCAAAAGAAACTGCTCTGGAGATCTAGGCAGAGGGTGTGCCAAACCTTTCGCAAAACCACAGAATACGTTTTACGGTACGAGTGGTCGATCTTCGTGAATGCTGTGTTCACTGCATTGCGATCAGTAGGGCGGCCGACACGGTTTCCTATGGATAAAGGCTTTGATCCTATAGGGGTCTCCCAATATATACGCGACGGTACGTGGGAGCACAAGTCCGTATTAGTGCCACCGACTCTCAGGAGGAATCACCCACCTTCGTCGAGATCGACAGTCACTATGTTTAACGACGCCGGAACACGTCTCTAGCTTAGACCTATAGATGTTTGCGTTATGTTTCAAAGCGTTGTTAGGTTCATTCAATATATTTTAAGTTGATCTTTTTAAAGTTTGCCTTTCAAGGTTCACCACGAGATGTATTGATACAAATTCCTAAATGCAGTCTAAGATGAGAAGCAAGCTTTTCAAATCTTTTCGACTTATGAAAATCTTAACTACTGAGGGAAAAGAGAGATGAAATCCTTTTCACACAGATCAAAGAGCACTCGCTAATGCACTTTTTCCCTAAATCAACATACAAACTTAATGCAAAATGCAAAGATGCAAGTATTTCTTTTCTCTTCCTTAATGTTTGATGAAATACAAAAAGAAAGCTGTTGTATAATTTCGAATTCAATTTCAAGCGAAAGCAAACAAGTTTGTCCAAAATCGAAAGACACCTTACGATTCACTTGTTTCGACACTTAGAAATATATAAATTCAAACCATATAACGAAAGTGACAAACTCAATCAGCTATGAACAGCAAATAAACTAACTCTTAAGATCAGAACGACACTTAATCACAGGTCTAGATCTAAGAGGTCAATGCAAGACTGGTTCACTTCCGTTATGGGAAATTGTAAATGACACAAGAAATACAAAAGAACAAATACAGTTTCTTTATACAACTGAGGCGGAATAATGACAAAGGAAGATGGTTTCAGATAGGCCCACTGACTGGCAACAAACAACAAAAACAATAGTGAAAACAAGGCAAGACACAACAGGAAACCCCAGTAGCTCAAGCCAAGACTGGTCCAGCGCAGGTGTAACACTGCCTGTTTGACCTTCAGCACAGGTAGCCCCTTCGGGAACTGCGCTGAAATGCAGACTGCCTTTGTACAGCCTGCAATGAAGAACGAGACTTTCGTCCGTCTTGGTTTCCGGGTCACAGATTGCTCAAAAATTCACAGTTTTTGCTCAAATCAGAAGCTATCAGTCAAGGACACACTAAGGGATGTAAAGGAGGATGAAAAGCTATCACTAAGAGCTTATTAGAGTCCTTGTGGATCAGCTCTTCAAATCATAAACTTGCCCAGAAACTGAGCTAGAGTAGCTGCCCTCTACTTTGTGTTTGATGGATTCAAACACAGTTCGATTCGGTACTCCCTTTGTTTATGAAATGAATAGCAAAAAACCACAAACAACCAACAAGATACGCTCCCCAGCGGAGTCGCCAATTTGTTGTGGGGAAAAGTATCTAATGCAGAATGCCTCTATCCCACTCTGAAGGTGATAGTACTTTAGCAACAACTGAATGCAAAGCTATTCAAAGTTTCTTCTTTATGAGATGAGAGAGGGAAGAAAAGGATGATCTACTAACCGTTATCTTGCGCTAATAGTCGATCCAGTCTTCACTCCTTGCTGCTTGCTCCTAGCTCTTTGCCCTTTCACCGGCCCAGCTACACACAGATCCTGTAAAAGCACAAGAAAAGGAAACTACAAGAAGCATACATCCATAATCGATTATAGGATTAGCATAAATCAAATATACAAGCATCTATTCATCATAAAGACACATGCATATAGAAGAACCTCAAATACTTTATTGATAATAGAAGTAAAGTTCTGAGAGAGTTACAACCAAAATGGGCCCAATCCAACAACACCTCCCAGCTGAAAGAAATCTCCTCTTCACCTCCTTCAAGCAAAACACCCAATAGCTCTATACACAAACCAACAGCACTTCCTTACTTGCACAAAATTCCAGCCCCTCTAGACCTCATGAGAGAGCTCTATATATAGGAGATTTGGAGAAAGGATGAGTCAGCTTGAGGCTGGCATAAAGCTGACTAGTGTCCTCTCCCACTTTAGTTAATCTTCAGTTCTTGAGTCCACTTGGAGAATCTTGCTTCCACTTGGAGATCAAGACCCTCTTACTCATCATAGGGCAAATTCCTTGAACCAAGTGTCAGTTTGGAAGCTTCCTGGGCAGTTGACACCTTGCATAATGACTGTGCCACTTGGCCAATCTCGCCCAGCGCAGGTAGCCTTCATTGATTTTGACCTTCAGCGCAGGTACAAGGAGGAGCAGTTGACATTCAGCGCAGATGCTCAGTGGAGCAGCTGACATGATCCAGAAATAGCCTGTTTTTGAGTGTTTTCAGGTGGAGAACTGATTTTCAGTGCTGTGGTTTGCAGACCTTGTTCCTCTAAGGGTGAGAACAACATGTTTAGGGACTTTGGATCCCTTAGATTATCGACATTTCATGCTCCATGCTGTTAGGCACAAAAATGTCTATAACAGTCTGCTTACCATCTTTGGGTCTACCCCCATCCTTTGGTCTACCCAACTATTATTAGATCCACATAAAATTAAAAAAATCCCCCTTATGACACATGGAAAGAATATAACACACAACCAACATTCTCCCACTTGTTGGTTTCTTTCCTCACAGGGGATCGCAGGATAGCTTAGTCATTGGTCTAGGGCTTCAATGCCCATTGTTTCTCTACACCAAGGAAACTTCTCAGTGCTCACAACCTTTGTCAATGCATCTGCAACATTCTTCAAAGCGTCCACCTTTACCAACAACACCTTTTTGTCTTCAACCATATCCCTCACAAAATGATACTGAACATCAATATGCTTCGTCTTTGAATGATAAGAAGGGTTCTTTGCTAATAAAATTTCACTTTGGCTATCACAGTCTATCCTTATAGGTTGTTGTACCAACCCCATACTTGAACATAATCTCTGCAACACAACTTCTTCTTTGCTTGCATGAGTGGCTATCATGTATTCAACCTCTATAGTTGAAAGTGCCACTGCAGACTGCCTCTTTCTCATCCATCTGACTGCTCCTCCAAATAGGTTAAACACATACTCACTTGTATATCTTCTTTGATCTAGATCTCTAGCCTAGTTTGCATAAACAAAGACATGAATGTCCAAAATTTTGTCCAATCATGGTCTTCCTTGGTAGAAAAAACCATAATCACTAGTGCCACACAAATAATTGAAAACCCACTTCACTGTTTTCCAATGCTTTTTTCCTGGTTTTCACATAAACCTACTCAATACTCCCACTGCATGTGCAATGTCTACTCTAGTATAGGCCATTGCATACATCAAGCTACCAACTACATTGTCATATGGAACATGTGACATGTTCTCTTCCTCTTCTTTTGTATTGGGACATTGTTCAACATATAGCTTTACACCTACAGGAATAGGAACCTTGACCGGTTTACAAACTTGCATATTAAACCTCTGCAGTATTGTCTCAACATACTTTCTCTAGTTTAACTAAAGATTCCTCTTTTCCTAATCTTGTTTAATTTCCATTCCCAAAATATAGTTTGTAGCACCAACCTCCTTCATGTCGAATTTGGAGGACAATTGGGTCTTCAAATCCTGGATAATTTCTTTGTCATTTCCAATCAACAACATATCATCCACATACAAGACCAAATAAATAACACAATCACTATTTAATTTAAAATACACACAGTGATATGCTTTTCTTCTTGTGAAGCCAACTCCTCATATATATGTATCAAATTTATGATATCACATCCTTGGTGATTGTTTTAACCCATACATACATTTTTTTTACTTGCATGTCAATTCTTTCTTACCCTTCTCTGCAAATCCTTCTAGTTGCTTCATGTAGATTTTTTCTTCCAGATCCCCATGAAGAAATGTGGTCTTCAGATATATTTCTTCTACCTCAAAATAAAAATCAACAACAACAAATAAAAGTAATTTAATTGAAGCTAACTTAGCAACAGGGGAAAAAATATCACCAAAATAAATTCTCGAAACCTAGGAATAACCTTTTGCTATCAATCAAGCTTTGTATTTCTCCACCTTTCCTTCTACATTCATCTTCTTCTTAAACACCCATTTTCTACCAATGGGTTTCCTTCCAGCTAGAAACTCCACCAAGTCCTAAGCCTCATTGTCATCCAATGCAATGTTATCAACCATGGCCTCTTTCTAGAGTTTTCTATCCTCTAAATCCACTGCCTTCCTGATAGTTTTGGGATCATCATCAGTAATAGATAAAGAAAAATTTGAACAAAAAGTAGATGGATTATACCTCTATGGCTACCTTCTCTCTCGAACTGGTCTTCTCAAAGTTGGATTCTGTGGCTCTTCCTCTTTTAATTCTTGTCATGTTTTAGACTTTGATTCTTCCTCCTTCAATTAAAATTCTATATTTTCAAGTTCCTTTGGTAGGAATTCATGTTTAATAACATCCTTCACCTCTCTAAACACCACATCTCAGTTGTATACAACCTTCCTTGTTTCTGGGTTCCAAAGATTATAACCTTTTAAACCATCCTTATACCTAATAAATATGCACCTTTTAGATTTACTATCCAACTTGGTTCTTTTATCCTTTGGAATGTGTACATATGCATCACAACCAAATACCCTCAGATGTGGAAGAGATGGTTTCTTACTAGTCCATACCTCATGTGGAGTCTTATCATCCAATGCTGATGAAGGTGATATGTTAAACAGGTAACATGTAGTATCCATTGCCTCTGCCCATAATTCCTACCCTAATCTAGCACCACTACTCAAGCTTCTTACCTTTTCCATCAATGTCATGTTCATTCTTTCCACAACTCCATTTTGTTGAGGTGTGTATGGAGTAGTATTTTGTCATGCTACACCACACTTCTTACTAAACTCTTCAAATTCCTTCTTGCAGAATTCTCCACCATTATCTATCCTCAACACCTTGATCTTCTTCTCTATTTGATTTTCCACCAGAGCCAAAATTCTTTAAACCTGTTAAAGACTTTAGATTTCTTCTTGAAGAAATATATCCATGTATTCCTCGAGAAGTCATCTATAAATTATACATAGTAAATAGACTTACCCATTGATGGAAATTACATAGGTCCAAACACATCACTGTGCACAAGCTCTAATATCCCTTTCACCCTTTTACTACTAGAGGGGAAGCTCACATGATTCTGCTTCCCATATACAAAATGTTCACAAAAATAGAAATCCAGAGAGAAATTATACATACCTTCTACCATACCATTACCATGCAGTATTCGAAGACCCTTCTCTCTAATGTGTCCCAGTCTTTGATGCCACAACATAGTCTTTTCTCTAGAGACCACTAGATTTTCTGCTTCACCTTCAGGAACCATAGAATTGTTGCACCCATTAATAATAGTTCTACCCAAAAGCTTGTACAAAGTTCCAATCTTAACTCCCCACATAAATACCAGTGCTCCCCTAACCATCTTGCAGGTATCTTTCTCAAGAACTATTTTTACACCTGCATCATCCATCTTGCTTACAAAAATGATATTTCTAGCCAACGCAGGAATGTGCAAAACACCAGGAAGTGTTCTAATCCTTCCACCTTGCAACTTCAACTTGAATTTTCCATATCCTATGATTCTAGCCTTCCTATCATCCCCTAGGAAGACATCACCACCATCATATTTGTCATACTCAAAGAACCACTCCCTATGGGGACTGAAGTGAAAATACGCACCTGATTCAATCAACCATGCCTCATGATCTACATGTGTACTAGAATAAGAATACAAGTACACATCCCCACCTTCATCTGAGATGGCTTTTGCCTTTGCATAAGGAGCATCATCAAATCCCTTTCCTATCTCAAGAGTTCTAGATATAAAGTCCTTTCTTTAGTGCCCTTCTTTTCCTCATTTCCAGCGTACCTTTACATATTTTCCATGAGATTTAGATCTCCCACTTGAGGAATTATTTTTGTTTCTATTCTTGGATCATCCTCTTACAAACAAGGCATCTCCATTCTGGATCTCCATATTTTTCCATCTAATCTCCTTCAACAACAAGGATGAGACTATTTCATCAAACTTCAAGGTAGTTGTATTACTACCTATAGCAACAGCAAGGCTATCCCACAAATATGGTAGAGAACAAAACAAAATGATGTAATTATCTTCACCTGAAATTTTAATATCAATAGATAAAAATTGGCTTACTAAAGGTGTTCATATGCTCTATCACTAATTATATATCCTTCATTGTTAGGTTATACAACTTTTTCCAGAAGAACAATTTGTTCACCAGAGACTTAGATTGATAAAAAGTACCTAACTTGCCCCACAAAGCCTTTGTTGTAGCTTCTCATGAAACTTTAAACAATACTAAATTTGAGATACACAATCGTATTGTGCTCTTTTCCTTCTGATCCAACTTCACTTAGTCTTTTGTTGACATTATCGTTGGTTTAGTACCTAGATCTACCATGATCCACTAATTTTTTTTCCACCAACAGATCCTCCAACTTGAGCTTCCACAACTCAAAACCCTGTCCATTAAATTTATCGATCTCTATCTTTCCACTATTGACCATATCCTTTCACTTCAAGAATCAATCCCATAGATCTCCCACTGTAATAGGGTCTACCATAGGCGCCAACAAAATCCCTCAGCGGAAAAGGCATCCCCTTGAAGCCGAAACAACTTTAATACCAAATGTAGGTTTTAACAATGTACATAAATTCCTGTAAATATATTCTTAAAACATAAAAACATACAATGGTGATAACATAAAAAATATACACAGAGATTTTCCCCTGGATCCCAAAATCGGGACTACCAGATTGATTTTTCATTATCTTCCTTTCAATGTTACGATACATATATATACATGCTGAATCATTCATAAACCCTAATCCATTAACCATGGATTAGAACATAACCATAGTTCCCTTGATCAGATCTACAAAATACCATGGGAAGAAAACCATCATGCCCAAAACCATGTGCAAAAACCATGCATAAAACCATGGGTAGGTTTACCTACCATCTTTGGTTCCGACCCCCATCCTATGGTTTTCCCAACTATTATTGGGTCTGCATAAAATAAAAAATGTTTCTGGGGCACTACCCCAAACACCATGACATGTGGAAAGAATATAATGCACACCCAACAAAATAAGTAGATGGAGGATTTTATTACCTGAATAATTTGGAGGAGGGTGTTGTGATTTTGAGCCAAGAGTAAGAGTGAAGTGCATCAGGAGTGATAAGGATAGAATGTAGTGGAGTATAGTTTTATTTAATGGTAAAGCAGGAGAATGAAAATGATGAGGATACATAGAAAAGAGTATGAAATGACTGTGGTGGAAGGTGCGTGGAATCGAAGGATGATGTGAGGTGGGTGAGATGGCTTGCTTGCTACATGCTCACCTATTATCACGAATGGTTTCAACATAAACCCTTTTCCACCCTCGGGGGCTTCCGCACTAGTTTTCGGTTTTCTCTTGAGTGGGAGGAGGGAAGATCTAAGTTGTAGATCTCCCAAACTATTGTTTTGGGAGACTAGCTCTCGAGGGCTCCTTCTCGCATAAAATTTGATTTCTTTATATCGTCGAGTTTGGATATGGACACATCTTGGTCCAAAATCATGGTGATGTGCTTGAAACATGCACACTTTTTAATCCTCCATCGGTATGGGGTGGCCCACCCTTCAATTTATTCATATAACAATGCTCCACTTTATAGGCCTGAAATGTTAGGCTACTTCGAATATATAGCATAAAAATTTTGTGAAGGATTTTAACCATACTTTGGCTATATGAGCCCCTATACAACCTTTATATATATATAGTATTTTTTTTTGAAAGGAAAAATTAAAAATGGCTACAACACATCCCATGCATGGATTAACACTATTAGATAGAAATTGCACTTTGTTATCACATGGAAATATTTCATTAAAATCATCTCTCACGGGGTCCTAAAATTTAAAGTCTATGAAATTTAATTCATGCTACCTTTTGATTTGGTAACACTCATTGTAGCGATATAAGTAAAGTGCACTACCAATTCAAATGAAAGCAAATTGCTAATCCAACAAAGACTCCCCAGATCATTTTTTTTAATGCTTTGGCACTCATCGGATATTCGACATTAAGTTAAAACATCGACTATACGATGCCATTTTGATTGAAAAAATATCATATATTCGAACTTGTATTGACAAACAAATGAGTTGGTTCCATAACACTCTTGTCACATTAAAATATTACAATGTCTCTTATCTGATGCCACACCATTAGACATTTGAATCCATTCCAATGTAAAAAAACCGCTAGACCCTGTCGGACTAGAATAATATGGTGTCGAATATCTAACATTCAAGCATCAGATGTTTGGTCCCTATGGTAGTGGATATATGACATTTATCCCATCTCTTAAACTTATTGTAATGCTGATTATCTTACTCCATACTGACGTAACAAACCATCAGATCCCATCGAACTAGAATAATACGACCTTGCATATCTAACATCCAATCAGTTGATGTTTTGGCCTCTATGGTGGTGGATATATGACGTTTATTCTGTCACAAATTTGATATATGTTGGCATCGCGAATCCGACCACAAAATATCATATGATCAAAGACATTTTCAGCTAACTTTGGTGTTGGATATTTGACATCTGTCTCATTGAATATGTGACACTAAAAAAAGTGTCAACTATAGGACACAATCCCGTTGATGAAAATTATACCTCCAATGTGTTGGATATCTGTCAACTATGAGTCAAATAACCGATGAATATACGTTAGATTTTCACCCCATTTGTACCAGTGTCCCCATAGTTCATAACTTCTCCATGGATGGTGAAGGAATCATATCTTCTACCCCTTTACTCACGGCCTCCTTATAGTTGATCGTGAGCTGGAATTGTTATAGAAATCCCATTCACTTTCAATGCCTTTCTTGCTACAATTAGGCCTAAGTCTATGAATACTAAGAGGTTCTTGGTTAATGTACACTACATTATCCTTACCTAGTAAGTAGTGTTTCCATTTCTTCATAGGTCACACTAATGCATAAATCTATTTATTTTATGTGGGATATTTTAAAACAACTCTGTGGAATAATTCATAGTGATATTTGATGGGTTTTCCTCCCTACCTAAGGACAATGTCCATGGAATATTCATTTGCATCAATTTTAATTTCAAATGTTTTCTACAAATTAGGCATTTCCAGAACTTGTGCAACTCATTGAAATTCACTTTCAATTTTTTGAAAGTCTCCATTGTTGTTTTCATTAATGTAAATTCCACCCATTTATTATGAATTCATGAAGTAGAGCAACAATTGTCGAAAATGTTTTAATGAATTTTCTTAAGTGTTATGTTTCCCCAAACTTCTTACCTTTGTCCTACAGGTAGGTATGAGAAATTTTATCATGCCCCTAATCTCCATACTTGGTGGTGCTGGGATTTGAGGTCCAACTTGGTGAAGCACTTTGATTGTTGTAGTAGCAAGTCATGAATTTGTGGTAATGAGTAATGATCCATAATAGTGATTTTTTTTTAGACATGATAGTGAATTCACATTCTACAATGTTCATCCTTCAACACAATAATGATTGGTAACCCACTTGGAAAAGTTCTTGGCCATATGAATCTTTGCACCAATAATTGTTGCAACTATCATTTTACTTCACTTCCAACAATGATTAATGATACAATCTAATGTTTGACAATAGATATTTGGGTAAAATTAAATATTTTGTTCACTCCTCTCTTTGGTGGTAGCCCTTTGGGTTCTTGGAAATTTCTTGCATGAGTCTGCAAGTTATTCTAGTTGTTGCTTCTATTCCTTATTACAACCTTCCAAGAACACTTCAACCTCCATTTTCCCTTCATCTTGTTGTTTCTCTCTTAAGAAAAGTAATACTAACTTATTGTATGTACTAATCAACATTATTTCCCATTATACCCATATGAATGAGAGCTTTGATTTGTCTTTATGAGCATTGACAATGAAATCCCACCCATCCTTTACCAAGTACCATTAGTTTACCCTTTGTGTAAAAACATCATTTCACATGCACATATATAGGTTCTCAAATAGCGCACCACATAAATGAAGTGGCATTACATCTACAACTACCTCATCAAGTTAGTTTTCATGAATGGAAAATATAAACCTACATTTCTTGGTGATTCTAAATTCCATATCTTGACTTACCTATTCTACAGAATTAGGTGAGGGATGGTCTTACACTTCTAATCCACATGTTTTCTTCTAGTTGGGTTGATAATAATTTTGATTGCAAACCATGATTGAAATGAAAATCAACTTTCATTTCCTTGAGATGATTTTTACATGGAAGAATTTGGGCATCTCCCTTTCCTCTTCAAGGCTAAAAGTAGTTGATATTCCCTATTTTTGAGTGGATGTATAGCCCATCATTTCATGAACATTAGGACCACCCTCAATCTAGTTTCTAGTTTCAACTATAACAAAGCCTTTGTTTTTTACTATTTGTGGTTTGAGAAATTATTTGGATACAACTTCTAGCATTTTTCCACAGAGTGCCCATGGCATTATGGTGCTTACTGTGAGGTTTCAAATTTAGGCTTTGTTGGGTAGTAGTTGTCATCTTCTTCCATTTATTCCTCTTTTTATTTCCATACAACATCGACTTTGCTCATTGTTTTGTTTACTTTATTGCATCAAAATGAATGATATTCTTGTCCTCCATTTTGTACTAAGCTGGAATACAAGATTCATTTAAGGTATTTTGATTGAAGAGCATCAGTTGTCTTTGAATATGGATATGCAAGTCTTTTAAATATTTGATGAACACTTTTGGACTCTTGAGTAAATATGCAACTAAATTAATTTCTTGTGAAATTATATCGTATAATATTACACATGTTGTTTTTTTCTTTACCAACCACCTTATCTAATGTTTCTCCTTATATCAAATGGGGTAGATAATTAACTTAGTAAGGTCTTTGAACATGTCCCATCCATTCATAAATGGTTCAAATTTGAATCTTAAGTGACCACATCACACTCCCACCATCTGAAAGCATAATATATTTAAACAAGAAAAATAAATTCTATGCATTTTAATCACTTCATGGATATGGCTCGATGTCTATCATTACATATACTATGAGAAATTCCTTTTTTTTTTGTGATCTCCTTTCTCCAACTTGAAATTTTCTAGTTTTGGACTACTCTCATGTTCATCTTTTTCATCTTCAAAACTTGGTTTGTGGGGTAACCTTTGTTCCTTTTCTTTGGGCACAATTGAAATAAACAAGGTGATGATGTATTTATTCATCTTTGACATTACTATGGTCACATGAAACACATCGAGAGATTCTATGTAAGCTATTTAAATCTCTATATTTAATAATTTGGCCTATATCACATTTTATTCTTAATCCTCTCTCATAGCTAAATGTTGAGATTGCTTCATCATTCTATTTATTATGATCTTGGCGTCCTTTGAAAGCACCTCTTCACCTTCTTGCAACTTATTCAATCTTATAATTAGAGAAATTTTGAGGTCTAAAATGGACTTCCTAAGGAATATTATAAATTAATAGTGGAAATAATAAAATACAATTGGATTACCTCATCAAATTTTGGAAGAAAAAAAGGAAAAACTATTTTTCAACTCGTATTTTCAACTTATCTCTCCACAAATTTATTCAAATTACAAGCAAGAGAACTTGTTGGATGCAGAATTTAATTCCTCATATAAGGAGTACCCATGTTGGATACTTTCGATGGATGCTAGTACATGAAAAGCATGATTGCAATCACATTTTTTCATGTATTTCTCATTTTTGTGTAGTATGGTCCCTCAAAAGATGCAACATGGTTACTCCTTGGATAGGGAATTAAATTTTTCATCCAATGAGTGCTCCCGCTTGAAATTTGAGTAAAATTGTGGGGATATAAGTTGAAAATACGAGTTGAAAAAGCATTTTTTTATTTTTTTATTATTCTATCCTTTTACCTTTTTACTCCAAAAATGGTGAATCATCCCCCATGGTTGACATCATCATCTTGAATCCTATTATTTCTCATAAAGTTTATTTTGGTTGTACATTTTTGTTTTGAGGCCCATTTTAGACCTTAAAATTTATCTATTTGAAGCATTCAACTCAAAATGATCCCTCTGGTCTTCAAGGAAAATTGAATTTAGCACCTATATGATCCATATTCTATAGCAAGTATCTCAGTAAATAGTCCATCACAAGTGATATTTTGTCAATTTTACCATAATTTAACATAATTTTGTAAATGTGAATTTGTTATTTAACTATGGCAAAATAATTAATAACTAAATGAACAACACATTCAACAACAAACGATTCTACATACAAATTTACTGTAGAGAAAACAACTTCAAGAATGAAATGCCTTTGGTTTGGGATTTATTGGCTCTTCAAATACAAAGTTTTACAAGCTACAAGATCTAGCAAGTAGAGTCTGATATTTTTTTGTTCCTTGAATAGAGAGTTTTACAAATTACAAGTTATAATGGGTAGAGAATATTATGCATGGGACTTAATCATTAAAACATTTCCTTCTTCTCTTTTGACCTACAATCTTCATCCAAAAGGAGAATTAGTTATTGAACTTTGAGCTAGCTTCATTCTCATGGTACTGTCTCCAACTATTATTGATTTCTAAAAGAACTCATTTGAAACATGATTCCAATTTAAATCAAAACACTCTAATTATGGATACATTTCTCCTTGAGTTTTGAAGAGCCTCAAATCAATCTATTTCTAGCACATCCCAACCATACTTTGTGACTCAAAACCTAAAGCCTCACTTCACGTTCCACATGACATATGTGAGGATCTCCTTGGCAGGAAAGTCCAGTTGATTTTTTTCTTATGTTAGTGGGATGTGGGGTTAGACATGTGGTTTGTTGACGGGGCATGATGACTCATTGGGTATGATGGCATTCATACCAGGTAGTTGGGAAATGGTTGGAGTTGACATGGTGGACACATGGGATAGATGACCAGTGTGAAAGGAAACATAGAATTCTTTCACATGGTTGGGAAAACTGCTTTTGAATATTGGGATTGTATGCAGAATGCTCCAGGGAATGACACATGGCATCGACCACATGGCCTTTGCGACGTTATCTTTCTTGAAATTTTATGGGACAGAATCACCTAGGCCATTAGATGAAACAATATCTCTACCACTTTATCTATGAGCATGTGATTGAGGTTAGGTATTGATGACATCTGGTTGATGTGAACTTGTGGGGCGAAACTAGGACATGTAGATACTGAATAGGAAAGCGTATTTATGGCATGGTGGGTGAAACAAAGGTGACGTGGAAGATGATGTGGACATGGTAGCGAGGCATACAAAGGGTCCACATGGAAGCTGATAAGGGCGATGTGGAGATGACAATGATGAGATAGCGTGAAATGGAAGAGACATGTGTTGATGTCCCACATGGGTTGGGGACCAGTTTTTGAAACAAATGAAGGTATGTGGAGAGCCCATGGTGATGAAACATGGCTTCTCTACACCACCTTCATGTGTTATCCTTCATGCATATTAGAGGCATGGGGCAACCTGGGTCATTGGATGAACATGTGTCCGCGTTGTCAGATCTGGGTAGCATACATCTCTGTTGGTGCCCCCGCCCATTGGTTCGTTCGCCTTGACTTAGCGCAGTTGTGTTAGGCATGCCCACTAGTGCCTAATTATCATGGGTTTGAAACATAGAGCTTCTTGAAGGCATATAATCATTCCCAAGAATTGTTGTTAGCACCCATGAATAACCAACTTTATGAGTTGGCCCTTCATATAGTCGCCCTTAGCCTCAAATTTTTAGGGGTGTTGCATTTGACATCAAAATCAACTCCATGGGGGACAATAGGCCCCTACGATATGTTGAGAACTTTCAGTTCTAGTGACTTCTATCATTGGGCCATGGATTCTTTTTCATAAGAGAAATGTCTGCCTCTTCTCATGATTTATTGAAAAATTGCAATTACTATGCATAGCAACAAAGGAGTGGGATATTTTTTTTTTTTATTTCTTTAGGTGAAGAAATTATTCAAGAACCTACCATTGACAAGGTTCCTAAGGAAATTTCCATCCAATGTTTCCAGATGATAAGTATTGTTATCAAGGAATTCTTATATTCGAAACGAACCAATCCATAGATTGTGAAATTTTCCATGCTTTCCTTTATCAGCTCGGATTAAGTCCCATTTCAGTACAAGAACTCCATCTTGCAGGTCATGCTCCTTTGATTTTCTATCAAATGAAACTTTCATCCTTTGTTGGTGGGACTCAAATTTACACAAGGCCTCTTCTCAATGTTTTTGAAATTCTATCATTTGATAGACTCTCTTTTGCAATGGACTGATATTTAGTGCCTCATCTTGTAACAACTTCATTACTGGTAGGGTAAGATTCATAGGAAAAACTACATCCATCCCATACACCAAATGATATGGGGAAGTGCCTATAACTCTCTTAGTACTGATTATGTACGCCCACAAAGCATATTTGAGATTTGCATCCCAATTATTCTTGTTCTTATATAGAATTCACTTAATAATTCTTATCAAACTCTTGTTTGAAAATTCTTCCAGTCCCTTCCCATGAGGATAATATGTTGTGAAATGTAACAATTTTATATTGTAGTGTTGAAAAGAAATTATCACCTTGAAATATTTGAAATCCTGAGCATTATCTGTGACCATATTTCTGGGGCATCCAAATATTGAGAGAAATTTTCTTTCCAAGAAAGCTATGATAACCTTCTCATAGACTTTGTGAGTTGGAATAACTTTCTCCCACTTGGTAAAATAGTCAGCAGCTGTAATATTGTATTTTTTTTCCCACTTGAATTTGGATGTATCTCTCCAATGAAGTCCAATCCCCATTGCTAGAAAGGTGATTGAACTTTGATCAGCCTTAGTGGTAGAGGTCTAATATTTTCTTCCCTGCAAACATATGACATTCCTGATAAGATTGAATATCAACATTATTATCTTTGAATAAATAAGGAAAATAGTTTCTTGCTCTCAATATCTTAGGAGTCGTGACCTTCCATGCATCATGTGCCTCAATGAAATTATGATACAATCTATGACACTTGGTATTACATGACACAAGTAAGTAAGATTCCAATAGGATCCTTCTGGAACAGACCTTCGTCCAAAATTCAATTTTTGTTTGCTTTCAACTTCAAAAACTTTCATTTGGACTTGGACATTCTAGACAGACATTCTAAATTTTATAGGAAAAGTACAATGTATTGATACCATAGGAAATTTTGGAACCTTGAGAGTTCCTTCAAGAAGGGTTCTTGTGGATTCCTTTTGTCTGGTGGGAAGGGTTCTTATGGCTTCCTTCCTATTGGAATGAGAGGTTCTTATGTATTCTCTCCTCTAGGATGAAGATGTTCTTGTGGATTCTCTTTTTTCAAAGAAGGAGGTTCTTGTGGATTTTCCTTTTCACAGATATTGAAAAGATATTTGTTAGTACATATTTCCAACACAACATGATTTGACTTGGTTAGAAATTTAGACAACCCTTTACCTTTTACAAACTTAGTAGGATTAATCTCCTAATCATATTCCTATATCTTTTCTAGAAATTTTCCTCGTTGACCATCACTATCAAGCTGAATAATTATTTCTTTAACTATTGTAGATAACAAACATGTTGTCACCCTAGAGTGTAACATGTATTCCCAAAATTCCTTGAAAGCCTTCACCATAGCATAGGCCTACTTTTCCAAGATAATGTATTTCAACTCTACATCTCTTAAGGCATGACTAAAAAATGTTATAGGCTACTCATACCCTTCTTCATTCTTTTGTAACCTGCCACAATGGTATACTCAGATGCAAAGGAGAAAATCTAAAATTCTTTTGAGAAATCAAGACTCACCAAGATTGGAATATCCATAATGGACTTATTTATTTTCTCAAATTATTCTCGCACTTATGGGGCCCATATAACCTCATTGTCCTTCCTGAGCATGCCCGTTATATGCTTTAATAGTTTTGTAGAATTTGTAATAAACCTGTGTAGAAAACTTATCTTTCCCAAGAAGGATTGAACTTATTTCTTGTTTTGTGGGAGACCGATATTTGAAATGGCCTATACCTTCTCTGGGTTGCTTCTGAAACCTTCCTTTGAGAGGATATGTCCCAACAATTTCCCTTATTTCAGTGCAAAGAATGACTTCTTTGGATTTAATGATAGGACAAATTTTCGGCATTTCAAGAAAGTTCTTCTGAGATGCTCCAAGCGATCATAATCTGATTTTGAGAAAAGAGTCATGTCATCTAGGTATATAAATATGAACTGATCCCTCTATACCATGAAGTGATATCCAGAACCCTTTGAAATTTAGCTACAACATTCATCTACCCAAAAGGAATTTTATCATACATTAACGTACCCCATGGTGTTGTGAATAGAATTTTATCTTTGTCATGTGGGTGCGTCGTTATTTGATTGTAACCTAAAAACCCATCCATCATTGATATTTTGGATGCTCCTATAACCTTTTGTGGCAGGTGGTCCATCTTAAGGAGGAATATTTTTCTTTCTATGAACATCAATTCGGGTTTCTGAAATCCATGCAAATTCACATATCTCCATTATTTTTCTATACTAGTACCGAATTGGCCACCCATTGAGAATATATCATTGGGACAATAATCTTCCTGTCCAACAACTTTTTGATCTCCTTTTCTATTTTTGGTAGAAATATGGGGTTGAACCTCCTGATATTTTACACAAAAGGCTTAGTATTTTCTTTCAATGGTATTTTATGTTGAAAAATAGAGGTGTCATAAGTTTTCAAATCTTTGTAACTCCATGCAAAAAAATCTTTAAATTGTTTAAATAGCTTGATGACCTATTTCTGTATGTAGGTTTCAAATATTTGGCAAGTTTTGCCTTTTGTGGGTTCTCTTATATATCAAGGTTGTATTCCTCCACATTTTCGTCCCCCACCCTAAGAGCTAGCTTGGTAGGTACATCATTATGGTAAAAAATATGCTCGATAGGAACTAGTCCCTTAGGGATGAAATTGTTCTTGAGTTTAATTACCTCATGAAATCCAATATGATTAAGGAAATTTCTATTTTCATATTGGCCACATTCTTCTTCTTGTTCATATTTATGTGTTTCCTCATTGCAATCAACATTAATAGCTGAAAACTCATTCACCAACTCCAGGAACCTTCTTAATTATTGGTTGTCTTCAAATACTTTCCAATGTTTGACATTGTCTAGAATAGAAGGTATGTATCATATTTCCACCTCATATTTCAACTTTCATTCAGGAGGTGTCCTAAAGGTACTTGTTGCAATTGATAAAGCATTTGCAAGTTGATTATCTTCCCTGCGCATAACTATAATGTTGCATCAAAATAATTCTCAATAATGTCCCATACAACATTTTGATATGATCTCATTTGAGGATGTTTAGTGGTGTAGACATTTCTTACTTGCAAGATTACTAACTCTAAATCACCAAACACTACAATGTTTTAACCCCCATTTTACAAGTCATCTCTAATCCTAGAATTAATTATTCATATTCAAAAATATTGTTGGTGGCATAAAATTCTAATTTATATGAGAGTGAAATGTTTTTCCCCGTGGGTGGCATTAAAACCACTCCCTCTCTAGTCCCTTCTCGGGAACATGCTCTATCGAAGGACTATTTCCATACTGAATCACGTCTATATGTCTATTCTTGTTTAGTGAGGGTTGATTTTGTCTAAATTGCGAATTCATGGTTGGTTGATAGGCTACAACATCCCATCGATTATTCTACATCGCATACCGATATGTTCTTGGACTTCCTCGTGTCATTGATGATGTATAAGAGCTTGTGTTCTTTCCCCCCAAAGACAGGTATGGTAGCATATGATAGGTCCATTTTGAGGGTTCTCCCTAATTTACTAGTCCATTATCTCAAAAAGAGCATGTCGTATGAGGCCAAGATATCAGCCACCACTATATCCATGACTAAACTCTTGTTTGGTATTTGGGTGAGGGAAACCACTAAATATTTGATGAGACAGAGACCCTTTACTCTCCTGGAATTAAAGAAGTAAAAGTCGTGGTACGACTTGGTAATGTCCAGTCCTAATTCTACCATGACTGACTTGGGCATGAGGTCATGAGACGCCCTTGAATCTAGCATACAATTGTGAAACAATTTATTGTGAACATTCAGGGTAATGTAGAAGGGGGGACTATCATCGCCTTGTTCTTCAATGTGGAGCCTGCAATCCACATGAGGGCAATCTTATTTGATGTTCAGTGTCATTATGAGTGATATGTTTAGGTGGGTTCATGATTTTTTCTATTAGCAATTGGAAAATAAGGTTTTGTGCTAATTATAATAAAGGAACGTGGACTTTGATATTGCTTCATTATTGCTCAAGATTAAAAAGAGGGACTAAGTTTCACTCTACCTCTTTAGTTTATTGAATCTATGGTGATGAATCAATGGGATCCTTAGGTAATTTTAGTTCTTGAGTAGAGGTCGAGTTTTGGTCTTGATTATTCTTTCTCTTTTTAACTAGGATTTTGTGTGCTCTACTCGAGGTTTTGGGAGGTGGGACACTATAATTTTGAGTTATTTCAGGACTAGGTGCTAATACTATAGTTTTGTTCAGTTTATTCTATTGATTCATACCAGTGGGCCTTCATGCCATTGGTTGCATGTCGTAATTCCTTATAATCTTTTCCATAATAGAGTCTATGATTTTTTGATACTAAGATGATGGGATTTCATAATCTTGATACCCTTCACAATTGTATGGTGTGTGATTTTCTTGTGTCACAAGAGAGTGTATGTAATCGTCCTCGGTAATGTAGAAAGTAGGATTTTGATCTCTTACCCATTTGATGTCTTCATCTTGCGTATACTCGTCAGGATATTCATCAGTTTGCAAGTTGACATTTCTCCTTATGGGGGGTTGTATGGGTTGTTCTTTAGGTCTTCTATCCCTATTCATTTGTTGTGGATGGAATGCCTTGTGAAAGAAAGGGGGTTTATGAGGATATTGATTAGGAATCTTGCTTAGTACTTCAACTTCAAGCTTGGTAATTTTGTTTGATAGGTTCCCGATCAATCGATTAATCTCCTGTTGGGTCTGCCATTTTGGGCGAAAAAGCTTTTAAACAATTTGACCAAGGCTAACTGCAGGGTAGTTTCAGAAGAAACAACTGTTGGAAAGAGATAAAATCCACCAAGATCTATCAGACACTAAATTTGGCAAGCAAAAAATATCAGAACATGCAAGTGCAATCAAGTCGCAAAGGCCGTTAAGAAGAGATGGAGCAGTCATATCTGAGTCACAAAATCAGGCAAGGTGGAAAGTGTGTGGAATTCAAGGAAGAGACAGGAATTTCATGCGAGTGAAGTTTATAAAAGCTAAAGGAGAAGAAAACAAGAAGGAGGAAGAATCTCATATGTCGAGATGCTACTGTTGAGTATATTGCACCTAGTTCTGTTCTTTTTCTATTTACTTCTAAGCTACATTCTATGATGATTCTTTTGTTCCTACCTAAAGGGCCATAATTCTTGTTACTGCTAGGGGGCATGAAAGGGATTCCTAAAGGGAAAACTTCTATATCAAAGCGAAATGGTAGAGGCTTAGCCCACTATCACCTCAAATAAGTCTCCCTACTCTTTACGGTCTTTCATCGATGGGAGGATACCCGTTATATAGAAGGTCACTTGTGAGGGATGAATCAACCAATGGATTTGAATTGAACCTAATAATCATTTTCCTAGAAGGGTTTTAAGAATAGAGCTTACTTGCTTTTTAAGCAAGGTACAAAGATTTCTAGGATGAGGAGGTGAGGATTTTAGGGTTAGGTTAGAGGAATATGCCTCATGAAGGAGTTTCCCAATCCTGAAATCCTTATTGGACTTGACTTCTTGAATGGTTCTTGAATATTTGAATTTTTGGAGGTGTGTGACCACACAGGACCAAGTGGAACCAACCTAGGTTAAGGGGGAAGAATATAGCAACCAATAATTTTCTTAACTCAGACAAGGAGAGGGAAAGGATCAAAGCAATAATTTTCACTTGAAGGTGTCAGATTTATCCTCTGAGGCACTAGCCTTGGGAGCACTAGGGAAAATTTTGATCTTGGAGCTAGGGTTTGGGTTATCTCACAACGCCTGATCCAGGTGGATATTGATGGCCACCTACCAAGTCCACTTGGACCCCCACCATTGTTTCTTTCAGCTTTTTTGTTTCCTTAATTGTAGCAGAGTTTACTATTTATAGCAATTTTTCGGGTCCTAAACTTCCGGAGCTGTTTTGAGGCCCTAAACGACGTCTTTTTGGGAAAAATGGGAGCAACATGGATCAATGGATCGATGTTCTCTTCCCAAAGTTGTAGTTCTTAGATAGATCTTTCTAACGAAATATTGTGCATGTTAAAAAGAGATCGTATGCCAAAGTTACGGCCCCGGGAAGTTGATGTCCAAATTCACCCAAAAAGGGCCCACAGTTTGGCATTTCATCTTCTAGGGTTAGGTTTTTGGATGTTTAGGGTTTTCCATTGTTGCACAACAATAAATAGGCCTTCAAGCCTCATTGTAACATAGTTCAGAGGCATGTAGCTGCCACATCTCTTCTTAGAGATAAGCTACCATCGCCCTAGATAGTTTATTTCCATTTATGTTTGTAAGCATATTTTTGTATTTTACAGTAATGAAATGAAGTATTATTTCTACTACATCTCTATATTTATGGTTCTATCTGTAATTTGTTGTGTTTCTATTTAAATTCGGATCAGTGGTATCAGAGCGGTCTGCGTTTTCTCTATTTTTCTTTGCATGTCCCCAACGAGGTTGGGATATAAGGAGTTAGGGATTGAACTAGTCAAACCTTTGCAAGACCAGCCTCGTAAATCCCAACAGCCTCCCATGGTGGATGAGAAGAAAGATGAGGGGGTAGGAGATCCTATCAAAATCTTGCTCGAAGATGCCCTCAAGAGATAAAGGAACGTGATGATGGACAACTTTGCCCAGATCCTTTAGCGGCTATCCAGGGACGACACATCTACTTCCAACAGCTACTATGGAAGCGCCACATCCTTTAAGGTACAAGTTAACTTTGACATTCCGATATTTGAGGGTCAGATAGATGCAGACACCGTAGATAAATGGTTAAATCTGCTAGAAGGGTATTTTTCTTTTCATGATTTTTTCGACCGGGAAAAGATTACTTTCGCTCTTCTCAAAGTCACCCCCCACATCAAGGACTGGTGGGAAACCTACAACGAGCAAAAGGATGAAAGTACGGCCTCACTATTTTCAGTCGCACCCACTTGGAATTCATTCCGAACTGCCATCAAGGAGCAACACTATCCAGTTGAAAGCTATGAGGATCAATACATAAAGTGGACCACGCTGCGGCAGGGAAGGGACCAAGATGTGCTGGAGTTTACCAATATTTTCCATACCCTTTGCATAAAGTTGGGTATCAAGGATTCGTAACAGCATTTGGTACTCGAATACCGTGGCTACCTACAAAAGTACATCCAGGAAGAAATAGAATTCCTGAACATCTCCTCGCTCGGCACGGCATACCGATATGCCGTCAAGGTCGAGAAAAAGTTTAAACAGAAGAAGTGAGACTTTGGATCTGCGAATCTGAAGCAAGGGAAAGGTGCCCCCAAACCACAGAACAAAGGACAAAGCCAAGACAGGGAGGCCCAAGACAATCCGCCAAAGCTACAAGAAAAGAACAGCACCGTGAAGTCGAAAAAGGACATAGGAAAGTGGTGTGAGTTCCATAAGAGCTCCACTCACAAATCAAGTGAGTGTTGGGCCAAGAAATCATTGGTGGCCAAGCTAAGGGTTTCAGAATCAGATGCATGTTCCAAATCTGAGTCAGAACTCGACAAGGGGAATGACAAAGGGAAGTAGATTATCGATGCGGAGCCCAATGCCACCGTTGCCACCATGAAGATCCAAAAGGAGGAACCTGAAGATCTAGAGGAGGAGGAGTGTATCTTCCACTTCTAGATGTGGGTAAAGGGCTCCCCGCTACAGTTCATTGTCGATAGTGGGAGCCAAAAGAACCTCATTTTGGCAGAAGTCATGAAGTGGTTGGGCTTATTGACCACAACACATCCACAACCATACACCATTGGGTGGCTTCACCAAGGACAGGATCTTCGATTAAGCCAACAGTGTCACCTTCCATACAACATCAAGCCCTTCATGGATGAGGTATTGTGTGATGTTGCTCCCCTTGATGTTTGTGATGTATTATTAGGAAAACCATACTTGTGAAAGCGACATGCTATGTATGAATCAAGGCCCCGTGTTGTTATTGTTACTATGGGAAATAAGTTGTACAGGATACCAGAGGTAGCACTACCTACCACCATCTCTTTGGTTACTGCAAAACAATGCAGTAAGCTCATTTCCAAAACCAGGAAATTTGTTTTCCTGATGATACACCCTCAAGGAAAGAAGAAGATGGTGGCCATGACCTCCAGACAGGGCCCTTCCGCATGACAACTACAGATGGACAAGGCCATGGAGGAGTACAAGGAAATCTCCACCTCCCCCGCAGGGGTTCCTTTGCACTGT
This sequence comes from Pinus tabuliformis, assembly GCA_031772625.1. Lineage (NCBI taxonomy): Eukaryota > Viridiplantae > Streptophyta > Pinopsida > Pinales > Pinaceae > Pinus > Pinus tabuliformis. The sequence continues at coordinate 286,297,705 of CM062809.1, read as the reverse complement.
CAGGTCAAGCACTCCATTGATCTGACCCCAGGTGCGCTGCTACCCAATGGACCAATCTATAAAATCTCTGTTCTGGAGAATGATGAAATCAAGAGATAGATTCAGGAGATGTTGCAAAAAGGTCACATCCGTCTGAGTTCATCACCTTGTGGGAGCCCGATCGTGTTGGTACAAAATAAGGATGGGACTTGGAGACTCTGTATTGACTATTGGGTGTTGAACAAGATCATTGTTCGTAACAGGTACCCGATCCCATGGATTGATGACCTCCTGTACCAACTGAAGGGGGAAAAATATTTCAGCAAGATCGATTTGAAGTCAAGATATCACTAGGTACCAATTGAACCCTCTGATGTGTGGAAGACTACCTTCAAAGCCAAGGAGGGCCTTTTCAAATGGTTGGTTATGCCTTTCAGATTGATGAATTCTCCTACAACCTTCATGAGGCTAATGGATGACATATTACAGCCATTCACCAACTCATTTGTAGTGGTATACTTGGATGACATCTTGATCTTCAGCCAGAGTTGGGAAGAGCACCTCCACCACATCCGACAGGTTCTCCAAACACTGCGGCAACACAAGTTATGTGCCAATTTGGAGAAATTCACTTTTTTCATGACCCAGGTTCAGTATCTGGGATACATTATTGATGAACAAGGGTGAATGTGGATCCAGCTAAGATCCAAGTCATTCAAGATTGTCCATCTCCAACCACTCTAATAGAGCTCCATAAATTTCTAGGTCTTGCCAACTTCTACCGCAGGTTCATGTTGGGATTTTCTCATATCACTTCTCCCTTGAGTCAAGTCACCAAGGGAGGAGCGAAAGAAAAATTATTTTGGTTTGAATCTCAATAGAAGGCATTCATAGAGTTGAAAGATCACCTCTTCTCGGCACCATTTCTTGCATTACCAAACTTGCAACAACCATTTGAGGTCGAGACAAATGCCTCTGACTATGCTATTGGGGCGGTCCTTACTCAACATGGGCATCTAGTGGCATATCACAGTGAGACACTTTCAGACACGATCTAGAAGTATCCCACTTATGACAAAGATATGTATTCCATTGTGCAGGCCGACTAACAATGGAAGCATTACATTTTTGGGAAGGAAACAGTCATCCACACAGACCACCGACCCCTGTAGTTCATACAAACCCAAGGGAAATTGTAGAATGATCGCCATCAAAAGTGGTCCACATACCTGCAACAGTTCCATTTGAAAATCAAGTATAAGAAGGGCAGCACCAATAATGTTGTAGATTGCCTCAGTCGACCACCGATCATGGCGTTAACCACTGTGCTCAACTCTTGTGGGCACGAGACTTCTGATTGGCCACTTCTCTACAAAAACGACCCAGAATTCGGCCACACATACCAGACACTCTTGGAGGGTCAGAATGTTCTAGATTTTCACCTCCAGGATGCCCTGTTATGCCACCTAGGTCACCTTTGTGTTCCTTCAAGTGAGAGTGCCAAGATGATTTGGGAATCACATTATAGTCAGGCTACTAGGAGTTTTTGGGTCAAGAAAAGAGTGGCAGCATTGCAGAAGCATTTCTATTGGCCAAATCTTCAACAGGATGTCGGGAAGTACATAAAATCATGCGCTGCCTACGCAATTGCTAAACCAACCATCAAGAAGCAAGGCCTCTATACCCCGCTTCCTAACCCTAGTCTACCTTGGGAATCCATCTACATGGATTACACGTAGGGCCTTCCTTCTACTAAGCAAGGAAATGATTGTGCTTTTGTGGTCATCGATAGGTTCTCGAAGATGGCCATTATGGCAGTCTGTAAGAAGAATATTGACGAGCCTCATAAATGGGTAATTATATGGGCTCATTTTACCTCCTAACCTAGTCAAATCAACCATTCTCTTAGCTTATTGTATGATTTTCTGATTATATTTATGCTTATAGAGTGAGTTGAGTTGGTTATGATTCCATGTGGTATAATATGTGTTTAATGTAGATTATTGATGAATTTTGTGGTCAAAGTCAAGGATCTAGTGGACAAATGGTAGCAATAACTCAAAGTGGACAAAGGAGAGGACTTATAGGAGGGAATCACCCTCATTTATTACTCCTCACTTCGAATTCCCCTCATTCAAGTTAGAGTTCAAGTAGCCAAGTCATGCACTAGAAGGCAGCCGAGCAAGTGGAGGATGACTGATGATTATCTATAGTTTTGGGAGCCAAGCCTCCCAGATTTTAAGGAAGCTATTGGTAGCTTCATTTGTATAAGTAGAGAGGCCTAGGGCATCACTAGGGTCAGATTTTTGTTGGATTTTTGCTTATGTAAACTCTGCTCAACTTCGAGCTTATTATTTTGTGACAGTTTCATGTAATCTTGTTATTTTTTTAGAAATAAAGATGGAATCCTTTTTGAGTTACCACTGAGTTACCTCAGAGGGCTAAAGCACTTGGGTTAGGGCCCAATCCAAGTAGCCAAGCTCCTCTTTACTTGTATTTTTATGTTTTATTTTAGTTGTAGATCAGGTTGCTGTTAGATGAATTTCTTTTATGGTTAATAATAGGTTGTTTTTGATGATTCAATAGTTTTCTTCCATTTTTGCTTTCTATAGCAGGTTAAGTAGTGATAAAGAAAAGATTCAAAATGATAGCAATAGTTCCTTTGCCTCTCTTCCTCCCTTTGGGACCATGATCTAAGGCAAAGACCCTCTTGCTGCCCCAAAAACACAGATTTCCCTCATTCATAGGACTTCTAGTGTTTGTAGTTTTTAGTTGGTTAATAGTCTAGTTTACTTTGCTTCAACACTTCTTCATCATGCTCACTTCTTGGTTTACAATAGTCTTCTTTCATTCTTTCCTTTTTTGAAGCAATTATCAGCATTTCCTTTCATAGATCATAGTTTAGACTAGTTTGATGCAAAACTCTGTTTTTCTAGATGCACTTATTTCATTTCTTTCTTAATCTCATTGGTTGACTGTCAGTTGTTTATGAAGTAGATATCTTCTAAGAGTAGTTCAGCCTATCAACCATCCCATCCTCCATCTGATCCATGCCCTGTAGGTTGCCCAAGTCTCCCCTCAATTTTGCCTTAGTTTCTTGCATTTTCCATAGAATTTCTTCCTCTCTCCTTGAGAAAATCCAATCATCCTTCTCTCTCTTAATGATTCTTGGTAGACCCTAGGTGCCCTAACACTTCATTCCAACCCTCATCCACCTTTTCCACTCACTCTCACCCCCTCAAATCAGCAAAAACGTCTCTCGGCCTCCTCCAATAGGCCTCCTGTAGAACGTTGTTTTTCCTCCTGTAGATTTCTTGTGTCCTCCTGTCAATTTTCCTGTAGACTTTATTTTGAAGGCTGAGTTTAGGAAAAGCCTCCAGAAGGCCACATGAGACCTCCTAGGACCTATCCACACTATCCTACATCCTCTCAAGTCCCAAAACCACCCTTTAACACCACCTATTCGCTACCACATTCATAAACAGATAAATTTCATGCATGTCAAATTCACATAAAAATACATAAAAATCCAAAAAGATGTTTTTTGCTCATTTACTTCCAGAAATAGCTTAGTTAGATGTTGTTTACCTCTTTGAATAGATAATGGCATTCTTTTCATGGTTTTCATAGTGCTTTCTGCAAAAGTAGGGTTAGTTGGTTAATTAGGGTTTACCTGGTTTTCTTTACCTTTCAGTCTTTCTCCTTTCTGCAGATTAGAATAGCATCTATTTTTTTTTCCTTTCATCACATGTAGAGCTTCTTCTGGAATCCGTAGAAGTTGGCTTGAGCTCCTAGTAATCTTGCGCTGACTGACCAAGTGAGAACCTGCAGTAAGAACTAGTACCTATGCATACAACACCATCACTTCCAAGTTTGTTACCAACTACCAGGTTGATAAGAGTAAAGTAGGCAGCCCAGGAGGTGCAGCATTAATGCTGCAATACTGGTGCTCACCACTTTTTGGCGCCATTTTCGGGGAAGCGCCAGAGTATTCTGTGGTTACTACTTTCTTCTATTTTTCTTCTTGCAACATTCTTCTAATAGTTTATTTCAGCAAAAGTAGACTAGTCCTTTCTTTTCCTCTAGTTCTGCATTTCCTTGCTTTCCTTTTCAATTTTGCAAATTTCATTTCAACAAAAGTAGACTAGTCCTTTCTTTTCCTTCAGTTCTGCATTTCCTTGCTTTCCTTTTCAATTCTGCAAATTTCATTTCAGCAAGTTCATTTCAGTTAGTTGTAATTTGTTTTTCTCAATCAATTTCAGTTTTGTAGGTACTATTAGTGTGGGGAAAAAGAAATAAAAACCAACCAAAAATATTTCCTTTCATGCCTCGTAGGAATAGAGATAATTCAGGAAAAATTTTGCCCAACACCACCACTGCTTCACACAGCCAACCTTCTCTCTTCTTCGGTGGTTGCGATCAAGAAGAACCCTTAGGTGAACAACTAGACATATTTCAAGAACCTATAAGGGAAGAAGAAGAAGAAAACATTCCTTTGGAGCCAATGGATGAACACAGAAATGCTAAGGGGAATGGAGAAAGAATAGAGGGTACCTTTCCCATTCGAGAGACCAATGGGGATACCAAAATGAAGAACATAAGCCCTTCTACCCTACCTCATTTCCATGGTCTGACTACAGAAGATCCTAACACCTTCTTGTTTGAGTTTTTTGTTATCTGTCGAACCTATGACTATGCAGAAGATGAGAAAAAGTTGAAACTGTTCCCTTCTACTCTCAAGGATGCAGCATTGCGCTGGTTCATGGGATTACCTGGTAATAGCATCACAACTTGGGCTTAGATGCAGCAAGCCTTTAACAAAAAGTATCGAGACTAAAGAAGAAATTTTCTAAATGACCGGGTGTACACTTGACCCTGAGTCTCTGAAGTTGGTCCTGCTCAGGGGAATTCAAGAAGATCTTTTAGACACCCTCCGTCTACTGGCCGGGGGAGACATCTACCAACTATCCTATGAGGACATAAAGACTGTTTTTAGAAACCATTCTAGAGCATCCAGAAAGAAAGGTAGGAGGAATCAACCCATAGCCAATACCTCCTTCTCTAACTCATCCATTAAAGGAGAAATTGGAAACATGATGGAAGACTTCAAGAGTGAGATGTTGTAGACTCTTGCCATGCAAATGGATACCCTGCATATCAGAAGGAAACAAGAGGAAGCAGAGAGGGCTTTGGCCATTTTTTGCCCTAGGTTCACTAGGAGGCATCTTAGGAATGAATGCCCATTGAACTCTATAGAAGTTTGTCCAATCTGTGAAGAGAATCATTCTACAGACAAGTGTCCTTCCTTACCCGGACTTAAAGCTATATATCAAGGGGCTGAGGGAGTCACTGAACAACTCTATTACATAAATCAAAGGAGGCTGCACGGACCTAGACCATACCAGTAGGGGATGCAAAGGACATATCAGGCATACTACAACCCCAACCAAGTCACCTCCATACCTTCTTGGGGCCCCCCTGCTCATTCTTCCTAGTCCACACCTCCTCCTTGGTCCTTCACATCTCAATATCATGCCCAACCAGCCACCCATTCATTTCAATCCTATGCTCAGCCACAGCCTCAATGGAATGCATCTCATCAGGGGTGGAGGCCCCAATACAACTCTCCTCCCGCTCTTTTGCCTCCACCACCTATCCAACCATAACCGTTACCTCCTACTCCACCAAAGCAACCCCAAATGCCCGCCCAACCAAATCCGAACTTGAACAACAAACAGGCTCAGCAAGTGTATAGTGGGGAACCATCATGCCCAACTTATGCTGTGGAGATTCAGGAATTAACTTGCGATCTAGGAAAGTTATCACAGATAGCCAGCCTCCACCTAGGGAGGTTGAGGAAGAGAAAGAGGAAAGTGAACCTAAAGTAATTCCACCCTTTCCTGAGAGACTATCCATGACAGTCCAGCCTACCCCAGAAGAAACTGAACTCCTAGGGGAATTGAAACATTTTATGTGTGAAGATATCGCTTCTCCAAGCCATCAAAGATGTGCCTATCTACAATCGGTTGATCAAAGAGAAGTGGTTTAGGCATCCAGGAAGGCACACGAGAGATGGCCCAACCATCAATGTCATAGGGAAACTGTCCAACCTGATGTTGGGGCAGGTAATCTGTCCAAAATATCTAAACCCTGGAAGCCCAGTAGTTGATGTCCACATAAATGGCACCATGATCTCACACACCCTGATTGATCTGGGAGCTACCATTAATGTGATGACAAAGGACACAATGCTCAAACTCAAACTCCAGAGCTCCTTGAGGAAGACCATGACCATGCTACAGTTGGTAGACCGCTCCACCGTGACTCCTGAAGGGATTGTGGAATATGTGATGGTCTCTGTTGATTCTTGGGAATACCCTACTGATTTCTTAGTTCTCTAGCCAAAGGAAAAGCTCATTGGGTATCCTCTCATTCTGGGAAGACCCTGGTTGGCTACTACCGATGCCTACATTAGCGATCGAGCTAGGAACATGACCATAAAAAACGGGCATATGTCCAAGCAGTTAATCCTATATCCTCCTGCCCAACCCTTGTTAGAACATGATCTACCTCTCTGGTTGGAGGAGGAAGATGAGGATGAAGTCTATGTTGCACTGCTTTGTCCATTAGGAATCGCCATAGGGGGAAAATAGCAAGATGAGGATGATATGATTGAAAATCTGATTCAGAATCCACCTCCCAGTGTATCACCATTAGAGGACATAGTAAAAGAAACCCAAAACAACCCCTCAACTGATCTCTGTGCAGCTGAATCCACCTCTCTCCATGTTAAGAATATAGAGTTCAACCCAGAAAGAACCTTGAAAATCAATCCATCCCTATCCACTTCCCAGGAGAAGGAACTGTGTAGCTTGTTGAGAAAACACCTAGATGCCTTAGCCTGGAATTATAAGGAGATGAAGGGAGTGCACCCCTCAGTATGTACTTATCATATATACATCAAAGAGGATTGCAAGCCAGTCAGGCAGCCTCAAAGGAGGATGAACCTAGCACTTAAATATATTGTTAAGGAAGAACTGCAGAAATTGCTTGATGCAGGATTCATCTATCCCATCTCTGACAGTGAATGGGTCTCTCCTTTGGTGCTAGTGCCAAAGAAAAATGGTAAGTGGAGAATCTGTGTTGACTATTGAGAGTTGAACAAAGCCACTAAAAAGGACCATTTTCCTTTACCTTTCATAGATCAAGTGTTTAACGGTCTGGCAGGGAAAAAGTTTTTCTCTTTCCTAGATGGGTTTAGCGGGTACAATAAGATTCAAATCAGCCCGGAAGACCAAGATAAGACCACTTTCACTTGCCCTTGGGGTACCTTTGCATACCGGGTCCTTCCTTTTGGTTTGTGTAATGCTCTTACCACTTTCCAAAGAGCGGTATTGAGTATATTCTCTGAATTAGTTCATGATGCAATAGAGATATACATGGATGACTTTACTCCTTATGGCTTTAACTTTCAGGAAGCCTTATCTAATCTAGGAAAATTTCTAGACAAGTGTATTGAGATGAACCTATCCCTCAGTCTAAAAAAATGTGAAGTTTTGATGACTGAAGGGACCGTGCTAGGTCATGCAATATCTCAACAAGGACTGCAGGTGGACCCCAACAAAATTGCCATCATCCAAAGGGTCCCACCTCCTCAAAAAGTGAGAGATGTCAGAAGTTTCCTAGGCTTAGCTGGGTATTACCGAAGATTCATTAAAGATTTCAGCAAGCTAGCCTCTCCTTTGTTTGGCCTTTTAGGTAAAGATGTCAAGTTTATATGGTCGGAAAACTGTCAAGAAGCCCTAGATACCTTGAAGAGCAAGCTCATGACTACCCCAATTCTGAGAGGCCCAAACTGGGCCCTACCTTTCCACATTCACATAGATCCCTCAAATAAAGCCATATGAGTAGACTTGGGACAAATTGATGAAAATTTGCCTTATGCCATATACTTTATAAGTAAAAACTTGTCAAAGGCCGAGTTAAACTATACAATGACCGAGAAGGAACTCCTAGCTATCGTGCATTCCTCAAATAAATTCAGACATTATATCACAGGCTATCAAACCTTTGTGCACACTGATCATGCTGCCATTAGATATTTAATGAACAAACCGAATGTAAATTCTTGCATTATTAGATGGTTGCTTTTACTACAACAGTTTGATTTAACCATTGTTAATAAGCCTGGTAAAGAAAATGTTGTTGTTGACTTTTTGTCTAGAGTAGATTTGCCTGCAGGTGAAGAAGGAATGGTGGATGATGAAATGCCGGATGAAAACCTGTTTGATATTTTAGTACTCTCTCCATGGTTTGCTGATATAGAAAACTACTAGGTTTCAGCACAATTTCCACCACACCTGTCCTCAAAAGTGAAGAGCAAGATCGTAAGGAAAAGCACCCCTTTCAGCTGGATTGGGAGCAATCTCTTCAAACATGGCCCAGATCAAATCTTGAGAAGATGTGTCAGGGAGGAAGAAGTCTTTGACATCCTCCTGACCTGTCATGACGAGCCTTGTGGGGGTCATTTTGCAACAAAAAGAACCACCTTCAAGATACTGCAAGCAAGCTACTACTGGCCCACTCTTCATCAGGATGTTGGGAGATATACCAGCCAATGTGATCGGTGTTAGAGGATTGGGAAACCTACTCCAAAGGATGAGATGCTCATGCAACCTCAAGTGACCTTTGAGCCATTTGAGAAGTGAGGCATGGACTTTATGGGGCCTATCATCCCTCCTTCAAAGCAGAAGCAATACATCATTGTGTGCACCGATTACCTAACAAAGTGGGCAGAGACAAAAGCAATCAAAGCAACGACAAAGGAGAAAGTAGCTAAATTTTTTAGAGATAACATCCTATACAAGTTCGGATATCCAAGAGAATTGGTCACAGATCAAGGTAGTCAGTTTACTTCCAATCTGATTGAAGACTTGCTCACACATCATAGAATCAAGCCTAGGACTTCAACCCCTTACCATCCACAAGCCAATGGGTAGGTGGAGGTCACTAACAGAGCACTGGAAGGGATCCTGACAAAGGTAGTGAGCAACAGCAGAAAAGATTGGGCGGACAAATTAGTTGAGGCCACTTGGGCCTACAACACAACATGGAAGACCACAGGGTTCACACCTTATGAGCTGGTCTATGGGAAGAAGGCTTTGCTGTCAATAGAATTTGAATTCAATACCCTAAGGATGGTAGCTCAGCTGGACCTAGACCTCAGCCATGCATAGAAAGAAAGATTACTTCATCTCAATGGATTGGATGAACACAGAATGTAGGTCCTTCTCCATACAGAGGTAGTTCAGCTTCAGAGAAAGATATGGCATGAAAAAAATATCAAGGAGAAGCAATTCTAAGAGGGAGATTGGGCACTACTCTATGATTCAAGATACAAAGATTTCAAGGGCAAGCTAAGGACAAGATGGCTAGGACCCTACACTGTGGATAAATGCAATGACAATGGTTCAGTTCTGATCAAAACCATTAATGATGAAGCCATCCCCATGCTTGTCAATGGACACCAGTTGAAAGTCTACAAGAAACCCCTCTCCAAGTGAGAGTTCATTGAAGATTTGAATAAGACAGTGATGGTAGTGGAGCATGTCTTAGCCTCCACTTCACCCACTCACTGAAGAAAAAGAAAAAAACAATAAAAAAATAAGGACTCAAGTGAAAACCTCCATGAGGTGCTTGAGTCCCATCATTGGGTTGAAAACCTCTTCTGAGGTGGCCCAGTGATGTCAAAAAAAAAAAAGAGAGAAAAATAAGATCCTTAGGTGAAAACCTCCCTTGGAGGCACCCAGGGCAGGCAATTAGGGTGAAAACCTCCCTGAGGCGCCCTAGTTGTTTTCAAAAAAAAAGAGAAAAATGAATTTCCAGTTGCATTGCAGGTTTGCAGGAGGACTACAGGAAGCAGCAGAAGGTGCCAAGGGAGCCCTGAAAATAACACCAACACCTATCCTACCTTCCCACACCTTTCTCCATCATTCTTGGCATTCTTTTCACCTCACTGTGCTTATTTTTCAAAAACTGTGTTTTCTACAGGAGGCTCTGTGTTTTCTACAAGAGGCTCCTGTAGGAATTACAGAGAGCCAAAAATGGATATAAAAGGCAGTTTGAGGGACAAGGAAGCTTCATAAAAGATCTATAAATTCTCTTGCAATCTCCAAATCTCCTTGCCATCATTTCCAAGCCTGCATCACATCCCAAGCATCATTCTTCTTCCTGCCCAAGAAAAACACAAAAAAACAGTTTTTTAGGAAAAAAGAAAAAAACAAAAAATAAGAAAGGAAACAACACCATCCACCTCACCTGAAGCCTACCTATTACCTCTCCATCTCTATCTACATCTCTAGCATCATCCTCACAGCTCCAAGCATAGAAAGAAGCTAAAGTTTCAAAGGGAGAAGCAGCTACAGGAGCTCCTATAGGAATTCTTGTAGCAGCTGATCCCATTAAAATCTAGCATCAGCAACAAGAGGGTGAAAATATGAAGGTTGAAGAAGACACCTAAAGATCAGATCCATCCAGAGAGGAACCTGCACAAAGCACAACCACACATCAACAAGCAGATAGCATGCATCAAAAGAAACAAAGGCACACAACAGAGAGAGAGAGTCGCAACACCTCACAGTAAATGCATTCGGATCCCAGGTAAGTAACTAACCCGCTTCTTTGTTTTCATTTGTGTAATTAGAAGGCATGCAACAACAACGATATGGTTGAGGTTGGATGAGGGAAAGGTGGCTAGTTAACTTGGCCACTTTCATCTAGTTGACTCCACTCATCCGAAGATGTCACCCACACATGTGCACAATCAACTCAAGAAAGATGTCAAGGACAGGTAGTGGAGGAAGTGTGAACTATGATGCAATCATGAGGGATGATTACGAGGAAAGGGCCATGATGACAAGGCAGGTGGGGACCAACTGTCCAAATATGGCCAACGTACACTTGGCCATCTCACCCTCCATCACCAGAAATATCCATAGAAAGTAATAAATACTCCTTCCCAGAGCACTCTCACCACCTTTTTCCTTCATTCTCTCCTCAAAATTCCGCTCCTACAAATCTTCTCAAGCCCCCACAGCCTCGAAACCATCGTTCTCCATTGATCTCTCCCATATTCCTGCTCTCATCGTTCTCTACAGGAGCACTTATAGGTTCTACAGGAGAACCTACAGGAATTCTACAGGAGGGACAACAGTCTTCTACAGGAGGGCCAGTGAGTTGTTTTGAAGGGAAAAAACACGGGTTTTGGCACAATTCTTGGGTTGAGGAGGTAGGTTCTATGCATACCCCCATTGAATATCAAAATATGCAAGCAGTGGTTTAATTTTTAGGAGGAAATAAAGCCTTTAGGTGGAGGAAATTAAAAAAAAATAAAAAATAAAAATAATAATAATAATAATAATAATTTCTGCTTATTTCTTAAAAAAAAACACAGTCACTCTGTTTCTCTGTTTTTATTCAAAAGTTGTTGTCTCCTTCTCCACATTTGGTTTTCCAAAGAAGCATAAACAAAATGACTAGAGGTTTTATGAGGAAGGAGCCCACCAACTCCTCCAGACTCCATGCACATCCCCAAGTAGTGGACATATTCACAAGAGCAAATTGGATGAACTTTTTTGAGAAATTCCGAGGGTTTGATGAAGAAATTTCTCAAGAATTTGCCCACTCTTTGGTCCCTCACACCAGAACACATGCCACTATCACCTTTAGAGGCCTTTCCATGGAGATAACCCCTAAATTTATTAGTAGGGTCACTACCCTTCCTCTTGGGTTGCCTTGGAGTAAGGATGAAAAGCCAATTGGCCAGGCTGTCAAGAAAAACTTCTTCCAAAACAATGAAACCCTTGTAGAAGATAAAAATGGCATAAGAAGGACTATCATCCCATATCCTTGGGATGAGGTTAGTGGTGAGCTCCAGTATTGTAGCAATAATGCTACAACTCCTGGGGCTTCCTGTCTCTCATTTTATCAACCCGGTAGTTCGTACAAACTTGGAAGCGACGGTGCTATATGCACAAGTACTAGCTCTTGTCGCAGCTGTCACTTGGTCAGCTGGCACAAGTCTGCTAGGGCTCAAGACAACTTCTATAGGCTCTCAGAAGAAGCTTGCTAATTGATGGACGAAAGCTATTCTCAAAGGAAAACTACTCTACTTGACAAAATGGACTGAAAGCAAATCAAAGCATGTAAACCTAGGAAACCCTAATTTAACTAGTCTAACCTCTACAATGCAAGAAATGTGAATGAAACTTCTACCAATGCTGCGGTTACCTCTAAGAAGTGCAAATGCATGGATCTAAACTACTTGCATCATGAAAGATATGTTTTTGTATTTTTTCTTTAAGTGTGTGGAATGATTGTGATCTTGTGCTAACTAGGGTTTGGTTGTGCAGATGGGATGGAGAAGGAAGGAAAGCGTGGGACAGGTTGGGGAGGCTAGGAGAGGTCCCTAGGGATCCTTAGCATCCATCCACAGAGGTTCCTCACATTCAGAAGCTCGGCAACCGAGTGAGTGGCCTCCTACAGGAAGTCTGCAGGGGATCCTACAGGATACTCTGGTTTCTACAGGATGTCTACAAACGGCTACAGGATGACCTACTGTGAGTGTTTGGCGTGATGGAGGAGTGAAGAAATGGTAGGGGGAGATGTGTAAGGTAGGAATGAGGCTGGTGATGGCTGTAGAAGTGAAGGAATAGGATGGGGAGTGAGTGTAGGGAGTGGGTTGGAAGATAGAGGGCTATGTCAACGAAAAGGGCTAGAGAATGGAAGTACGAGAGGAGTGGAAGACTTTGGGAGATAACAGAGCGGAGCAGAGGTCAAAGATGTGTTTGCATGCGTGATCAAGATGGAGGACGAAGTAATGGAACGAGAGAAAGCAGTGTAAATGGAACAAATGCTTGTGACTATCACCAAACCGAAAATGCATTAACTTAGACTACCTGTGCTTATAAATTCAATGAACAACAATCTAAACGCGAAGGAGAATGTGCATGAAGCTGTGGTAAAGGAGTGTGGTGCAGGTGTGAATCATGTGGAAGCATCTAACATAACGTGACTGTGTTTGCAGCGATCATGGAATAAAGAAATGCGTATTTTTGGTGGTTAGTCATGGACTGCACTCCAATCCCAGATGAGATGGCAGTGAGCCTTAACAACCTTTTTGTTGGAGCTCCAATCGATTATACCTATCCTCTGCTACACTACGCAAGTGGAAACAAATTCACCATAAGCAACTCCTATCTAACTCATGAAAAAGACCAACTTAACGACCTGTAATTCGAATTGCATGTGCAAATGAAAAGCTCGAAGTGCTGAAATGAAATGGAAACAACACTACAGCAGAGGGGACCTATGGCTCTCAGGTTGGGCCCTAACCTGAGAGCTATAGTCTCCTTAAGAAAACTCAGAACTAGATCAGAATCTGCCTTCTTTATTCATAATCTGATATCATGCCAAATTGGCTTACAAAAAGGAACAAAAACTGAGCTGTGCTCCAAAATTACAATAGCAATACGAGAGTTTCAACAACCTATCCAAGGCTAAGGCCTCTACACTTATACAAAAACGATGATCCAACAAGTGTCCTTGATTTTAGGAGCTCGGCTGTCCAACTAGAGTTTAACTGCTGATCCTGTAGGACGGTCATAACTGCTATTCCTGTAGAGCAGTTTATAACTGCTGTTCCTATAGAACGGCTGGCTGCTTCTAAGCTCGGAGGGGAGATGGATTGGAGCTCGGAGTTCTTGGTGGGAATCACGAGGAATGTCCCCAAGACCGTGGACATCCTCTCCTAAAAGTCAGAAGTGCCACCTCATTGTCTCCTTGTCTCCTTTTTCGTTGTCTTTTGCTCCCTTTTAATGCCAAAACCTGGAATCACAATGCATTAGTCACGTAGATATAGTGCCTACCCTTCTTCCTACAAACAACATGAATAAACTAAGAAATGCATGCATAAGCAGTAAAAAATGAATGGTTTGAGCAAGTAGAATAGGCCAAAATGAGCCCAAATTGTACCAAAATTGGGGCTCATCAGTTAGCTACCAAATAATCACGTATATTTCCTATGAGGGGAGGTACAACATTGTCTATGGTTACCACTTTAGAATCCTTCATGAGTTAAGGTATGGCATGGACACTCCAGCCCCTCAGAAGCTCAACATCCCCTACTTCCTCCCGTAGTCCCTCATTGACTCCAATACTAAAGTAAAAGCAGGAAATCCAAAACAACTAGCTCACCATGCGTTAATCAAAATTTTAGTGGAAGCAACCCCCCATACATTTACACTCCCTATAGCATGGGAAATCTTTTGAAACATGATAGCTGAAGATGACATAAAGATCCTAACCTATGATATCAATCCTACTAGTAGTGAGGAGGAAGAGCAAAAAGGGGGAGAAGGTGAAGCAACTGGTGATTTAGAAGAACAATAAGGGAAGAAGGAAGAAACCAAGATAGAGGAGGAAAAAGCTGAAGAAACAGGGCAGGGAGAAATAGAGCAAGCAGAGATAGAGACAGAGACAGAAGAAGGAGAAAAAGGGGTAGAAAAGCTATAAGTGTCCCCTGAGACTCTAGAAAGAGAGGCAGCAGCTGCTCTCACTGCCCTCAACACACCAATTAAGCCAAAACAGAAGAGGAAGAGGCAGACCTCAATGTATTTCAGGGCTAGGAAGAGCACAAGAATCAAAACAGGGAAACCCTAGCCTTCTTCAAAAGTGCCAATTATTATTGAAGATTCACCCTCTACCAAAGGAAAAGAATCCCCTTCCAAGGCACCTATCACATATGAAATGGGGACTCCTAGATCTCCCACATGGAAAGAAAAGGTAGAACTACAGGACCCAAAAACAGTCCTACAGGAGGCACAGACAGTTCTACAGGAGGCCCTGTCAAAACTACAGGAGATCTAGCAGCTTGAGAAAAAGGTAGAAGGACAGCCACAGGGAAAGGAGGAAGAGACAAAGCTACGAGAACCTGATCCCCAGCCCAGTCTTGGTTCCTACTACAATCTTCTTGAGGGGGGAAGAATAATTCCACAAAAATTTGCAATTCCACTATTCTTTGAATTAGAGAAAGAAAGAATAAGAACACATAGGTGGATGCAAATAGCCAAATCCAAGGGAGTTGAGGATATTGGCCATATGGAGAGAAAACTCAGATAAATGGGCAGAGAGTTAAGTGCTGTCAGACACAGAGAAGCAATCACAAGAAGCCACCTTGAAACTGAAAATGAATTGCTAAGAAGACAGCTGCAAGAGAAAGAGACCCAACTGGCATGCATGACTAGTTGGTCCATGGAGGCATTGCAATGTAGGACACTAGAAAAATCCTATGGCCTGTATCTCAAGGACCAATGGTTGCAATTTCAGATAAAGACTTTGGCACAAAGAGACACAATGCCTTTCCAATATTATAGACAGTTTATGGACCTATGTGACCAAAGCGCATCAGAATATAAGGCAAAGATGGAAAAATTCTACCTGCATAACATGGACCTCACAGACATGAATGTATGGGACCCCAATGCTAGGCTAGGGGACCTGCAACTAATGGCCATGGCCTCATGGATGAACCATGAAGAGTTAAGGGCAACATAAATAAGAAGGTTGATGATAAAGGAGCAGAATGAGCCATTGATGATCAGAGCTAAGCCATCAGACCCCATGGAACTCATCAGCACACATAACCTACTTGCAAATAATCCTTGGATTGGCCCTAGATATATAAGTGATCAGGCACAAGCCATTGCACATTTTGAGGATATGGAAAGGCTACTTGGGGATGACTATGTGCATGCCTGTATGAGGAGACAGAACACTTTACCACACAGTCTGCAGACCAGGGAATATCATTCCCCAATGATGATGAAAGAGGCATTAAGGAGAGTTCCAATGTATAAGCACTCCATGCAGAGGCTGAAGGTCAATTGGATTGGCCTCAAATTGAGTCCCCCACTACTGCTAGGCATGCTGGAAGGCAGAAGAAAAGAAGAAGAGCAGGAGTAGTGGGAAGAGATAGACAGGAAGGCAGGATTCTATGACAAGGAAGAGGAGACCACATCAGAAACATGGGATGCTAGGGAGGCCACTAGGGCCATAAAAGATGAGGAGATGGATTAAGTTGCTCAGAGGATGAGCAACAATTTTAGTAGGGGGGTGATGATGAGCCTCATAAATGGTAATTATATGGGCTCATTTTACCTCCTAACCTAGTCAAATCAACCATTCTCTTAGCTTATTGTATGATTTTCTAATTATATTTATGCTTATAGAGTGAATTGAGTTAGTTATGATGCCACGTGGTCTAATATGTGTTTAATGTAGATTATTAATGAATTTTGTGGTCAAAGTCAAGGATCCAGTGGACAAATGGTAGCAATAACTCGAAGTGGACAAAGGAGAGGACTTATAGGAGGGAATCCCCCTCATTTATTACTCCTCACTTTGAATTCCACTTCATTCAGCTCAGAGTACAAGAAACCAAGTCATGCACTAGAAGGCAGTCAAGCAAGTGGAGGATGACTGATGATTATCTTGAGTTTTGGGAGCCAAGCCTCCCTGATTTTAAGGAAGTTGTTGGTAGCTTCATTTGTATAAGTAGAGAGGCCTAGGGCCTCACTAGGGTCAGATTTTTGTTGGATTTTTGCTTATGTAAACTCTGCTCAACTTTGAGCTTATTATTTTGTGACAGTTTCATGTAATCTTGTTATTGTTTTGGAAATAAAGATGGAATCCTTTTTGAGTTAGCACTGAGTTACCTCAGAGGGCTGAAGCTCTTGGGTTAGGGCCCAATCCAAGCATCCAAGCTCCTCTTTACTTGTATTTGTATGTTTTATTTCAGTTGTAGATCAGGTTGTTGTTAGATGAATTTCTTTTATGGTTAAGAATAGGTTGTTTTTTATGATTCAGTAGTTTGCTTCCATTTGTGCTTTCTATAGCAAGTTAAGCAGTGATAAAGAAAAGATTCAAAAGGCTAGAAATAGTTCCTTTGCCTCTCTTCCTCCCTTTGGGACCATGATCTGAGGCAAAGACCCTCTTGCTGCCCCAAAAACACAGATTTCCCTCATTCATAGGACTTCTAGTGTTTGCAGTTTTTAGTTGGTTAATAGTCTAGTTTGCTTTGCTTTAGAACTTCTTCATCATGCTCACTTCTTGGTTTACAATAGTCTTCTTTCATGCTTTCCTTTTTTTAATTATTTATCAGCATTTCCTTTCATAGATCATAGTTTAGACTAGTTTGATGCAAAACTTTGTTTTTCTAGATGCACTTATTTCATTGCTTGCTTAATCTCATTGGTTGACTGTTAGTTGTTTATGCAGTAGATATATTCTAGCAGCAGGTCAGCCTATCAGCCATCCCATCCTCCATCTGATCCATGCCCTACAGGTTGCCCAAGTCTCCCCTCAATTCTACCTCAGTTTCCTACATTTTCCATAGAATTTCTTCCTCTCTCCTTGAGCAAATCCAGTCATCCTTCTCTCTCCTAATGATTCTTGGTAGACTCTAGGTGCCCTAACACTTCATTCAAACCATCATCCACCTTTTCCACTCATTCTCACCCCCTCAAAACAGCCAAAACGTCTCTCGGCCTCCTCCTGTAGGCCTCTTGTAGAACATTGTTTTTCCTCCTGTAGATTTCCTGTGTCCTCCTGTAGATTTTCCTGTAGGCTTTCTTTTGAAGGCTGAGTTTGGTAAAAGCCTCTAGAAGGAAACTTGAGACCTCCTAGGACCCATCCACACTATCCTACATCCTCTCAAGTCCCAAAACCACCCTTTAACGCCACCTATTCGCTGCCACATTCACAAACAAATAAATTTCATGCATGTCAAATTCACATAAAAATACAAAAGGATGTTTTTTGCTCATTTACTTCTAGAAATAGCTTAGTTAGATGTTGTTTACCTCTCTGAATAGATAATGGAATTCTTTTCTTGTTTTTCATAGTACTTTCTGCAAAAGTAGGGTTAGTTGGTTAATTAGGGTTTACCTGGTTTTCTTTACCTTTCAGTCTTTCTCCTTTCTGCAAATTAGAATAGCATCTATTTTTATTTACTTTCATCACATATAGAGCTTCTTCTAGAATCCATAGAAGTTGGCTTGAGCTCCTAGTGATCTTGCACCGGCTGATCAAGTGAGAACCTGCAGTAAGAAATAGTACTTGTGCATACAACACCGTCACTTCCAAGTTTGTTATGAACTACCGGGTTGATAAGAGTAAAGTAGGCAGCCCAGGAGGTGCAGCATTATTGCTGCACTACTGGTGCTCACCAAATATCACAGCAGAAGCCACTGCTAAACTCTTCTTTGAACGAGTGTGGGTACACTTTGGGATCCCACAATCTATCATCTCAGATCGGGACAGGAGGTTCCTCAGTACATTTTGGTCCAATCTTTGGTCGATGCTAGACACCAAACTCACTAATTCCATTGCCTTCCATCCTCAAACTGATGGCCAGACATAGGTTGTGAACAGGATGATCATACAAATTATGTGCATGTACAACTCAAAGCATCCATGCACATGGGATGAGAACCTCCCCTATGTTCAACACAGCTAAAACCGGGTTCTCCACAGCTCTACTGGCCACAACCCTTTTCAGGTGGGCTTGGGATTCCAGCCACTATGTCCCATTGATGTGGCCATGCCATTTGCAGCTACTCACACAGATTCGCCTCATGTCCAGTCCAAAATAGATAAGGTAACCAACTTCATTGAGCACATCCAACATATTCACCAACAATTCCATGACATTATGGAGAAATCAAATGCCAAGTACAAGCAGCAACATGATCAACATTGGGTGCCACACAAGTTTCAAGTGGGCGACAAAGCCTAGTTGCATTTGCAAAAGGAATGCCTTACCGACGCCTATCAGAAACTCATACCACTTCAATATGGTCCTTACACCATTACCAAGGCTGTGGGAGACAATACATTTGAGCACAGCATTCCCCCATTCCTTGGCCTACACCTAGTGTTCAATGTGGATCGCCTTCGGCCATACTTTCCACCATTAGTAGACACATCCGATGTTGCAGAACAGCTCACACCCATAGAGTTAAATCTAGATTGCATGGAACAAGTTGCAACTAATCAGATCATGGACACACAGATCAAGCACACTCGCTAGCATAATATCCAACTGTATCGAATTTTCAAAGCAGGCCACCTCCTTCACCAAGGCAGGTGGCTCACCAGGGACCAAGTTCAGCAGAAGTTTCCTCATCTCATGGAGGAACTCAATGCAATGGCGACCATTACTTCCTAAGGGGCAAGGAATGATCTAGGTGGATATTGGTGGACACCTACCAAGTCCACTTGGACCCCCACCATTGTTTCTTTTAGATTTTCAGTTTCCTTAATTATAGCACAATTTACTATTTTTAGCAGTTTTTCGGGTCCTGAACTTTTGTAGCCATTTTGAGGCTCTAAACGACGGTTTTGGGGAAAACTGGGAGAAAAATGGGTTCGTGGACATATGCTTCTCTTCCCAAAGTTGTAGTTCTTAGATAGATATTTCTAACGAGATATCGTGCGTGTCAAATGTATATTGTATGCCAAAGTTACGATCCCGGGAAGTTGATGTACCAATTTACCCAAACAGGGCCCATAGTTTGGGGTTTCATCTTCTAGGGTTAGGTTTTTCGATGTTTATGGTTTTCCATTGTTTCTCAACAATAAATAGGCCTTCGAGCCTCATTGTAACATAGTTCATAGGCATGTAACCGCCACACCTCTTCTCATAGATAAGCTACCATCACCCTGGCTAGTTTATTTCCATTTTTGTTTTTAAGCATATTTCAGTATTTTATAGTAATGAAATGAAGTATTATTTCTACTGCATCTCTATATTTATGGTTATGTCTGTAATTTGTTGCATTCCCGTTTAAATTCAGATCGACGCCACCATCGTCATAGCTTCAAAATTACAGGAGGACTTGAGGACACACCAGTGTAGGAGCGACTAGGAGAACAATTTTTTTCTTGGGATATTTTGTTGGGAAAATGATACCCAAGGTGACCCAACATGGCTAGAATTAGAAGAGAAAGGGAAAGGCGAAGAAAATTATTCGTTGAGTGACCACCTATTAGAGGATTTGTGCCTTAATCCTTGGGGAGAATGGAATCTGGGATAATTATGAGAAAGGACTTTGTATTTCGGTCGAGGCCTTAAGGACTTATTCGCTCAACCTTTAGGGAAAGAGGAAGAGATCTCAAAACTTTTATACTTCGCTTGGCAAAGGAGATGGCTTATCAAGACAAATTCCCCAATGGAATTATCCCTAGGATATTTCATTCACATACATGGCCCAAACATTGAGAGATGCTATATAGAAACAATTAGCCCTATTATAGCAAAAATCCCATTCAATCCATATGACAAAAGTAAAACAAGAATAGCATTAAAAGTGTGTAATTACATGTAATATAACATATCCAACCATCAACAATTTGACAATAAAGAAGCTCCAAGATAAAATACCCCAATCCAAACATCAAAATTCAACCATGCTCCAATTCTTCATCCCAGAAAAAGTGTGAAATTCTCTAAAGAGAAGAGAGATCCAATCCAAAGTGATTATGATAAAATGAATTCATATCACTTGTATTTATACACTAATTAGGAGTTTGAATTAGTCTATTAGGCCTACATAAGCTCCAAAAATAAAATAATGTGCTAATAACCTAACTTTTTGTGACAAGCCCACCAAACTAGCTCATAAATGAAATAGTAAGCCTCTTAAGAGGTCAAATGATAAACAATACATGTCGTAGGGCCCTCCAAGAAGCCTGATGAGGTCCATAGGTGCATAATGAAGGATAGGACCCTCAAAAGTGATGGATAAGGGGGTGGCCCCTTGTTCTCCAAAAAATAAACATGTGGTGCTCCTAGTGGGTGTGGGGGCACAACAATAACCTCATTGGTCTCCAAATGAGTCAAAGATTCCTTTAGGCCCTCTATAAGGGCTTCGATGATGGTTTGGGTGATGCCACATCATCCTACAAGTCCAGGGTCAGCTACCAAGTGCATGGTACATCTGTGGGCTAGCTGGGAAATGGTGAACTAGGTGCATCTTCCTCATCTAATAAATGGATCTTGAGCCAATATCTGAACATATATGGGGATCCATGGAGTGTTTCCTATTTCTATGGAGACCCATGGATCTCAACACACACCCTACATGTGCCAATGTATCCCTCTAGAGGGTAAGCAACTCGTATAGGGAGACCAAACCCAAGATGGAGACCACCTGCAATCCTGCATAAGATCCAATGTGTCTCCTAGCCTTGCAGTACAAAAGTTCATCAAATAAATCGAGTAAAAGAGCTTACAAGCCATGAACCACAAGTGGGGAATTCATAATGGCCTTCCCTTCCATAATGGGCTTTGGCATGTGCTAATGTCTCTAAAATCGAAATGGGATTAATCAAGTATCCTATTAGGTGGCTTCTGATTCTAAAGGGGATAATATGTCCAAGGTACATCCGTTAAAGTGTGGTGGTACGTGATAAAGAGGTGAATGGAGTAGGGGGATGTGAAGGGGTAACCTTGGGGCACATGCTAGGGTACGAAGGTAGCTAATAAAACGGAAGCCCACGGTTGGGTATATAATATATAGGAGGGAGAAATCGTGGTAAATGAGGTGCCCGGCCTTGATTTTTCCACCCTCCTTGGGGCTTAAGGGGTAAGAGCATGATGTGTGAGATATAGCAGTGGATACCCCCTTTTAAGGTAGGGCGATTCATTTCCCACCAGGGGTTGAGACAATCATGGGTTCCTATATGATGAAGGAGGCTCATAAAACCTGTAGGAACCAGGGTGATGAACATGATGATGGGGTAGAGCTCATGTATTTCCCTTTTCTTACGTGTTAAATGTGTTTGTCTCGACTATCTTTTGCATTTTGTTGTACTTTTTCCTATTGAATTTGGTCAATTATGCTTTTACTTTGTTTTTAGCTGCATCAATGTCTGGGGCATCATTCTAGGCCTGACCTAAGGTATGGGCAAGGGGAAAGGGAGAGCTAGACCTATGTGGAATCAGTGGAGGAATTTGGGACTAGGTGGGAGAAATGATGAATGGGGTGATAATGAGTGGAAAGGGGGTAGTATATGCAGATGAGGGAGTAGGACCACACAACAAACATCAAGGTTTCCTATGAAATACCATCCCTAAAGCCAAATTTTCAGTAAAAGAGATCCCATGGGAATAGAATCCAAGGTTAATATCCAAAAGGAATCTAGTGGACAAGAGCACAAACCTAGCCCATTCTTTCTATTGAATCCCCCCATTAATCCATGCCCATAAGTGTCCATGATAAGAAAACTACAATAATCAATTACCAAATGAAAAGGCATACCTTTAGGTTTGGGAGGCCCACCTTCAAACATACAATCATGACAGATGGGTGAGGGACCACATGGCTAGCTTAGGTGGTAGAGAAATGGCACAATGAGTCAGTTGGTGGCTGCAAGGGGTTGTTGGCTACCCACTGAGGACCATCTTGGAGAAAAAAAATTCTACTAGGG
Source organism: Pinus tabuliformis (assembly GCA_031772625.1). Lineage (NCBI taxonomy): Eukaryota > Viridiplantae > Streptophyta > Pinopsida > Pinales > Pinaceae > Pinus > Pinus tabuliformis. The sequence continues at coordinate 286,275,178 of CM062809.1, read as the reverse complement.
ATATCACCCACAAAATGGTGGGTCACAGTGCCAAAATGTAATGATGCTTTAAGCTTAAGGGAAAGAGTTGCAGGATTTCTATATGTTTCTAAATGTGTTGGTTTGCATGGGCCTCTTTAAAATTTTCTGATGCATGAATGTCGATGTCTTTTATTTCTTTGTATGTGTTGCATGTCACACTTTGCACTAGTTATATGTTAGATGATATGATTGCATAAAGTGGATACGAATAATATTCTTTGTGCAACTCTCTTTGATGCCTCTTTCTAGCCCCTACCTAGTAAGGTTGCGGCATACCTCGAGTGAGACATCTTACTTCTCTTGAGTAAGGTGAAAATGTCGATGTTATGCTATAATATTGTTGGTCCCCACTTTTGTATCTATTTTACGCCTACTATTTTACTGCTCCTATCGACATTTACTCCCTTTTTATCCTTTTCTTTAATGTTATCATTTCCATACCACGTTATTTTGAAAATGGAGGTAGAATATTTACTTAGTGCTATTTTCATGTGCTTTTGATTAGTTTAAGTAGATATTAATGGACTTATAGCCATTAGATTGTTTTTTACTAATCCTTATATAGACTTGTAGACTCTCAAACATATGAACAGGTAGTAGGTGTTCCAACACATGGATGGACAGTGCATCAGGCAACCTTTTGTGGACTCGCTATTCTGTACTCAATATTGCATCTCGATTCTATACTCTGTTTGGAAATAGGTGTTCAGTCAAATCCTCAGTGTTCTAGAAATGATCTCCTTATACTGAAAAAGGAGTTGGTTTTATAAATCACGTTATGATCAGGATGAGCTCATCCAGGATCCTTTTGAATATTATTCAAGAAGATTTCTTACCACTTAATTTTAGCCTCGATGTTATATGTTTACTTTTTCTAGTTAATTAGTTATGCCTATTTTTCATCGGATGAACTTTATATATGTCCAATGCTCTATGTATGTAAGCTAGCGGGAAATGTCGTTAAGTAATATTGTTGCAAGCAACTATACACTCAGGATACATTGGAGACTGTGATGTATTTATCACTTGAACTTATGTTTTTTTTAACCTTAATAAATAATTCTGATTCGGCACTTAACTTTATGTAAATGTTATGATTTTTGGTCTTTGAAATATTGAGTTAACTTAGAATTTCTCTGGGAAGTGGCAAGAGCCCAGCACCACTTGGAAACAAGTCCTGCAATTGATATAGGCTATAGGAAGTGTGTTTGATTGAGATTTAGGAGTGTGGATCTTGTCTTGAAGAATATTACTGGTTAGATCTTAGCATCATCATTTTCTATTCTGTACTTAATCTCTTACTCTGTTTTTCTTGGATTTGAACAAATATCTTGTCTTTAAATCTTTGGAAACCAGAAAGGATTGTATTGATTAATGCTTTTTATGCATGAATTATTTCTCCAATACATTCTCATGGTTAAGAATATTTAAAAGAGTGTTTTCCAATTTGGATGAACATAGATGTTAATAACTGTGTCATAAACTTAAGTTGGAATCAGTTTTATAATCCCTAATGTTGTACCTTTCTTATTGATACGGAATCATGTAGCATTGTGTTTGATATCAGAATACCTAGAAGTAATGTGACAAGATATTGGTTGTTGATTGAGACTATAGCTTAGTTCTAAGATTCAGTATGATTGTAGTAAGGTTGGATTGAAAATTGTAGGTTAATGCTCTTTCATAAGAATGACTCTCTGAGTTTTAATGGAGTAGTTTTAAAGCTAGAACATTGATTTAGAGTATTATTACTTGGTTTCTTTTGAGTATTTGCAAAATCGAATGCTAGGAAAGATAAAGAGATCAGTTTGAATACTTGTTAGTTTGTTTTATGCATGCCGGAAATTAGACTTAGTAATTAGAATCAGTCTTGTTTGGATTGTCCATTTTCCTTAGAATAAAATATTTTGGATTAGAATCAGTTTTGTATGGATTCAGATTCGCATAAGCTTGATATCGTTTTAAATAGTAATTGGTCTTGTTTGATTTGAGGTTTCTATTATTTGGATTAAGAGTAATATTATTAGAATAATAAATCTTATTGCTTGGATTGAGACTTCCATTATTTTTAGGTTAAAACATTTTAATAGTAGACTGTCCTATTTGGATTGAAGATTCCTGTTGAAGCTATTTGAATGATAGTTTGTGTTGATTATTCCGTGATAAGTATTTCTTAGGTAGCAATTAGAAATAGTCTCGTTTGAACAATAGTTAGTAATGTTTGCATAATGATAGGTAGTGTAAGGTAGTGATTGATATTGTAACTCATATTATATGCATAGTAGTTTGAATCGCTTATGCAGTAACTCATATTTCTTATGAACAATGATTTTTATTGTTTGTGCTATAGTTTTCAAGTAGCTTGCAAATTAGTTTGTTTGTTTTCTTTACCTTTAAGTGAGTTTTTGAGTTAATAAATTTATGATTAAAATAGGATAATAATTAAAGTTTGAATAAGATAGTGATTTAATTTGATAAGTTTCTTCACCTCAGTTTGTTGTGGTTAAGAATAGTAGATATTGAACATTTTGTACTTAAGTTTGCACTGAATTGTTGGAATTTGAATTAGAATGCAGTGTAACTCAGAGATTATGAACCTCCGTTGATAATTTAATTTAGGGGAATTAAATCATATAGGTGCTAAATTCAAAATTTCTCTATTTGAAGCATTCAACTCAAAATGATCCCTCTAGTCTTCAAGGAAAATTGAATTTAGCACCTATATGGTCCATATTCTATAGCAAGTATCTCACTAAATAGTCCATCACAAGTGATATTTTGTTAATTTTACCATAATTTAACATAATTTTGTACATGTTAATTTTCTATCTAACTATTGGAAAATAATTAATAACTAAATGCACCACACATTCAACAACAAACGATTCTACATACAAATTTACTATAGAGAAAACAACTTCAAGAATGGAATGGCTTTTGTTTGGGATTTATTGGCTCTTCAAATACAAAGTTTTACAAGCTACAAGCTCTACCAAGTAGAGTCGGATATTTTTTGGTTCCTTGAATAGAGAGTTTACAAATTACAAGCCATAACGGGTAGAGAATATTATGCATGGGACTTAATTACTGAAACATTTCCTTCTTCTCTTTTGACCTACAATCTTCATCCAAAAGGAGAATTGGTTATTTAACTCCGAGCTAGCTTCATTCTCATGGTACTGTCTCCAACTATTATCGATTTCTAAAAGAACTCATTTGAAACATGATTCCAATTTAAATCAAAACACTCTAATTATGGATAGATTTTTCCTTGAGTTTTGAAGAGCCTCAAATCAATCTATTTCCAGCACATCCCAACCATCCTTTGTGACTCAAAACCTAAAGCCTCACTTCACATTCCACATGACATATGTGAGGATCTCCTTGGTTGGAAATTTCAGTTGATTTTGTGCTTATGTTAGTGGGATGTGGGGTTAGACATGTGGTCTGTTGACGGGGCATGATGACTAATTAGGTATGATGGGATTCATACCAGGTAGTTGAGAAATGGTTGGAGTTGACGTGGTGGACACATGGGATAGATGACCAGTGTGAAAGGAAACATAGCATGCTTTCACATGGCTGGGAAAACTACTTTTGAATATTGGGATTGTATGCAAAATGCTCCAGGGAACGACACATGGCATCGACCACATGGCATTTGCAATGTTATCTTTCTTGCAACTTTATGGGACAGACTCACCTAGGCCATTAGATGAAACAATATCTCTACCATTTTATCTATGAGCATGTGATTTAGGTTAGGTATGGATGACATCTGGCTAACGTGAAATCGCGGGGCAAAACTAGCACACGTAGATATTGAATAGGAAGGTGTATTTATGGCGTGGTGGGTGAAACAAAGGTGATGTGGAAGATGATGTGGACATGGTAGTTAGGCATACAAAGGGTCCACATGGAAGCTAGTAAGGGCGATATGGAGATGACAATGATGAGATGGTGTGAAATGGAAGAGACATGTGTTAACGTCCCACATGGGTTGGGGACCAGTTTTTGAAACAACTAAAGGTATGTGGAGAGCCCATGGTGATGAAACATGTCTTCTCTGCACCACCTTCATGTGTCATCCTTCATGCATATTAGAGGCATGGGGCAACCGGGGTCATTGGATGAACATGTGTCCCCGTTGTCAAATCTGGGTAGCATACATCTCTGTTGGTGCCCCCGCCCATTGGTTGTTCGGCTTGACTTAGCGCGGTTGTGTTAGGCATGCCCACTAGAGCCTAATTTTCATGGGTTTGCAACATAGAGCTTCCCGATGGCATATGATCGTTCCCAAGAATTGTTGTTAGCACCCATGAATAACCAACTTTATTTGTTGGGCCTTCATATAGTCGCCCTTAGCCTCAAATTTTTAGGGGTGTTGCATTTGACATCAACATCAGCTCCATGGGGAACAATAGGCCCCTACGATATGTTGAGAACTTTTAGTTCTATTGCCTTCTATCATTGGGCTATGGATTCTTTTTCTCAAGAGAAATGTCTGCCTCTTTTCATGATTTATTGAAAAATTGCAAATACTATGCATAACAACAAAGGAGTGGGATATATATATATATATATATATATATATATATATATATATATATATATATATATATATATATATATATATATATATATATATATATGTGTGTGTGTGTGTGTGTGTGTGTGTCTATATATATATATATTATCGCTTCAGGTGAAGAAATTATTCAAGAACTTACCATTGACAAGGTTCCAAAGGAAATTTCCATCCAATGTTTCCAGATGATAAGTATTGTTATCAAGGAATTCTTATATTTGAAATGAACCAATTCATAGATTGTGAAATTTTCCATGCTTTCCTTTATCAGCTCAGATTAAGTCCCATTTCAGTACAAGAATTCCATCTTGTAGGTCATGCTCCTTTGATTTTTAATCAAATGAAACTTTCACCCTTTGTTGGTGGGATTCAAATTTACTCAAGGCCTCTTCTCAATGTTTTTGAAATTCTATCATTTGATAGAATCTCTTTTGCATTGGACTGATTTTTAGTGCCTCATCTTGTAACAACTTCATTACTGGTAGGGTAAGATTCATAGGAAAAACTACATCCATCCCATACACCAAATGATATGGGGAAGTGGCTATATCTCTCTTAGTACTGATTATGTACGCCCACAAAGCATATTTGAGATTTGCGTCCCAATTATTCTTGTTCTTATCTAGAATTCACTTAATAATTCTTATCAAACTCTTGTTTGACAATTCTTCCAATCCCTTCCCATGAGGATAATATGTTGTGAAATGTAATAATTTTATATTGTAGTGTTGAAAAAAAATTATCACCTTGAAATATTAGAAATCCTGAGCATTATCTGTGACTATATTTTTGGGGCATCTAAATATTGAAAGAAATTTTCTTTCCAAGAAAGCTATGATAACCTTCTCATAAACTTTGTGAGTTGGAATAAATTTCTCCCACTTGGTAAAATAGTCAGTAGCCGTAAGATTGTATTTTTTCTTCCCACTTGAATTTGGAAGTATCTCTCCAATGAAGTCCAATCCCCATTGCTAGAAAGGTGATTGAACTTTGATCAGCCTCAGTGGTAGAGGTCTAAGATTTTCTTCCTTGCAAACATCTGAGATTCCTGATAAGATTGAATATCAACATTATTATCTTTGAATAAAGAACGAAAATAGTTTCTTGCTCTCAATATCTTAGGAGTCGTGACCTTCCATGCATGATGTCACCCACATATGCCTCAATGAAATTTTGATACGATCTATGACACTTGGTATTAAGTGACACAAGTAAGTAAGATTCCAGGATCCTTCTGGAATAGACCTTCGTCCAAAATTCAATATTTTATTGCTTTCAACTTCAAAAACTTGAATTTGGACTTGGACATTCTAGACATAAATTCCAAATTTTACAAGAAAAGTACAATGTATTGATACCACAAGGATGAACCTTGAGAGTTCCTTCAGGAAAGTTTCTTGTGGATTCCTTTTGTCTGGTGGGAATGGTTCTTATGGCTTCCTTCCTATTGGAATGAGAGGTTCTTATGGATTCTCTCCTCTAGGATGAATATGTTCTTGTGGATTCTCTTTGTCCAAAGAAGGAGGTTCTTGTGGATTTTCCTTTCCATAGATATTAAAAATATATTTGTTAGTACATATTTCCAACGCAACATGATTTTACTTGGTTTGAAATTTAGATAACCCTTTACCTTTGACAAACTTAGTAGGATTAATCTCCTAATCATGTTCCTGTATCTTTTCTAGAAATTTTCCTCGTCGACCATCACCATCAAGCTAAATAATTATTTCTTTAACTATTGTAGATAACAAATATGCTATCACCCTAGAGTGTAACATATATTCCCAAAATTCCTTGAAAGCCTTCACCATAGCATAGGCCTACTTTTCCAAGATAATGTATTTCAACTCTGCATCTCTTATGGCATGACTAAAAAATGTTATAGGCTACTCGTACCCTTCTTCATTCTTTTGCATCCTGCCACAATGGTATACTCGGATGCAAAGGAGAAAATCTAAAATTATTTTGAGAAATCAAGACTCACCAAGACTGGAATTTCCATGATGAACTTATTTATTTTATTAAATGATTTTTGAACTTATGGGGTCCATCTAACCTCATTGTCCTTCCTGAGCATGCCCGTTATATGCTTTAAGAGTTCTAAAGGATTGAACTTATTTCTTGTTTCTTGGGAGACCAATATTTGAAATGGCCTATACCTTCTCTGGGTCACTTCTGACAGCTTCCTTTGAGAGGATATGTCCCAACAATTTCCCTTATTTCAGTGCAAAGAATGAATTCTTGGGATTTAATGATAGGACAAATTTTCAGCATTTCAAGAAAGTTCTTCTCAGATGCTCCAAGTGATCATAATCTGATTTTGAGAAAAGAGTCATGTCATATAGGTATATAAATATGAACTGATGCCTCTCTCCCATGAATGTGATATCTAGAACCCTTTGAAATGTAGCTACAAAATTCATCTACCCAAAAGGCATTTTATCATACATTAAAGTACCATATGGTGTTGTGAATACAATTTTATATTTGTCATCTGGGTGCATCGCTATCTGATTGTAACCTAAAAACCCATCCATCATTGATATTTTGGATGCTCCTATAACCTTTTGTGGCAGGTGGTCCATCTTAAGGAGGAATATGTTTCTTTCTATGAACATCAATTCGGCTTTCTGAAATCCATGCAAATTCACATATCTCCATTCTGTTTCTATACTGGTACCAAATTAGCCACCAATTGAAAATATATCATTGGGACAATAATCTTCCTGTCCAACAACTTTTTGATCTCCTTTTCTATTTTTGGTAGAAATATGGGGTTGAACCTCTTGATATTTTGCACAAAAGGCTTAGTATTTTCTTTCAATGGTATTTTATGTTGCAAAATAGAGGTGTCATAAGTTTTCAAAACTTCGTAACTCCATGCAAAAAAATCTTTAAATTGTTTAAATAGCTTGATGTACCTATTTTTGCATGTAGGTTTCAAATATTTGGCAAGTTTTACCTTTTTTGGGTTCTCTTCTGTATCGAGGTTGTATTCCTCAACATCTTGGTCCACCAGCCTAAAATCTAGCTTGTTAGGTACATCGTTATGGTCAAAAATATGCTCGAGAGGAACAAGTCCCTTAGGGATGAAATTGTTCTTGAGCTTAATTACCTCCTGAAATCTAATATGATTTAGGAAATTTCTATTTTCATCTTGGCCACATTCTTCTTCTTGTTCATCTTTATGTGTTTCCTCATTGCAATCAACATTGATAACTGAAAACTCATTCATCAACTCCAGGAACCTTCTTAATTGTTGGTTGTCTTCAAAGACTTTCCAATGTTTGACATTGTCTAGAATAGAAGGTATGTATCATATTTCCACCTCATATTTCAACTTTGGTTCATGGGGGTACTAAAGGTACTTGCTACGATTGCTAAATAATTTTCAAGTTGATTATCTTCCCTGTGCATAACTATAATGTTAAGAGCATCAAAATAATTCTCAATAATGTTGCATACAACATTTTGATATGATCTCATTCGAGGATGTTTAGTGGTGTATACATTTCTTACTTGAAGGATTACTAACTCTAAATCCCCAAACACTGCGAGGTTTTTACCCCCATTTTACAAGTCATCTCTAATCCTAGAATTAATGCTTCATACTCAAAAACATTGTTGGTGGCATAAAATTATAATTTATAGGAGAGTGAAATGTTTTTCCTTGTGGGTGGCATTAAAACCACTCCCTCTCTAGTCCCTTCTTAGGAACATGCTCTATCGAAGAACTATTTCCATACCGAATCACATCTATATGTCTATTCTTGTTTAGTGAGGGTTGATTTTGTCTCAATTATGAATTCATGGCTAATTGATAGGCTACAACATCCCATCGATTATTCTACAGTGTATATCGATATGTTCTTGGACTTCTTTGTGTCACTGATGATGTATAAGAGATTGCTCTCTCTGTAGAGTTTGTGTTCTTTGCCACCAAAGACATGTATGGTAGCATATGATAGGTCCATTTGGAGGGTTCTCCCTAATTTACTAGTCCATTATCTCGAAAGGAGCATGTCATATGAGGCCAAGATATCAGCCACCACTATATCCATGACTAAACTCTTGTTTAGTATTTGGGTGAGGGAAACCAATAAATATTTGATGAGACAGAGACCCTTTGCTCTCCTAGAATTAAACAAGTAAAGGTTGTGGTATGACTTGGTAATTTCCAGTCCTAATTCTACCATGACTGACTTGGGCATGAGGTTATGAGATGCCCTTGAATCTAGCATACAATTGTGAAACAATTTATTGTGAACATTCAGGGTAATGTAGAAGGGGGGACTATCATCGCCATGTTCTTCAATGTGGGGCCTGCAATCCACATGAGGGCAATCTTATTTGATGTTCAGTGTAATTATGAGTGATATGTTTAGGCGGGTTCATGCTTTTCTGTAATAGCGATTGGCAAGTCGAGTTTTGTGCTAATTATAATAAAGGAACATGGACTTTGATATTGCTTAGTTATTGCTCAAGATTGAAAAGAAGGACTATGTTTCACTCTACTTCTTTAGTTTATTGAATCTATGATGATGAATCAATGGGATCCTTAGGGAATTTCAGTTCTTGAGTAGAGGTCAAGTTTTGGTCTTGAGTATTCTTTCTCTTTTTAACTAGGATTTCGTGTGCTCTACTCGAGGTTTTGGGAGGTGGGAGACTGTAATTTTGAGTTATTTCAGGATCAGGTGTTGATACTATAGGTTTTTTCAGTGTATTCTATTGATTCATACCAATGGCCTTCATGCCATGGGTCGCATGTCATAATTCCTTATAATTCTTTCCATAATAGAGTCTGTGATTTTTTGATACTAAGATGATGGTATTTCATAATCTTCATACCCTTCACAATTGTATGGTGTGTAATTTTCTTCTATCACAAGAGAGTGTATGTAATCATCCTCGATAATGTAGAAAGTAGGATTTTGATCTCTTACCCATTTGAGGTCTTCATCTTGCGTATACTCGTCAGGATATTCATCAGTTTGCAAGTTGAGATTTCTCCTTATGGGGGGTTGTATGGGTTGTTCGTTAGGTCTTCTATCCCTATTCATTTGCATGGAATGTCTTGTGAAAGAAAGGGGGGTTATGAGGAGATTGATTAGGATTCTTGCTCAGTACTTCAGCTTCGAGCTTGGGAATTTTGTTTGATAGGTTCCTGATCAATCGATTAATATCCTGTTGGGTCCTTCATTTTGGGCGACACAACTTTTGACACATTTTGACCAAGGCTAACTGGGGGGTAGTTTCAGAAGAAACAACCATTGGAGAGAGATAAAATCCACCAAGATCTGTCAGACACTAAAGTTGGCAAGAGAAAAATATGGGAACATGTAAGTGCAATAGAGTTGCAAAGGTCGTCAAGAAGAGATGGTGCAATCACAGCCGAGTCATAAAATCAAGCAAGGAAGAAAGTGTGTGAAATCCAAGAAAGAGACAGGAAGTTCATGCGAATGAAGTTTATAAAAGCTAAAGGAGAAGAAAACAAGAAGGAGAAAAAATCTCATATGTCGAGATGCCACTATTGAGTATATTGCACCTAGTTCTGTTCTTTGTGTATTTATTTCTAAGCTACGTTGTATGATGATTCTTTTGTTCCTACCTGAATGATCATAGTTCTTGTTACCGCTAAAACTACTAAGCAGGGGGCATGAAAGGGATTCCTAAAGGGACCACTTCTATATCAAAGGGAAATGACAAAGGCTTAGCCCACTATCACCTCAAATAAGGCTCCCTACTCTTTACGGTCTTTCACTGATGGGAGGATACCTATTATATAGAAGGTCACTTGTGAGGGATGAATCAAGCAATGGATGTGAATTGAACCTAATAATCATTTTCCTAGAAGGGTTTTAAGAATAGAACTTACTTGCTTTTTAAGTAGGGTACAATGATTTCTAGGATGAGGAGGTGAGGATTTGAGGGTTAGGTTAGAGGAATATGCCTTATGAAGGAGTTTCCCAATCCTAAAATCCTTATTGGACTTGACTTCCTGAATCGTCCTTGAAGATTTTAATTTTTGAAGGTGTGTTACCACACAGGACCAAGTGGACCCAACCTAGGTTAAGGGGGAAGAATTTAGCAACCAATGATTTTCTTAACTCAAACAAGGAGGGGGAAAGGATCAGAGCAATAATTTTCACTTGAAGGTGTCAAATTGATCCTATGAGACACTAGCCTTGGGAGCACTAGGGAAAATTTTGATCTTGGAGCTAGGGCTTGGGTTATCTCACAACCCCATTGTCAGAATAGCTTCAAAATTGCAGGAGGTCTTGAGGACACATCAGCGCAGGAGCGGCTAGGAGATCAAAATTTTTATTGGGATATTTTGTTGGGAAAATGATACCCAAGGTGATGCAACATGGCTAGAATTAGAAGAGAAAGGGAACGGTGAATAAAATTATTCGTTGAGTGACCACCTATTGGAGGATTTGTGCCTTAATTGTTGGGAAGAATGGAGTCTAGGATAATTATGAGAAAGGACTTTGTATTTCGGTCAAGGCCTTAAGGACTTATTTGCTCAACCTTTATGGCAAGAGGAAGAGATCTCAAAACTTTTATACTTTGCTTGGCAAAGGATATTGCTTATCAAGACAAATTCCCCAATGGAATTATCCCTATGATATTTCATTCACAGACATGGCCCAAACATTGAGAGATGTTATATAGAAACAATTAGCCCTATTATAGCAAAAATCCCATTCAATTTGTATGACAAAAGTAAAACAAGAATAGCATTAAAAGTGTGTAACTACATGTAATATAACATATCCAACCATCAACAATTTGACAATAAAGAAGCTCCAAGATAAAATACCCCAATCCAAACATCAAAATTCATTCATGCTCCAATTCTTCATCCCAGAAAAAGTGTGAAATTATCTAAAGAGAAGAGAGATCCAATCCAAAGTGATGATGAGAAAATTAATTCATGTCACTTGTATTTATACACTAATTAGGAGTTTGAATTAGTCTATTAGGCCTACATAAGCTCCAAAAATAAAATAATGTGCTAATAACCTAACTTTTTGTGACAAGTCCACCAAACTAGCTCATAAATGAAATAATAAGCCTCTTAAGAGGTCAAATGATAAACAATACATGTTGTAGGGCCCTCCAAGAGGCTTGATGGGGTCCATAGGTGGCATAATGAAGGATAGGACCCTCAAAAGTGATCGATAAGGGGGTGGCCCCTTTTTCTCCAAAAAATAAACCTGTGGTGCTCCTAGTGGGCGTGGGGACACAACAATAACCTCATGGGTCTCCAAATGAGTCAAAGATGCCTATAGACCATCTATAAGGGCTTCGATGATGGTTTGGGTGATGCCATATCATCCTACAAGTCCAGGGTTAGCTACCAAGTGCATGGTACATCTGTGGGGCTAGCTGGGAAAAGGTGAACTAGGTGCATCTTCCTCGTGCAATAGATGAATCTTGAGCGAATATTTGAACATATATGGGGATCCATGGAGTGTTTCCTATTTTTATGGAGGCCCATGGCTCTCAACACTAACCCTACATGTGCCAATGTAGCCCTTTAGAGGGTAAGGAACTCATAAAGGGAGACCAAACCCAAGATGGAGACAACCTGCAATCCTGCATAAGATCCAATGTGTCCCCTAGCCTTGTAGTACAAAATTTCATCAAATAAATTGAGTAAAAGAGCTTACAAACCATGAACCACAAGTGGGGACTTCATAATGGCCTTACCTTCCATAATGGGCTTTGGCATGTGCTAATGTCGCCAAAATCGAAATGGGGTTAACCAAGTATCCTATTAGGTGGTTTCTGATTCTAAAGGGGATAATATGTCCAAGGTACATCCGTTAAAGTGTGGTGGTATGTGATAAAGAGGTGAATGGAGTAGGGGGGTGAGAAGGGCAACCCTAGGGCACATGCTAGGGTACGAAGGTAGCTAATAAAAGGGAAGCCCACATTTGGGTATATAATGTATAAGAGGGAGAAATCATGGTACATGAGGTGCCCGAACTTGATTTTTCCACCCTCCTTGGGGCCCAAGGGGTAAGAGCATGATGTGTGAGATATAGCAGTGGATACCCCCTTTTAAGGTAGGGTGGTTGATTTCCCACCAAGGGTTGAGACAATCATGGGTTCCTATATGATGAAGGAGGCTCATAGAACCTGTAGGAACCAGGATGATGAACATGATGATGGGGTAGAACTCATGTATTTCCTTTTTCTTACATGTTAAATGTGTTTGTCCCGACTATCTTTTGCTTTTTGTGGTACATTTTCCTATTGAATGTGGTGAATTATGCTTTTACTTTTCTTTTAGCTACATCAACCTCTAGGGCATCATTCTAGGCTTGACCTAAGGTGTGGGCAAGGGGAAAGGGAGAGCTAGACCTATGTGGACCCAGTGGAGGAATTTGGGACTAGGTGCGAGAAATGATGAATGGGGTGATAATGAGTGGAAAGGGGGTAGTATATGTGGATGAGGGAGCGGACCACACAACAAAAGTCAAGGTTTCCCGTGAAATACCATCCCTAAAGCCAAATTGTTAGTAAAAGAGATACCATGGGACTAGAATCCAAGGTTAATATCCAACAGGGATCTAGTGGACAAGAACACAAACCTAGCCCATTCTTTCTATTGAATCCCCCCATTAATCCATGCACATAAGCATCCACGATAAGAAAACTACAATAATCAATTACCAAATGACAAGGCATACCTTTAGGTTCGGGAGGCCCACCTTCAAACATACAATCATGATAGATGGGTGAGGGAGCTCAGGTGGCAGAGAAATGGCACAATGAGCCAGTTGGTGGCTACAAGGGGTTGCTAGCTACCGGCTAAGGAACATCTTGGAGAAAAAAAATTCTACTAGGGATATCACCCACAAAATGATGGGTAACAGTGCCAAAATGTAATGATGCTTTATGTTTAAGGGAACGAGTTGCAGGATTTCTATATGTTTCTAAATGTGTTGGTTTGCATGGGCCTCTTTAAAATTTTCTTATGCATGAATTTCGATGTCTTTTATTTCTTTGTATGTGTTACAAGTCACACTTTGCACTAGTTATATGTTAGATGATATGATTGCATAAAGTAGATACAAATAATAGTCTTTTCGCAACTCTCTTTGATGCCTTTTTCTAGCCCCTACCTAGTAAGGTCGTGGCACATCTCAGGTGAGGCATCTTACTTCTCTTGAGTAAGGTGAAAATGTCAATGTTATGCTAGAATATTGTTGGTCCCACTTTTGTATCTATTTTACAGCTACTATTTTATTACTCCTATTGACATTTACTCCCTTTTTATCCTTTTGTTCAATGCTATCATTTCCAAACCACACTATTTTTAAAATGGAGGTATAATATTTACTTAGTGCTATTTTCATGTGCTTTTGATTAATTTAAGTAGATATTAATGGACTTATAGCCATTGGATTGTTTTTTACTAATCCTTATATAGTCTTGTAGACTTTCACACATATGAACAGGCAGCAAGTCTTCCAACACATGGATGGACAGTGCATGAGGCAACCTTTCATGGAATCGCTATTATGTACTCAATGTTTCATCTCGATTATATACTCTATTGGGAAATAGGTGTTCAGTCAAATCCTTAGTGTTCTAGAACTGATCTCCTTATACTAAAAAAGGAGTTGGTTTTATCAATCATGTTATGATCAAGACAATCTCATCTGGAATCCATTTGAAGATTATTCAAGAAGATTTCATACAACTTAATTTTAGCCTCGATATTATATGTTTAATTTTTCCAGTTAATTAGTTATGCCTATTTTTCATTGGTTGAACTTTATATAAGTCCAATGCTCTCTGTATGTAAGCTAGCGGGAAATGTCGTTAAGTAATATTGTTGCAAGCATCTATACACTCAGGGTACATTGGAGACTGTGATGTATTTGTCACTTGAACTTATGTTTTTTTGAACCTTAATACATAATTTTGATTCAGCACTTAAATTTATTTAAGTGTTATGATTTTTGGTCTTTAAAGTATTGAGTTAACTTAGACTTTCACCAGGAAGTGGCAAGAGCCCACCACCACTTGGAAACAAGTCCTGCAATTGATATAGGCTATAGGAAGTGTGTTTGATTGAGATTTAGGAGTGTGGATCTTGTCTGGAAGAAGTTTACTGGTTAGATCTTAGCGTCACTAGTTTCTATTCTGTACTTAAGCTCTCACTCTGTTTTTCTTGGATTTGAACAAATATCTTGTCTTTAAATCTTTTCAAACTAGAACAGATTGTATTGATTAATGTTTTTGATGCATGAATTAATTATCCAATACATTCTCATGGTTAAGAATATTTAAAAGAGTGCTTTCCAATTTGGATGAATACAGAGGTTAATAACTGTGTCATAAACTTAAGTTGGAATCAGTTTTATAATCTTGAATGTTGTACATTTCTTATTGATACGAAATAATGTAGAATTGTGTTTGATATTAGAATACCTAGAAGTAATTGTTGGCATTTTGGCACAGGAGTGGTGCTGTGGTACAGGTGTTGTCCTTGATGGCAACTCTCTTTGGTGATAGATCTCAGTTCAGGTGCTCAGAATGAAGGAAATCTTGTATACGCAGGTTCACCTTGTCGAAGACGTGTATACACGTGGGTTATACGTTCAGAAGTCGCGTATGCATATACACGCACTTTTATGCACAGAAAAGCGCGTACATGGTGGGAAACTTACTTTTGGTCCATGGTTGTTAGTCCTTGGAATTTGAACCTATGGTTTTGGACCATGGTATCTCGTCAGAAGTGTTGACCCCAGGTTTTGGGCCCTTGGTATTGGTTTATTATGGTTTTGGACCGTGGTATTGTGGAAGGCCTAAAACTATAAAAGAGGAAGGAGATCATGTGACAAGGCATCATCTGAATTATTGAATATCTGATATTGTGATAGATCTGGAATACTGGTGATTAGGTTATGGTGCAGATCTAGATCTGAATGAAGGAGGAACCTGAGCGCAAGAAGGATACGGACTATTGATGGATCAAAATCTCAAGGCTTGAACATTGGTATCTATGTATGATTTTGATCTGTTATATGTGGCGCACTCTTGATCTATAAATCTGGGTTAACTAATGTCTGAATGCTTAAAAGAATAAATTATCCTTTATAGATCTGTACGCAGGTTCAGTGAATTGCAGGTGCATATACACGCTTTTTCTGTGAATGAAAGAAGCGTATACGCAGGTTGGTTGTGGTACAGAAGTGTATACTCGCAGGTTGCTGAACAGTGAAGTAGCGTATATATCTTGATTTATGTTCTAGCTGCTTCTGTTTTATTACTGCAGTGTTCTGGGTTCAGAATTGGTGTTTGATTACAGTTACTGTGTTCTGGGTACAACGATCAAAGAAGTGTTTATTTGTTTCAGCTTTTGATTGGTGAAAAGGAGTTTGGGTTATGCAGAAATTCTTGATGTTTGATTGATGTTACTTGTGGATCCAGTCTGAAAATTAATGAAACGAGGTCCCTGAAAGCAAAGAGAAGGTTGCAGCCTTTTGCAGGTAGGAGCCTACGTACTAGTATCTCAAGCTAGTACAAGGACTTAGGGGGTTGGAGCTCCCTTCCAGGAAATCTGGAGAACGAGAGAGAGTTGTAGCTCTCTACAGGTTGTAGCCTGCGTACTGGTAAAGACTGTACTAGTACAAAACATTGTAAAGAGAAGTTTCTAATTAAAAAGAAGATAGAGATGAATTGCAGCAGGGGGTTTTCACCCACATTGGGTTTCCTCCTTATATCTTGTGTTCTTGTGTGTGATTGTCTTCTGCTCTGTTTCTGGTACTGTTTATTTGCTTTTGATACACAGATTAATAACTGACATCTAAAAGATAAATCAAATTATAAGTCTACTTTGTATACGCGGGTTTCTTTATCTGTAGTTGCGTATATACATGGTTTTTATTAACAGAAGTAGTGTATATCATCTGGAATTGAAAAAGGAAATATTTGACTTGATAATACTGATTCACCCCCCCCCTCAGTATTATTTCCAACAATTGGTATCAGAGCAGGTCCTTCTGAAGAAGCTTGATCGCTTGAAGGAAGATCTTTCATCATGAGCAACTACGAGAGGGAAGCATCAATCAGGCCACCGGTTTTTGATGGGACAAACTTCGTATATTGGAAGGTAAGAGTTACTGCCTATCTTCAATCTTTGGGTACAGAAGTCTGGGATATCATAGATACAGGATATACTTTTCCAGCAGCAACTCCTACAGATCCGGCTGAGAAGAAGAAATATGAAACAAATGCAAAGGCGGTCAATACTCTATTGGGATGTCTATCTCAATCAGAATTCGTGAAAGTTATGCAGTTAAAATCAGCAAAAGAAATATGGGACAAGATTGTCCTAAGCTATGAAGGAGATGATCAGGTAAAACGAGCAAAACTTCAAACCCTCAAGATTCAGTATGAAAATCTCAAGATGTATAATGATGAAAGTGTGGCTAACTATTTTCTTTGTGTAGATGAGATTGTTAATTGTATGAAAAATTTGGGTGAAGAAATAAAATAGATTGTTGTGGTTGAAAAAGTTCTAAGATCTTTGTCCCCTATGTTTGAATCTAAAGTTTATGCAATAGAAGAAAAAGAGAATCTACAAAATCTTAAAATGCCACAACTGCACGGAATTCTAACTTCTTATGAAATGAGGAAAGGAGGACCATCAGACATGAGAGAAGCTGCCTTCAAGGCTTCAGGCAAAGGCGAGTACTATGAGTCAGGACAAGTGTCAGAAGAAGAAGAAGAATCAAATTTTGTCAAAAATCTTCAACGGGGTACTGGACGGTTCCGAGGTAAGTTACCTTTCAAATGCTTTGCTTGTGGAAGAGTCGGTCACTATGCTGCCAAATGTCCTCATAAGGATAAGATTGACAAAGGGAAGGAACCTATTAGATGGAACAAGAAACAGAATGCAAATAAGAAAAGCTATTACACTCATGAAGATAGTGATGGACTTTCAAACAGTTACGAAGATGAACAAGGTAATAAGTATAAACTTTTAATGGCTTTTGAAGATGATGACTACATGGATGCTATAGATGTAGAAGGTTATTATAAAGAGATATCTAATCTCAAAATTTGCTTAGAAGAGAAAAATGTGATTATTGATTCTCTGCAATGTCAACTGGCTGAAAGGGAAAAACATCTTGAAAAATTGGAATGTGAAATTGTTGGTCTTAGAAAGGAGATTGAGAAAACAAAAGCTATTAATCTTAAATTTGTTAAAGGATCTGAGACTCTGGATGAGATTATCAATGTGCAGCGTTCTCCACTAATCAAGACAGGTCTGGGATATAATGAAGAAACTTCTCAAGCATCCACCTCCAAAAGTTATCTTGATGCAGCAAGGAGGAGCGAGCAAAGGCCTAATAGAAATCATCAGGTATATCAGGGATAGTTTACCTCAAGAACAAACAAAGACTATCAAGAAAATCGGGGGCAAGCTACCTTAAGGACAAATAGAAGCTACAATCAGCCTCAGGTAAAATCTTCCCAATTTGCCTCAAGAATGGATGTCAGTAGAAACTACAATCGGTTGGATGATAGATTTGATAATCGCAGGAGTTTCTTCAATGGCCAATGCTTCTCTTGCCATAACTTTGGTCACAAAGCAGCCCAATGTGTTGCCTATAAGACAATCATGACTAGAGAAGCTCAAAAACAAAGGAATATGACTGGGATCACGATAAGGACTTATAACAACTTTTCAGCCCTTGAAAATGAAGTTGAATGTTCTATTTCTAATAACTTTGGTCATGAAGATTCTGAATGCAAAAGCAGGTTTTGGAAGAAAACTCAGAAGGAACAAACCTCAAGTGCCAGAACATGGAAAATGAAGGAACCACAACCAGAAAGATGTGGGATAGCCTTTTATGCAGAAGGACAAGAAAATATATGGTATATCGACAGCGGATGTTCGAAGCATATGACAGGTGATAAAGAAAAACTTGAATCATATACTGCATTAGAAAAGGGAAAGAAGGTTTCTTTTGGAAACGATACCCCTGTAGCCATAAAAGGAAAAGGCACTGCTCAGTTGAAAGAAAAGGTCAAGGCTGGAAATGTTTTGTATGTTGATGGCTTGAAGCATAATCTACTGAGTGTTAGTCAGATGTGTGATCAAGGAACCGAAGTAATATTTCGATCAAATGGATGTAGTGTTCGTGATCTTGATACAGGAGAAACAGTGATCAAAGGCAGAAGAACTCCAAATAATCTATACATATTTGAAGAAGGACAACAACAATGCTATTTAAGCAAGGATGATGAACACTGGTTATGGCACCGGAGGTTGGGGCATCTAAGCTTTTCACAAATAAGGAAAGCATGCAAATATGAGGCAATTCGTGGTCTTCCAGATATCAAAATTCCAGACAACACCATATGCAAATCATGTCAGTTTGGTAAGAAAACCAGAACTAACTTTCCTGAGAAGGAAGGATCAGCTAGCAGGCCTCTTGAGCTAGTCCATACAGATGTATGTGGTCCATTTAGGACAAGGTCACCTCAAGGAGAAGAATACCTTATACTATTCATTGACGACTTCTCCAGGTTTGTTTGGTTAGGACTTATGAAGCACAAAGACGAAGCATTCAAAAAATTCAAATCCTTCAAAGCCTTGGCTGAAAATGAATCAGATTACAAAATTAAGTGCCTCAGGTCCGACAGAGGTGGGAAATTTACCTCAAACGAATTTTTTGATTTCTGTGAAGAACATGGAATAAGAAGGGAATTCTCTACAGCTAGGACTCCTCAGCAAAATGGAGTGGTGGAAAGGATGAACAGAACAACCCAACAAATGGCTCGTGCCATGCTTGATGAGTCTGGAACTCCCGCAACCTTCTGGGGTGAAGCTGCATATGCTGTAGTTGTTATTCTCAACAAAACAAATGTCCGAGTGAACAGCACTCAAACTCCTCATGAGCTCTAGTATGGTGAGACTCATTCGGTAAAGCATTTCAAAATTTTTGGGAGCAAATGCTATATTAAGAATACTGATGAGCAGCTTGGCAAACTTGAACCTAGAGTAGATGAAGGCATTCTCCTTGGTTATTCTCCCTACAACAAAGCATATAAGTGTTACAATAAAAGGCTTGGAAGAATTGTTGACAACATTGATGTAGTGTTTGATGAAAAAGGATACATCCCTAGGGAAGTGAATCATGAAAATATCAATGAGGATGAAGACTACTCTCCAAATTAGACAGATGATGAAGAAGAACCCCAAGAGGCACCAGAGGAACAGATAAGGATAGAAGAAAAGACTCCATCCAGGTACGTTTAGAATAATCATCCAGAATCTCAAATTTTGGGGCAGAAAGAAGCAGGTATACAAACAAGAAGAACAATAGCAGAAGCTTCAAGCTATTTGGCATTGTTCTCTTACATTGAACCGCAAAATGTAAAAGAAGCATGCAAAGATGAGTGTTGGGTTAAGGCAATGGATGAAGAGCTTGAGCAGATCGAAAAGAATAACACTTGGGAGTTGGTTCCTAGACCAAAAGACAAAAATGTCATAGGAACAAAATGGATCTTCAAAAATAAGTTGAATGAAAATGGGGAAGTGATTGGAAACAAGGCCAGACTTGTTTGTAAAGGGTATGCTCAATAGGAAGGAATAGACTTTGAAGAAACTTTTGCTCCCGTTGCTAGACTTGAGTCCATCAGAATGTTCCTTGCTCTCTCTAGCTTCCAGAAGTTCAAAGTATTTCAAATGGACGTAAAATCAGCTTTTCTGAATGGAGACTTAGAAGAAGAAGTGTACATAGAGCAACCAGATGGCTTTATCCTTTGGAATGATCCAAATCTTGTATGCAGACTTAAAAAGGCTCTCTATGGCCTTAAACAAGCTCCAAGGGCTTGGTACTACCGCTTGGACAAATACCTTCATCAACAAGGTTTTTCAAAAGGATCAGCAGATAGCAATCTTTATATAAAAATTGAAAATGACAAATTGCTAATACTTGTTGTGTATGTAGATGATATTATCTTTGGCAGCAACGAAGAAGGTATGAGTCAAAGCTTTGCCTTCGTGATGCAGAAAGAATTCGAAATGTCTTTGCTCGGAGAACTGACATACTTTCTTGGATTGCAAATCCAACAAAATGAAGGCGGTATCTTCTTGTCTCAAACCAAGTACCTCAAGCAGATTCTAAAGAAGTATGGCATGGAAGATTCAAAACCAGTATGTACCCCCATGGTTACAGGATGCAGCCTTAGTGCAAATGATGAATCGGCAGCAGTGCATCAACCAACCTATAGATCTATGATTGGAAGTCTACTTTATTTGACAGGTACCTGACCAAACATCATGCATGCAGTGGGAATAGTTGGAAGATTTCAGGGAAATCCAAAGGAAACTCATCTTCAGGCAGTCAAGGGGATCTTCAAGTACCTTCAAGGAACTCAAAACTATGGCTTATGGTACCCTAGAGATACAGATCTCACACTTCATGCTTACATAGATGCAGATTGGGCTGGAAGCGTGGATGACAGGAAGAGCACAAGTGGTGGTGCATTCTTTATGGGTTCCAGATTAGTATCTTGGTTCAGCAAGAAACAGAGTTCGATTGCTTTATCTACAGCTGAAGCGGAATATGTGGCTGTTGCATCTTGTTGCACTCAACTTCTTTGGATGATGCAAACCTTGCAGGATTTTCAAATCACTTGTACTCCACCTGTCTCTATCTTATGTGATAATACAAGTGCAATAAGCATTTCAAAGAATCCTGTCATGCATTCAAAGACCAAGCACATACCTATCAAATATCACTTTCTTTGGGAACAAGTGCTTGAGAAAAAAGTCAAGCTGGAGTATGTTCCTTCCAAGGAACAAATTGTTGATATCCTCACCAAACCACTGCCCGGGGAAACTTTTGAATATCTCAGACAGAAGCCGGGAGTAGTTGATGCTTCATCCTACTGTTGAAGCTTATCTGTTTCAAAGAAAAGTTGGTGTACACGAGTTGGATGAGGGGAATCCGCGTACATACGCAGATTTATGCAGGTGCAGTCGCGTATACGAAATTCTGAAGAAAATTAGTAAGAACAGACTCTGGTTGAAGAGAGTCTGATATGGGTCTGTCAGAGACCATCAAGCACAGGTTCAGGGGGAGCAGATAATCTTCTAACAATGCATTGTTGGCATTACCTTAGAAGCTCTTGGTTCTAGTACTCAAGCTGTTTTTGGTTCAGGTGGATCAGCTGCAGAAAGGAGAATAGAAGAAGAACATGGTTGCTGATATATACAATGATTGTTAGATGTTGCTGATAGTAGTTATTGGTGATTTGCATAGTCTTGATATTTCGTTTCTATGTCATGTATATCTTTTTTATCAAGGTCATGTAACGGCCTATTTTGGTTTCCCCACTATACCTGGGATGATTGATGCAATGTGATTGGTTGTCATATGTAAATTTCTGATGTATCCCCACTTGGTTGGGTGATGGATGTATGTATTGAGTCTTTTGGTGATAGGAAGGTCTTTCATAATGTATATGTCTTGGTTCTTCTTGAAGAACATCTTTTGTAGTTCTTGCCTACAGTCAGGGGGAGCATGTTCAGCACAGCCCTTTGCCCTTGATGACAAAGGGGGAGAATGACTTTGAGGATCTTGGGGTTGCCATCAAGTCCAAAGGGGGAGATTGTTGGCATTTTGGCACAGGAGTGGCGCTATGGTACAGGTGTTGTCCTTGATGGCAACTCTCTTTGGTGACAGATCTCAGTTCAGGCGCTCAGAATGAAGGAAATCTTGTATACGCAGGTTCACCTTGCCGAAGACGCGTATACACGCGGGTTATACGTTCAGAAGTCGCATATGCGTATACATGCACTTTTATGCACAGAAAAGCGCGTACATGGTGGGAAACTTACTTTTGGTCCATGGTTGTTAGTCCTTGGAATTTGAACCTATGGTTTTGGACCATGGTATCTCGTCAGAAGTGTTGACCCCAGGTTTTGGGCCCTTGGTATTGGTTTATTATGGTTTTGGACCATGGTATTGTGGAAGGCCTAAAACTATAAAAGAGGAAGGAGATCATGTGATAAGGCATCATCTGAATTATTGAATATCTGATATTGTGATAGATCTGGAATACTGGTGATTGGGTTATGGTGCAGATCTAGATCTGAATGAAGGAGGAACCTGAGCGCAAGAAGGATAAGGACTATTGATGGATCAAAATCTCAAGGCTTGAACATTGGTATCTATGTATGATTTTGATCTGTTATATGTGGCGCACTCTTGATCTATAAATCTGGGTTAACTAATGTCTGAATGCTTAAAAGAATAAATTATCCTTTATAGATCTGTACGCAGGTTCAGTGAATTGCAGGTGCGTATACACACTTTTTCTGTGAATGAAAGAAGCGTATATGCAAGTTGGTTGTGGTACAGAAGCGTATACTAGCAGGTTGTTGGACAGTGAAGTAGCGTATATATCTTGATTTATGTTCTAGCTGCTTCTGTTTTATTACTGCAGTGTTCTGGGTTCAGAATTGGTGTTTGATTACAGTTATTGTGTTCTGGGTACAGTGATCAGAGAAGTGTTTATTTGTTTCAGCTTTTGATAGGTGAAAAGGAGTTTGGGTTATGTAGAAATTCTTGATGTTTGATTGATGTTACTTATGGATCCAGTCTAAAAATTAATGAAACGAGGTCCCTGAAAGCAAAGAGAAGGTTGCATCCTTCTGCAGGTAGGAGCCTGCGCACTAGTATCTCAAGCTAGTAAAAGAACTTAGGGGGTTGGAGCTCCCTTCTAGGAAAGCTAGAGAACGAGAGAGAGTTGTAGCTCTCTGCAGGTTGCAGCCTGCGTACTGGTAAAGACTGCACCAGTACAAAAAATTGTAAAGAGAAGTTTCTAATTAAAAAGAAGATAGAGATGAATTGCAGCAGGGGGTTTTCACCCACATTGGGTTTCCTCCTTATATCTTGTGTTCTTGTGTGTGACTGTCTTCTGCTCTGTTTCTGGTACTGTTTATTTTCTTCTGATACACAGATTAATAACTGACATCTGAAAGATAAATCAAATTATAAGTCTGCTTTGTATACGCGGGTTTCTTTATCTGTAGTTGCGTATACACACAATTTTTATTAACAGAAGTAGCGTATATCATCTGGAATTGAAAAAGGAAATATTTGACTTGATAATACTGATTCACCCCCACCCCCTCCCAGTATTATTTCCAATAGTAATGTGAAAAGATACTGGTTGTTGATTGAGACTGTAGCTTAGTTCTGAGATTCAATATAATTATAGTAAGGTTGAATTGAAAATTGTAGGTTAATGCTCTTTCATTAAAATGACTCTCTGAGTTTGACTGGAGTAGTTGTAAAGCTAGAACAAACTTCGATCTTTATAATCTTCTAGATCGGAGTGTGTTTCCAAAATTAGTGAAGAACATTGATTTAGAGTACTATTACTTGGTTTCTTTTGAGTATTTGCAAAATCGAATGCTAGGAAAGATAAAGAGATGAGTTTGAATTCTTGTTAGTTTTTTTTATGCACCCTAGGAATTAGACTTAGTAATTAGAATCAGTCTTGTTTGGATTGTCCATTTTCCTTAGAATAAAATCATTTGGATTAGAACCAGTTTTGTTTGGATTGATATTAGCATAAGCTTGATATCGTTTTGAATAGTAATTAGTCTTGTTTGATTTGAGGTTTCTATTATTTAGATTAAGAGTAATATTATTAGAATAATAAATCTTATTGCTTGGATTGAGACTTCCATTAATTTTAGCTTAAAACATTTTAATAGTAGGCTATCCTATTTGGATTGAAGATTCTTGTTGAAGCTATTTGAATGATAGTTTGTGTTTATTATTCCGTGATAAGTATTTCTTAGATAGCAATTAGAAATAGTCTCATTTGAACAATAGTTAGCAATGTTTGCATAATGATTGGTAGTGTAAGGTAGTGATTGATATTGTAACTCATATTATATGCATAGTAGTTTGAATCGCTTATGTAGTAACTCATATTTCTTATGAACAATAATTTGCATTGTTTGTGCTATATTTTTCAAGTAGCTTGCAAATTAGTTTGATTTTTTGCTTTACCTTTAAGTGTGTTTTTGAGTTAATAACTTTATGATTAAAATAGGAGAACAATTAAGGTTTGAATAAGATAGTGATTTAACTTGATAAGTTTCTTCACCTCAATTTTGTGTGGTTAGAAATATTTGAGATTGAACATTCTGTACTTAAGTTTGCACTGAATTGTTGGAACCTGAATCGGAATGTAGTGTAACTCAGAGATTGCGAACCTCGGTTAATAATTTAATTTAGGGGAACTAAATGATAAATAAAACTCCTAACATTTTTTGGTGTCATTTCTAGGGAGTTGCAAATAGTCCAGGTAAACAATCTCTTTAAAATTCATGAGTATTGAAGATTTTGCAGGATGATCAGAGGGCAGAGAGTGTATGGTAAGATGTGAGTGAAGAGCCACGCATCCACTATGGTGGGGTTTCTCCAAAGTCTAGTTGTCTTTGGTGAATCTTTGTAGTATTTTCTTTTCTTTTGCGTAAAAGTAAAGGTAGGCTTAGGGATAGAAAAGGTAGATTTATCCCGAGAACAAAATCAATTTTAGGAATATTTGGTCCCATAAAAACACTACCAACTAATTCAGCTAATTATTACGTAGGTATCAGAGAGGAGGGAGAAATCTCCACCAACAAAGTGGCATCAGAAAAAAGAGACACTGCATCAAAATAGGTTGAATAGCCTCAAAGCCTACTACAACAAACCCAAATTGTCTTAAGAACTATTGTAGGTATCAAATTGATGTCAGTTGCACAAGTGGAATTTGTAGTAGGAGGACATCATAGAGACTTGGGGCCTGGTTACATTAGGCTCAACCCAGTTGCATCTTCTTCCATCTAGACCACTGTACTAAATCCTACTTCTGAAACTGTACTAAGAATGGCTAACAATGAAGGAGGGGAGGAAGACATAAACAATGGGGAAAATCACTCTAGAGATAATGACAGAATACACACCTTCTTTGGAGGGAACAATGTTCAGAGGGATGTAACATGAGGAGGTCCAGAGGATAAAGAAGATGATACAAAATTAACTTTTGGATTCCCTATTCTAGACATTACCAAAAACTTCACTATGAAGAACATACCCTTGGCAAGTCTTCCACATTTTCATGGTATGTCCTCTAAAGACCCTAACATATTTTTATTTGAATTCAATATTCTTTGCAGGAGCTATAATTATTATGACGATGCACACAAGCTTAAATTATTCCCTGCCACCTTAAAAGACTCAGCCCTGAGATGGTTCATGAGCCTGGGAGAGCACACTATTTACTCCTGGGATGACATGAAATTTGTCTTCCTTAAGAAATATCAAGACTATTGTAATAGTGGAGATGTTAATGATATCTTTAGGATGCAATATATGGAGGATGAAAGTTTGGAGGAATACCTAGAAAGGTTCCTTTATAACTATCATAATTCGTGAGTGGGCAACTTAGATGAAAGAGCCTTTAGGACTATCTTTGTGAAGGGGTTGAGGAAATAGTGCATTGAAACACTTAATCTCCTAAGTTCTGACAACATCTATAAAAAAAACTTTTGAAAAAATAGCTGAATTATGTCAAACCTATTATAGAAGTCAAGCTAAGGTAGACAAAAGAATTTGGGACAATTCAAGGGATTATGTTTCTAAAAATTCAAAATCTGTGAAAAATGTTGTCACTAGGGTTGAGTTGGGAAACCTTATGAAAAATTTCAAAACAGATATCTTAAACACCATTAGTGACCAACTTGATACTCTAAAAATTAAAAGAAAACAAGAAGAGGAAAATTTTGCCTTGGCAATTTTATGTCTGAAATGCAGGCGTAAGCATGCTGAAAGGGAATGCCCTATTAATGTGGTTGAGGTGTGTGGTATTTTTACACAAGAGAATACCACTGAACAATTCCCATCCCTTCTTAGACTACAAGCCATTTACAAAGGAGGTGTTGAAACTAGTGATTTCCCATAAGCAAATAGGAAGCCATCATGGAACTCTCAACCATCTTACCCTCCATGGCCTCCAAAACCACCTCAAAACTCACCTTGGAACCAGGGATGGAGAGGAAATTTTTATGGGAATGTATTCCAACCTCAAAATCAGCCATACTCCGAGTATCAATGCCCACCTAATATACCTTATACATCTAATATTCCTCCATTTCAGCAAGGCTATAACCCAGCCTATTATCAACAACCCTCATTTCCATTACCTCCATTACATCAACTCCTACCCCTACCTTCAAGCTCTAATTCACCCTCACAGCAAGCACAACAATCATTTAATCCACCTCGCCCAACTCAGCTACCTACACAACCTGTTGCTAACCCCAATAATAGACCTCCAAAACCTATGAAAAACGTGTAATTACAACCTTTCATTGCATATGTTATTACTATTAGACTTGTCAATGAAATTCAACTAAGATAAAGGAAAACAATTAATAAATAAAAATCAGTTGTAATTATTCAAGAGGAGGATCCTCAAGTGGAACTTGAGGATAAAACTCACCAACAAACAGAAAATCAAAAAAATAGTGAACTAGAAGAACCAAGGGAGCCTCCTTACCCAGAAAGATTGCTTGCCAAGAAAACTAAAACTCCCATGGAATATGATTTGGAATCTGAATTAAGGAATGTTTGTATAAAAATACCTTTGCTGCAAGCTATCAAGGACATTCCTATTTACACCAAGATCATTAAGGATCTCTGCATCAAAAATCCAGGAAGAAAGAAAAATAAAAATCAAAATGTTAAAATAATAAGCCAAATGAGAGAAATGATAATTGGGTTGCCGTTGAAATATAATGATCAAGGGAACCCCGTAGTCACAATAGAAATCAATGGAACTCTTTTACCAAACACCCTTGTAGACTTAGGAGCAGCCATCAATGCTATGATGGTTGACACCATGACATCACTACAACTACAAGGAGTTAGGCCTACACCCATAGTGTTGGAGCTGGCAGATAAGTCCATTGTTAAACCTGTGGGGATCCTAGAAGACATAGTGGTAACAATAGCTTCCTGGGAATATCCAATTGATTTCATTGTAATTTATCCAAAGACTTCTAAACCCGGACATCCAATAGTCTTAGGCGAACCTTGTTGGCCACTGCTGATGCTATCATTGGGTGCAGAAATGGGGAAATGATTATTTCTAATGGACTACAAAATCAGGCATTAACTATTTTTCCACCTGCCCAAATGGCCATGGAAGTACCCCTTTGGTTAGAAAGCCCTTATGGAGAAGAATATTGTATGCTTCCCTTATTAACTTTAGAGCAATCAAGGGGACTTCAGGAACAATCAGAAGAACATATTTTGCAGTAGTTTTTGTCTGATATTAATTACATCGATTATCCTATTTATTTTAATGGTTATCATCATGTTTTTAGCAATGAATTTCAGGAGACTTGTCACCCTACTATATTTGCATCATTCACTATGGCAGATTTAGAAGTAAATAATGAAGTGAGTACCGAGCCCATTGAAATTAGTGTTGGAAAAACACTATATATTGGTAAAGAATTAAGTACAAAACATAAACAACAGGTATTGAGTATGGTTCAAAAGAAGTCTAAAGCATTTTCTTGGGATTATTTGGACATGAAAGGTATTCATCCAGACACTTGTATACATCAAATTTATACAAATGAAGAAATTAGACCTATTAGGCAGCCACAAAGACGAATGAATCCAACTCTAAAAGAAATTGTTAAAGATGAATTGTAGAAAATTTTAAGTGCAGATTTCATTTACCCTATTTCTGACAGCAAATGGGTGTCACCCTTGGTGGTAGTCCCAAAGAAAAATGGAAAATGGCAAATCTGCGTGGACTACTAAGAGCTAAATAAGGCTACTTTGCGGGACTATTTTCCTTTACCTTTTATTGATCAGGTACTTGATACATTGTTAAGGAAAAAGTATTTTTCTTTTCTGGATGGATATAGCGGTTATAACCAAATTCAAATAGCCCTGAAAGATCAAGAGAAGACTACCTTTACCTACCCATGGGGCACCTATGCCTAACGATTTCTTCCTTTTGGTTTATGTAATGCTCCTGCTACTTTTCAGTGAGTTGTTTTGGCTATATTTTCTGATTTGATACTTGACTGTGTAGAATTCCATATGGATGACTTCATGATATATGGGGATGATTTTCATCAAGCTTTGGAGAACTTGGAAAAGGTACTGATTCATTGTTAAGAAGTTCATTTTTCCCTTAGTAGGGTTAAATGTAAAATGATGCAAACTAAGGGGATTGTGTTGGGACACCACGTATCATATGAAAGGATAAAAGTAAACCCTACAAAAATAGAGGTAATATCACACATTCCAATTCCCACGTCGCAAAAAAAGGTAAGAAGTTTCTTGGGACATGCAGGGTACTATAGGAGATTTAGTGGGAACTTTACTAAAATTGCAGGACCTATGTTTAAATTTCTTACTAAAGATGTTGATTTTTTATGGGATATTTACTATCAAAATTCATTTGAGGAATTGAAGGAAAATATTTCTACTGCTCCAGCATTGAGAGGACCAAACTAGTCTCTCCCTTTTCACATTTGCACTGATGCATCAGGAACTTCCCTTGGAGCTATGTTGGGCCAAAGGGAAGATCACTTTACTTATGCTATTTACCTTTTTATAAAGAATATTTCAGCTGCAAAGCTAAATTATTCAGTTACTGAAAAGAAATTATTAGTAGTAGTTCATGCCATTAACAAATTTAGGCATTATATTACTAGTTATGAAACTTTCGTCTATACTGATCATTTTTCTATTAGATTTCTTATGAATAGGCTTATTACTAATGGAAGAATTACGAGATGGTTACTTTTGTTACAAGAATTTAATATCACTATGATTGATAGGCTTGGACGAGACAATTTGGATGCATATTTCTTATCTCGAATGAACATTGCCCAAGATAGAGCTTCAGTACCAATTCTGGGTGATTTTCTTGATGAATATTTGTTCGTTGTTTCAAGAGTCACTCCCTGGTAACACGAAGGCTACCACATAATCTTTCCACTAGGGAGAAACATAACATTGTGTAGTGAAGTGCTAATTATTCTTGGATAGATGGGGACTTGTTCCGCAGAGGACCCGATTTGATTATGAGAAGATGTGTGTGGGAAGACGAGATGTTTGATGTTTTGAAGGCTTGCCATAGTGAGCCCTGTGGTGGGCACTTTGTAGATAAAAGGACAACCTATAAGGTCCTACATGCAAGCTATTATTGGCCCACTCTTTTCAAAGATGCTAAAAGGTTTGTTTCAAGTTGTGATGCCTGTCAAAGAATGGGGAGGCCAATTATGATCGATGAAATGCCTCTCCAAACATAGATATCAGTGGAACCTTTTGAGAAATGGGCATTGGATTTTGTAGGACCCATCTCTCCCATGTCCAAGAAGAAGAGGTACATATTGGTTTGTACTGATTACGTGACAAAGTGGGTAGAAGCCAAGGCTTTATATTCTGCTTTTGAGAAAGTTGTGGTAGATTTCATTTTGAGGACATCTTTACTCAATTTGGGGTACGTAGAGAGATTGTTACTAATCAAGGCACATAATTCATGTCCAAACTAGTGAAATCCATTACTAAAATATCTTAGATTAAGCATCATAAGTCTACCCCATACCACCCCCAAGCAAATGGACAAGTGGAATCTACAAATAAAGTCTTGGAATCTATCCTCACTAAGACAATTCAACTTCACCATGGCGACTGGGACAACAAGCCACCTGGGGCATTGTGGGCTTAGGAATAACTTGGAGGAATGTCACAGGACACACACCTTATGAGTTAGTATATGGGAAACAAGTGCTACTTACCATTGAATTTCAAGTAAAAATATTTCGTACTACCACTCAATTGGGAATGAAACTGAATGAAGCCCAAGAGCAAAGGTTACTACGAGTTAATGAGCTTGATGAAATCAGGAAGGATGCATTTCAATAGACCATGTTAGTATAGGATCAGAGAGCCTGGAGGCATGAAAATTATATTAAGAAAAAGGACTTTCAACTAGGAGATTGGGCACTGCTATATGATAGTAAATTTAAACATTTTAAATGGAAATTTTCAACTAGGTGGTTGGGACCTTATGAAGTGGAAGAGGTCTTTGATAATGGCTCTATTAGAATACAAAGTATTGATGCTAATTAGACCCCGTTTGTGGTGAATGATCATCAATTGAAGATATACCACCGACTGCTCTCTTGCCAAGAATTTTTGCAAGAAGTAATGAGAGATCCATAGATGGAATTGGTTCAAGGGAAGGGCCTACCTCCTGAAGGTTCTTCAAATTGATTTTCTTTATATTTGTATATTTATATTTATGTATATAGTATAAAATAACAGTGGGCTGAATCTTTTTCCCCCACAACTCACATACAATAAAGGGGAAATTTTCCAAGGGTATTTTTATTCCTTTAACTAGACTTGACAGATTATTTATGGAAAAGGAAAATTTGGAGTCTTCTTTGAATGTTTCAAACTCACAAAAATTGAATATTTCGAGCAAAGACTGATTCAGGCTCGTAAATATTAATGGAATAGTGGTAGTTAGGGATATTCTAAGTATATAATTATTCTTTTCTGGTCTCAATAGAATAATTACGGAAAAGAAGCCCTCTTGGAGTCTACTTCAAGTTTTTTAGACTCTCTAAAAAGCAATACCCCGAGCAATGGCTAACTCGAGCTTGATAACCCTATGAGCTAGCAGTAGCTAGGGATCTGTTGAGTACATAATTATTCTTTTTCGGGCTCAGCAGAATAAGTACAAAAAAGAAACACTCTGGAGTCTTCTTTTGTGCATTTCAGACTCTCTAAAAGTGAAATGCCCCATGCAATAATCATTCTAGGCCTGGTCAAAATCCATGGGATGATGTTTCAGATTCCATATGATAATTAGAAGGAAATTTTTTTAGTCAAGTTGTATGAGATATTTAATAAAAATAAATTTTGTTCATTTTTCAAATCAGTTCAAAGGATTTTGTACTCAACTTGGCATTGTGATAGATTAGACACAACTACTATAAGGTCTCTTTAAAATTTGTGGAAAAGTCTAAAAGAACTCTACAAAGGTAGCTTATGTTCATCAGCACCATAATTAATATGGATGGTTGAGTAGCAACATTCTAAAACCATCCTAAAGATTTGAGTAAATACATCATTATGAAGCCATTCATGAAGATCATGCTTACTAGCTAAAGATCAAAATCATTACTGCTATTTTTGTTCTCAAGTTCCAGAATATTAATAAAGTCAAAACCAAGGTATGAGAACATTTTATTTATTTAGACTATATTGGAAGTGTATTTGATGAAAAGAAATCTTGGGGTATGCCAAAATCTCTTTTCATGTAAAAATTAGAACGTGGGCCTGTGGGTTATGGGCCCACTAAGCTAAAACGGAAGCGTTTTAAAACTTTTAAACCTTTTCATTTATTACAATATAGGTGTTAAGGGTTAAAACCCCACACCACTCATAATACAAATTACAGGAAAATATATGGATTTAAAAGAAAACATAATATAGCCGTCTTTATAAATATTGGTGGTCGCATGCACATTCAACTCCGATTTAATATCAATCGGTGATCGAAGATCATACATCGCTGATCCGATGCGATGTTATACGCTCCATTGATCACAGTGATCCAATGGATCCTGTGCATCCATACCTTATCCGCTTCTCAATACTGTAACTCGGTCGATCTATTACACTAGGTTTGAATCTGCTATGCGATATAACGCCTTTCCACACAATTGCCATACCACCTTCTCTGCGACTTGAGATTTCATTCTCCTATGACTAACACCTTCACACATTGGGTTCACTATGCAATTACATAACCCATCATTCCACGCTGTTCACAATCTCTGTCAATTCAAATTAGACTTCATATATATAAATGTTTAAACGATATTTTAGATCGCCATCGATCTGCGAGTGATCGATGGTCGATCAACCAGCTCTCAACACAGGATTTAATTCATTTATACAATACACATATATAGGCATACACAACTCACAGTAAAACACGCTTTTATATATTATACAGAACAATCACAGGCTAAGGCATTTCAGCCTTAGAAACAAGCTCACTCTCGGCTACATCTCACTCAATTTTTCTCACAAACATCTATTTATCACACTGCCTCTTACGCTCTCTATCTCTGTCTTCTTATATACATATAAGAATGTTAGATCGGAAGGATCGATAAGATCCGATCCTTATTTTCCTCCAACGAAAGCTCTATAATGCATGCACACAGATAATATATCTGCCAAATCCTCATTAAATCTATTTTTGAGTAGATTTTCCTCCCGTTTTCCAGCTTGACTGTCCATGTCTTCATCGCTCCACTTGGATTCTTCTTTAATTAAGAAAAGGGTCAGATGCTCTTGCGTCAGACTCCTGAGGTAAAAAAAAATTATGACCTCATGGTCATATACTTCTCCTGGTCCTCAGCAATTCTACCCACTGTATCTCGTCAGTGGAACTGCCTTCATGATCTTCTATGAGCTGCAACCAACCTCTGCAGTAACATTCTCCTTCTGTTACACGATACCTCACCAAGCCCTCCGCACTCGGTCTTTTGGCATCCTTTTGGTTCTCTTCTCTAGAACCAATTGAGCACACCTTGCTCTAGGTTGCTGCAAATCTTCTCACCTTCCGCTGCCGCCATCTGCACGACAGTAAGACCATAAAATCTCCAGCTTTAACTCAACTGTACCTCTTTCCCCTTCTGCTTGCATTCTTCTTCTCGCAGGAAATCCTTTCCCTGCTCTGATACCACTTGATGAAAAGAAATCTTGGGGTATGCCAAAATCTCTTTTCATGTAAAAATTCGAACGTGGGCCTGTGGGTTATGGGCCCACTAAGCTGAAACGGAAGCGTTTTAAAACTTTTAAACCTTTTCATTTATTACAATATAGGCGTTAAGGGTTAAAACCCCGCGCCACTCATAATACAAATTACAGGAAAATATATGGATTTAAAAGAAAACATAATATAGCCGTCTTTATAAATATTGGTGGTCGCATGCACATTCAACTCCGATTTAATATCAATCGGTGATCGAAGATCATACATCGCTGATCCGATGCGATGTTATACACTCCATTGATCACAGTGATCCAATGGATCCTGTGCATCCATACCTTATCCACTTCTCAACACTGTAACTCGGTCGATCTATTACACTAGGTTTGAATCTGCTATGCGATATAACGCCTTTCCACACAATTGCCATACCACCTTCTCTGCAACTTGAGATTTCATTCTCCTATGACTAACACCTTCACACATTGGGTTCACTACGCAATTACATAACCCAGCATTCCACGCTGTTCACAATCTCTGTCAATTCAAATTAGACTTCATATATATAAACGTTTAAACGATATTTTAGATCGCCATCGATCCATGAGTGATCGATGGTCGATCAACCAGCTCTCAACACATGATTTAATTCATTTAAACAATACACATATACAGGCGTACACAGCTCACAGTAAAACATGCTTTTATATATTATACAGAACAATCACAGGCTAAGGCATTTCAGCCTTAGAAACAAGCTCACTCTCGGCTACATCTCACTCAATTTTTCTCACAAACGTCTATTTATCACACTGCCTCTTACGCTCTCTATCTCTGTCTTATTATATACATATAAGAATGTTAGATCGGAAGGATCGATAAGATCCGATCCTTATTTTCCTCCAATGAAAGCTCCATAATGCATGCACGCAGATAATATATCTGCCAAATCCTCATTAAATCTGTTTTTGAGCAGATTTTCCTCCCGTTTTCCAGCTTGACTATCCACGTCTTCATCGCTCCACTTGGATTCTTCTTTAATTAAGAAAAGGGTCAGATGCTCCTGCGTCAGTATTCATAATAGGCTAAGTGGTAATTTGTCTCCATTACTTGCTATGATTTAATTGTCCTCTCACATTTAGATTAATGTCTTGTCCCCGTTACCCTTTCCTTCATTTTTAATTCTGTGGCCACATGTTAATTATCAATTCATTATTATAGTAACCAATCCCTACTACCATTGGAGTTGCTACCCTGTTCCACTACCTTGCCCCTTCACCCTACCTTGTATAGGCTACATGTTAAACACTGGTTCATCATTACCATCACAGATGCACACTGTCATTCCAATTTCAGAAGCATTATTTCCTAAATTAATATAAGGCCGTAGCCGCCGACATGGTAATTTCCTCTCTCAAAGTGATAAGTTTTGGAAGGAAAACGACTGTGAGCCCTCCTTTTCTGCAAAAAAAATTCCAGGACTTGCTTCAACTTAGGCATGGGGTCCAATCGTCATGAACCCACCTTCATTTAGTTCTCAAGAAGTCCAGAGTATGCTAGTTGTAAAGAATTGTTCGAAGAGAAAGGGTGGATGGGTTTCCTTTGAAAATTTCAGGGATATAATGACAAAGTCGCTTTGGATTTTTCTCAGAGCTTCAATGGAGAGGTTGCAGAGATTAGAAATTTCAAATTTAAAGTCACCGAAGAATCTATAAGTAAAGTGACCAAGTTACCTCTGTCTAGTGAGAAATTTTTCAAAAGAGGGCCACTCGACCCAACAAACTATGCTAAATTTCTAAAACTAGCTTATAAATATTTGAATTGGTCGAAAGGGGTCTTGCATAGTTGCCTAGAGGAAAAATGGTATCCGCTTGTTACAGTGCTGCAAAGGTTGCATTACTTGTGAAGGTAGGTACACTGCCATTTTCCTTTATCATGTCAGACTACTGTTACATTTTTCAGAAGGTCGAGAAGTTAATTTCCCTTTCTTCTTGCATAAGAGTTTATATAAAATTGCTAAAGGAGTTCAGTCAGCTAGTAAAAACCCTAAAACTGGTGTATGTTACCATAGCCTCACCAGAATGTTGGTTGTTACTGAGTTAAGTAAACGGTGAAAATCTTGGGAAGATTTTATGGTTGAAAGCTTTCTAGGGGAAGAAACTCAAGTGAAAGGATGGAAAATGATCATCAATCCCCTATCAAAGAATTTAAGTTTTGGAGTTGAGGTTCTGCTAGATTCTAGTTCTCAACAAGGTCATAGTCCTATAGTGGTGCCTATGTCTATAATGGAAAAGAATTGTTTGGTGAAACCTCTGAAGACACTGGTAAACCTTAGTACTTCAGTAGAAAAAGTGGCCCCAATATTGGGAAAGAAGAAATGTAAGAAAAGTAAAGTATAGAAATGAAAACCTGGCCATGAGGAGGTACCCACTGAGGAATCTCGGTCACATAAGCAGAAAAATCCTTCCATAAGAGTTGGGGAACTAGTCATTGAAGCAACATAACAACAATGTGAAAGGGTTAATGTTACCCTTAAGAAAAGGAAAAGGAGACTCTTCCAAGGAGAGCCAAAAGCAAAATATGTGCCTTCCACGCCAGTACAGAAAGCAACAGAGAATCTGACTACGTCTCAGAGTCGATGTCATACTTGAAGTATGTCTAAACATGGATTATCCATTTCCAACACCCAAAACTAGGAGCCTGTCACCATTTTGTCTTCTCCTGAACAAGAGGTTGAAAAACCTCCTTTGGTGAATGAAGAAGCAGAGGATCCTCTATTTGAGGAAGATGGTCCACAAGATAATGATCAAGATCTTCTAAGTAGCTCACCGCCTCAAAATCTATCCAACATAAGTTTAGGTAAGAAGAGATGAGAACGAATACCTAAGCCTAAAAAGAAAAACATTGGGTCATCTCATGGTGGGAGCAACTCTCAACAACAAATAGTGTCGATCGAAAACACCTTAGCCCATAATGAAGAAGATTTGCAGTTGCTCATGGCCAAATTACAAAAGAAGAATATGAAGTTGAAAGACAAGGCTCATAAATACAAAACCTTATTTTGTTATGTGTAAATTGTAAATGAAAAGTATCAAGACACAAATCTCTCCTTGGTCTCTAAAAATGACACACTTGTCTTAAGGAATAAACATCTGGTTAACTGGAAGTTGAAGCAGTTGAAGCCTATTAAGAGGCCTAGTGCTCAGAAACTGGCTTTGTATTTTTAGAAGTCATTGGTGAAATATAATCATGGGCTTGAAATCTTGGTCAGAGCAACAGGAATGTGAAGCCTCAGATACACTATTTTTTATGACTGGATGATAGCTGCATGAGGGCATGCAACCTTTTAGGCATGGGGGGATGTTGGTCCCCACTTTTGTACCTATTTTACACCTACTATTTTACTATTCCTATTGACATTTACTCCCTTTTTATTCTTTTGTACCATGTTATCACTACCAAACCACGTTATTTTGCAAATGGAGGTAGAATATTTACTTAGTGCTATTTTCATGTGCTTTTGATTAGTTTAAGTAGATATTAACAGACTTATAGCCATTGGATTATTTTTTACTAATCCTTATATGGAATTGTAGACTTTGAAACATATGGATAGGTATCAAGGGTTCCAACACATGGTTGGATAGTGCATCATGCAACCTTTCGTGGACTTGCTATTCTGTGCTCAATATTGCATCTCAATTCCGTGCTCTATTTGGCAATGGTTGTTCAGTCAAATCCTTGGTGTTCTAGAACTGATCTCCTTATACTAAAAAATGAGTTGGTTTTATCAATTGCATTATGATCAGGACGAGCTCAACCAGTATCCATTTGAATATTATTCAAGAAGATTTCATACAACTTAATTTTAGCCTCGATGTTATATGTTTACTTTTTCTAGTTAATTAGTTATGCCTATTTTTCTTCGGCTGAACTTTATATAAGTTTGATGCTCTCTATATGTAAGCTAGCGGGAAGTATCATTAATTAATATTGTTGCAAGAAGCTATACGTTCAAGAGACATTGGAGACTGTGATGTATTTGTGTTTGGTCAATTTAGTGTCCTAAATTGCTCTACATAAATTATCAATCTGGCTATCATAAACTGATGAAGTGTAGTGCACTGTTTGTGCTAGCTAGCCCTTCTTACTCCGTTGTTTTTGTGTTTTATGTTGTTTTGGGGGGTTTTTCTTGGTATTTTAATTCCTAATGATTTACAACGTAATTACCATAACTTAAATCTAACTTTCATAAATACTGCTCAAAATCTAAAAATGAAAATGGAGCTTAAGAAAGAAATGAAAACAGAGCTAAGAAAGACTTGGAAGCAAAGCTAAGCAAGAAATAGAAACAAAGTCTCTATTCCTGTTTTACCATTATTTCAAAATCATGAATTAAAACTAAAAGTGAAATTTGCAATTGATATCTAACTAATTACAAAAATAAAACTAAATGAAATACTTAGTTACTTTGCCTCTCAATTTTGGGAGAAAGTCTCCTTGGGATGACATTTCAGGAATTTTGTACTTCATTAATCTAAGAGAAAACAAATACAAAGATGCAACAATAACTCATTTCATAAATGAAATGTTAAACCACTTAGTTAAGGATGAATTATCAACTTGAATGGTTTTCCATAAACATTCATTAATACCATGAGTCAGTGGACTAAAAATGAAATGGAAAAGATAGTAAATAACACTGATCAGTTTAATTGAGAATTTAAATTAGCAAAACAGTGAATGAAGTAACTATTGAGTTCTATCTTCTAAGCTATTGATAAAAATTACAAAGAGATCAAGCAAATAGAAGCTACTCTAAATTATGAACACTGTTAATAAGAAAATGATGGAAATTGCATTACAAACATTGTTAGTAAGAAAATGATGAATTTACAGTTAACAAGAAGAAGAAAAACAAAATGAAATGAAACCTTCTTCAGTGCAGGGGCCCTCTGCAACTGATTAGGCTACACTTGCTCAATCAACTCCAAGGAAACTCCTTCAGATTTTCATAAAACATGCAGTCTTCATATTAAAAATAGGGACACAAAATGCCCAGAAATTACAGAGTTTAGAACTTCGGTTTCTCAATAAAACTATTACTATCACTACTAACTTCTTTGGTCCTTTACATAGGTATTTATAAGAAAAATTATATAAATGTTTGTGGAGGAAAACATGCTACAACCAAACATGTAGAAGATAGATATGCGAAATTTCTTCGTTGGCTACTGGAGACATAAATCCAAGACATGGTCGCTGCTGGATTTGGTTGTACAGGTGGCTGTTGGAGTCCGTAGGTACAGGTAGTTGCTCTGGATAACGCTTCCCATCACTATGAAACGTGTTAATTAACCATAAAACAGAGTCTTGTTACCTTCGGTCTCTACGTTTGACTTGTCCATTGGCCGTAGTCTTCTGCCATCTTATTTTTCGACCTGGGCTAAATGAATAGGACAGGGTCCATGTCACGATGATTTCCAAGTTGCCCATGTAGCTAGTTTCTCCTTCTGACACCTGGAACCTGTTAGAGCATGAAGGTAGCCGCGGAATAGCCGATTAGCTGCAGAATAGGCTGCATTCTGTAGCTAATATACAAAAATTTACTCGAACAACAAAACATAAAAGCATAACATGTAAATCACTAAATTTCCTCCTTAAGACAATATATACCAGTCATTGGTGATGAGAATGCATCTTTCTTATGGAAAAACAAAGAAAAGGAATGAGAAGAGTTGCTAGGGAAAGAGTAATTTTGAGGCTCAACATACCCCCACTACAAAATCATTGCATGTCCCCATGCAATTTTCAAAAATGTGAACTTCTTTCTCCTATTGCATCTGTTCTGACACTTCTACCAGCACATCTAAATTCCTTTTCTTACTTCTCTTTGCACTGACTGCCATCCTGGGCTTCTTCATAAGAAGTTTGTATTTGAGGTTGATAAGTGTTCTTCTCAACTTCCTATTTTTCCTCTTCAGCTTCCTATTTTTCTTGTACCATAATCCCAGGTGCAGCATTGTGTTGTCATGAATGGCTCTATCCAGCTTATTCTGTTCCCTCAAGGTTTCATTTTCTTTTTGAATGTGCCTGTTCAAAATCTCTAACTCAAAGATTTCTTGTTTGAGAGAGCTAGTTAAAGGTTCTTGTGGATTGATATGCTACTCTAAATTGGTTGAGGATCCTGCATCCATTGAGGTATTCTTTCTCTCTAATGACTCTATGTAGTCATAGATTTTCTGCTGTACTGGATCTATGCCAGGAGAAGCTCTGCTCGGGCTACCTTCAAAATTCTGTGGAGGAGAGTTTTGTGGACTGTGTTAAGGTGGAATGTTGTCAAGAGACTAAACTTGGGTTTCTTCCTCTAATTTTATGAACTGGGCTTCTTTTGATGTCACCTTCCTCACCTTACCTCGGAGTCTAGAGCTTCTTCTTAGGTTTTGGAAGCTTAGGGTTTCTTCTCTTATGTTCTTCTTCCTCTTTCCTATCTCCTTATTTTTCTTGATTTTCTCCTTAATCTTGGTCAATCTTTCGGAGAGTAACTATTCATCTTCTTGTGATGATGAAGGTTCAACAATGTCTTCATCGATTTCTTCAGCTTTCTCTTTCATTTTTCCTTTTTGCTTCCTATCCTCTGGTTTAGAAGCTGTCTCTGCATCATTCTGTTGTGAGGAGGTTTGAATATTAATGCTAATCTTTCTCCTCCTACTTTTCTTACCATGACTCTCCTCAGGTGACTCTGGAGCATCCTGGAAAAAATTTCTCACCAAGAAATCTTCCCATGTATCCCCTATACTTCTCAAATGGAATTCAACTAGTATTTTCACTAATCCATGATGATACATAGTTGTTTCTATGGATTCAATTTTCTTTTGGACATTTGTAGCCATTCTTCTGACACTGTTTAGAAGGAAGAATGGAAGGTTGATTGTCCCATTTTCTAAAAAATTCATTAATAAGCGTATATGGTAAACATACATAAACCCAAATCTTCCTTCACATGTAATGAATTTTTGCAATATTAATAGCATATTACTCCATTTGTTTTGAGTGCTAAAATAGGAATTCCCTTTCTAAATA
The DNA here is from genome assembly GCA_031772625.1 of Pinus tabuliformis. Classification (NCBI taxonomy): domain Eukaryota; kingdom Viridiplantae; phylum Streptophyta; class Pinopsida; order Pinales; family Pinaceae; genus Pinus; species Pinus tabuliformis. Next base: position 286,234,608 of record CM062809.1, on the reverse strand, counting down.
TTGTAACATCCATACCTGGGTTTCTAAGGATCACTTTCCAAGATTCACAATGAAATTCCTTGTTTTTAAACCATCTTTCTCCTTGTCTTGGAAGCTCTGTTTCTTCTGCTATGAAGGATTTTGTGACTACAAATTTGATATCCCCTATCTCCACTTCTATGCCATCAAATGACCTTGCAAAAGACTTGGTAATTTCCTTGTGGAAGCTGTCAAATTTTTGAATAAAATTTAACCATCCGGCCTTCTGTAGCATCCCTTTAATTTGTAGATACCCCTACATATACTTTACCCCTACGGGCTCTGTCCTGGCAATAAGCCCGATGTCCCCTGTTTTCTGTTAACCTTCAAAATTACTCTCAATGTCTATGAAATGAGTGTTATTTAAGAAATGGAATGACTGTGTGTATGGAAATGGAATGACTGCATATATATGAGAATCGAAAGACTATGTGTATATGAAATGGTTGCATGAATATGAGAGAAAAACTTAAGAATTTGCATGTAATAAATAGATAGTAAGGGTTTAGAGAGTTGTAGATAGGTAGGTCATGTCATTCTCTTGACCGTTAACAGGTGTAGTTGTGGAGGGCCGTTTAAGTACAAGTTATGGAGTTTGAAGCGGAGATTTGTTATGAAAGAATCATTGAGACCGTTTGTCATTAAAGATGGAAGATATGGCGAAGACATTGTGGCGGTCAAATCAAATGATGGTTGATTAAGGAGACATGTGATTATACATACTATGCAAACTTATGTTTTCAAATTGCTTTTTGAAATGAATTTTTGCATTTACCTTTGGAACCTTTACCTTTTGCTTGCTAATTTTTTTGATGTTGATCCATAGGTACCTTGAGCATGATTGGTCTTCAAAAATTGATTTTCCCTACATACATGATTTTATTATGAACTGTACACTTGTGCCTGAATTGATAAACAAATTGTAGCTGCAGAATCAGATTAGCTGCAGAATAGAATCAGTGGCATAATAGAATTAGCTGTAGAACGTGAAACAGAAAGTAGAATATGGCTTATGGATCATGAATGAAATGGAAATGGCTATGTAAGTGAAATGAAATGAGATGTAAGACAAGATGATAAATGAAATGAAGATGGAATGAATACTGAAAAAAGGAAAAATTTATTGATGAAATATGACAATGGGATGAAGTGAAACTGTAAAAATAAAATGGAGTGAGGTGAGATGAGATGATGAATTTTGCAGAATCTAAACTACAGAGTGATTGTGGCATTTTGTCACTACTTATTACATAAAGGAAATGGAAAATATAGGGTGTCAAAAACCTCTGATTTTCACCCTGTATTTTCTGTATAAGTATGCCAATCAATGATTGGTTTTCAACCTTATACAATTTAATTTTTTTTTCATAGGAAAAATAAATAGTAAGTTAGTGGAGAAGAAGGATTCTTCTTCACTAACTTCATTTCAGAATTGTCTTGGAAAATCTTAATGAACTCCTCTTTTGAAATTGGTTTCTAATTAATCTTTAATCTATGACCATTCACAAGAAGAGGAATGTTGCTTTCATCTATTGTTCTTATCCTTACTGCTCCATTACTAAAGATTTTTTCAATCTCATATGGCCCAAGACAATGAGTTTGAAACTTCCCTTGAAAATCTTTAAACTTTGAATCAAACAATAGCGCCCAATCTCCCACTTGAAACCTCTTGTCCTTGATATATTTGTCATGCTATTTAGCCCTTTGTTGTTGGACTATATTATTCCTTTGAACTGCCTCTTGCCTGATTTCATCAAGTTCATTTAATTTCTCCAGCCTATGCTTTTGTGCCTTTGATAAATCTAGTCCCAGTCGGACTGCCATCTTGAAAGTTCTGATTTGGAACTTTGTAGGGAACATGACTTGTTTCCCATAAACAAGTTCATAGAGTGTATGTCCCGTTGTGTTTCTCCATGTAGTTCTATAGGCCCATAAGGCTTCAGGAGGCCTTTCTGCCCAATCTTTTCTATGTAGATGCACAGTCTTGGTGAGAATTCTTTCAATCACTTTATTTGTAGATTTCACTTGACCATTTGCTTGTGGATGATAGGGAGTAGATTTCCTATGCTTTATCTTGTATTCTTCCACAAGCCCTTTCACCATGTTAGATGTGAATTGAGATCCCTGATCTGTCACAATTTCTCTTGGAACACCAAAACGAGTGAAGATGTCCTTTAAAAGAAAATTAACTACAGATTTTTCATTAGCAAAAGGCAATGCTTTGGCTTCTACTCATTTAGTGACATAATCAGTGCATACCAATATATAATTTTTCTGCTTAGATGGAGGATTAATTGGTCCAATAAAATATAAGGCCCACTTTTAAAAAGGTTTGATGAGTACCTAAGTTTGTAATGGCATTTCATTTGAGGGAGCAGGTTTCCCTACCCTTTGGCAGCTGTCACATCTCCTGACATATTCTTTAGCATCTTTGAAGATGGATGGTCAAAAATATCCTAAAGAAAGGATTTTATAGGCTATCCTCTTGTTAGCAAAGTGTCCACCACATGGCTCATCATGACATGCCTTAAGAATCTTGGGCATTTCATCTTCCCTGACACACCTTCTGATCATAAGATCTGGGCCTGTTTTATACAATTCGTTAGTGATCCATGAATACCTTTCACTTTCCTGAATAATATTTCTTTTCTCTCTAGGAAACAAATGTGAAGGTAACTTCCTTATGATCAAATAGTTAGCAATATCTGCAAACCAAGGAGTCTGAGTAGTTACTACAAAAAGATATTCATCATGAAACTTATCTTCAACCGGAGAATCTTCTTTCGTATTCTGAATCTTGGACAAGAAAACAGCAACTATGTTTTGTTTTCTAGGTCTATCTAGCACAGTAATGTTGAATTCTTGCAAAAGTAAAAGCCATCTTGTAACTCTGCCATTAGTAAGCAGTTTATTCATTAAATATCTAATTGCAGAGTGATCTATATGAACAAAGGTTTCATAGCCTGTTATATAGTGTCTGAACTTGTTAATTGCATGAACAACAACTAAAAATTCCTTTTCAGTCACAATATAATTTAACTTAGTGGGATTCAAATTCTTACTTGTATAGTAAATGGCATAAGGAATCAAATATTTTTGTCCCAATACAGCTCCCAGAGCTGTATCTGAAGCATCTATTGAAATATGGAAAGGGAGTTTCCAATTTGGACCTCTTAAAATGGGTGCTTCAAAAATTTTTATTTTTAAGGTTTCAAATGCTAATTGGCAATCAGAATTCCAATTGAATTCACAATCTTTGGTAAGCAATTTGAAGAGTGGAGATGCTATTTTAGTGAAATTTTCTATAAACCTTCTATAATACCCTGTAAATCCTAGAAAACTTCTAACATCCTTTTGGCAATTTGGAATTGATAATTTAGAGATGACTTCAACTTTAGATTTGTCAACTTTAATCCCATCTCCTGAAATGTGATGTCCTAAAACAATACCCTCTGTAAAGATCATAAAACATTTTTCATGGCTTAGTGAAAGGTTTGTTTCTTTACATCTTTTAAGAACTTTTTCCCAATTTTCCAAAGCTTCTTCAAATGTATTCCCACAGACAGTAAAATCATCCATATATACCTCTACAAAATCATGTATTAGATCAGAAAAAATCCCTAGTACTGCTCTTTGGAATGTTGCAGGTGCATTACATAACCCAAAGAGAAGTACTCGGTAGGCATAAGTTCCCCATGGACAAGTGAATGTGTTTTTATCCTGATCTTCAGGTGCTACCTGAATTTGATTATAACCACTAAAACCATCCAAGAATGAGAAATACTTCTTGCCTGCTAATGTATCTAATACTTGATCTATAAAAGGCAAAGGGAAATGATCTTTAAGGGTTGCTTTATTCAATTCTCGATAATCAATGCACACCCTCCATTTACCATTCTTTTTAGGCACCATTACCAAAGGAGAAACCCATTGACTATCTGAAATTGGGTAAATGAAGTTTACATTCAGTAATTTTTGGAGCTCTTCTTTCACAATCTCCCTAAGATTTGGATTCATCCTTCTCTAAGGTTGTCTGATGGGTCTATTATTTTCCTCAATGTAGATGTGATGGATACAAGTCTTAGGATCAATGCCTTTCATGTCGGTGTATTCCCATGCAAATGTAGCAGAATTCTTTTGTAATATCTTAATTAGCTCTTCTTGTTGTAGTTTCTCCAAGTTTTTGTTTATGTTCAATGTCCTACCTGGAAAAATTTCAATTATAGAGCTACCAAACTCTTCCATAGAATAGAGAGACATCTGCCTAGATGAAAAATATTCAACATTAGATTTTTCTTGAAATTGCTCATGGTCATATTCTAAAGATGATTCAAAATTTTCCAATGTATTTAAAATTTGACTATCTTCACTAATATCTGAAATAGTAAAGAGAGGCTGAATATCATATTCATCATCAATCCATTCTTTGTCATCTATTTCTATGATTGCTTTTGCTAGAGGACATAAAGTAATTTTTTTTTTGAATTACCATCAGAAATATACATGTCACCAGATCTACAACTAATAAAAGCATTAGTTGTGGCCAACCAAGGTCTTCCTAATATGAGTGGATGTCCTTCTAAATTGTTCTTGGGAGTTAAGATCATGAAATCAACAAGGTATTTCCAAGAATCTAAGGATACTGAAATATCTTCTAACACTCCATTTGGTTTGATTACTGATCTATCCGCTAGTTGCAGTAAGGTAGGTGTGTAGAGAAGATTAGGAAGCTTGAGCTGCTTCATAGTTTGTTTGCTCATGATGTTTATTGCTGCCCCTAAGTCAATCAATGTATTTGGAATTTCAATTCCATTGATATGTGTTTTGAAAATTGGACTTCCTGGATCCACATATTTTTGTATGGAAATTTTTCCCATCATTATTTCTACTATTTTTCCTACTAGGTGAATTCTTTTTGTTTCCTTTGTTTTTCTTCCTGGTTTCCTTATGCTCAACTCCTTTATTGTTTTGTCTAGAATTGGAATTTCTTTAATGGCTTGTAACAAAGGTATTTTGATACAGACATTCTTCAATTCATCTAGAAAATCATAATTGGGGAACATAATTTGCTTTTCTATTCCTCTATCAATTTTGTAACCTTTTAGGAAAAGGAGGTGTAGAAGTAGATGCTCGTTGCTCATTAATAGGAGTTGTGTTCACTGGTTCTTTTTGTTTTTCTTTTTCAATATTTTGGTTTTGGAGAGATGTTCCCTCAAAACTTTTATTGACCTTTAGAGAATCTTCCTCAAAACTGTCCTGTTCCTGAATAACTACGGAAGGTTTTTCCTTTTCTATTATCCTCCCAGATCTTAGTTGAACGTCATTAAGATCTATAGGAGTAATCATGTAAGTTGGAAATTGTTGTCCTTCTACCATGTAAGCATTTTGATGCTTTTTATTGTTGGGGTTTGGTAATGGTTGGGTAGGTATCTAATTTAGTTCTTGTTGAAATGGCAGTAAGAGTTGAGGATTTTGGTTTTGTTGTGGAGATTGTTGTGGAAATGGTAATGAAAATTGAGGGTTTTGATTTTGAAGTTGTGGCTACTGATTTTGTTTTTGAATGTGTGGGGGAGGATAATTCTAATATGATGGAGGATACTGATAATATTGAGAAAATCTCCCATAAGGATTTTGTACTCCTTGTGCCCATGGTTGAGATTAAGATTGAGGTTGAGGTTGAGGCCAAGGTTGTTGCCAAGAATTCCAATTTGGTGGGGGTTGAAGATACATTTGATTGTTAAATCCCTGATTTTGTGGCCCCTAACAAGGTCTTCTAATAACAAAACAAAGTGGTTCTGCCGAATTTGGGATTGTTTCCTCTTGAAAGATAGCCTTAATACCTGGGATTGAAGGACGACCCTTGGTCTCATGGCTTTTTGAGCAAATCATACAAGTTTCTACAATTTTGGTATCTAAAGGGCATTCCCTTAGAGTTTTTTTTTTTTTTTTTCTTCTGCATTTTGGATGAAAAATGGCTAAAGCATCAGCCTCGGTTTTCTGCTTGTTTTGTATTTTAAGGGTGTCTAATTTCTCACTAAGGCTCCCTAGAATGTCAATTTTAAATTCTTCAAGCATATTACCAATTTCTGTCCTACTTATAGATCCAGTTGCATATTTGTTTACTCTAACAAGAGAAGGATCTCTTGGACCTTTCCCAGTTTTGGATTTCCCTCTTGAGATATGAACACATAATTCTCCTATATCATTTAATGGGAGTTGAGAGATATCTCCCTTCCCCATCATGTTAAGGATATCTATCCACTCATCTCTAATGGCCTTTAATAAAAGAGATTTCAAGGTATCTTCATCTAAATTATCCATTTTTGCTCTTTTCAAATTATAGTTGAATCTCTCAATCAAATCCTCTAAGTTTTCATCCTCTCTTTGCATCATTTTGAACACTTCATCTTTATGATTGGTAGGCATGCAATAATCCAAGTACCTATCCAAAAATGTTTTTTTCATGTCATTCCATGTTCTAATGGACTGAGTGACTAACCCCATGAACCACTTCAAAGCAGCTCCTTTTAGTGTTGAAGGAGATAATTTGAGTTTTTGAGAGTCTTCTAAATTATCATAGGTTCTGCACAAGACTTGAAACTCAAATAAGAATGTTTCAGGATCCTCACTTTTTAACCCATGGAAGTTTGGGAGGACAGAAGGTGATATATTTTTCATGGTGGCATTTGTTTCCTCATCCACTATAGGGAATCCAAAAGAATTATCTATTTCCCTATTTCCTCTGCCTCCTCCATTATTTCCTCTACCTCCTCCATTGTTTCCTCTACCTCTTCCTCTACCCCCTCCAAAGAGACTGAATTCCCCATATTCTCCTTCTTCTACCATTATAGTTTCCTCAGAGTCAGTATAAGGTTCAACTTGCAAGGTTACCTTCTCTTCCTCTGGTACTTCTATAAATGGGATATGGGAGAGAAGTTCTACTTCTTCTTCCTCACCAGGTATTCCTAATTCTTCAACTAAAATGGGCTCTCCTGTGGAGGTGAAAAAGGTTATTCCCGCTATTGGAGATTCAAAATTTTTCTCCTCTAAGGCTGGCTTGGTAGTGGGAGATTCTTTTGATTGAATTTCTGCCTCTAGAATCTCAGGTGTTATGTTGCCGGTAGTATGAGTTTGGGATGGTGGTGTATCTTTCCTTGTTCTTGGTGGAGTAGATGGTGTTGTAGGAATTGAACTACTGCCCCTAGCTATAAATCTACCCCTAGAGTCTCTTTCTCTATGCATATCATTTTTTTTTTAATGTGAGAGATAAGGCTACCTAGTTACACTTCCCCGGCAATGGTGCCAAAATGTTTAGTCAATTTAGTGTCCTAAATTGCTCTACATAATGAATCAATCTGGTCGTAAATTGATGAAGTGTAGTGTACTGTTTGTGTTAGCTAACCCTTCTTACTTCGTTGTTTTTTTTTTTTTTAATGTTGTTTTGGGGGTTTTTTTTTGGTCTTTTAATTCCTAATGATTTACAATGTAATTATCAAAACTTAAATCTAACTTTCATAAAGACTGCTCAAAATCTAAAAATGAAAACAGAGCTAAGAAAGACTTGGAAGCAAAGCTAAGCAAGAAATCAAAACAAAGTTTCTATTCTTGTTTTACCATTATTTCAAAATCATGAATTAAAACTAAAAGTGAAATTTGCAACTGATATCTAACTAATTACAAAAATAAAACTAAATGAAATACTTAGTTACTCTGCCTCTCAATTTTGGGAGAAAGTCTCCTTGGGATGACATTTGAGGAATTATGTACTTTATTAATCTAAGAGAAAACAAATACAGAGATGCAGCAATAACTCATTGCATAAATGAAATGTTCAACCACTTAGTTAAGGATGAATTATCAACTTGAATGGTTTTCCATAAACATTCATTAATACCATGAGTCAGTGAACTAAAAATGAAATGGAAAAGACAATAAATGACATTGATCAGTTTAATTGAGAATTTAAATTAGCAAAACATTGAATGAAGTAACTATTGAGTTCTATCTTCTAAGTTACTGATAAAAACTAGAAAGAGATCAAGCAAATAGAAGCTACTCTAAATTATGAACACTGTTAATAAGAAAATGATTATAAAAATTGTGAAAGAAAATGATGAATTTACAGTTAACAAGAAGAAGAAAAATAAAATCAAATGAAACCTTCTTTAGTGCAGGGGCCCTCTGCAACTGATTAGGCTACGCATTCTCAATCAACTCCAAGAAAAATCCTTCATATTTTCATAAAACATGCGGTCTTCATATTAAAAATAGGGACACAAAATGCCCAGAAATTACAGAGTTTAGAACTTTGATTTCTCATTAAAACTATTACTATCACTACGAACTTCTTCGATCCTTTACACAAGTATTTATAAGAAAAATTATATAACTATTTGTGGAGAAAAACATGCTACAGCCAAACACGTAGAAGACTGATATGCGAAATTTCTTCCTGGCTACTAGAGACATAAATCCAAGACATGGTGGCTATTGGAGTCCGTAGGTATAGGTAGTTGCTCCAGATAACGCTTCCCATCACTGTGAAATGTGTTAATTAACCACAAAACAAATTCCTATTACCTTCAATCTCTGCACTTGACTTATCCATTGACCGTAGTCTTATGCCATCTTCTTTGTCGACTTGGGCTAAGTGAATAGGACAAGGTCCATGTCACAATGATTTCCAAGCTGCCCATGTAGCTAGTTTCTCCTTCTGACACCTGGAACCTATTAGAGCATGAAGGTAGCTGCGGAACAGCCGATTAGCTGCAAAATAGGCTATGTTTCATAGCTAAGATACAAAAATTTATTCAAACAGCAAAACATAAAAGCATAACATGTAAATCCCTAAATGTCCTCCTCAAGACAGTATATACCGGTCATTGGTGATGAGAATGCATCTTTCTTATGGAAAAACAAAGAAAAGGAATGAGAAGAGTTGTTAGGGAAAGAGTAATTTTGAGGCTCAACAATTTGTCACTTGGAGTTATGTTTTGTTGAACCTTAATACATAATTCTAATTCGACACTTAAATTTCTGTATGTGTTATGATTTTTGGTCTTTAAAGCATTGAGTTAACTTAGACTTTCTTTGGGAAGTGGCAAGGGCCCACCACCACCTGGAAACAAGTCCTAATTTATGAAGTGTGTTTTATTGAGATTTAGGAGTGTGGATCTTGTTCTGAAGAAGTTTACTAGTTAGAACTTATCGTCACCAATTTCTATTATGTACTTAAGCTCTTACTCTGTTTTTTCTTGGATTTGAACAAATATCTTATCTTTAAATCTTTGAAAACTAGAAATGATTGTATTGATTAACATTTTTTATGCATGAATGAATTCTCCAATATATTCTCATGGTTAAGAATATTTAAAAGAGTGCTTTCCAATTTAGATGAATACAGAGGTTACTAATTGTGTCATAAACTTAAGTTGGAATCAGTTTTATAATCTTGAATTATGTACATTTCTTATTAATACAGAATCCTATAGCATTGTGTTTGATATCAGAATTCCTAGAAGTAATGTGACAAGATATTGGTTGTTGATTGAGACTATAGCTTAGTTCTGAGATTCAGTATAATTGTAGTAAGGTTGGATTGAAAATTGTAGGTTAATGCTCTTTCATAAGAATGACTTTTTGAGTTTGACTGGAGTGGTTTTAAAGCTAGAACATACTTCGATCTTTAGAATCTTCTAGATCTAAGTGTGTCAACACAGTTAGTGAATAACATTGATTTAGAGTCTTGTTACTTGTTTTCTTTTGAGTATTTGCAAAATCGAATGCTAGGAAAGATAAAGAGATCAATTTGAATTCTTGTTAGTTTTTTTTATGCACCTTGGGAATTAGACTTAGTGATTAGAATCAATCTTGTTTGGATTGTCCATTTTCCTTAGAATAAAATCATTTGGATTAGAATTAGTTTTGTCTAGATTGAGATTAGCATAAGCTTGATATGGTTTTGAATAGTAATTAGTCTTGTTTGATTTGAGGTTTCTATTATTTAGATTAAGATTAATATTATTAGAATAATAAATCTTATTGCTTGGATTGAGAATTACATTATTTTTAGGTTAAAACGTTTGAATATTAGATTGACTTATTTGGATTGAAGATTCCTCTTGAAGCTGTTTGAATGATAACTTGTGTTGATTAGGCCATGATAATTATTTCTCAGCTAGAAATTAGAAATATTCTTGTTTGAACAATAGTTAGAAATTTTTGCATAATGGTTGGTAGTGTGAGGTAGTGATTGATATTGTGACTCATCTTATATGCATAGTAGTCTAAATCGCTTATGCATTAACTCATATTTCTTATGAACAATGATTTGCATTGTCTGTGCTATAGTTTTCAAGTAGCTTGCAAATTAGTTTGTTTGTTTTCTTTACCTTTAAGTGAGTTTTTGAGTTAATAAAGTTCTGATTAAAATAGGATAATAATTGACTTTTGAATAAGATAGGGATTTAATTTGATAAGTTTCTTCAGCTCAGTTTGTTGTGGTTAGAAATAGTAGAGATTGAACATTCTATACTTAACTTTGCACTGAACTGTTGGAACGTGAATCAGAATGCAGTGTAAATTAGAGATTACAAAACTTGGTTGGTAATTTAATTTAGAGGAATTAAATGAAAAATAAAAATCCTAAAAACTACAACAAATCCTTTGTTGGCCCCTGCGTCGAAACCCAGGGTCTCTATCTTTTACAATTTTCTGCCAACAAATGGTTCCATTGCCATGACCTAAAATTTCTTAAAGGGATCTAGAACATGGTGTAAATTAATTTTATGAAGGATATTTAGGATTAATGGCATGAGCAAGTAGAGAAATTCATTCTCAGAAAGCACAAATCCATCACAAAAGTGTGAAGCGATTGAAGGAAGAAGTTATGTACGTGGAGCCTACAAGTGATCAATATGAGATATTCTGGTGTAATTTCCCATAAGATCTTAATAACTGGTTGTGAAGGTTGTAGACAAAAGAAAGGAATGGCAGTTACAGTAGGATTTCCGCATACCAAGACTGAGGCTGACCTAGCTGAGTTATAGTAGCTCAATACAGATCTAACTCGGGCCATCAATTTTTAGGTACAAGCTACTCTAGAAGGCTACATTATCGAGTTTGTTGGGGAAGGCCTACTATCCTATTCCAAGTCTGAGGTCGTGTTCAAGTTAGGGTTTTGGGGAAGGTTACTAAAGGATATTTTATTGTGGGTTAAATTCTTAATGGTGAAAGAGAACCTGCTTCTAGTTAAAGGCCAATCCATGGCAACTTAAAGTCTCAATACTGGGGGAGGGTTATAGGGGGAGAAATATTACCTGGCTATGAGCAATGAAAATGTTGAAGAGATGGATGCATGTGACTCTTGGAGAGATAGATATTTGAGGGCATAGAGGAGGGTGTAGATAGTCGAGGAATGTTACGAGAAGGATATGCAAGAGATCCATAGATGACAAAGGGAGTTGCACCAAGTAGGAGTGGTGTTGAGTAGCTTGGAATGAATAGAAGGAAGAGTAAGTCAGATAGAATTATAGAAAAAGGGGGATAGGGATAAGGTTAGGCTTGGCCCAATAGGAGAGGTTAGGTCCTTTATAATGACGTGAGTCGAAAGGGGCAGTAGATATTTCCACCCACTAGGAGAGATGGAGATGTTGGACAGATCAAACCCTACATGCAAAAGGGAGGGCCTAGATGATGACATGCACTTCATTATGAGGAGGTTTTTTTCTAAATATGATTCTTCTCCCAAGAATAGTAAAGTGTTGCCCAACAATTCAGGTAACACTTCCCTCAACCTTCCCCTGGTACTTTATCAAAACCTTGTTCAATTTATTTCTAAGATAGTTAGAATCATAAAGGTTCAAAAAGTACATAATACCTACAATATTGGTATCTTTGGTGGTAGAAATAGTAGTTTTCATTTTGGTATCCAAGGGTCATCGCAACCCAGTTCATAGGGGTTCATATTTGTCTTGCCCATTAAACCGTCTATGGCTGGCAACATGGCAAGATCTTTTACTCAGTATCCTAAGTTCTTTGGGAAAGGGAATGAGGATGTCAAACAAAATTGGTACTTGTGTTAGGCTATACGGGGCCCGTCAAACTTTAGATGCCAATAAAATCATTGAATTTCAGACCACTCTCTAAGAAAGACCACTTAGATGGTTCATCAAGTGGTCTGGATTACAACAGAATCTAACAATAGATGATGTTTGGGGAGAATTTGTTTAATAATTCAAACTTCCATATACTAACCAACAAGGGTTATCTAAACTATGGTACATAAGAAATGAAAGGGAGAAACCACGTGGGAAATAATGCAAAGGTTTAAGGATGCCATTGGTAAGTTGAGTTACCCCATTGATCCCAATCACCAATGGGATTGATTAATCAAAGCATTTTTTCCACTCACCCGCACATTGTTGACTCAACAAAATATTGACACACTAAAAGATGCACTTGAAAATGAAACCAGGATCGAATCTTTGGCAGGGTATCCACATGAGCACTGAGGGGGGTCAGTTTCCAATGATCCTACTCTCATAGGATTACAACATCATATCACAGAATTGATTAAGAAGCTAATGGACATGCACCCATCATGACATGTGTGACCTCACATGTGGTGTACCAATTTCCACATATAAGGGCATCATGCCACATAGTTCCTAATACTAACGGGGCTAAGCACTCCATCCATGTCAGCAGGGCCCTCTACATCCCTACATGTCGCCAGAGTTACACAAATTGGTACGCAGGGTTTATATCTAAGCCACACACAATTTCATGCCTTTCCCAACAAACAAGGTGTATCTCCCAACTAATACTGTGAAATATACCGAAAATATGGACATCATCCATGCCTTTGTACAATATTACAAAAATATTTGAATGTCCTAAATAATTCTTTTGTGAATTCTATGGCTCATCAACTCACCACACCAATCAATGTAGGGATTTAGGGTTCCTATCTAACCAACTAGATCATTTTTCCTATAGAATTAATGACGCTCCTCAAGGGTGAGGAGGTGGAGGAATGAAGGGGGGAAGAACATGAGGTAGAGGCTTGATTTGTTGTTATAATTGTGACAAGGAAAGGCATGTTCCCAGAGACTTCATGTTACCTAGAAGACCCTAGTGCTCCCAGTGCAGAGTCATCATGCACACACCAAAGGATTACCTAGAACTAATCGTTAGGTGGGAGGAGTAAAACCAACAGAGGGGAGAAAATATGATCAATGGAGAACCATGGGAACCTAGACTAGCTTTGATGTAAAACATTAACATAGTCACCCCAGTGGGAAAGAATACTGGAGCTAACTCTGGGGCCACCGAACAACAAAGGATCATAAATATTCCCTCGCCAAAGAATTCTTATGATTCCATATAGTAGAAGCAGTACTATAAATATTCCATGGAAATCTTCAACCATTTGGTTCTAACTGATGGAACCCAAGGGGAGGAACCAGAAATTTTGAAGCTCAAAAGTCCAAACCTACTGCAGAAAAATTCCCAACCTATAGTAGAATGGTTCAAGCTATTTTTGCAAATCATGAATGATGAAAAGATGTCAAGGTAGTTATGGAAGAGGACTAAATATTCTATCAAAGACAGGTAGCTCTTGGAAGGTCTCATCTCTAAAAAGTTTCTCGAAAGGAAATCTAGACGAGTGTGGAGGAACAAGAAAAGGGCGGGGAGGGAATTTCATGTCGATGCCTAGATCACGAGGATCCAAATCAAGGAAACTATTCTAGATTTGGGTTATACATGAACATTCTAACAAGGAAGACCTCGGAAGACCTGAGTTGGCGTTCTCCCCGATTCAGTTGCACAGGGTGAACCAATATTGTATCCTCCCAGTTGGACACCTAAAAGATGTGGAAGTAGACATAGTAGGGGTAAAGACATATGCAAACTTTTAAGTCATAGAAATCATGGGAGACAAAGACCCCTATCCTGCATTGTTGGGGATAGATTAGGCCTTCAAAAACCATGTAGTGATTTACCTAAAGATGGAAACCATGAATTTGTAAGTGGATGGAGTTAGGGTGATTCAACCCTTGGATCCTTATCAAGGTCCTAAGTTCACTGAGCCAATGGACGACAGGGAAGAAAATGAATTACTAGATCAATTATACCGACTCACAATAGAAAAGAGAGAAGACTACATAAATCCTATAGTGGATGGGTCGATTAGTTGGATAAGTGTTCAGAGATCCAAAGTCATATTAGAAGATGTGTGGGATGATTGGCAACAAGGAGGCCATGAGATCCACTTGAGTTGATGCCCAACTATTCACCAGATCCACTGGTTTGGTACAAAGGTATGAAAATTCCCTGTTTTTAATGGTATTGGATGCATTATTGATTTTATTGATGAAGTTGATTTGAACATCTTGGAGGCACACAAGGTACCCTTGCTGGATGTATCCCTTCAAGCGACACTGGCAAGGTGGTGGGGTTCCCATCACAACCATATTTGGGGGTGGGAGATGGTTAAGTCTGCATTGATATGAAAATTCTAGTATTCAGAATACTTCTCACCCAATCTCCTTAAGTACGAAGGGCACATTGATCCTCACCAGCATATACAAAACTATAAGGATAGGCGAACCAAAGAAGGATTTCTTGAGAGTCTATGGGTGTATATCTTCATCCACACTCTGGGAAAATTCCCCCGGGCTTGGTACCTTAAGGAAGAAATAATGAGGAAGACTAGTAATTGGGATCACATGATAACCCAATTCATCCATGATTTCTCCTTTGCAGACGATGACAAAAGGATGAAAATTTCCTTAAAAGAAGTCAAGAGAGTAATGTTCCTAGCAGGAGAGATTACTAAGGATTATTGCAACTAGGATGCCTTCAATCATACCTATGAATTAGGGTTTCATGAGGTTATGGCTTGTGGTAAGGTAAACATTGAACTCAATGGAGACGATTTAGAATGGTTGAGGCATATGACCTTCAAATAATCTGAGGGGGAATGATACACAGAAGATGGACATGTAATGGCTAGTCCGAAGCTACAACCTCTGAGGTTGCAAAAGCACAACATCAGAACTGAAGAGAAACCAAAACTAACTTCCATCGAGGACTATTGGGATGAAAAATCCACCAAGGAAGTCTTTGATATCCTAAAGGTGTATGAGGATATTTTCCCTTCATCCATTACGGAATTCAAAGGAATTAAAGGGGAGTTGGGAGAAATTAATATTGTGCTGAAGGCAAATGTGAGGCCAGTGAAACATTGTCCATATTAACTAAACCCAAGGTTCAATGAGAAAGTGAAGAGAGAGATCGATAAGATGTTGGCAATAAGTGGGTCAATTCAATTTTAGTCTAGAACATGAAGTATTCTGAATAAATTTGGGTTTGTGTAGATTACAGGAGCTTGAGAAATGCCTATGTCCATGATCCCTTTTCTACTCCATTCAGTGACGAATTCCTTAATAATGTTGCACGTGATGAGGAATATTTGATGGGTTCTCTAGCTATCAACAAGTTTTCATTGCAAAGGGAGATAATGTGAAAACCACCTTTAGAACTAAATGGGGCTATTATACCTACCATGTCATGTCATTTTGGTTGAAGAATGCACTGACATTATTTTCAAGGATCGTGATTGCTGCCTTCCGTGACTATATCCACAAATTTCTAGAGGTGTATATGGATAAGTGAACAATGTACAGTTGATTGAAAATAAACTCCAGCTTGCTCAGAGTAATGTTTGATCGTTGCAAACAACTACAATTTTCTTTAAACTTGAAGAAATGTATTTTCACTATCCATTTTGGAACACTGTTGGGGAATATAATTTGAAAAGGAGTGTGTGTCGACCCTACCGATCTTGTGTTAATTCTGAATATTCCTCCACCAATCAATTTCAAGTAGCTAATTTTGAATCTCAAACACACAAGATACCATCGCATGTTCATCCGTAATTATGCCCTGATTACTAGACCATTAGAGAAGCTGCTGAAGAAATATTAGCAGTTCGCTTGGACTGATGAATGTGATGCTTCCTTTAATATGCTATAAGAGAAGCTAGAAAGTGCACCAATCTTGGTTTACCCATATTTTAATAAAGAGTTTCATGTACATATTGATGCATTCAATATTTCTCTAGCAGTTATTTTGGCCCAACTTAGAGATGGTAACCTAGACCACCCAATTTATTTCGCAAGAAGAAAAGATTTAATTAAAGAAAGGAGCTACAACACTATTGAACGAGAAGATCTTGTGAAGGTTTACTCACTACAAAAATTCAGGCACTATCTTATGGGTGTTCCATTCAAGTTCTTTACTAACCACTCTGCACTGAAGTACCTGATAAATAAGCTTGTGCTAGAAGGGAGGATTTTCAGATGGCTCTTGTTGTTCCAGGAGTTTACATTCGTAGTCATTGTGAAACCAATAATGATGAATGTGGGGCCTACACATATCTCCCGGCTGAAGTCGAGTGAAGCAGGAGGGTCAATAAATGACCAATTGCAAGATGATGATATGTTTCAAGTTGAGGCCATCCCCGACTGTTTGGAAGACATCGCACTATTTTTAACCAATGGCAAGTTTCTGAAAGAATACACAACAACCCAGAAAAGGCATATGGTGGTTTGAGCTACAGATTACCAGTAGAACGTAGGCCAATTTTACAAGATGTGTCTAGACCATATATTGCGATGATGTGTCCTCAACCATGAGAAGCAAGACATGCTATGGGAATTCCACTATGGAGTTGTGGGAGGATATGTAGGGGGGAAGACACCGTGAGAATATTACTGCAAGCAGGACTCTGGTAACCCACACTTGTTTGGGATGTGAAGGAGTATGTCAAGAAATGTGATCTGTTCCAATGGGTGGGACGACCATTGTGTTGGGATAGAGTCCCTAGGGTCAGTTTTGGGGTTAGTCAACGCAATTTTTGTAAAATTTTTGTAAAATATGTAAAGTCTCCGTGAAATGTGGATGTATAGTGTGCAAGTAGATAGGAGTCAAAGGGGTCTTTATTTGATATGTAAATAGGTCGGTTTTGAGACTCACCCATGGTCCACGGACCATGGTATTGTATTGAAGAAAGCTATATATAGTTGAGTCATAGCGAGTCTAAGAGGTAGCTAAGGATAACTAAGTCGAGGTAAAGATTGTTTTGGGCAAGTGCTAAGGTAGGAAGGCTCTGCTTTCTGTACTCAGGCGAAAGGTTAAGGCTCCTACAACGAAGTGCGTAGGAGGCCTTGGTAAGTCTATAGCTAAGTAGGGTAAAGAAGTTTGTAATCTGAACATTGAAGCTTAATAAAGACTGACTTTGAAGAAATATTATGCATCTGAGTATTATTGTGAATTTTTCTTAGGTTATGTTTTGTCGCTTAATAACGTGTTTTTCATGAAATAATGTGTAATGGCTACGTGAATCTATTGAATCTATAATATTTATGCATGAATTAAGTGATTATCTATTTTTGTGAAGATAAATGTTGAATCTTCTATGATTTCTGACAAATTGGATAGATCTGCGCGAAGGCAGATCTCGGGTTTTTCATTAGCGTACGAAAGTAGATAGACTTCTTCCTTAGGGTCTATAAAGATTGATCACATACCTTCACAAAGTTCTAGAAGCCATTTTACTCAAGTTGCAGTAGCAATCCCAAGAAGGATATTAATCTGCGTGAAGGAATATCTAGGCTACAAGAGCTTAAGACCGCTTATCACACTGTCTCTGGATGCAGAAACCTAGTTCTAGCATCCCCCAATACTACTTTGGGTGAGACTGCAACCTGCGCTATGCAGGTTGTTTCCGAAAGGGCCAACAGTTAGGGTTTTGTTGGTTGGCGCAAATAACTCTGAACCTGGGTGAGGCCCCCTTAAGCAAACAAATGGTTCTGTTGCCGGGACCTTGATCTATCTAAGAGATGTGCGATAAATGATTCCCTAGGAAGAAAGAGATTGACAAGTGTATTGATCAAAACGTGCACACGTTCGCGGCTCAAGAGAACAGGAGCCTTAAATTGTCCAAGGAGCAGTGGTTGCATAAATTTTTGTACACGGGCAAGACTGACGTGTTCTTCTATTTCTTCCATGAAGAAATACACGAGTGGTTGTTTAAATTGGATGATAGTCAAGGGATGTGGAGGCTTAACGGTCCCATAGTGTGGACTCTTGAGCTGGTGCAATGTCTGGAAGCATCAGAAAGCAAAATCGTGCAAGCTATGTATCACTGGATTGATCACACATTGGGAAGCATTATGACTTGTTTCGAGATTGACAGGAATATTAGTTGTAGCGAAGCGAAATGAAGGATCTTAAAAGGACCGCGAGGTAACTATATGAAGTCATTAAATATTGCGATTAAAATGTTGTTATGTGAAAAGAAGTTTATGCAGTTACCTTGATGTTTGGGGCTACGCGAAGCGGGAAATTCGTTAGAAGAAACAGAGGATCCAGCCCGAAATATAGTCTGCTCATTGAACCCCCTTCAAGCGATGACGAAGGGAAGGTGTTGACTACGCCATGAAGTGTAGTTCAGTTAATTACGCAAGGTATTTTGAGGATACCTCATCCATCCACTCCACCTCCACCTCTGCCTCATACATCTATGCCGTCACCCCCTCCACCTCCATTTCCACCATTCAACATGGCGAACACGATGAAGATGCACATTTTTAAAGGAATAGGGAGTGAAGATCCATAATATTTTTGGTTTGTCATAGGATTTTTTGGGATAACATAGTAGATTGCAAATGATAATATTAAGAAAGAGGAGCTGGTTACAACCTTACAAGATTGCGCATTAACATGGTATATCAAGTATTTCACTAATAACCCCAATGTGACTTTGGCAGATACCCAACTGGCTCTGAACTGGGAGTCCAGTAAGCCTAAGTCAGAGGCACAATCGGTAATTGGATTTAAGGAAATTTGACAAAAGATAAATGAGACACCTTGGGACTTTGATTAGAGATTGAAGTGCCTGATCAGGTAGGCCAATATAGTAATCACAGATTCCCAGCATTGTGACTGGTTTATAGCATCGCTCTTACCACATTTAAGAGTAGCTATGTCACAACAAAAGATAGCAACGCAAGCAAAATATTTGGATATCGTGATGAGACTGGATGCCTTGCCTATACGGGATAAGAACTTGGGAGTGCAATAGATTCATTCACAGTTGGAAAGCCTGCACTTGGAGTTGTAGAGCTTGAAGAAAGGAAAGGAAGCTCAGTCGAAGGTGCGCGTTGAGGCCTGGTGTCTAAAATGTAAGATACATGACCATGACAAGGTCATTTCCTGGTCTATAAGAACTATATTATAGGGGGAGGGCTTGTTCCCCTGAAACCAAATAATAATGTTTGGACGAGCGCGGGAGTTGTGCAATGGTGCACTATCCGGTAGGTTAGAGGGCAACATGTTACTGATAACTGGAATTTATTGCAAAAATTTGTATAGACTCCTCAGCAGTTGTTTTACAATTTCTGTAAGTATGTAGGACACGATGAACACCATTGTAGGAGTTACGAGCTGATGATGGATAGAACCCCTACCTACAGGATGCAAGTAAGAGAACCAACCTTGGGATCAAGGCATTGGAGCAGCACATGGAGGATTCTAAGGCCGAGGATGACAAACAGGCACTAGACCATGATGAGGGCGTAGACAAGTAATTTTCTATAACTATGGTGAAGCAGGGCACTTCACGTGAGATTGTACAAACCCCACACATCCATCATGTCAGTATTACCAACAATTTGACCATGTCATAGAGGAATGATCGGTCCTTATGAAAAATATGAAAGAAAAGAAAGCGTAGCCCCAACAGCCTATGTAGAACATTTAGATGATGAGGGCTGAGCCCCGCAAAGAAGATTAGAGCATAAATATCGTGTTGAGAATTGGTATTACAACTGGTGTAGATAAAGGTAAGTAGCATAAGGAAGACAGATGGGTGCACAAGGCTACTAAGAAGGAAGTAGATTTTGATCTTAATTGTGCTAAAGAGACCTTCATGGAAGCAAAGAAGAACTTCGTTGAGGCCTCCACCTCAGGGAGTCATGAGAAAATGCCAGAGACTAGTGCGACGAAAGAAGTAGATCCTTCAATACTAGCTACTTTCCTAAAGACTTTTATGAAGTTACTATGTGACTAGAAAGTAGTAGAAGGATTGCAAGATTTAATAGACAAGTGCACTAATAATGAAAATAATACTGTTGAACGACACACAATAAGAAAGTTTGGTAAGCATAAGACATGAACAGGGCATGAGATGAGGCTAACTACACAGATAGGTGAATATGAAATGGATCAGGTAATCTTGGATTTGGGGTCTGATGTGAATCTCTTGCCTAAATAGACATGGGAAAGGATGGGGATACATACACTAAAGTGGTATCCTATTCAGTTGCGCATGGAAAATCAACAAAATATTATTCCAATGGGGTGCTTATATGGTGTAACGGTGGAAATTGATGGTGCAAGTGCACTGGTTGACTTTGAGGTCATTAATATAGTGGATGATAGTAACCCATACCCCACGGTACTAGGGATTGAGTGGGATATTGATATAAACGGGGTAATCAACCTGAAGAAGTGGAAGATGACATTTGAGAAGAAGTCGCTCAGAGTTGTAGAGCCACTAGACCCTGCAGAAGGAGTGCGTTATATTGAACCTGTCCATAACTATGTAGAAAGTGATGATGATCTAGATCAAATATACAAGATAACATCACGAGATGAGGACTGGATCAATGCTATAGCCAATGGAAAAATTGCATGGGACAGGGATAGCTCCTGCACTTTAGATTCGAATGAAGAGATGGAACACTAGCATAATCGATTACATGAAGTATCTAAACTCCGTTGCAATATGATGACCAAGTCGCTACGGTGTGTCTCGACTGGGATAAGAAACCTTCCACATTATTATGGTTTGACTAGTGTGGAACTATTTTTGGATTACTTTGAAAGGGAATACGAAAAGAACATCACTTCCAAGCACTGGAATTGGTGTTGCGCGCTACACCTGCCCGTTGGTGGGGTAGGCACAAGGAGAACTTTTCTAGATGGAAAGAATATAGGAGAATGATGAAGTTAAGGTTTGGGTATGTTAATACTAGAATGATAGAAAAATATAGTGGGAAAGATGATTCACGTGATCATTTGGCACGATGGACTAAGGCATGGAGAATAGAACCACAACCAAAATGGGTGCACATTTTCTGTCATACCTTAGATATAATCCCAATGAACTGGTATCTGGAGACGGAGCTTCGCCATGGAACGACTGAATGGGAAATTTTAAAGGAGATTTTCCTATTAATTTTCAGTTTTTAGGATGCGTTTGAGAGCATTGATGAAGCGCTCCAGGTGATCAAAGCATCTATATTCAAAACACTGAAGGAACCAGTAGAATGGGCTCAGCCGAATTGGAGTACAAAGTTGCGCCATGCGCTGGAATGTTATAATGTGACTGCTGAAGAAGAAGAAGACGAACTGTGGAATATTACCTTTCCAAAAATAGGACACCGCAAGGTCGAAGGACTAGAGGTGGCGAACCTAGATATATATGAGACATTGAAAACTCGACAAGTAAACATTGGATCTAAAGAATAAACTAAGTTCGTGAAGATAGGAGACTATTGGGACGAAGATATGGTTGATAAGGTAGCTGAGTTGTTGCGTGAGTACCAATATTTATTCCCAATGAATTTTTCAAATTTGAAAGGGATCATCAGATATTTAGGTGTTATGAAGATCTCATTGAAGGCGGATGCGAAACCTGTTAAGCAAAGGCCTTATCGGCTGAATCCAAAATATAAAGAGAAGGTGTGCCAGGAATTGGATAAGATGTTGGAGGCCAGTATTATTGAGCTTGTAGAAGAATCAGATTGGGTAAGCCCAATGGTGGTCCAAGAAAAGAAACAGAAAGGCAAAGTCTGCATATGCGTGGATATGAGGAAGCTAAATGATGCCTGCGTGCATGATCCATTTCCAACACCATTTACTGATGAAGTATTAGAGAATGTTGGCGGATAGGAGGTGTATTCATTCACTGATGGATTTTTGGGATATCATCAAATAAATATCGTGCCAGAAGATCGAAGCAAAACAACCTTCACGACCGAGTGGGGTTTCTTTCAATATACAATTATGCCATTTGGATTGAAGAATGCACTTGAAATATTTTCCAGGGTTGTGATCATGGCATTCAAAGAGTTCATTCATAAATTTATGGAGGTATATTTCGATGATTGGACTGTGTTTGGATTGGTGAAGCGCCATGTTGTGAGTTTGCGCCTCATTCTAGATACATGTTGAACATATCAAATCACATTAAACTTGAAGAAGTGCATATTCTATGTTCCCTTTGGGATTTTTCTTGGCCATGTTGTATGTAAGTAGGGATTGATGGTAGGCTCTGCAAATATCGTCATAATTGTTAATTTGGAAACACCTAGGAATGTAAAGCAACTGTGCATGACATTGGGGCACACTGGGTATTACAAGAAGTTTATTAAGGCATATGCTCAAATAACCGTGCCGATGGAGAAACTATTGAAGAAATATGTGATGTTTTGTTGGGATGAATACTATCAGCACAGTTTAGATGTCTTGAAGGAGAAAATGGTGAAAACGCCTATTTTGGTATTTCCAGACTAGAAGAAGGAGTTCCATGTGCATGTAGATGCCTCTTGCATTGTGCTAGGAGTAGTATTAACATAGGGAGGTGAAGTAGAGATTGATCATCTGATAGCCTTCGCGAGTAGAAATTTATCAAAAGCTAAGAAGAATTACTCCACTACAGAGCACGAAGGGCTGGTGATGGTCTATGTACTACAGAAGTTCAGGCATTATTTGTTAGGAGGACACTTTAAAATGTATACCAATCACTCCATGCTGAAGTACCTGGTCAATAAGCCTGTGTTAGGGGGGAAGATATTCTAATGGTTACTCTTGTTCCTAAAATATGACTTTGAAGTAATTGTGAATCCTAGAAGGTTGAATGTGGGCCCAAACCATATATCAAGGATTGAAACAGGTGACGAACCAAGTAATTTGGAGTAAGGACTACCAGATGCACAACTCTTTCCGGTGCGTGTCACGGACAATCATTTTGCTAATGTCATTCAATTTTTAACAATGGGAACAACTCCAGAAGGTTATTCCACTCAACAGAAGAAGGAGTTAGTAGTTCGTGCTACAGATTTTTCAGTGATTGTGGGTCATTTGTATAAGATGGGAACGGATGAGATACTATGAAGGTATGTTCCAGAGTTTGAATGAGCTAGTATCCTAGATGAAGCCCATGGAGGAGTGGCAGGAGGTCACTATGCAGGGAAAGTGACCACATAGAATATTTTGCATGCTGGGTTATGGTGGCCGACATTACACAAGGATTCTAAGGCATATTGCAAGGCATGAGATGCTTGCCAAAAGATAGGGAAGCCTTCGTGAAGGGATGAATTTCCTTTAAATCCTTAAGTTTCATTGCAGATATTTGATAAATGGGCTATTGACTTTATAGGTCCAATACAACCACCAGGTAAGAAGACAGGTGCGCAGTACATCATTACTGCAATAGAGTAATTAACTAGGTGGGCCGAAGCGCAGCTAGTGAAGGATTGTACAATAGCCACTACTGCAAAGTTTTTTTTTGAATATGTCTTAACAAGTCTTGGATGCCCTAATATATTGATGAGTGATAGGGGTACACATTTCTTGAATGAAATGATCAGCGTGATGCTTGAAGAGTTCCAGGCTTATCATCAGAAGAGCACCCCCTATCACCCATAGGTAAATGGAATGTGGAATATTTTAACAAGATTTTGGATCATGCATTGACAAAGGTCTGCAACATGTAGAGGAATGACTGGGACATGCGCGTGCCTGCTGTTTTGTGGTCTTAAAATACAACATGCAACAAGTTGACAAGTCAAACATCGTTAGATTGGTCAATGGAATTAAGGCAGTAATGCCTATGGATTATATTGTCCCAAGTTTACGTATTGCAGCATTGACATAAATGGTGGATCGCAAGACCTTGGAGGAACAGCTCGTGCAAATCATGGAGTTAGAAGAAGACTGCTTCCTTACAGGATTTCACCAGCAAGTGCAAAAGGAACGTGATAAGGCATGGCATGATCGACATATTAAGTTGCGCACGTTCAAGATAGGTGATTTAGTGTTATATGATAGCAAGTTCATAAAATTTCTAGGAAAGTTTCAAATGCACTAGTTGGGGCCATATGTTATTAAGGAGATCACAGATGGTGGTGCGGTTCAGCTCGTGAAGTTGAATGGAGAACCATTACCTAGAAAAGTGAATGGAAGTAGGCTAAAGTTGTACACAAAGGATCCTGCCCCTGCGCAATGACTATATGGAAGCAATATAGTCTTAGTAATCCAGGAAAATACAAGGGATTGCAGGACTATAAACTACATTGTCCAACTAGGTGAAGAACGTGTTGGGGAGGCTATGCGAAAGACAACAAAAGTGTGACAGGTGAAGCTGTGTTGGATGAGTTGCGCCATGGAGGATGGTGCCGAGCAAATGGGTCCAAAAGTAGCCATTGGAGTTACTATTCATGATTTGATGGCCAAAAATCAGTTAAGAGGAGCAGGTAAGTGCCATTTATGGCAAAAATATTTGGAGATCTGCCACCAAAGATGCATTTATGAGCAAAAATTGGGAGGAACGGTCGGATTTGAATTCAAATCCTCATATAAATTGAGCATGTTGGTCCACTGGAGAACACTTTGTATTCTGAGCATTGTCTGTGTGCTTTTCTGTTTGAAGCTTATGAGTCATCAATTCTGGGAGTATTTCATGTCAAGCCCAGCATTTGTAGCCTTACCTGACTGGAACCAGAAGGTCATTCGTCAGCAAATGACTGCAACAAACCCTGCATAATTCATGATTTCTAAAGCTACCATCTCTGATGCCATGACCCATAAGATATCCAGTATGGAAGCTAAAACCCCTTTGCCTATGCATTGAGGTCACCTTGGCCGAAACAATCCGCCACCAAAGAAAAATAGAAGAAGTCGATGTTGGTGAGATAGTCACCAAGGAAGAAACTAGAGGTACGACAAAAGGAGAAAAATGATAAACAGTCAGAGAAAGTGGTCAATTTGGAGGAGGAAGAATTCCAAGGTCTAGAGGAGTTGGATGAGGAGGAGGGCTAGCCTACCACATGTCTCCCGAAGTATATCCCTCCACGTAAGGGAAAAACGAAAGTTACCAAAGACCCAGATTCCGGGAAATTCACAGTTTCGACACCCCTGTTGCCTGAACAGGTGGAATTTGAAGGCACAACACTACGCTCATTCTAGTACTGAAAATGGAGGATTGGGACCTTGCAGACCATGAAAGGTTATGAAATTTGGTGACTAGCAAGTATTTGATGAAAATTTGCTATGAAGAGACTGGGGTTACATGGTTGGAACCCATGAAGTGGGTCAGAGGTGTTAAGCAGGCAGGGTTGTCGCACATGCTCTACGTACCACATTTTCATAGGTCGACTATCAACATGATGTGTGTGCACTAGCTCCTCGCGCTAGTGCACGATGGGTGCCTATGGCTTGGGGAGCCCATCTCGATCAAAAACATGTTAATTCAGCGGATCACAAGGCTATCCTACAAAGTGGCAGAACCTGCCAAGGAGTTTGGAGGGAAAAGTGGAGAGAAAGAGTTAGCAGACAAGATAAAGGTCGAATATGGGCTCGTTAAGAAGTTGCACAAATATTCTATCCACTCTATTTAGGACCAGGAAGTACAGTTTTCTGCCTAGATTCTTACAGGGAAAATAATGAGGAAATTTCGCGTGGATGAAGTTCGAGTGCCAGTGGTATCATTAACTACCCAGTGCATGAAGGGAATTCAATACAACTGGGTGAAGTATCTATGCAAGGAGTTCCTTGCAAACTGCCGTGAAGCTTAGGAAGAGAGAAAACCCTTCCAATATGCATGGTTGTTACATTCAATTGTGTTAGTAGCAGGGAAGTTGTCAGAGGACAACGAATTTCCTCCATAGGCAGAAGATTTACCCGAAGTAGTGAACTTCACTTCGCTATGGGCCACAAAGGATCCAGCAAGGATCAAGCAGCAAATTTTTTTTTGGATCTTGATGGAGATGGACCTTTGAACAATTATTAGTCAGAGGCCAAAGTCACCCCCAACCTTGTTTCAGAAATTGATAGCCTTAACGGAGTTCAAGGCCGATTTCCACAATATTTCAATCAGGGTGCGGAAGGACCCAAAGCACATATGGCACAAGTTTCCATATTTAGTTTCTCAGACATGTATATAGGAGATCATGGGGACTTGGCCAACAAAGTGGCATGAACCCACGTAGCATGGTGTAGGAACTAGTAAAGGGGATGAGAGCTTTGTTGCGGAGTCGACCATGGCGTTGAAGTATAAGGAGGCAACTCAGAAGGTAATGTGAGCTCTGGCTGAGTAGAATTGGAAAGAAGGTGTTGTTAAGGCAGTTGTAGAGAAAGAGCATGCAAATAAAGAGTGCGTTGCAAAAGAGCAGGCTGAGAAAGAATGTATATATACAAAAGAAGTCAAAGATTTGGCTTTGCAGCATACAGATGAGTAGGAACTTTCAAGACAGGAAGGAGGTGGTGGAGAGGAGCAGAGCACTCCCTTCATAGTAAAGAAATGCGGAAAGGAGAAGAATGTTGGGCCACAAAAGAAACATAAGTCATATAAGAAGACACGCATCGACCCGATGGTCCTGACAAAAGGGGATCTCGATGAAATTGGCGACAAAGTCAGGGACACAATAGTAGAGTTGTGGGAGCAGTTTGAGCAACAATACATGAAGATGCTGGCAAGCATCCAAAATGATTTATGTGAGCTACAGATCTAGATTGGTAGGATTCAAGTGAGCGTTGGGCAAGCGAGCGGGGTGCAAGCAAGCGTGGCATAAGGAAGTGGAATAGTAGCAAAACTAGAACGAACGCTAGACCTCAGAGTCATACCTTTACCAGAGAGATCGATCTGCGTAGAGACGAAGGAGGACCATACTATTCTTGGTAAAATAAAGGACATGGGAGTCAACTTGGCCACACTTCCACTTCAGACCCTCCATGCATTGCACTAGGGGGTCTCGGATGAGCTAAGGATCAGGGAGCAACGCGCCCTCACAGTCATTAGTGAGTTCAAGGTGAATAATGAGTAGATGTTCGCGGAAAAAGCTCAGGCACTAAAAGAAAAGGGGGACCTACAGAACACGAAGTCAGAGCCTGGAGACAACAATAGAGTAGGCTTGCAAGTTAGTTCTAGAATTGAAAATCCCAGAGGATGTCGTAGCTACAACAAAAATCTGAAAATTAACTGTTACAGTTCGTGTGTCAAAGGATGAAATCGGCAAGGTTACTTTTGATTTTCAAATGAAGATATTAGAGCTGCAGTTGAAGTTGCATCCATGACCAAGTCATGGAGTTGTGGAAAAACTTACAGGAGGACCCGAACTTGCAGAGGCTTAACACAGATGTTAGGGAAATGCAACACAAGTATGATGAAGTCTGAGCGACTATGCTCACTTTGGCGCTAGCACAACACCTCAAAAAGTTACAGGAAGGCAAGCAACTACAAGTACATACAGAAGAATTACAAAGAAAAGAGGCCCTTCTAAAGTCCATATTACAACCATGGTTAGAGAAAGCCTACCAGCTTACTCTCTCGCTTCAAGAAAAGCTAAAGGTTGTGCATCAGACACAGAGGACAATGCGCCTAGCAGTGGAAGACCCAACAATAGAGAAATTGGTAAGGAAGTGCAACAGGCCATGGTGTAGAGCACTGCTAACATTGTAGCATTATAGGTCAAGATAGGTGGTATCCACAACAAGATCGAGGCACCAGATGAGTGACTCGAGGGTGAGTCACCATATTTATGTTGGGGGCCTATTGGGATAGGGTCCCTAGGGTCATTTGTGGGGTTAGTTAACCCAATTTTTGTAAAAGTTTTGTAAAAGATGTAAAGTCTCCATGAAATGTGGATGCGGAGCGCGCAGGTATATAGGAGTCAAAGGGGTCTTAGCCCCTTGTTCTATAAGTAAATAGGTCAGTTTTGAGACTCAACCATGTTCTGCAGACCATGGCATTTTATTGAAGAAAGCTATATATAGTTGAGTCATAGAGAGTCTAAGAGGTAGCTAAGGATAACTAAGTCAAGATAAAGAGTTTTTTGGGCAAGTGCTAAGGCAAGAAGGCTCTGCTTCCTATACTTAGGCGAAAGGGGAAGGCTTCTACATCTAAGTGTGTAGGAGAGCTTGGTAAGTCTACAGCTGAGTGCGTGGACCCCTGCAGCTGAGTGCGTAAAGAAGTTTGTAATCTGAATGTTGAAGCTTAATAAAGACTAACTTTGAAGAAATATTGTGCATCTGAGTAATGGATGCATGAATCTATTGAATCTGTAAGGCATGAATTAAGTGATTATCTATTTTCGCGAAGATAAATGTTGAATCTTCTATGATTTCTGACAAATTGGATAGATCTGCATGAAGGCAAATCTAGGGTTATTGATTATCATGTGAAAGTAGATAGACTACTTCCTTAGGGTCTATAAAGACTGATCACAGACCTTCGTGAAGGTCTAGAAGCCGTTTTACTCGAGTTGCAGTCAGGAGCCCTAAAATGATACTAATCTGCGCAAAGGCATATCTGGGCTACAAGAGCTTAAGACCGCTTATCACACTATATCTGGATGCAAAAACTTGGTTCTAACATCCCCCAATACTTTTTCGGGTGAGACTGTAGCCTGCACTATGCAGGTTGTTGCTAAAAGGGCCAATAGTTAGGGTTTTATTGGTTGCTGTGAACAACTCTGAACCTGGGTTAGGCCCCCTTAAACAAACAAATGGTTCTGTTGCCAGAACTTAGATCTATCTAAGAGATGTGTGATAAATGGTTCCCTAGGAAGAAGAGATTGACAAGTGGATTCATCGAAACGTGCACGCGTTCACGACTCAAGAGAATAGGAGCCCTAAATTGTCCAAGGAGTAGTGGCTGCAGAAATTTTTGTACATAGACAAGATCGACATGTTCTTCTATTTCTTCCCTGTAGGATACTGATCTGCACGAAGGCATATCTGGGCTACAAGAGCTTAATACTGCTTATCACAATGTCTCTAGATGTAGAAACCTAGTTTTAGCATCCCCCTAACTGCTTCGGTTGAGACTACAACCTGCGTTATGTAGGTTGTTGCTGAAAGGGCCAACAGTCAAGCTTTTCATGGTTGGTGTGAACAACTCTAAACCTAGGTTAGGCCCCCTTAAGCCAACACATCACATAGGGATCAAATTCCTATGCAATCTATAGATGCACTCCAAGCAATTAAAAAGTGGTTTGTGGAATCTGTGGGGCCTATTAAACCACCAGTGCGTCACTCACATGCTCGGTAAATTATTATTGCAACATACTATCTCCCCTGATGGGCTGAAGCCACACCAGCCAAAGATTACACTACTGAGATTGCTACCATGTTCATCTTCGAGAATATCATCACTCGATTTGGGTGCCCTCGAAGCCTTACTAGTGACTAGGGGACCCACTTCATTAATGAGACTGTCACCACATTGTTGTGGAACTTTGTGATCCAACACCATAAAAGTAGCCCCTACCATCTGCATGGAAACAACATCGTTGAAGCTTTCAACAAGATCCTAGAGAAGGGCCTCACCAAGATATTTTCTTCTAACTGATATGACTAGGACAAGCAGGTACTAGCTACCTTGTGGGCCTATTGTACCACCATCAAATGGTTGCATAAATATACGTTGTTTCAGATTTTATATGCCCGAGAAGTTGTAGTACCTATTGGGTTCATCATTACCAATCTCTTTATTGTGCAGGCCACTCAAATTAAAGAGGACAATCCAATTGAAAAGTTAGTAGATGAACTATGGGAGTTGGATAAAGCTAGGTTTCTAGATGATTTCCACCAGACTGTTGAGAAGGAGAGACAAAGAGCATGGCACGACTGACACATTAAGAGGAATTATTTTGCAGTTGGGGACAAGTTTCTCCTATATGACAATAAGTTTCTGAAGCATACTAAGAATCTCCAAATGCACTAGTTGGGGCCATTCATTGTTGCAGAAGCGTGAGAGTCTGGAGTTGTTAAACTTGCACAACTGGATGTAATCCTATTGCCTGGCTGGGTGAATGGTGCATGCCTGAAGCCCTTCCATGGCCCACCCACTTCTTAATTAATTGGTTTGATCTTCGAAAGGGGATCATAGTTAGGTTTAGGATAGAGTCAGTTAGTTATCTTTGAAGTTGAGTTAGTTAAGTCAGTTATGAATAAAGTTATTTGAGTTAGGTCTGTTAGTTAGTTGAGTGCATCCCTTCATGTTAAAATTGGCAACTAGGGCCAAACTCCACATGGGTCGTCTTATTTATGTTAGTTGATATTTTTCTTGGATTCCTCTCTCCGAGAGGTGTAGAATTGATCTAAAGATCATCCAATTCTTAGAAGTACAAATGAAGTTACCAATTTATTTTGATTATGGTCAAATTGTCAAGGTCGGCCAACAAACTTATGTAGGCTTAGAAGCCCAACAATCACGTCTATTCATCCTCAACGTTGTATATAAATAGAAGGTGACTTAGCCTCATTTGGACACACTCATCTTCGCACTTCTCTCTCTCTCTCCTCGTTGATTGGGTACGGATTTCTCAGCCTCTCTCTCTCCACATGTCTGAAATTTCTAGAGAGTGAAATTTTAGAAGGCCAAAATTTCAAGAGGTTGAAATTTCAGGAGGCCGAAATTTCAGGAGAGCGAAATTTCAGGAGGCCAAAGTTTCAGGAGACCGAATTTCTAGATAGCTTAACCAAGCGTTGACCAGCATGAGTTTACCTCCTTTGACTGTTGTTTTGTGAGGGCTATCTCTGTTTAGGCAGGCCGCATTTCTGGGCACAAAAATCGAGGCTAAACATTGACTGTTGACCAATGTTGATTGTTGACCAACGTTGACTGCAGCTAGGATTGACCACAAGTGGGATGTTTGACCAGACTTTGACTGGGCTGAATTTGACTAAATTGAGGGATGTTTTATCTTACTGTTTGGAGGCTGAAGTTGATTGACTTTGACCAATTTGCTGAGGGTCAAATCTTCCCTGTTTACCAGCATTGACTTTTTTGGTTAGGGCTCTTTTGCTACTGTTATAAAATTATCAGATTTGTAAATTGTTCTATCTCTCCCTGCTAAAATATTGAAGACAAAAAGAATATTTGATCAAGGGTTTCCCCACATTGGGGTTTGTCCTTGGTTGGTTCCACATCTTGTGTCTTCTTGTCTTGGATTGTCTTCTACTATTTATGTTTATGTTATATCTGCATTTTGCTATGATGTTTATGAGATTTCTAATCTAAATATTGGTACTGGGCTAATAAAGAAATTGAAGTAAAATTTCTCTAAAGCATAGAACATACCAATGTTGCCTAAAATTAACACTTTGCAACTGATTATGGTCAGGGAAACACATGTGGAAGTTGTCTTATCTGTCATGATTAGTAATAATTTCTAGCGTCTTTTCGAATTTGGTGTAAATGTCTCCCATAATATCCCTGACACATTCTCGTTATTAGCTTTTTGGTTTCACCACCATTTCATAATAATTAACCACCTTGATCATATGCCTTTTGAGATTTTGCATCAGCCAGATCAGGTCCAGGTCATATTTTTCATTAATGCCATGATTTAAATCAAGAATAACAAGTTGTCATATTTATTAGTTAAATGATCTAATCATAAGTGTCGTGTCAAGTATTTCTATATAGTTTTTACATTGTAACATTAAGGTCTCCATTATAAAATATTATGTGGTCGAACTGCTCACTCTAGCTTTGGTGTCGAATTCCCCTAGTTCTGAGTCCAATTCTTAGCCCCCTATGTTTATTGTATATAGCCGACAAGTTATAGTCATGAATCAAGTATCAAAATTTTTTGTTCCTACCCCTCCCTCTAACCCCAAAGTGACAAAACTTGAAATTTTCTTTAGTAAATATGAGAAGGCTATGCTTGTCGACAATGGTTTATTAGAATCCTTCC
This sequence comes from Pinus tabuliformis, assembly GCA_031772625.1. Taxonomy (NCBI): domain Eukaryota; kingdom Viridiplantae; phylum Streptophyta; class Pinopsida; order Pinales; family Pinaceae; genus Pinus; species Pinus tabuliformis. The sequence goes on along the minus strand of CM062809.1, from coordinate 286,202,533 downwards.
GTTTCCCCTCACTCAAGCACAAAATATTCATAGAGACTAAAATCAGACAAGATGACATCCACCCTTCTAGGATAAAATAGGAATTATGAGGATTACAATGGTCCATGCTTATGAATTTGAGGAATTTACTAGACTTTGGCACTTCAAGCATGACCATGCAATGCACAAATTTCCTTCACCCGGTTTCATAGAGGTTCCCTATCATTCTGGTTATATCCAATAATTTATGGGGCTATCTACTACGGGAGCCACAATGTTTTCTACATTCCATACCACCTCTAAGCATGGGAAGAAAACAGGTGACAACAACTACTATAATAACTATTCTACTTAGTGTGGTGGGGAATGCACCACCATTGATATGAGCAACATTGCCTCAATTAATTTTTCCTATCACATAATTGTCAGGAAGATCATGTAGCATTACACCAAGGGTGAATGCACTTTTCATACCATCTCAGTGGTGAAAGTCTCTGAAAAAGGGGAACGATTGAACTAGTGTAGATATTTTCTAAATGAAATATTTGAAGCCTGTGAGGATGCATACAAGCAAGGGACATACTTCATATATGGGTATCTAGTCATATCTTTGGCAATGATGAAATGGTTCCATCCTGAAGGTAGAGAGCTAGCTCCAGTCTCTGAAGATTAGCCCTTGGCACTTATGTACTCCCCATGGTGGACATCAAGGGACCCAAACAACAAAGAAATCAATGAGGACTCCTTCGTTGGCTGGTATGAAATATGCCCGTTGTTACAATAGTCATCCCTAGAATCCCAAAATTTCTCTTGGATGACTATTCAAATGCCATATGGTTTAGTGTTCACCATGAAACCACCTGGATTCACCCCAAGGTTGTTGACTCAAACACATTCCATATGCGTGCTCTACCTTTCATTCTCTCAAAAGAGGCATTCCACAATGATGTTCTGTCCTAGCCAGGAATCATTGGTGAATTCTAGGATAACCAATGGACATATTATTTTGAAGATATGTTGTCACGACCACTACCTGAAGAGATCCCCTCTACCTCTCGAAAGAGAGCAACAAAAGAGATGATCAATCTTGTTTTAAAGAGATTCGAGACAACTATGATATCATTTTGAAACACTCTAGAAGCTCTTGAGTCATCAGTAACTTCCCCACCCATGTTTTCTGAATTTCTTAATGTTAGTCTGGTCAATACTTTGTCATTCAGTTGGATGGTTTCCTCCCTTCCCCTGGTGGGACCTAATTCCATTACTAAACCCACAATCCAAGACATCCGTCTAATTGCTACCCGAATTCCCTCAGTTTCCTGAAAACACATCCCACTTACCTCTCCCCAAGTCATCAATCTCACTAGAAAAGAACCAAACTCTCTTTCCAACACCCAGATCATTGAAGAGATCCCATAATCCACCTCCACTACTTCCCAAAATTTCAAAAACCATCACACCACATGACCTCCCCCCCACAACCATTTCAGACCTTCCTCATAATGGAAATGTCCTCAGTACTGAGACTGAGATGAAGGTTTATTCCATCATTCAATCAATCACTGAAACTAGACACGACACCCTCATTGTTCACCCCACAACTACGGATTTTGTTACCATACCTCTCTTGTCAACTACTAGCATCAAGTGCTCAACCAGAGAATTGCAAACAAATCCACTCTAGTCAACAAGTCCAAGAAATTATAAACGTCCTCACTCAGACCCCCAACCCCATTCAAAATTTTCCACAACCTTCTATTCCAAACCACACCAGCACCCATAGTGTAGAAAAACTACAGCTGGAAACTTCACCCCAAGGCCAATCTGAGAAATTAGTTTCCAATGGACAACTGTTGCAAGCCCGATACCCTACCCTTTCTACCATGACACCCAATGAACTTCACAATTGGTTTTCCTCTCAACTATTTACTTTCATTCAACTGGTTGTTTTCCTAGCAAAGGCACTGCACAATACTTTGATAACCGAACATGAGCAACAACAACAACAACTTCTCTCCATTGTGGACGAGTGCGATCAACTCCTTCAAGAAAAGAAAGCTCTAAAACAACAGGTCGATGAAATCATTGTGAAATTATAGGCTCTTTGGCTTACCATCACTGAGGTAGTACCAAATGCATCGGAATACTTCTCAGTCTGCACCCTCTCAGATTTTTTTGACCACATTAGAACTACATGCATCGACCTTGTTTCATCAAAGAAGGAGCTTTAGAAGACTATTGTAGTCGACAAAAGAAAATTCCCTGATCCAACCATCCAATATTCCATTGAAATTGAGAAGAAGCTAACTGATGAGGCTTTTGTAAAGGCCTCCCTTCATCAGGTTATCAGAAAGGCGAAAGAAATCTTTGCTCAGGTTCATGACTCGTCAGGGTTCCTTGCTAAGAAAAATTAGTTTGTCTATACTCTACAACAACTAGCTCACCACTTGTTCAACCAAGCCTTGACTACACCTAACCTAGACCAGAAAAAGGATCTATTTGAACAAAATGATTTGCTCGAGAAGCATATCCAACAAATTGAGGATGACTCTCGAGTCACCAAGGCTCTACACTGTGACCTCAAACCACCAGCACACGTCCATTTTCAGAAACTGTAGTACCTTAGCACAAAGGAAAATACTCAGTGGAATGCTCTCTTGAATACATGACCCAACAAACCCACATATGAACTTACTACACAATTTCTTGGGCAATCTATCACTCTAATAGAATCCTGGCAGTCGAACCTTGTTGAATATACCCAATTCAAGACTGCAACCATCCAATCTATCCTAGAGTTGGGTTATTCATTTGAAGGAAAACATGTAGCACATGAAGGAATAGTTCAAGAAGAAGCAACACAAATAGGAGCCCTACAACAGTAATAAGAGACAATGATATCCACCAAGAATTGACCCCAGGATGAGTCAATCGATTGTAGTCGGGGCCTGTTGGGTCCTTTATTTCAGGGGATATATTTTTTGACACATTTTGACCTAGTTTGACAGAAGGGAAATTATGAGGAAACAACCAAGTTAAAGAGAGAAAAGTCACCAAGATTTGTCAGACACTGAAGTTGGAAAGTGGAAAATATGGGGACATGCAAGCGTATTTGAGCCACAAAGGTCATCAAGAAGAGATGGAGTGTTGCAACTGAGTCACAAAAGTAGCCAAGGGGGGAGTGTGTGGCATCCGAGGAAGAGACTAGAAGTTCAGGGGAGAGAAGTTTATAAAATCTAAAGGAGAAGACAACAAGGAGGAAGAAGCTCATATGACGAGATGTTTTCACTGAGTCTATTACACCTGGCTATGTTCTTTGTCTACCTATTTCTGAGCTACACTTTATGATGATTCTTCTATTCCTAACTAAAGGTTCATAGTGCCAGAATGTAATAATGCTTTAAGTTTAGGAGAAAGAGCTGCAGGATTGCTATATGTTTCTAAATGTGTTGGTTTTCATGGGCCCCTTTAAAATTTTCTTATGCATGAATGTGGATGCCTTATGTTTCTTTAGATGTGCTGCAAGTATCAATTTGTGCTGGTTATATGTTAGATGCTATGATTTCCTAGAGTAGGTATGAATGATAATCTTTGCGCAACTCTCCTTGATGTCTGGTTCTATCCCCTATCCTAGTAAGGTCGTGGTATGCCTCAAGTGGGACACCTTACTTCTCTTGAGTAAGGTAAAAATTTTGTTGTTACACTAGACTATAGAGGATTCTTTGTTGGCCCCTGTTCCTGAACCCATGGTTTCTGTCTTTTACAATTTTCCACCAACATCTCCTCGATATTTTCTTGAGATGGGTCTTTATGGTAAGAAGGATAGTTAGGTTCCTCTTTGATTTTCTTCTTTCCTTTGTCTCGATTTCTCCCCTTTCCCTTTCTAGCTTATGGTTTTCATTTGTTGTCTCTTCCCTTCTCAATTTTCCTATTGCAGTTAGATTTCCTTCTATCTCAGTTGCATCGGATTGCATATTAGATAGGTTCTAGGGTCATCTCTCTCTAAGCATGACAGAGAAATCTGGCTCAAAAGAAGCTATGTAGTTTACCATGGAAACAATAGGAGTAGGTTTGATCTTGTTAGGAACATTTTTGTAGATATTATTAAATCTCTTCGTGAACTCCTCTACATTTTTGGAAGGATTTTTCTTTATCGATTATAATTCTATGTGATAGTACTAAAAACAAATTCTCACCCCATTGGGTCCATAATTTCTTTTCCAAATCCTCTGAGGAATGTAAGGAGTTATCAAGAAGGGTACGCAACCATTTTCGCACATCCCTCTGTATGAATAATCTCATGAAAGCATCCTCATATTTGATCATGACGTTGTCAGTGAAATATTGGAACACTTTGATATGTTCTTCAGTGGTACCTCTCTTTTCACCACTGAAAAAAGTTAGTAGCTTTAAGTAATGTCCAGGCATGTTGTGTAGCACTTGAGGAAAAGCCAATGGGGCATATCGTGTGGCCACCCAAGCCAATGGTTTATTAGGTTGATTAGGTTGATTGTGGGGTTGATCTTGTCCTTCCATAATGTGTTGTATAATCATGTCCCTAGTGGCACATGAAATCAAAGTTCTAGTTTTCTTGGTTGTTTATGGAGTCGCCTTTTCGATTTTGTGCCTAGGACTGAGTGACTTAGGATGCTCAAGTGTTATCTATGACAATGTAGTATTTGTACGAATGATTTCAGAACAAGGAAGTTTAGAAATCACTATTTCTAATAGGGCAAATGGAGTACTGATTATTCGAGTTCCTGAGGGTTCGACCAATAGGGTTTTATTTCACTCATTTTAGGTGTATAAGAAACACTCATGGTTAAGGAAGGGAGGTGTTAAACCTTGATCTAGATCAATCTGGGTGTGTCTTCATGATGATGCTAGAGTGTAAACATGTGTAGTAGGGATAAGAATGTTAAAATTATGAAAGAATGATTGTAACAAAAAAGTACAGTAAGTGAAGTATGTACAATGGAACCATGTAAGTTGATTGGTCATTATGGGATAAGCTGAGTAGGATGACTGGAATGTAGTTGATATGCAAAGAGGAATTTGGAGAGTTGATTCGCCAGGTGGAATTCACAACTAATAATTTCGTACTTTTTCCACCACAAGGACCTGAAACAAATTTCATCTTTCCCAGGGAACCAATTTGAATCATCCCTAGCAACAACGCCACGAGATGTTGGTCCCCCGGAGTCACACCACACTGTGCTATGGTGTAGAGCCTGGGAACATGTAAGTGAAATTTTGTTTGTTTCTTTATTTTGATATATTCTCTTTTAAATTTGTGAGTATGGTCATATTATCATCATGAATTTGTTCATTATGTTTGAGGGATTCTTGACTATAATGTGCTAGCATGTGTTCCTCAACCTAAGGATATTCAAAGGTAGGATGAATCTAATGCAAGAAAATAGAATCATATATTTAAATGGTATCTATAAATATTTTATGTAAATGTGTTGTCTCTACGACAAACACCCTCCAAAAGTTTTCCTATACTCAGATTTTGGAGCCTATTATGGATCTTGGGATCGGTCGTTCCATGGCCACTTCTTGATCAATCGAAGTCACTTTCTCACACATTGTCAATTTGTAGTGAGTTCATGAACACATTCTTCCACGCAAGCTCAAATAATCATAACCATAGTCTGTCAAGGTAGTTTCTGTGTAATGCCCAACCCATGTCAACAGTAGTGTCCACTGTCATTGACAATCCCTCACTTTTGGTTGCGTTTCTTTTTCTATTTTGGTGAGTTTTTTTCAAACCATCGCTTTTGTGTACCTTCATTTCACAAGTGTTGTTTTCATGCTTCCAATAGTCACCCTTGCTTTATTTCACTTTAATTAGTGTCATTTTCATGTTATCTTCACTATGGAATGTGTCGCTTTCCATTATTGTTTGCATATTGCAAGTGCCATTCTCCCTTTTTTCTTCATATAGTAAATGATGTCTTTATGCATGTCAGCCATCGCACAATGTGTATAATCTCATTTTGTTGGTTTCAAGGGTTTATATTCATGAAAATGAGTTGATATTACCATGTAAACACCTATTGCACTCATTTCCAAAGTTTTAAGCATTGTCGCACAAGTGTTGTCATAGTCATTGCAAAGTGTATATTTAGTGTCACACTTATCGTAAATTCATCACAAAGTTGTCACATTGAGAGAAATATATTGTTAACGTGTTATGGATAATATATTTTGTTATGTCATCAAGTGTTCTAAGTATGTTATCACGTTCAAGGCATATCCTTGTTCACATTAGTATCATTGATCCCACACTTAGCCAGTTTTCGGAAACTTCCCTACAACCTAGCCTCATATAGCCTTCCTCAACTACTCATTGTAGAGTTCCAACCCTCAAGCTATAACCCTATCCCTTGACACTGTGAAATGTACATTTCCTGCCTCCCATGATGATGCACTACATAGTTCTGGTGCTCAAGACCAGACCTTGGCCCCCATAATTGCACAATCTAGCTCTCTAGCCTGACCTTAACTGTGCAATATGCAGTCTCTGAGCTCAAGCCCAAAATCTGAGCTCTTGAACTACACCACTGCATAATCACAAAGTATTCTCTTCCTCCCAAAACTATACAATTTACTGAAACAATGCAAAACCCTATAGTCTCACTCATTTAGCGTCAAAACTACTAAATTTTCCTACACAGTTTAGCCTAAATTGTGCATAGTGCAGTCTCAAGGCTCGAGCCTCAGACCTGAACTCCTGAACTATGTAATGGGAAAAATTGGTGTTCAAGCCCTTAGCCTGTCTCTCTAAGCTCCCCAACTATGATTTTTTCTTTTCTCAGTCCAAGCCTAAACTACACATTGCATAGTCATAAGGCTCAAGCCTGACCCTTGACTTCCTGAGTTATGCAATTGCACAGTCACTGAGTCTCTCACTTAGCATTCCACCTAGTTCAGGCTCAGTTAGTGGATCATCATGCAACATCTTAGATAAGGGTTTATCATACTGATGTCTCTTTTCATGAGTGGGTTTCATATGCAGGAACTCTATCATGCTATGGAAAGATGATGAAGAAGGAGATGGAGAAGGAGAACATGCTAGAAGACACATATGGAGTTCAATAGATAAGAGGATCATCAAACGAGAAGACGATGGAACACTAGATTACAAAAAAATACCAAAGGTCGAGACCGCATGAAGACTCCATCTAATTCATAACCCTTTGGAGGGTAGATATGAAGAACAAAGAATATCTCTCATGAAGATGAAGAATTGGATACAACTCTTATTGAAGATAGACAAAAAGAAGCAGCTAAAGGACAGCTCGGCACTACCACATCATCATGCAGTCCATTTCATTAGTTTCATGTCATGTGCGGTCACGAGTCATCATATGTCACATCATTATTGTGGATTAAGTAATTATCTATTCAAAATGTATTGTAAAGTGGAAGTCTGAAGGAAACATTCATAATATGAAGAGTCATGTAAAAGTTAAAAATTCATAGGAAGTCAAATAGTCATGAGGGTAGTCAAAGAGCCACAAGGAAGGTGAAGCATCACCTCATTGGTTATATATACACCCTCATTGTATGAGCAAAGGACTTTTCACCCTGGCTCCTCCCACAAGGAATTAGAGAGACCATCTAGTTCTTTTGAGGAGCAAGGAGTGGCTCCAATGCTCCAATATTAGAGCTAGTGGTGTTCATTATATACATGTGTCTTGGAAATTTTACTTAATATCAAAAGCCTTATGGCGAACACGTTATTCATGCATGGATTATGAATATTTGTAAGATTGTTTTGTGAATGTTTGTAATTCATGTTTGCTTTCATCTGTGCTAAAGTAGTTGAACTATTTCAGTTATTTTGGTACTTATCATATTGAGAATGTGTTGTAATGGTTATTATCATTTTCACATTCTTGTGGACTATTATGTTGGATATTAGACATATCTTTCTTGTTGTATTGGTTGCAATGACCATTGCATCTTTGTGGACTATTCCATTGTATTTTGAACAAATTCTTCTTGTTTATATGTGTCTCTACTAGGATGTTACTATTACCTCTCCCTTAGAGGCTCACTTTTCTTTCCCCTCCGTAGTAAAATAAATTTGACACACATATGACCGAAAACTCACCAGGCACACCCCCTTGCTTTTCAAAGGCACATTTACACTCCTCTCTCTTTCTGATAGTTAGAGGCAAGGAAAATATGTAACAATACATTGAAACTAGGCCAATACATCAGATGGAGATCCTATTCCAAAAGGCATGAGGTCTAATTGGGACTTCACATTGGGGAGTCCCCTTGGTTGATGAATTTATAGCATCGTCAACAATGGTGCTAGAAGGAGGGCTAGATAAAAAGTTGTTCATGTCGAGTTTATTTTGAACCTATTATCTAAAATGGCTCATCCTCAAATCTTACGGCCTGAGTTTTTCTCCAATTTATCCATTTGTCAATTTTCAATCCCTGATGAACCTCTCTATCACTTGTCTAAGTTAAAGTTAATGGTGAGGATGGAACATCCATAACCAAGCACATTTCTGATTTTCTTAAATTTTGTGAATCTTACGAAATCAATGATGAAGAGTTTACTTGTGTGATTTTCTTCCTCACCCTTGAAGTTCATGTTAATCGATGGTTCCATACCTTTCCACCCACTTCCATCCATTATTTTCATCATTTCCTCAGGGAGCTTCATGTAGCCTTTGATAGGTATGATTACCGAGATGTTTGTAAAAGAATCAATCACTTAAGAATGAAGCCTAATGAATCAGTTGAGGATTTTTTTTACGATTCCTTCACCTTTTTTATAAATTTTTTGAAGAAGATATGGACAAATATTTCTTGAAACAAGAGTTTGATCACTTAGTTATTATCTCTTTACATGGTGAATCGAGACCACCTAATCTATCTTCATCCCCAAATCTTGTAAACCAAGAGACACCCCTAATTTTAGAGGAGGAACCTGCTATTCCTTTTTTTCCTTGTCCTCCTCCTATTTCAGTTTCGATGTGGGTGCCTCCTTGCAATGATCGTAAAGTTCAGAAATTTGCACATCAAATCCATAATCCAGCTTCTCATCCTCCTTCCTCTTTTCATGATTCAAATCCAATAGAGGAAATCCCAGAATGTCTCATGGAGCCTATGTTGAAAACCAATTTTCCTATTCCTCAAGATAGTACTAACACTCATAACTCTAATATTGAATCTTATTTGGATTTCTTTCATCCTTTATCATCTACATGTCATGACTCTTTATACAATGATCCACTTGATCAATCTGCTCCATCAATTTATTTTACACACTCTCCTAATTTTCAAGTTGTTGGCCCAAATTTTGATTGGGTTCCAGTTGTCACATTACCCAGGTAGAGGAGTAGGAAGGTGAAGATTCATTCAATCTTTCTTCTCTTTTTCAAAATCCTTCATGTGAATATGGTGTCTCCTCTTTCTTGGTTGATGTTGAATCTGTTAATATCATTAATGAATCAAATAAAATCGCTTTGTTTAGATCCATAGTATTGGGCAACAATAATTTTGATGATGATAATTTTGTTGATGTATGTGATGATGAATTCCCAATTTCACCAGTTGATCTTTCAGTTTCTCATGAAAATTTAATTTGAAATATTTAGATCTGGAATATGTTTCAGTCGAATAAAATTCTCTTATCGAAACTTCCTCTTTGTCCCACTATCCCTTGTGCTCTCTTGTTTACAATGCATCTACATGAGATGAAGATACTCCATGCTCTTTAATCTCTTCATCATATGAGCTCACTTCTCAATTAACAAAAGGTAGTGAGGTTTTCCATGATGGAAGAGAGAATAATCAAATCATTGAGTATCTTTTCTATCCCATATCATCTCTTGTTTTGCATGAAGACAACTCTTCAAATTAGCTTTCTCAAGAAATTTGTCCATCTCTAGATTTGCGATCAGAAGAATCTTTTGGCTTGAGTAATCTAGTTGTTGAAGTTGTAAATCTAATCAAATCAGTGACAGAGATGGGTGCCATCCAGTTAATAGTGATCTCATCCAAATAAGTGAAATAAACTATCCTCAGACCATGCATGATTTGGTTCAATCTTTGGAATGCGATTTTACAATTCATGAAAGTTCTGGGACTTGCCAAAGAGTCGAGGCACTTCAACTTCCGTTGATGGTTATGTTAGGATCTTGCAAATTTGGTAGGACCCCGAATTGATTCAGGTCTATTCCTCTTCACAAAACTCTTCTTTTTGCATGGTTTCACTTGATATAAATTATTTCTTGAAATATATTTTGCATTGTAGAAATTATCTTTCGAACCTTCAAGATTCAATTTCTAATCGGATTCAAGATGATTCAAATTCATGCAAATATCTTGTATCAAACTCAAGTTTGGAATGTGTATCTCTCATATAATCATGGAACTATGAATTCGATTACTCTAAATATTATATTTGATCAAAGGAGTCATACATGTCACACTCTTTTGAAAACCATCATCTCCTACTCCTTGTGAATATACTGATGCTAATATTTTTCTTCATCTCACCTGATATCCTCTTGAGTGTCAATAAACGCATGGATTGTGTGATGAATCAAATTATTCTTCACTTTTTTTACCCTAATTTCTTTCATGTGTTTATTATACTAGCTTTCCTTTTGACTTATTATGACGATTACAATGCTAACGCAATGTGTAACTAGTCACAAGAAAATGGTTTGTTACACTCGTCACGTGAGGAAGATGATTCAATTATGCAGAGCATTTGTGGAAATGTTAAAATTGATTTACCTTTGGAAATTCCAAATTGGGAATCTGATGCTTTAATCAACCCATCTGATTGTGATTCAGTTTCTGATGACTTTTGTTCAAAATACTATTTCCAATCAACACATCCAATGACAGTCATTTTACATCGTTTGAGTTTTATGGTTTAACATCTCACTATATGGGTACTTATCAAGTGGTTGAGGCACTTCTGCACTTACAAATGGTTATGTCAAGTCCTCCCTATCTTGACACGCCTATTGAATATTATTAGATCTATTTCTCCTCATAATATTCTCATCGTAATCCCATGCCTTTAATTGAAAATTCACCTTTTCAAATATTTCAGGATTTTCAAGAGGATTGTCATGAATTTTATGATCTGATCGTTGAATGGCAATATTACTTTTCAGGCTTTGTCGCAAATAAAGAGTTTCTATATTTCCGCAGGCTTGATAAGGAGTTTGGTGTAGTTGAAGACACATTCGAAAGAAGCTTTTGAGGTTTGTTGAATGATGTTTTTCATCAAAAGGGTAAGAATGTGAACTTGTTAGAAGTAGTGGGTATGGCCTATATTTATGCTAACAAGAAAGACCTTCAAATTTTTGTGCAAGTCATTCAAGTTCTTATTTGTTCTATTGCACATTGATTTGTATTAGTTTTATTTTCTTATATATTTGTGAATGCGGATCAGAAGTGGTTACGATGGTTTCATTGGAAATTTCATTATAGGTTACCCCAACCTTCTAGATGATTAGGTTAGGAATAGGTTTAGTTTCATATTAGTTTACCTACACATCCATCTTGCATTCATTTTGTGTAGTTTGTCTTATATTTTCTCATTTTGGTTTTGCATCATATTTTCTCTTAGCCTCCTTCCGTTTTGTACTCCGATTTTGCTTCCTTGTTGTTTGTTGTCTTTTCTTTGTTTTGTGAGACCCTTCATGAAGATTATCTGTTGGCTCAAAAGGGAATGTGGACACTAAAACATTTGGCTAACTCTTTGCCCTTCTTCCTTGTCTTGGTTACATATTTTGGTTGATGATGTTCCATCAGAAAATATGATCCTTGCGTTAAGAAACCCTTGTGTTGAACCATGCTCTCCATGTCTATTCTGGAAACCTCACGCCTACACTCAAATTTTTATGTTTAGATGTTTTCAGGATAATCCAATCAAGTAGAGAAGGGAAAAGGGAAAATATTAATGAGAAAACCAATATCATAGGTCTTATATATGATTCTCTGAAGGCACAACTTCTCCTACTCTCAATAAGTCGGGATCCCTCTTGCACCATTGAAATAAATAAGTGTTGATGCACAATCATATATAAAATAAGTAAATAAAGGAAAAAGAAGAGAAAGGATTCCTGCACAGAGAGGTGAAGCAAATAACTCCATCGAGGTAATTTCCAAGCTTGTTGGTAGTGGAGAAATTTTTGTGTTCCTGAAGTGACTCTGTCAGGGTACTATCTAGGCCTGCTGGTAGTAGAGAAACACTAGAGATGAAGACATATACTCTAACAATCTAAAGCTCGCAAACTTAATTACCCTATCATGATTAGAAACATTATGTGATTGATGATCTTAGGTTTGTGTTTAACTAAGTAAAGGAATGAATGAGGCTATGTTTATGCACGGGGTAAGTGGGGAATCCATGGTAATCTAAATGATGAGTAAATAATTCCTGAAGAAATAGACCATGCACGAAATAATTGGCCAAGGAAGAGAAGTTGGAGTTCTACCAATGTGTCACCAAGTGTTGTCACTATAACAAACACCGTCCAAAAATTTTCATATACTTGGATTTTGGAGCTTACTGTGGATCTTGTGATCAGTCATTCTGTGGTCACTTCTTGATCGATCGAAGTCACTTTCTCAAGCATGCTCAATTTGCAGTGAGTTCATGAACGCATTCTTCCATGCAAACTTGAACAAGCATAAGCATATTCCATCAAAACAGTGAATGTGCAATTTTCAACCCATGTTGACAGTCAATGTGCACTGTCATTGACAGTCCCTCACTTTTGGCTGCATTTCTACTTCTATTTTGGTGAGATTTTTTCAAACTAATGCTTTTGCGCACCTTCATTTTCACAAGTGTCGTTTTCATGCTTTTGGCTATTGCTCTTGATTTATTTCACTTTCATTAGTGTCTTTTTCATGTTATCTTTTCTATGGCATGTGTCACTTTCAATATCATTCGCATATCGAAAGTGTCGTTCTCCCTTTCCTCGTCATATATTAAATGTCATCTTTATGCATGTTGTATCTCACACAATGTGTATAAGCTTATTTTGGTAGGTTCAAGGGTTTATCTTCATGAAAATGTATTGATATTATCATGTAAACACATTTCTCACTCATTTCCAAATTTTTAAGCAATGTCGCACAAAGTCATCATGGTCATCGCAAAGTGTATCTTTAGTGTCACACTTATCATAAAGTCATTGAAAAGTTGTCACATTGAGGGAAATATTTTTTTAACATGTTCTAGATGATCTATGTCATTATCTCGACAATATTTCTAAGTATTTGATCAAAGTCAAGTCATATCACTATTTACATCAGTCTCATTGATCCCACACTTAGACAATTTTCAGAAACTTCCTTGCAACCTAACCTTATTTGGCCTTCCTCAACTATGCATTGTGCAGTTCCAACCCTCAAGCTACAATCATGTCCTTTGACAATGTGCAATGCACAACTCCTACCTCCCAAGATTGTGCATTACGCAATTCTAGTGCTCAAGCCTATACCTTGGCCCCCAGAATTGCACAATCTAACCCTCCATCCTAGCCCCAACTGCACATTATGAAATATCTAGGATCAAGCCCAAACATTGATCTCTTGAACTGCACAACTCCGTAATCACCAGGTCTTCTCTGCCTCCCAAAACTACACAATTGACTGAAATAGTGCAAAACCCTGTAGTCTGACTCACTGAGCCTTAAAACTTCACAATTTTTCTACACATTCCAACCTAAATTATGCATTGCATAGTCTCAAGGCTCAAGCCTCATCCCTAAGCTCTTGAACTGTGTAATTGTGTAATCATCTGGGCTCCTTTGTCTTCTAGAACTATGCAATGAGAAAAATTAGTGTTTAAGCCCTCGACCTAGCTCCCTTAGCTCCCCAACTGCACAATCATTTTTCTCAGTCTAAGCTTGAACTGCGCATTGTGCAGTATCAAGGTTCAAGCCTGACCCTTAACTTCTTGAGATGCGTAATTTCGGAGTCGCTGAGCCTCTCCCTCAACCTGCCACCTAGTTCTGTCTCAGTTAGAGGATCATCATGCAACATCTTAGATAGGGGTTTATCTGAATGATGTCATCTTGTCATGAGTGGGTTGAAGATGCAAGAACTCTATCATGCTATGGGAAGATGATGAAGAATGAGATGGAGAAAGTGGACATGCTAGAAGACACATATGGAGTTGAAAAGATAAGATTATTATCAAATGAGAAAATGAAGGAACACTGGATTACAATAGAAGACCAAATATTAGGAACGCATGAAGACTCCATCTGATTCACAACCATTTCGAGGGTAGATATGAAGAAAAAAACATATCTCTCATGAATATGAAGCATTGGATACAACTCTTATTGAAGACAGAAAGAAAGAAGCAACAAATAATAGCTTGGAAAGGCCACATCATCATGCAATCCATGTCATCAGTTTCATGTCATGTACAATCATGAGTCATCATATGCCACATCATTATTTTGGATTATGAAATTATCTATTACAAATGTATTATAAAGTGGAAATCCAAAGGACACATTCAAAATATGAAGAGTCATGTAAAAGTCAAAAAGTCATAGGAAGTCAAATAGTCATGACGGTAGTAAAAGAGTCAAAAGGAAGGTGAAGCATCACCTCATTGGTTATATATACACCCTCATTGTCAGATAAAATGAATTTTCACCTTCGCTCCTCCCGTAAGGCAGTAGAGAGACTAGCTATTTATTTTGAGTATCAAGGAGTGGATCCAATGCTCCACTATTGGAGCTAGTGATGTTCATTGTATACATGTATCTTGGAATTTTTACTTAATATCATAAGCCTTATGGACAACATGTTCTTCATGCATGGATTATGAATATTTGTAAGATTGTTCTGTGAATGTTTGTAATTCATGTTTGCTTTCATATGTGCTAAATTAGTTGAACTATTTCAGTTATTTTGGTACTTATCAGATTGATAATGTGTTGTAATGGTTATTATCCTTGTCAATTCTTGTAGACTATTCTGTCGGATATTAGACATATATTTCTTGTTGTATTGGTTGCAATGACCATCGCATCTTTGTGGACTATTCCATTGGATGTTGAATAGATTATTCTTGTTTATGTGTGTCTCTACTAGGGTGGTACTATTACCTCTCTCTTAGAGGCTCACTTCACTTCCCCTCCGTAGTAAAAGAACTTTGATGCACATACAACCAAACACTTACCAGGCACACCCCCTTACTTTTTGAAGGCACATTTGTACTCCTCTCTCTTGCTGATAGTTAGAGACAAGGAAAATATGTGAGAATACATGGAAACCATGCCAATACTCCAGATGGGGCTCATATTCCAAACGATGTGAGGTCTAAGTGAGACTTCACATCAAGGAGACTGCTTGGTTGATGAATTCTGGTACCATCAACAAAATGACTATGTAATTCAAACTTGAAATCTGTTAATATAGAAGAATTTCATTTCACAGTCAAGATGCATGCATTTCAATTTTCCCTTTAATTATCATAAGAAAATGAAATTGAATGAAGAATTTAATCACAACCATCAAGTTAAAATATTTATGTACATATAAACTCTTGAAAATATCACACCAGCAAAAGACAAAAGACAGAGAATTTTTTTTAACTATAATGCACACATGCTCACCAATTTTCATTATCAATAGAATATATTTATACATGAGGATCTCTCAATTATTTCCTATAATATCCCAAAAAATCACTCCATAAATATCTCCACAAATTTCTCATCAATCAATCACAAATGTCTCCACAAATCTCTCATTAATCACTCATAAATCTCTCCACAAATATTTCACTAAAAAAACAAATTTAATAATTTCAAATGGATCATTATTCCAAAATTTCTCCCCCATAATGACCATTTGCAAATATTCCAACATTATCTTTGAATTTGTTTCCTTAGATAGTGCTTTAGTGAATATATCAGTTACATGTTCATCTATTCTATAGTACTCGATCTTGATCACTCCTTACTGAACCAAACCTTTGAAAAAAATGATACTAAATATCAATATGCTTGATATTCTTATGAAAAATTGGATTCTTAGTCATTTGAATTACAAGTTGATTATCACATAGAAACTGTGTGGGTTTCTCTTGTTTCTCATGTAGATACTTTAGAATTCTTCTTAACCAAACTGCTTCACATGTTGTTTTTGATACCTCCTTATACTCTGCTTCTCCAATGGAGAGAGTAACCTTAGGTTTCTTATTAGTACTCCAAGCAATTGTTGTTGAACCCATGTTAAATGAATACCCTGAAGTTGATTTCCTTGTTAATTTTGGAAACTACAATAAAATTACACCTTAAACATCTCAAATGGCCAAGATAATAATTTCATTGGATTCCTCTTTTCGAGTGTACCAAAATCGACCTAAATATCACCCAATTTGGTTAAGTGGAAGTTGAGTTATGAATTATTTTATTCGTACATGTATTATGGAATCAGTCGGCCCTAACCACATGAGTAACTACTTGGATAGGTCTTAACCGCAAGTGAACCCTCAAGAAATCCTATAAATAAAAGAGACATCAAGATCATTTGGACACATATTCTCTTCTCCTTTTTCTTGGTTCACACAGGTTCGATGAAAGGAGTTCGCCCAAGTGTTTGAAATCACAGGCAAAAGGTTCACTCTGGGTTAGGGTCTCCTGGATCTCGATCACTAGAACAAAACAGGGAATTCTAGTCCCCGAACATTGACACATAAGCCTATGAGAGTGGCTATAGACCCTTGGATGCTGGCACAAAGGCTTATGGGAGTGACTATGGATTCAGAGTCAGATCGGTAGGTTTAGGTCCCTAGTCGCTCACACAAGGTAGTCCTGAGAGCGACTAGGACATCTCAGTCCCTTGCACAACAATTGTAAGGAAGCGACTCTGGGATTTAGGTGTATTGCACCACATTCGCACGCAAAATAAAAATCGTGGAGTCAAAGTCACCCGCATACAAGTACCAAAAGAGCGACCAGGGAGTTTTAGTCACACACATACAATCGTGATGACAGTGACCAAAATTCAGATCTCAGTGACAGCAGTGCTCAATAGTGTTTGACACAATGACAACAGTATACAATAGTTGACATCAGTTTGTGACAACACATTAAAACCATCAGTATGAGGATTCTGATTCCTAGCATGATTAGATCTGTTTCATAGATATCATTATTTTTTCGCTGCATGGACAAAGTTATGGGTCATTGTACTCTTGTTTGCTACATCATTTGATGACGATCTAAGAAGAAGAAGATTTGCAAGTGTTTTCCCCATAGTGGGTTTTTCCCTACTCTTAGACCAATCCTAGTTTCTCTATGTGTGTGCATGCTTTCTTCTACTGTTCCTTTTATATTCTGTTGCATTGATGATGGTGGTGGTGTTGTTTCTTTCTATATAATTTCATATGTTGATGTATAATGGTGTAGATCTAAATAATGTAACGATGATATGGGGTGAACTTAATGTATTAATGATTAAATTCAACTATCATAGCAAAGAACAATGCCTCCATGTGAAAAATTAACATGGTATCAAATATGGGCTGAAGAAAATTCATGGAGATCACCTTGATGATGACATCTTTGATGGAAGCAAGAAGAAAATGATGGATACCTAAAAGAATTCTAGGGTTTGAAGATAACCCTAGGCATCTTGATGATTAGGGTTTGATGGATTATATGAGGTTAGGGTTGGTTTTTCTATATGGTCGAGCTCTCTCATTTGGGCCTCTTGACATTATCTTCATGGGCTTTCCCCTTGATATGTGGACCTTCCTCCCTATTTTTTGGATCCCTAACTCCCTCTACCTTCCTATAAATTTACCCCCTTTCATTCCCAAATGGTTGGTCATTGATTGATGCATCCCTATGCTGAGATTATGCTTACATGCTTCCCATTTCTAGCTTGGAGAAGGAGTGCTTGAAGAGTCTTTGCTTGGACTTGGAAATCCACCCAAAGGAAGGCCTTAACATCAAGGCATAGGTTGTATGCTTCCCTTTTCATTTTCTTAACATATACGACTTCTAGTTCACTTTCCATAAATGTTTGTGTTGATGCTTAATTTATCTTAATGAACCTTGATCTGTTTAGTGGATTACATTTGAATTATGTTGGTTGCACTTTTATGCTTTGTTGTGTTCTTGGTCTCTTGTGCAAGTATTCAAATGATATGAGTAGGGAGGATTGAGCTTGAGGGAGAAAACGATTATGATCTCCAACAAAGGAATACATCATAGCATCCAAATAAGGTAGGTCTCCTTCCTCTTCTTTAATTTCGTTTGTAGTCTAGGAAAGTTTCTTGTAGATTGTCTCGTTTGTTGCTAGACCCATTCATTGGGCTAGAGGGATCATATCTGTCCTCAAAGAGGATTTTCCTTCACAACAAAATGTCCCTTCATGTCGATGATGTGGGATTCATTATGGCTCTCATTTGACGGATCACTTCCTGTTGACTTCAGCTCATTATCTAGGAAGATGCTCTAGAAACTCCCCTCCAGTACCTTAGAGATTGCATGCCTTAATGGAAATTTCATCACATTCGATGATAGGTTTACATCATTGACCTTCGATCGGATGACTTCATAGGTTCGACTTTAGTTCCATTGTTCACATTCGTGGATTGTGTTGATTGTACCTTGAGAGCTATTGTCATTAATGGTGGTTTCTCTCATGCCTGCTAATGGTTTACATCATTGAACTTCGATCAGATGACTTCACGGGTGTTCAACTTCAGTTCCATTATTCACATTCATGTATTGTGATGATTGTACCTTGAGAGCCATTGTCATTACCGGTGGTTTCTCTCGCACCTATTAACTGTTTACATCATTGACCAATAATTAGGTAGTTTTTTATCATGTTCAACTTGGACCCACCTATTCACATGTTAGAATTCATACATTGATTGGGTCGAGACAGAGCGCAAGACCCTAGATTTTGTCTAATATAATCTAGGTTGCATGGAGTTATGAGTCATTCATTATTGTATGCATGCTTCTACTAGAGGGATGGGTGTGACCATACCGTGGGTCTGTATTCATGATCCTTTTTGTTCGGATGGCTGCGACCATACCGTGGGTCCGTATTTATGATTATTTATATTCAAATTGTTATGACCATACTGAGGATCTTTTCACATGATCCCTCCTATTCGGATGGTTGTGTCCATACCAAAAATTCATGTATCATTAGATGCCTATTCTTTTATTTTTAGGAATGATCATCAGAGATTTTAGATATGTATATGTATATGCTTGATTTGTAGGTCTCCTGATAGTGTTGTTCTTGTCGTTGAACTGACTTATAAAACATCTCAGGCATCACTCCCTGTTATGCCTTCATGCTTTAGGGGGAATCTACTACAGAGTGCTTTATCATGTCTCCTGTTCACTTCCCGTGCCATATCCTGGAGTGCCAAAACATTTACTACTGTGAAAAATATCCATCATGATATATAGACCAAAACCTCCCTGAAGAATCAAAGGAAATCTTCTCTGATATCATTTTGGAGAAAGTTTCCTTAAAACCTAATTTTTGGCATCAATGCATTTTGATCCACTACTTTCCCATGCTGATGGTAGGTTTATTAGTTATACACTCGTGCTGGACTCCTTTTGGCAGGTTTTCCCAAATTGGCGGAGAAGCTTAGCTCACTAGAAACTTCGGGAACAACGAGATGGATATTGGTTGTTGTTGATATGGTCAACCTCCCCGATTTGGGCTTCTTGATCTTATCATCATGGGCTTCCCCTTTGAGATGTGGAACTTTCTCCCTCTTTTGTGGATCCCTAACTCCCTCTCCCTTCCTATAAATTCACCCCCTTCCATTCCCAAATGGTTGGTCATTGATTGTTTCATCCCTATGCTGAGATTATGCTTACATGCTTCCCATTTCTAGCTTGGAGGAGTGCTTGAAGAGTCTTTTCTTGGACTTGGAAATCCACCCAAATGAATGGCTCAACATTAAGGCATAGGTTTTATGCTTCCCACTTCAGTTTCTTAGTATATACAACTATTGGTTCACTTTCCATAAATATTTGTGTTGATGCTTCATTTATCTTAATTCTCCTTGATATATTAAGTGGATTACATTTGAATTATGCTGGTTGCAATTTTATGCTTTGTTTTGTTCTTGGCGTCTTGTGCAGGTATTCAAACGCCATGAGTAGTGATTATTGAGCCTAAGGGAGAAATAAATTGATATCTCCAACAAAGGAATACATCATAGCATTAGAATGAGGTAGGTCTCCATCCTCTTCTTTAATTTCAATTGTAGTCTAGGAAAGTGTCTTGTAGATTTTCTTGTTCATTGCTAGACCCACTCATTGGGCTAGAGCAATCATCTCTGCCGCAAAGAGGATTTTCCTTCATAAAAAGAATGGTGACTCCACTAGGGAAGCTATAGCCTCTTCATCCTCCTTGCTCAACTGATCTCTTTATTAGTTTGACCAACAACCGTGTTCTCAGTTAGTTTGGGTTTATATAGGTATGCGCAATCATTGGTTACTGCCTTAGAGTGCTAAGTCTAGAGTGTTTGTGAAATCTTTTTTGTTTTTCCCATATTCCTCGCTTAGCGTGAGTTTTATTAGTGACAGTCATGCTGAAAACCCTTTTCTCCATTGTTTATCCGCACTGAAGACCAGCACAGTTTTTGCTATGAAAAGTAGCATTGATGACCCTGTTAGCATGGGTTTTGTTATCTAAAGTAGCGTTGATCCTTGAATGTGAGAATTTTTAAGGTTTTTGCCTTAAAATCCAGTGTATCTTGGCCCCTGAGGTATTTTTCCATCCTATATGCTTGAATTTGTCAGTGTTTTTGATTGATTATGGTGATTAATTTGCAAAATTTGTCTCATTGGCTTTGAATTGAAATCTGATTGAGTTCTAGGGTTTCTAGTCAATTGGTCATCACTTGCTACTTGTTGGTGTCATTGAGATGCTAGCTTTTCTGATTGATTGGGTGTTGTTTTTTGTGGAAATCATTGAAAACATTGTTTTGCATTTGTTTTAGCTTGTGTTTCAAAATTTAATTTTCATGAAAATGCATTAGATTAGTTGCATTGAAAGGTTATTTTTTAAGATTCATCATTGAAAATAGATCACATTTTTCGGTGCTTGAAAGCTAAAAACTATATTAGGTGCATCAAATCATTCAAAACGAAAAGAAAAGCAGAATTCATACAAGTGCATCTTAGTAAAGTAAAATCATTTTTCATTTGAAAAAGTTGCATTTAGGATAGTGAAAAGTGAAAATCATTTTTACTTTTGGTATTGCATTTGGAAGATGAAAGTGAAAGTTAGTGAAAGGAATTTTTCTTGATGCATTATTGATTGAAATTTGTTCCCTTGATTAGTCTAGCTTTCATTGAAACAAAAATTTTTCCTTTTCTCATATAGTTGCATCTTAGGCATTCAAGTGACATCGTTTTAAGCCCAAAATTGAAACATAATTTTGTTGAAAATAGCAACAAGAAAGGCTAAAAATAGAATTGCTAAAAATAGCACTATAAATAGTAGTTAAGCCAGTGTTGATCTTAGCAACAATGGGTGGAAAAAAGGAAGTGCTAAAAATAGCATTCTATAAATAGAATTTCAGGATACCTTCCTATTTTAGTCGGTCCCTAAACTATAATAGGAAGTAAAATTCGAATTTGATATTAACAGTTGTTTGTAAATTAATTAATTAATTCATCTTGAGTTAATTAGTTAAGGAAAATCAAACTTGAAGTCTATGTGAGGACATGCAACAGTTTCTCCATTAATTGAGGAATTTATCCATCAGTTAAAGAGATAAGGATGAGTTCTAATTTGAGTAGTAATTAGTTGGCTCAATTAACTAAGTCAAGTCCAATTAGATTTATTTAAACAATTTGTTTAAATTAAGTAAGTTCAGTTAGTTAATGCATGCTTGCATATAACTGCTGCTCTTCAGATAATTGAATATTCTCTCATACACAACTCATGCATGTCAATTCAGATAGAAACCCAGTTGAGATCAGATGGAGGGACAATGTACTATCAGTTGCTAGGATATTCCTTGGTGAATATTCCTTGCATGCAGAAGAATTTCTTTCCAAGAGAATTGCATTGTTACCTCTTCTTGTTCAGTGAGTGTGATGAGGCCAATTCACACATGTGGCATCACTGGACCCCAAGAAAAATTACGCAAAGAAATAGGGGCTTAGAGGATTTGAGGAGGATATATACTTGTCTATTGAGTGTATGAGCTTCGTTGTTTGATTACAAAGACAACAGGATAGCTTGAGAGCTGATTCTTTTTGTAACTTGAACAAGTTTCCACTTGTATGATAATACAGAGTTGGGGTTTTAGGCTGAGTCTTTCCCCAGTTTATTTCTTCTATGTTATGTGTGATTGATTTCTCATTCTCAGTTATATGTGTTCTCTTGATCTTGCTCAATTCGATTAAGCTTCCGCAAAGTGTTGTAGAAGTATATCTTGTATTGTGTTTTAGTATATTGCATAATCTGTTGATCTACAATAGGAATTTCTACATGGTATCAGAGCAAAGGTGATCAAGGCGAAGAAAATTATACAAGAAGGAGAAGTTCGAAGTTTGGTTCCTAAATATAGAAATCGAGTTCTTATCACATCTCAATTTCACCTATGGCGTTCAGTGGTTTAAGACTTGAGTACGCCCTTGATGGCAGCTTGAATTATATAGCCTGGGAAGGATCGCATGGAGGTAGTATTAGAGGATAACGGTCTAAAGGACTTCATTGATCAAGAAGTCCCTAAGCCGACTGATGCTACTCAACTGGTGGAATGGAAGAAATGTGTGGCTAGAGCAAGGAGAATCCTCCTGGAGGGAGTTCGACATCACATTGTCTCGAGCCTCCATGGGAAGGAGAATCCATTTTCGATGTGGAAAACATTGAAAGATTTATATCAGAACAGTAGCGGTCAGAGAAAGTTGGCGCTGAAAGACAAGCTTCGTAAGATCAAGTGCGAAAAGGGTTAGCCCCAAGAGTTAGCTCAATCGGTCAAATCAGTGCCTCGCCAATCGGGAGGTCACAGGGTCAATTCCCGAAAGCTCTTGGGGTCAGGTCAGCATAGGCCGAGGGGTGTGCTCCCCTTCGGGGTATGAGCTACCCAGTTCTTACTGTGGACGTAGCGGCTACCCATTGACCATGGGTATCCGTGAACCACATGTGAAAAAAAAAAAGTGCGAAAAGGGCGACACGATCTCTACATTTCTGAACAAGCTCACCACCTTCAGGGATGATCTTGGAAGTGTAGGGATCATGACCGCTGATGATGACATGGTGAGTCTTGCACTCCTTGGTCTTCCTAAGAGCTGGCATAGCTACCAAGACTCAGTTAATGGAAGAGAAAAACTGCTATATTGGGAATGACTTTGGTCAGATCTGATGCAGGAGGAAATAAGAAGAAGCACCAGAGATGGATCCTCATTGAAGCAAGAAGATGAGGAAAATCTAGCCTTAGCGAGTAAGGCGAGGAAAGGGAAAGGGAAGGCATCCCATCCCAAATCTGGTTCTTCCCATGGTGGGAAGAAATTAGAATATTGAAAAATCGAAAGTGCGATGCTTTCATTGTCATGAAGTGGGCCATTATACTACGAATTTTCCACAGAATAAATCCAAGAAGGGTTCCTCAAAGGGATCTGATGGTGAGGCACTGGCCTCATAGTTTGAGTTGGATTTATCGCTTATCGCATGAATGGTCTCATCCATGGTGGGATGTGTGTGGTACCTGGATAATGGAGCTTCATTTCACATGTCAGGTGATAAGAATATTTTTAGTACCTTGGAGGAGAAGGATCTCCAGATGTGAATCGAGATGGGTGATGATGGAAAGTACCATGTTTCAGGTGAAGGTATGGTTGTGTTTCAGATGGAGAACAGAGCTCCCCTCACCCTGACTGATGTAAAGTATGTACCAGGTCTGAAGAAGAATCTTGTGTCTGTTGCTATGCTTGAAGATAAAGGCTATGATGTAGTCTTTAGTCAAGGAAAGGTATTCCTGAGGCATATCAATACTAGACAGGCAAAGCGAATAGGGATTCAAGTCAAGAATCTATATAAGTTGGAGGTAGATGACTATGCTGCTTTTAGTTCCAAAGAAGAGATGGTGCAGAGCCAAGATGTTGGCGAGCTATGGCATAGAAGACTGGGCCACTTGCTCCATGGAGCCCTGAAGATCATGCAACAGATTTCTACCGGATTACCGAAGGGAAAACTTGAGAAGACGAGTACATGCAAAGGTTGTACCTTGGGTAAGTATGCGAAATCTTCCTTTTCGGATTGAGATAGTAGAGCTGAAGCAATCCTGGAGTGAGTTCACTCAGATTTTTGTGGACCTTTCTCTATAACCTCCACTGCTAAAGAAAGGTACTATGTTATTTTCATTGATGTTTTTTATCATAAATGCTGGATCTACTTTATGCAAAAGAAGGATTAGACATTCTTGAGTTTTTTTGAGTTTAAAGCCTTGGCAGAGAAAGAATCAGGAAAGAAAATAAAAGCCTTACATAGCGACAATAGTGGAGATTATGTCTCCCAACAGTTTAAGGACTTCTGTGTTGCAGAAGGAATTAAATGGGAATTGACGACATCCCATAACCCACAGCAAAATGGGGTGGCTGAAAGGAAGAATAGATCGATTGTGGGAGCAACTCAAGCAATGTTGCATGACCAAAGCCTACCACTGCATTTGTGGGTTGAGGCATGCAATATAGCAATATAATTTCAGAACAGAAGCCCACACCATATACTGGGGATGAAGACACCTATGGAGGCCTATTCTAGGAAGCGACCTGTTGTAAGTCACTTCTGAATCTTTGGATCATCAGTTTACTGTCATGTGACCAAAGATGCTAGGAAGAAGCTAGACCAAACAGCTAAGTTGGGAATACTTTTGGGGTACATGGATACACCCCACAACTATTGGGTTTACCTTCCTTCCACTCAGAGGATTGTGGTACACATGGATTTGAAGTTCAACAAGAAGAAAGCCATGTGATTATCACTTGAGAGGGAACTCGAATTGCACGTAGATGAGGAACTTTCAGTTCCTAAGGAGGAGGAGCCTTAGATTGATGTGGAGCAGCTGCATGCAGAGGATCCAGGAGTGGAGACATCCACTCATTCTGATACTTCCAAAGTGTTGGCATTATTATGTATGTGTTGTACTTGATGGCAACCCTCTTATAGCAGAAAAAATCACTTGTATATGGCAACTAGATGAACTAAAGAAGAGATATCAGATGTGACAGAATGCATGATAGTAGTGTTTATAGATTTGATGAAATGCAGCGCAACTTCAAGGAATCAGTTCAGAAAGCAACTCACTCAGATCACAGATCACAGTACTACAGGTTAATAGCACAAAGTTACAAATCAGACTCATAGAATGAAGAAAGAGGGGTATACGTAGGTTCACCATTGACCAAGCCATGTATACACATAGGTTGATAGAAAAAAATGAGCGTATAACATACACACGCACTTTCACAGAAAGGAAAGTGGGTATACCTTGGAAAACTAATTTTCAGTCCAAAGTATTTGGTCCATGGTATTTTGATCCATGGTGTTGGTCCATGGTATTTGATCCAAGGTATTGACCCTAGGTATTTGATCCAAGGTATTGGTCCTAAGTGGTTTTGGTCCATGGTATTGAGAAAGGCCTAAAACTATAAAAGGAGGAGAATATCATTAGGCCAAGTCACTCAAGCATTGAATATCTGATGAAGAGTGAGATCTAGTATGCAGGTTATTAGGTTATGGTGCATTATTGGATTTGAACCAAGGATGAACCTTAGCGCTTGATGAAGGATAAGATCAAATTATGTATCAGGATCTTAAGGCTTGAAGTGAATTATCTTTATGTGGTTTGATCATTTATCTGAATAACTGACGCATGTTGTAAGTCTATAAATATGATGATCTGGGTATGACTGAAGTCTAGAATTGTTGTAATATTTAAATCATCATTTACAGATCTGTACGCAAGTTCACTTTAGAAAAGGCGCGTGTACACACTAGTTCTGCATATCAAAACAGCATATACATCATTTTCAGATCTGTATGCAGGTTCGCCTTGAGGAAAGTGCATATGCATGCAGGTTCGACACATGGAAGTAGTGTATACCTTATAAAATATGTTTCAGTTGCTTCTATTTGCTGCTACAGTGTTCTGGGTTCTGCCTTGGGTTCTGGTTACTGTATTCTGACAGCATTATGAATGATCAGATTGATGGAGTGATTAATTGACTTGGTTGTGGTTGGTTCAGAAGGAAATTGGTTAATGTAGATATATTTGATGATTGAATGATGTTGTTTATGGATCCAGTCTAAAAATTTAAGAAACGTGGTCCCTGGAAGAAAAGAGAAGGTTGTAACCTTCTGTAGGCCGGCACCTACGTACTAGTAAATATATTAGCTAGTACAAGAGCTAGGGGGTTGTAGCTCCCTTCCAGTAGAAGTTGGAGAAAGAGAGAAGGTTGTAGCCTTCTGCAGGTAGAACCCTACGTACTAGTATAAGACTACACCAACACAAAAATTGTAAACGGAATATTCTTATTATTAAAAGAAGACAGAGACGATTGCAGCAGGTGGTTTTCACCCACATTGGGTTTCCACCTTATATCTTGGTGTTCATATGTGTTTCCTATGTGTGATGATCTGTTATGTTTTTACTGCACCTGATTACTATTTATATGGTTAATGAAGTTCTGATGCACTGATTAAAGATCCACATATGATGAATTAACTGAATCATAAGCTTGCTGGATATACGCTAGTTGCATTAAAAACAGTTGTGTGTACACGATTTCCCCTAACTAAGTAGCATATATGAATCTGATTATGGAAATGAAAAATTGTTGATTTGCTAATATTGATTCACCCCCCCTCAGTATTATTTCCAATAATTGGTATTAGATCCGGTCCTTCAGAGGAAGCTTGATCGCTTGAAGGAGGATCCATCATCATGAGTAATCAAGAAAGCAGAGGATCCATCAGATCACCAATATTTGATGGGAGAAACTTTGTTTATTGGAAGGTAAGAACCACAACCTATCTTCAGTCTCTTGGAACAGATGTCTGGGAAATCGTGGAAGGAGGATATAAATTTCCATCAGCAATTCCTACAGATACAACAGGTAAAAAGCAATATGAAACCAATGCAAGGTTGTCAATACATTATTGGGAAGTCTATCACAATCAGAGTTTGTCAAAGTTATGCAGCTCAAATCAACCAAAAAAATATGGGACAAAATCGTTCTAAGCTACGAAGGAGACTCTCAGGTAAAACGTGCTAAACTACAAACTCTCAGAATTCAATATGAAACTCTAAATATGCACAATGATGAAAGTATAGCTAGTTACTTCTTACATATAGATGAAATTGTTAATTGCATGAAGAATCTGGGTCAAGAGATAAAGAAAGTTACCTTGGTTGAAAAAGTTTTAAGATCCTTATCTACTAAATTTGAATCAAAAGTATCTGCCATAGAAGAAAAGCAGGATCTACAGACTATTACTATGACACAGCTTCATGGAATCTTAACTGGCTTTGAGATGAGAAAAGGAGGTCCATCAGATATGAGAGAAGCCACATTTAAAGCTTCAACAAAAGGAAAAGAATTACTCAATGAATCAGGACATATTTCATAAGAAGAAGAAGAAGCAAACTTTGTCAAGAATCTTCAACAGGGTTCTGGAAGATTCAGAGGTAAACTACCTTTTAAATGTTTTTCCTGTGGTAGAGTTGGTCATTATGCTGCCAAATGTCCTCATAAAGATAAATGTGATAAAGGGAAGGAATATGCAAAATGGAATAGAAAACAAAGTGTAAGTAAAAATAGCTACTATACTCATGAAGATAGCGATGGTTTATCAAATGATGATGAAGATGAAAATAGTAATGACTATAGAATTATGATGGCTTATGAAGATGATGATTTTTTGGATGCTTTAGATGAAGATGACCTTTATGAAGAAATCTCTAAACTCAAAATTTGTTTAGAAGAAAAGAATATTATTATAGATACCTTGACATACCAACTTGCTAAAAGAGAAAAACACAATGAAAAGCTAGAATGTAAAATTGTGGGTCTAAGGAAGGATCTTGAGAAAACAAAAGCTATCAATATTAGATTTGCTAAAGGATCAAAAACCTTAAATGAAATTATCAAAGTGCAATGCTCTCTCTAATAAAGACAGGTCTTGGATATATTGAAGAAACATCTCAATCACAAAAGCCATCAACCTCCACTAAAAACTATCTTGATGCAGCAAAGAGCAGTGAACAGTTCTACAATCATCAGCAAAGGCATAAAGCAGATCACCAGGTGAATCAGGCTCAAATTACTTCAAGGATGAATAGAAGCCACAATCAACCTCAGGTAAATCGTACTCAATTTGCTTCAAAGAATATCAATAGAAACTACAATCAACAAGTCAGTAGAAGGAACTTCAACTACAATCAACAGGTTAGTAGATTCGATAATCACAGGAACTTATTTAATGGTCAATGTTTCTCATGTCATAATTTTGGACACAAAGCTGCTCAATGTGTTTCTTACAAAACTATCATGACTGGAGAAGCACGGAATCAAAGGAATGTGACAGGGATCAAGAAAAGTTCCTATAATAACTTTTCTCTTCTTGAAAATGAAATAGAATGCTCGATCTATAACAACTTTGGCCATGAAGAATCTGAATGCAGGAGTAAATTTCGACAAATAGCTCAAAAGGAGCAAACTCCATTAAATACCAAAATATGGAGAAAGAAAGAACCGCAAACAGAAATATGTGGTATAGCCTTGTATGCAGAAGGATAAGAAAACCAGTGGTACATCGACAGTGGATGCTCAAAACACATGACAGGTGACAGAGAAAAACTACAATCATATAATGCCTTAAAAAAGGAAAAGAGTGTCTCATTTGGAAATGACACTCCTACTATCAAAAAGGTAAAGGTTATGTTTTCTTGAAAGAAAAAGTTAAAGCTGGGAATGTTATGTATGTTGATGGCTTAAAGCATAATCTATTGAGTGTGAGTCAAATGTGTGATCAAGGAAATGAAGTAGTGTTTCAATCAAATGGATATGTTGTTCGTGAGCTTGATATAGGAGAAACTATGATTAAAGGGACAAGAACTCAAAATAACCTATACATACTCAAGGGAGGACAACTATAGTGCTATCTAAGCAAAAATAATGAAAACTAGTTATGGCATAGAAGATTGGGACATCTAAGCTTTTCTCAAATAAGAAAAGTGTGCAGATTCCAGGCTGTTCGTGATCTTCCAAATATCAACATTCTTGAAAATACTATATGCAAATCATGTCAATTCGGTAAGCAAACCAGATCTCAATTCATCAGAAAGGAAGGGTTAGCTAGTAATCCTCTTGAACTTGTTCATACTGATTTATGTGGTCCATCAAGGAAAAAAGTCACCTTGAGGAGAAGAATACTTTATATTTTTTATTGATGATTTTTCTAGAATGTGTTGGATAGGTCTTCTAAAGCATAAATATGAAGCATTTGAAAAGTTCAAAGCCTTCAAAGCTTTGGTTTAAAATGAATCAAATTGCAAAATCAAATGCCTCAAATTTGATCGAGGAGGGGAATTTACCTCGAATGAATTCTTCGACTTTTGTAAACAACATGGAATAAAAAGATAGTTCTCCACTGCAAGGACTCCTCAACAAAATGGAGTGGTAGAAAGGATGAACAGAACTTTTCAACAAATGGCTCGTGCTATGCTAGATGAATCTGAAACTCCTGCAACCTTCTGGGGTGAAGCTGCATTCGCCGCCGTCACTATTCTAAACCAAGCAAATTTTCAGGTAAACAACACTCGAACTCCACATGAAATTTGGTATGGTAAGACTCCTACTGTAAAATACTTCAAAGTTTCTGGAAGCAAATGTTACATCAAAAGGACTGATGAACAACTTGGTAAGTTTGAACCCATAGCAGATGAAGGTATTCTTCTTGGCTACTCTTCCCAAAGTAAATGATATAAATGTTACAATAAAATACTTGGGAAAATTATTGAAAGTATTGATGTTGTGGCTGATGAAGCATGAAAAAATCCAAAACAGATAAAAACTGAAGATTATGACATTGAAGAAGATGAGGATCATTTTCCCACATCAAACCACACTGATTTTGAAGAAGAAACCAATGAAGCACCAGAAGAATAGATAATGATAGAAGAAAACACTTTGTCCAAGTATGTTTAGAAAAATCATCCAGAATCTCAAATCTTAGGAGAAAAAGGAGCAGGTGTGCAGACTAGAAGAACCATTGTTGAAGCTTCAAGCTATCTAGCATTACTATTGTGGAGTACTAAAGAAGGTATGTTTTTGGCAATTATTTCAGCATCTTTTCATTAGAACTTACAAACCTTTTGCATCATGAACTAGGAAAATGATAAGGGATTGTAATAAAACTTGTGAGATTAATGTGAAAAATGAAAACACTCACAATTGTCATTTTCTTATGCAGGAAGAAGGAAAAACGAAAAGTTGTCGTTCCAAAGGAGAGGACAAGGACGGGTTAACCAATGTCCCTTTGACGGGGAACCGTATGCAAACAAGGAAAAAGAAATCAAAATGAATCAGCCCTGGAAAGGAAGTGGAGATATCAGCTCGGCGCAAGAAAGAAAAGAGATAACTGAGGACTAATGGTTTGGCGAATCCCTCAGGATCCCTTGATCCTGAGGGATCGCTGCTTTAACTATTATTTGCACCTAGACATCTCCGCCTTCACCATTATAAAAGGGGTAGCACTGTTAGCTCGAGGGGTCGGTCGAGTTTGTTATGTTATGTAATTTCTCTTAAGATTGAAACTTTGATCATCGAGTCTCGTTGATAACTGATCTATTGTAATTCCACCTTATGCATTAATACAAACTTGGTTGCTATTTCATCTCTGAGTCTGGAATAACTTCAAACAGTGTACCCCTAGAGGCTAAGGGCCCGGCCCTGGAAAACAATTGCTCCTATACTATTACATTTGGTTTATGCATGGTTTGCTTATCAACGTTATTTGGTAATCTGATGCGTTTTGTTAGTTTACATCACATGCTCTGTTATGTTTAATTCATTGAGGTTTCTAAAGACAGAACTATTGTATTAACTCTGCAACGTACCACTACTCTTTTAAGTGTTGGTATAATACTGCTGGTCTTTACAGAATATTGTTGCTGTTCAATTACAGAGCCTCTGTGCTGTGCACTTACTCGATATTACGGAATTCATCTTAGCGATTATGTCTTTGCGATTGTTGAGTTTATAGAAATTGCTGTTCTATTCTGAAATACAGTCGTACTCTTTCTAACTGAGATTGATAACTGGATCAGATTACTATTAAGGTGTGTCATGTGTATGTATGCATGGTTTTCAAGCGTTGTTCTATAATCCATCATTAATCAGTGTTGTTCCATTCTTGTGTGTTGTTCAATTCGTCCTTAAAAGTGAAAGATTGCCATTTGATTCCTGTAGGACACGACTATTGTATTCGATCTTGTAGACTAAGGTGTTATTGCTTGTTAGACTTAATTGTTGTTACAGTTTCTTGTTTGCTGTTCCATTTCAGGTTTGCTGTTCTATTTCTTATTTGTTGTTCCATTTCTTATCTGCCGTTCCATTTCCTGTCATTTGTTATTTTGGTGTGAAGAACGATCTAAGGTTGTAGTGAGCATTGACATTTACTGTCTGGCTCCCAGATCCACGATCTGTTCTCTGATTTCTTTTAGTTCCATCAGTTTACAAAGGGATGAGTTACTGCTACTGAACCCTTGACTGATAAATTGCTTAGTTTTCTGAATGTGTGGTTTAATCTTTTGAAGTAGTTTGTTGTAAACAAGCATCCGTTTACTCTTGTATTTTTAAGCATTGTACTACTAGCATTACTCTAGCAAATGATAGCCTCAGACTGAGACACTCTTTGAAATAACAAAACGTTCCTGGATTGACAAACTAATGTGAGGTAATTAGAGGTGAAAGAGACCTTTTTATAGCTCGACATTTTGGTGTTGTTGCTAGGGAAAAAGTGTAGCCATTTGTTTCTTTCCAGAGTAGTGTAAGAACCTTTTAGGGAAGAATTGGGTTTTAAAAACGGAAGGTAAGAACCTACGTGTGGAGCATGTAACAGCCCTGCTCCTTTTCCCGCTTTCCTACAGATTTGTTGTTGTCTTGTTTGGGTAGAATCTAGCAGTTGATCCGTGTGCATGACTAAGCATAAAAAGCCAGAAAAGAATTCCAAACCTCTACCCAAGCCAGAAAAAGCTAAAGGGCTGGTGACCCTTGGCCGATCAACCTTCATAGACGAAATCCTCAAGAAATCAGAATCCCAGCCTTCAATAGAACCCAGAAAAGTTATTTCTCGACAACCTACTAGTTCCCTTCAGGCCACAGGATCACCATCTGTAGCCTTTGCTGAGGTGCATAGTCAAACTGAAAAGAAGGACTTTCAAGAAATTGAAAATTCTACTCCAGAACTATTTCAAGAATGGAATTTTAGCAACCTTTGTGAAGGAGGAGGAGAGACAAGGGAAACTGAGGAACCGAGGTCTCTTCTTGGGACAACTCAGCCATTGAACAGGCCAGACAAGGGAAGTGCTACAAAAATCATTGTTGAAGAAACTCAATCTCCTCAAACATTAGGCACTCTCATTATCCCAGATAGAGGAAGTGCTATTAAAACCATTCCTGTTAAAGCCATTCCCTCTCAACCTAGGAATACCCTCCTAGATACCCCAGAAGGTTATTGGCATATATTCGACCAAATGGCTCAAAATCAGCCAAACACCCAAACCTCTACATTACAATACCCCATAGTGGATACTACAGGAAATTTGCTTATGAATGAAATCCCTCTTCAACATATCTCTACATTCCACGGTCTTATATCAGAAGATCTGGATGCATTTCTATTTGAGTTCGATGTGCTGTGTAGGGGATATGATTACACCATTGACCCCCAGAAACTAAAATTATTTCCCTCTACATTAAAAGGGGTTGCCTTAAGATGGTTTATGGGATTAGGTGGTGGGGTTATAAATAATTGGGATCAAATGAAAGAATCTTTTCTAAAAGAATATCAGGACTATTGCAGGTCTAGAGAACTGAAGGACGAAATATTCCAGATGGTAGCTAGACCAAATGAAACATTAGAGGAGTATGTGGAACGTTTTCAGTATAATCTTTAAAGTTATCCTTATGCATCACTACCTTTACCTGATAATGTGTTAAAAACAGCATTAATTAGGGGCATGAAGGAACAATGGATTGAAACATTAAACATTATGGGAAAAGGAGATATTTATCAGGAAAATTTTGCTGACATTATTGATTTATGTATCAGGAGCTCGAGAGGCAGCACAAGATTAAAACCGGCAGAACATGATCGGTTTGTAAGAGATAATAAAATTTCGACAGAAGGAGTAACGCGTGCAGAAATTGGAAATTTATTGGAAAATTTTAAAACTGATATACTAGGGATGCTAACTACACAACTTGATGTTATGCAGGCCAAACAGAAGCAAATGGAGGTAGAACAGAATTTGGCAATCTTCTGTCCCCGATGCAGGAAGAAACATAGCCATAAGGAGTGTCCACTAGATGCAGTCCAAACATGTGCCATCTGCACAAAAGATCACCTTATGGAAAGCTGTCCCTCACTGCCGGGATTAAAAGCAGGATATAAGGAAGCAGAAGAAGAGCCAGAATCGGTGTATTTGCTCAACCAATGTTGTCAGTGGCAGCCGTGACAATCTGGTATGTTTTCGGACCCAACCTCTTCTTTTTAGTCTTCGCAGTATAATGCTCAACAATATAATATGTGGCAAAGTCAATCCCAACCCCCATTTCCAAACTGGTCACCACAGTCGTTTCCTTCATCAACCCCGTGGCCGAACCAGGCAAGCCAATCTAGTTGGCCGAATTTTCCCTGTGCCCCACCATATTGGCAAAGTAACGCATACCCACCACAATGGACTCCCCCTACTTCACAAATTTCAGCCTGGTAGACAAACTGGCAAAGACCAATGCATCAGCCAGTAGGAACCATGTTGCTCCCTCAACCTACACTGCTAGCCTTACAACAAAACCCCCAGTCTAATCTGAGACCGCAACTCCCAGCCAAACCCAACCCCAATCCAAATAACAGACCAGTCCAATCTGTCCAAATAGTAGAAACATCAGAAATAGGAGCTGATCTGAGGGAGTGTAATGATCTTCAGCTAAGATCTGGGCGTATTATTGAAACTAAGGGAGATAAGACAGCCCATGTTGAAAATCAGTTACCCAGAGAACACCTGTCACAAGAAGAGGATGTGAACAAACAACAAACTCATAACCAAACAACCACATCCTCTCCCCCGTTCCCAGAACGATTAATCATACGGCGACCTACACAATATCTTGATTTTGACATTCTGGGAGAATTACAAAATTTGTACATAAAAATTCTATTCCTCCAAGCCATTCAAGACGTCCCGATATATGCAAAGACTATCAAAGAATTGTGTGTAAAGAAACCAAGGAGGAATGCAGCAAACAATCCAAGAGTCCAAGTAGTTGGCACTCTATCTGACTTATTATCAGGAAAAGAAACACCCATTAAATACGAAGACCCAGGAAATCCAATAGTCACTGTACAAATTTATGGTCAAACCTTCCCTAATGCCTTAGTTGATCTAGGAGCTGCAATCAACATCTTGACAACTACTACTTGCCAAAAGCTAGGCATCACATCTGTAGAACCCACTTCTACCTTATTAGAACTGGCTGACTGATCTATGGTTAGGCCAGAGGGCACACTACATGATGTCATGGTATCTGTTGACTCCTGGGAATATCCGACCAATTTTCTGATAATAAATCCCAAAAGTCGACTTGATGGACACCCATTGATTTTAGGTAGACCTTGGCTTGCAACTGCCGATGCCTATATTGGCTGCTAACAAGGAAATATGACCATAACGAGGGGAGCGAATATCAAAAATTTAGCCTTATATCCTCCAGCACATCCAAGTGTCACAATGATCAAAACTAATAAGCACCTTGTATCATACCTTACTGATAACATTAGATCTCCATTAACTATACAAGAGGCACTTGATTTTAAAGATCAGACAGAGGATGATGCCATTAATAAATTTATTAGTCAAACTGAATTCAGATCCCGCACACAGTGTCACATGATAGAGGCAGCATTCGATAATGAATTAGAAGAAGATCCTCTTAAAGATACGCATGACCAAACAATACCTGTTACCTTTGTTGCAAATAGTAAAATTGTGGAAATCGAACCGGGAAAAACCTTAAACATTAATGCCAACCTCACCTCCGAACAAGAAACGAAGCTCATCCATTTGTTGAGGAAATATAAAGAAGCATTTGCATGGGACTACCCTCATATGAAAGGAATTGACCCCCAATTATGTACACACCACATTTACATAGAAAAAGATGTGAGACCTATTCACCAGCCTCAGAGGAGACTTAATCCTCATCTAAAAGATGTGGTAAAAGCTGAACTTCAAAAACTTTTAGATGTCAACTTCATCTATCCTATCTCCGATAGTAAATGGGTCTCTCCACTTGTGGTGGTACCAAAAAAGAATGGGAAATGGAGAATTTGTGTGGACTACAGAGAAATAAATAAAGCAACAAAAAAAGACCACTTCCCTCTCCCATTCATCGACCAAGTATTAGACACTTTGGAAAGAAAGAAATTCTTTTCTTTCCTAGATGGCTTCAGTGGATACAATCAGATTCAAATTGCCCCTGAAGACCAAGACAAAACTACCTTTACTTGTCCTTGCGGAACATTTGCCTACAGAGTTCTACCTTTTGCCTTATGCAATGCTCTTGCCACATTCCAAAGGGCTATCCTTAGCATTTTTGCAGACTTAATAAATGAAGGACTTGAAGTATATGTTACACTAAAAAATGTCACCATGACTATTTGCAGTTAGTATGGCTCCATCCACTATCATACTATCCTCCTTGGCAAGCCTCATACCTCTGCTCTCCATGTCAAACTCCAAGAAAGAGAGAAAGTCATTAAAAATCTATATATCTCTGGGTACGCAGTTTCTCTTAGCCTTACCTGCGTGTACGCACCCCAAGTTCACAATATCTGCGTACTAGTACGCTCTGTCTGTAAAGCAATGGGTGCGTACTCCTGTAAAAGTCAAAAGGCGCAAGTTTCACTCCAAAAAAGTTACTTGTGGTCATTTCTAGAGCATTCTAGAAGCTTGTTTGACGTGTATGAAGCGCCTCCAGATGGTTCATGTATCCCTACCAAAGAGGAACTTATCCCATCAAGAGGGGAGCTATCCCATCCAAAGAGGGGCTTATCCCATTGATGGTGGACCTGAATAACTTCCTCTAGAGCACTATAAATACAGGCATTGGGCCAAAGGGAGAGGAGGTTGAAAGCTGAACATTCCTAAGGGTAGATGCTGCTGGAATTAGGACTTCCTTGTAGAAGCTTGTGAGGAGAGATTACCATCTTTGCTTGTTCTATTTGGAAGTGGGTGAGCTGATCAGAGTAAAGGAGAACTCTTGTGGACCTTGGGAGGGACTTGCACAACACCAAGGCTCAGGTTGTAATGGTTCCTTTTGTTACCTTTTAATACAAATTAGTCCATTCTTCTCAACAATTTGTTATTTATGAGTTGTTTCATATACTCCTTGGTCTATATGTTAAATATGTTTTATTTTATGTGATATTCAGGTGCTATTTAATCGTTTGATTGTTAGTGAATGCAGGTTTCAAAGGGAAGGAGGAGCTCATCCGGATCAACGAAGCTGGACTACTACAATAGCGTTGGATTACAGGTAGGATCTAAACACTTGATTTCTCATATTGTAAAAGCATATTTAGGGAAGGATTGCTCTTATTTGTCTTGTTTGTCACTAGAAAGTCTTAGGCTTCTAGGGAGGTCGGTTGTGTCCGCACTAACGACTCTTTCCGTGTGACAAAATGGCGACTCCACTGGGGATCGAACCCAGAATCTCTGGGAACGCAGTTTCTCTTAGCCTTACCTGCGTGTACGCACTCCAAATTTACAATACCTGCGTACTTGTACGCTCTGTATGTAACGTCTTTCCCAATGAAGGATGATTGATCCCCTCACTGGTTCGAACACGGTCTCGTGCTACAAACGGTAAACCTCGGATTATTGTCGAGGAGCCTGGGGTCACTTGTCGGTAAACCTTGGATTATTGTCAAGGAGCCGGCAAGGGGATTGAGCTTGTTACTCTGCCCTTGCGTGCTATCGGGTCATAGACTGTTCCCCCAGGTGTATTTGTTGCTGTTGGTGACCTTAGTGACCATTATCTTTAGGTTCTACCTGAGGTGACGGTGGAGGGAAGATCCCACTGTACCTGGAGCAGACGTCGGCTAGACTCACTTGGATTTTCTGGGGGGTTCACTTTACTCGAGACGGTTAAAGTGGAGGAACTTGGTCCAGTCTATTCATTAAGTAGGTTGTCGGGGTAACTGTTCCACCCGCCACTTCTGTACTGAATTCTGCGATGTTGGATTTCATCCCCAACTAGTGTTTTTGGTCCGGAAGGTTACTGTTTGTGTATGGTTTGACTCCTAGATTTGATAGCGCGTGTTAATTTGTTTGTTTTTACTTTTAGAGACCATAGGTGTGAATTGTGAATTCTAATTGTTAGGTGTGAATTGTGAATTGTTAATTTTAGTTATAAATTGTTAATAAAATTCACTGAAGTTGAATATAATGGCAAATGTTCCAGAATTTACCAACCTAGGAACCCCTCCTAACGAGAATCCTAGTACTTTTCCTTACTTTGGAAATGTTGGTCCTCCTTATATGGCTACTTTGTCATTACCTGGATTTACAATAGGATTACCGATATGGTTATTTTCAACTTCGTTGGCCCAAAATACTCCAATTGTTCCATCTCAACCGGATGCTTCACCTCAGCAGAGTTCACCATCTCAACATCACCAACCTTCTGTTGACCCTTTACCTTCTTCGCCTAATTTTTCTTCCTCCATTTCTTCCTCTTCGCCTGGTAAAAGCCTTGATGCTAGTAACCAGGAGGCTAAGAAGAAGAAGAAAGGGAATAAGAAGAAGAAGAAGAAGAAGCAAGATAAGAAAGAAGTCAACCAACCAACCATGGTTGTAAGTGTTAGTGGTGTTGAGGAAAACTCCGACATGCATCGTAAATCCAAATACCCTTGCAGGCTTTGTAAGGGTGACCACTTCCTTGTCAATTGTCCTGGAATTCCAAAGGTCTTGGAAGTATGGTCAGAAAAATCTCATCATCTTTCCATTGATCCATCAACCAGTGATAGTCAGGTTCCTGGGAAAAAGGGTAAAGTTAGGTTTCCTTGTAAGTTATGCAAAGGGAGTCATCAAACTCACATTTTCCCTCACATGGATGAAGCCTCAAAATTGTTGGAAAACCTTACTGTTCCACAGCAAGAATTTCCAACTGGTTACCGTAAACTTTCTCCCAACCTACCGTCAACTGACGGAGTGACTGATCTAATTTCAAGTACAGTCGATCACACTCTTCCATTGGAGAGTGAAACTCATGTCACTCAGGTTGATGATCCATTAGTTGATCAAGTGGTCGATTCAATTTCACATTCGGTCGATCCCACTTTCCCTTTAGGGAGTGAACTTCATACCGCTCAGGTTCTTCTTGTTACATCAGATTCTTCTATGCTGGGGGGGGCATTTCATCTGTTTCTACAGAACCCCCTCCAAGCACTGAGGTCTTTTCCTTTGATTGGAATAGACTGACAGAACCTCGTCTTCCTTCCTCCATCCCTTTCCAAATCATTGTCAAGGCTCGTGGTAGGGACATACATCGTACTCAGGTAGATGAAGGTGCTTCTGTTAGTATTTTATCCTCAACTGTTTGGAAAGCTTTGGGTTCTCCTCAGCTTGCACCTATTACGCAGAATCTGAAAGCTTTTAACAGAACCATTAGTGAACCTTTAGGAATCCTTCCTAAGTTTTCTATTACCTTGGAAGGTAAAACTGTCTGTATTGATCTTATGGTAGTTTGAGGTCCCTTGGATTTCAATTTACTCCTTGGGCGAGACTATGTTTATGCAATGAAAGCTGTCGTATCGACACTCTTTCGCGTGATGTCTTTCCCTCACAATGGCAGTATTGTGACTGTAGACCAGCTTTCGTTCCCTAGTCTTGTTTCAACTACCAATAATATGACACCCCTAAATGTTCCTGATTCTAAAGTGGTATCTACCCTGCCACGGGTTAATTATGTGGCAACGGGTCCCATGTTTTCAGTTACCGATGTAAGTGAGCCTCTCACTGTTTGCTCATCTTCCTTTGATTTAGATCCGGTAATTGACATGGAAAACTCTATGGGATTTCTTGAACACGATGTTCTTATCCCTTTTGAGTCCCTTGACATGTGTTCCTTCCAGAGAACTAATCTTCCTTCTGATGAAGATCTCTTGGAAGCCATGATCAAGGTGTGTCCATTGACATGTCTTTCTTCCAGTTGGAAGCCATGATCAATGTAACGAGGATAGTTTGTTCCTGTCTCAACCTCGTTAAAAAATGAAATTGGATGTTGCGAGGATAGTTTTTTCCTGTATCAACCTCGTTAAAAAATGAAATAGGCTGTCACGAGGAAAGTTCCTTTTACTGTGTCAACCTCGTTAAAAAATGAATCAGTGTGTACGAGGAAAGTTCCTTTTACTGTGTCGACCTCGTTAAAAAATGAATCAGTGAGTACGAGGATAGTTTGTTCCTCTCTCAACCTCGTTAAAAAATGAAATTGGATACGAGGATAGTTATTTTCCTATCTCAACCTCGTTTAAAAATGAATCAGGGTGTCGCGAGGATAGTTTTTTCCTGTACCAACCTCGTTAAAAAATGAAACAGGCTGCCAGAGGAAAGTTCCTTTTACTGTGTCAACCTCGTTAAAAAATGAATCAGTGTGAGTGAGGAAAGTTCCTTTTACTGTGTCAACCTCGTTAAAAAATGAATCAGTGTGTATGAGGATAGTTTGTTCCCGTCTCAACCTCGTTAAAAAATGAAACTGGATGAAACGATGATAGTTTTTTCTTGTATCAACCTTGTTAAAAAATGAAACAGGCTAGCATGAGGATAGTTCTTTTACTGAGTCAACCTCATTAAAAAATGAATCAGGTAGATTTTAGGATATGTAGGTAGATTGTAGAAAGTAAGGGTTTTGAGGATAGTTCCTGTTACTGAGTCAACCTCGTTAAAAAATGAATCAGGTATGAGGATAGTTCTTTTCTTGTGTCAACCTCCTTAAAAATGAAACAACTCCCTTTTCAAGTTAAATATTGAAAGTAAACCTTCATTCCATCCATCTGGTTGAATGCAATGAAGCCTGGGGGGCATGTACCTCATTTTGCATCATTAAACTGGGGGCATGCGAACTTTTTGAGCATAGTTCCTTGTCTTGTGTCAAGCTCGTTAAAAAATGAAACAAGGGTAGGTTAAGTAGGTATATTGTAGAGAGTAGTCATGAGCATAGTTCCTTGTCTTGTTTCAAGCTCATTAAAAAATGAAACAAGGATTTTATGAGCATAGTTCCTTGTCTTGTGTCAAGCTCATTAAAAAATGAAACAAGGATTTTATGAGCATAGTTCCTTGTCTTGTGTCAAGCTCGTTAAAAAAATGAATCAAGGTTTTTAGAGTAGAGTTTTTGTTAGGTAGATTTTAGAGAGTAGTTATGAGCATAGTTCCTTATCTTGTGTCAAGCTCGTTTAAAAAATGAAACAAGGGTTTTGAGGATAGTTCTTTTCCTGTGTCAACCTCACTAAAAAATGAAACAACTCCCACAAGTCTTTCCAAGATCTTGAAAGTAAAGCTTCATTCCATCCACCTCATTGAATGCAATGAAGCTTGGGGGGCATGTACCTCGTTTTGCGTCATTATGCTGGGGGCATGTGAACTTATAACAAGCATAGTTTTTCGTTTCAAGCTTGCATAAACATGAAACCGAATCTGAGCATAGTTCTTTTCCTGTGTCAAGCTCGTTAAAAAATGAAACAAATCCTCCTCTACTTGAGTCGAGAGATTGACTAGACCTCATAGACGTTAAGTTGTATATTTAGGTTAGTTATTTCAGTTTTTTGAATAATTTTCTTACAGTTTAGGTCGAGTCTTTCCAATGATCTCGTAACTCAACCTTCATTCCATCCAGCTTGTACTTAGTTGAATGAAATGAAGCTAGGGAGGGGCATGCGCTCTAGCAGTTACGCTTAGGGGGCATCAAGCACGGTTTTCTCTTTGTTTCAAGCTTGTGTAAAAATGAAACTACTGTGAAGCATAGTTTTTCTCTGTTTCAAGCTTTTGTAAAAATGAAACCTATCTCGAGTCAATTTCAGTTATTTTCAAGACTCGTTAAACTCATGAAAATCCCGAGATTATTTTGCTATTTTTCATTCTCATAAAACAAATGAAAATGCCGAGTTCTTTTCGTCTTTTCCTGCTCGTAAATTAAATTGAAAGTCGGCTATATGAGTACATTTTTATCATTTTTTCGAACTCATTAAAACTTACGAAAAAGTGAAAACCATGAGTACATTTTTATCATTTTTTCGAACTCGTTAAAACTTACAAAAAAGTGAAACCTTAGAGTCATCTTTTAAGCCCTTTTCTGACTCCTAAAACATGAAAAGATTGCCGAGCGTTTCTTTTACACTCGTTAAAACGGAATTAAAAGACGGTCCTCTTATAGCCCTTTTTCTGACCGTAAAAACAGGAAAAGATTGCCGGATTTTTGTCGTTTCAAATTCGATATTGGAAATAAAACGACGTGTCCTTGGTCGCTTTTTACTTTTCAGATCAGAGACACTAATCATGAAAGTACTCCTTGGTCGCAAGACTAAGCGGTTCTCTCAAGTATTATTTTATACTTTTTCGGACTTGGGAGACACAACTTTACGAAAAAGTTCAACCTGGAGTCTTCTTAAGTTTTTTCAGACTCTCTAAAATTGAAAAACGCCGAGTTTCTCCTATACTGGACTCGTTAAAATTTCACAGTAAAGGACCTGTTCGATTACAAACAGGAACGAACCACTCCTTCTTAGGGTTCGAATCAAAACTAAGTTGGACTCATCCGAAGGATGAGCTTATAATCAAGCATATGTTATCCTCCTCAAGCTTGTAAGAAATAAAGAGGTACTTGCCAGAAATGGTGGGGGAAAAGAGAGAAAAATGAGCCTATTTGTTATCCTTTGTCTCAGAAGAAGCCTTATTACCACTCTTGAACACGACACTTTGCATTCACCTAGGTTGGGAAATCCTTTGCCTCACAGTTGATCAAACCACATTGAAAGTCTTCAGCTAGGTATTAACTTTTGGTCAAATGTCACCAAGCCATCTGTTTTGTCGTTATGTGTTCAAGAGGTCTCTGCAAATAAAACATTCATCTGCAAAATACCCGTCATCCATCTCGACCATCCCTGAGTCAGTCCTTACAGCTACATTTCTTCAACTTGATCTATGATTTCGTGTTGTGGGCTTGCTTGCAACGGGTCGCTTTCTATCGACATCAGCACATTATCTAGAAAGATGACCTAGAAATCGTCAGTACCTTGAAGTCTGCATGCATCAATGGCAGGTTTCTCGCCTTTGACGACGGTTTACATCATTGACTTTCGATCGAAGGATTCCGTGAAATGTTCGACATCAACTCATTCATTCACATTTCATGGATTGTACTCGGTACTTTGAGAACCATTGACATTACTGGTGGTCTCTCTCACGCTTGTTAACAGTTTACATCATTGACTGGTAATCAAGTGGTTTCTACCATGTTCGACATCAACTCATTTATTCACATGGATAGAATCGTACCTATTCGGGAAGTAGAAATCAAGACCCTGGATCTAATTTCCACCATCCAGGCTGCGAGGAGTTTTGTATTCATTATACAGTAGACTAACTATAAACAGATGGTTGCATCCATACTGTGTCTACAAAAGTCTATGATTATGATGTACTGCAGAATCATTCCTGTATCAGAGCAGTAGATAGTTTGTTAGTTAAAGTTTTCAATCTGAGTATGGGAATGCCTACCTCAGCGATGATATGATCTTATATATGTATTTTGTGTTGAATAGTTGCAGGTTCCGACTCGGCTCTCCACAAGATAATCCTTGAAATGATAAAGTACTTCACCCTTCCTAGATGATATGAAACCCTAATCTACTACAGGCTTCGCACTTTAGGGGGCAATCTGTTACACTAAAAAATGTCACCATGACTATTTGCAATTAGTATGGCTCCATCCACTGTCATACTATCCTCCTTGGCAAGCCTCATACCTCTGCTCTCCATGTCAAACTCCAAGAAAGAGAGAAAGTCATTAAAAATCTATATATCTCTGGGTACGCAGTTTCTCTTAGCCTTACCTGCGTGTACGCACCCCAAGTTCACAATACCTGCGTACTAGTATGCTCTGTCTGTAAAGCAATGGGTGCGTACTCCTGTAAAGGTCAAAAGGCGCAAGTTTCACTCCAAAAAAGTTACTTGTGGTCATTTCTAGAGCATTCTAGAAGCTTGTTTGACATGTATGAAGCGCCTCCAGATGGTTCATGTATCCCTACCAAAGAGGAACTTATCCCATCAAGAGGGGAGCTATCCCATCCAAAGAGGGGCTTATCCCATTGATGGTGGACCTGAATAACTTCCTCTAGAGCACTATAAATACAGGCATTGGGCCAAAGGGAGAGGAGGTTGAAAGCTGAACATTCCTAAGGGTAGATGCTGCTGGAATTAGGACTTCCTTGTAGAAGCTTGTGAGGAGAGATTACCATCTTTGCTTGTTCTATTTGGAAGTGGGTGAGCTGATCAAAGTAAAGGAGAACTCTTGTGGACCCTGGGAGGGACTTGCACAACACCAAGGCTCAGGTTGTAATGGTTCCTTTTGTTACCTTTTAATACAAATTAGTCCATTCTTCTCAACAATTTGTTATTTATGAGTTGTTTCATATACTCCTTGGTCTATATGTTAAATATGTTTTATTTTATGTGATATTCAGGTGCTATTTAATCGTTTGATTGTTAGTGAATGCAGGTTTCGAAGGGAAGGAGGAGATCATCCGGGTCAACGAAGCTGGACTACTACAACGGCGTTGGATTACAGGTAGGATCTAAACAC
The DNA here is from genome assembly GCA_031772625.1 of Pinus tabuliformis. NCBI lineage: Eukaryota > Viridiplantae > Streptophyta > Pinopsida > Pinales > Pinaceae > Pinus > Pinus tabuliformis. The sequence continues at coordinate 286,158,371 of CM062809.1, read as the reverse complement.
TTGATTTCTCATATTGTAAAAGCATATTTAGGGAAGGATTGCTCTTATTTGTCTTGTTTGTCACTAGAAAGTCTTAGGCTTCTAGGGAGGTCGGTTGTGTCCGCACTAACGACTCTTTCCGTGTGACAGTATACATGGATGACTTTACACCGTATGGAGACGATTTTGATCCAGCATTGGATACACTAGAAAAAGTCCTATAACACTGCATTGCTACCAGGCTTTGTTTAAGCCACGAAAAATGCTATATGATGATGACTGAAGGACTTATTCTAGGACACTATATTTCAGCAACTGGCATTCAGGTAGACCCAGCCAAAATCCAAACAATTTTGCTTATTCCCACTCCTACCACTCAAACGGAGGTACGCAATTTTCTTGGATTTTCTGGTTATTATAGGAGGTTTATAGAACATTTTTCGCATATTGCTGCACCTCTGTATGCACTAACTGGTAACGTTGATTTTCTTTGGACAGAAAAATGTGAACGTGCTTTCCAAGATCTGAAGAAGCTTGTGTCCACAGCCCCAGTCCTTCGAGGACCAAATTGGGATTTGCCATTTCAGATATCATCTGATGCCTCAGATACAGCCATTGAAGGAGTCATCGGGCAAGAAGAGGATAAGAAACCATATGCAATTTATTGTATTAGCAAAAATTTATACCCTACTGAATTAAATTACACTATTACTGAAAAAGAATTTCTAGTTGTAATACATGCTGTCAATAAGTTTAGACATTACATTACTGGATATCCTGTTATCTTGTATACAGATCATTCTGCCATCAAATATTTAGCAAACAAGCCTATCACAAATGGCAGAATAACTAGATGGCTGATTTTATTGCAGGAATTTGATATTACAATCAAGGATCGACCTGGAAAAGAAAATCATGTAGCCGATTTTCTCTCAAAAATGACAAAGCCAATCAATGCAGCAGCAGTTGAAGATCAATTTCCGGACGAGCATCTTTTTTTTGTCGCTGTTAAAACACCCTGGTATGCAGATGTTGCCAATTACCTAGCAGTAGGTAAACTACCAAAACATCTAACCCCTAATGATCGTAAACAGAATGTTCAGCGGAGTGCTTGATTCTCTTAGGTTGGAGGCTACCTGTTCCACACAGGGGCAGATATGCATATCAGAAGATGCGTTCAGGAGGATGAAATCTTTGACATTTTAAAAGCCTGCCATGACGGACCATGTGGAAAACATTTCACCAATCGCAGAACTGGACATAAGGTGCTGCAAATAGGATATTATTGGCCTACAATTTTCAAAGATGCAAATAAATTAGTCCAAGCTTGTGACAGTTGCCAGAGAGCAGGACACCCCGGTCAGTACGATGAGATGCCCTTGAACCCATAGCTAGTCATTGAACCATTCAAACGATGGGCCCTTGATTTCGTTGGACCAATTAACCCACCCTCAAACCAGAAAACATATATTTTGGTGGCAACAGAATATGTCACCAAATGGGTTGAAGCAGAGGCGTTGCCGAGAGCTATAGAAGATTCTGTCATACAGTTCTTGTTCCATATATTTGTGCGTTATGGCCTTCCAAGAGATATAATTATAGACCATAGTTTGCTGGGAACAAAATAGCTGCAACACTCAAAAACTATCATGTCCAACATAAAATCACTACTCCATACCACCCACAGGCAAATGGTCAGGTAGAAAGCAGCAATAAAATAATAGAAGCAATCCTAATGAAAATAATTGCGTCACATAGACATGATTGGGCTGCCAGACTACCATAAGCACTGTGGGCTTACAGAACAACATGGAGAAGTACCACTGGTTACTCACCTTATCAATTAGTGTTTGGAAAGCAACCCATTTTTCCCATAGAATTCAAAATCCAAACACTGCGAACAGCACAACAAGTTGACTTAGATTTAACTGAGGCACAGATTAATTGATTATAGCAGATCAATGAGCTTGATGAAATCAGGCTCTCTGCACTCCAAAACACTGCACTGATCCAACAGCAGCGAGCTAAATGGCATGATGCTCTCATTAAAAATAAAGTCTTCCACGAAGGAGACTAGACACTTTTGTACGATTCTAGGTTTCAGGACTTTCCCGGGAAACTCCAGACTCATTGGTTTAGACCATACGAAATCCAGAAGGTACATGACAATGGTACTCTTACTCTAATCACTATTGATAGTTCTGGATATGCCTTCAAGGAAAATGACCACCGAGTTCGCCTTTATCGCAAACCACTCACTCGGGTGTCCTTCTACCAGAAGCTACGCCAAGACTCTGATATGGAAATTTTGGGGGAGGGAGAGAAGTCTTCCTCACCTGTGATTCATTAATTAATTTATCTTTTTTTTCACAGTTTGTACATAATTTATTTTGTTTGTTGAATCATTTTTGTACATATATTTGAATCAATGCTTTGTCGTTACTTTTCGAAGTAGCAACAATGTTATTATTTTTGTTGTTCCTTTTCTCAAAGGGACAACATTTTCGTTCTGCTATTCCTTTTTAAAAAAGAACAACACCTTTTGGATCAACTGTCATTTTGCTTTAATTTTGTTCTTTTTGTTTATTTTTGCTTTTTGCTGTTCCTTTTCCAAAGGAACAACGCTTTTGCTTTTTGCTGTTCATTTTCCAAAGGAACAACATTTTCGATTTTTGTTGTTCATTTTCCAAAGGAACAACATTTTCGATTTTTGTTGTTCCTTTTCCAAAGGAATGGCATTTGTGTGTTTTGTTGTTCCTTTTCCAAAGGAACAACATTTTCGATTTTTGCTGTTCCTTTTCCAAAGGAATGACATTTGTGTGTTTTGCTGTTCCTTTTCCAAAGGAACAACATTTTCGATTTTTGTTGTTCCTTTTCCAAAGGAACGACATTTCTGTGTTTTGCTGGCGTTTTTTATTTTTTCTGTTCATTTTCCAAAGGAACGACATTTGTGTGTTTTGCTGTTCCTTTTCCAAAGGAACAACATTTTCGATTTTTGTTGTTCCTTTTCCAAAGGAACGACATTTGTGTGTTTTGTTGTTCCTTTTCCAAAGGAACAACATTTTCGATTTTTGCTATTCCTTTTCCAAAGGAACGACATTTGTGTTTTTTGCTGTTCCTTTTCCAAAGATACAGAATTTTCGATTTTTGCTGTTCCTTTTCTAATGGAGCGACATTTGTGTGTTTTGCTGTTCTTTTTCCAAAGGAACAACATTTTTGATTTTTGTTGTTCCTTTTCCAAAGGAACGACATTTGTGTGTTTTGTTGTTCCTTTTCCAAAGGAACAACATTTTCGTTTTTTGTTGTTCCTTTTCCAAAGGAACGACATTTGTATGCTTTGTTATTCCTTTTCCAAAGGAACAACATTTTCCATTTTTTGTTGTTCCTTTTCCAAAGGAACATCACTTGTCTGTTCTGCTGTTCCTTTTCCAAAGGAGCAACATTTTCGATTTTTTGCTCCTTTTTCAAAGAAACGGCATTTGTGTTTTTTGCTGTTCCTTTTTCCAAAAGGAACATACTTTTATTCTTTTGCTCTTCCTCTTTGAAACAGCAACATCCTCGTATTCCTTTTACTTGTGCTTGCTCCCTTTGCTGTTTTAAATTAAGGATGCTTACTGTCCCTGTTCTTTCAAGTCTTTTGGAATACAGCTATGCACTTATGCAATGGATACAAAATCACAACATACTGAAATCAGGTGAATTATAAAATCGTTATTTTTATAAGAAATTGCTCTGAATTGGTAAAAGGATAGAGGGAAGGACACACTTACCCATTATCTTTTGTTGTCATTGTTCCACTAATTCTGCTCTGATTGGTTATCTTTATCATGTTGGTTCTTTTTAATCCTCTTTGATTATTATTCAGGAATAAGAGAAAAGGGTTTATATATTCCTATTGAGATGTTAAGACTTATTCCACCATTCCTACTCTTAAGGAGTGTTGAACCACCCTTTGTGTATAAATGGGAAAGTACTTTATGAGAAAGAAAAAAAAAAAAGAGCAAACTGACTTGTTTATATAAAGTTGTCAAATGCAGGATAGGGGGTCTCATCAAGAGCCAGCCTACCATGATCATGAGGAAGAAAGTGAAGTGGCATTCCCACTATGGCCACCACACCAGGGATATGGTCCAAAAGGTATATCAAAGAAAGAACCCTTGGAACAGGAGGTCTCATCACGAGCCGGCCTGCCCACCTTTCGCTCCTTCCTCGTGAATGGCATTATGGCTAACTGGTCACCAAGCCAGCATAACGACCTACATTTTGACATCACACAACACTTCCTAAGCATACACAAAAGATCATGGTTCCATGGGTGAAATAAACAACTCTGCCAAGGTTATGGACACTTGTCGGCAGCAGAGCACTGTTAATGGTATTGAAGTCACATTATTTACACCAATAGGTAGTTATCAACACCCTTCTATTTCTTATACCTTAGTAATCAATCACATAAGACGAATGTATATTATTTTCCAAATCATACAACGCATGTAAATCTATTATCACCAATCATGACAGAACAATTGGCAATGACCACATGAGACTCTAGTGTACGGCAGATGTCCTATCCTCCCAGCCTCGCATCATATCACAACAGTCTCTTACGTATTAAGTGATCCAACTTTACACCTCAATTTCAGTAATCTGCTACTTTTGTAAACATGGCATATTGCCATACACTGTTCCTTTATTACTCTGCTTCAGAACAGAACGGCACACCGCTCCTTTATTTGACGACCGGGACGGCCTATCACATTGCGAGGGGGGAGGTTAACCTCATCATTCCTTGGATTACGTGTCAGACCACTATTCGGGAAACTACGTACTTGGGAATAGCACGGCTCAACGATATACTATTTTTTATTTTTTGCATGACTTGCTGTTCCTAAACCATTTCCATTGTATACTCTGCGGCATTAGATTTTGAGCGAGTCTTGCATCTGTCAGCCTCTTTGTGTTTTAACAGCGTGAATAGCTGCCGTTCCATTGTCAAAATTCTGAGATTTTACAGCAAAACCATAAACATGGGAGGAAGATCGATTCGGAGAGAATCGCAGGTGTTAATAGTCTCTGATGCTGCACGGGAAATCCTGGCAAGAGCAGGGTGGCTAACTTATCTCAATCGGTTACAGGAATCCAATGAGACTGTAGCAATTGAATTCTTGCAGAACTTGCAAGAGGATCACTCCACAGTGAGGGGGAGACACACAGCAGTCACCGATGACATAATCACAGAGGTCTCGGGACTGCCAGCCGCTGGACCTGTATGGACACGAAAGAAGAAGAGATTACAGAAGATTATAGAAACCTTCTAGGAGGAATGCCAGAGCCTAACAATCAGAGGAAAGGGGGTTCTGCCAGCAACATTAGGAGAACCGTGGGCAGAATTGGCAAAGACCATTCAAAGCTACATCACCTGTGAAGGAAGAAAAAATGTGGTAAGACCATGACACCTTAAACTTTTAGTTGTGTTAAAGCAAAAATGCTCTGTAAATTTACCTGCATTTTTGAATTCATTACTGCATGACGTTGCATGGAGCATGAAAAAGGCACAGCATGTAGAATCAGTTGTTAGTCATCATGGGTTGATATGGTTAATAGTCAGCCATAGCCTTACCCAGTAGCAGAGCAGCTGGGAAGAGATAATTGCCATGATATATGGAGGATTGACCACACCATCCCCAAAACGTAAACATGCCACCAATACACCTGAGTGTCCAGAAAAACGAAGGAAATCGATCCGACTAGCACGGCTACGAGGGAGGCTGGAGAATCCCCGAGGAAATACCATCCAACCGGTAGAGATAGAAGATACAGGGGATGAGCAACCCCCACGATTAGAAGGAGAAGACAATGAGAAAGTAATGCAGGAAAACGAGGAAGGAGAAATGGAGGAAGAAACCGAGCAACCTGAGCAGGAGGAGGAAACAGAACAGCAGGAAGGCAGCCCATTGCAGGATCCATTGAGAGAAGATGAATTGGCCAAAGTTTTGGCCAATATGGGCGAATATGGCCAATCTTCCAGCCCATCAGATCTCCATGTTGAAGAAGAACCAAAAGAACACTCTGCTCAGGAGGGAAATGCACCTGAAGAATCACATGCAGAGGAGGTAGAAGAGGAGAGTCAGCCTGTTCATGATGAAAACATGACAGGAGATGCAGAACAGGAACAATCCGTTCCTAGCCAGACGACACCAGAAGAAACTCCGGAAGAAGGGGGGGCAGAAAAGGAAGTCACCCAAGAAATAACAGAACCAGCTAGGGTTCTTGCCCCAGAGCAACCAGAGCAAAGCAAAAAAGAAGCACCCCAGAAAGAAAATCAGGGAATTGATCCAGGTCATAGTCCAGGCCGCAGTGAACAGTCTGCTATTCTTTCTAAGGAAATTGAGGAAATTAAGAAATTACGGAAAGAACAGCAAAGACTGCTGAATGTAATAGTTCAGCTTCGACAGCAGATCAGGATTTTGAAAGCAAGGAAAAGGGTAAAAAGAACTTCGGGAAGGAAACATGAAATCACTCTAGCAAAACCCCTCAAGACAAAGGATCGGAGGACCAGAGTCCACCCTGCTATTCAAAACCCTGTCGAAAAGTGGGCTGTTGTTCCAAATGTTGTTGAGAAGCAGACTGCTGTTCAAATTCAAAAGGAATAGCATTTGACTGTTACCCACGTTGAGATACAAATGGATGATATATTGACCTGCGATAAGGAAATTCAGATAAAGGCACCACCCTCGGGAGTGATACAGGCCATGAACGCAAGACAACGCAATAGGAAAATTCAGGTAAAACTCCCGGTCTCCACCGCCGCATGGGAAAAAGATCTGAGAACGGTAACCCTACGGGAGGGTTTGACGCAAGATCAGCATGCAGCAGAAAAGATCATAGAGCAAACAGTCCCTCGAGAAAGGTATGAAGAGCTACAGCAACAACTTAGGAACGTCAATCTATCTGAAAGCCAGGCCTTCGAAGGGTGGCGAAAGGAAGAAGAAAAAGTCACAAAGGTAACTCGTAGGTTAGATATAGTTATCAAGCAGATGGATACCTTATGTTCTTTGTACAATGACGTCCTAGCATGTAGAGCCCCTGCTAAGAATTATGCCTTGTTTTTAATGGAACGATATTTGCAATTGAAAATAAAGGCTGTTAAAGCAAGTGCTCCCATACAAATTAATACCATCAATGATTTTATAAACTGATGTAAGCACTACGGGGTAAAAGTTCAAAGACTATTGTGTGATTTTTATTTGCATAACCTTGTATTAGATCAGGTGACTGAGTTGAACCCTGGCCCTTTTGTTGGGGATATCCAATTGCAGGAATTTATTTTATTTGGGGTTAATCAAATTAAATGTCTTAAAGCCTATAATGCTTTCCAAAGGCAAGAAAATGGATTAGATTTGTGGGTAAGAGCTGAGCCTAGGGATCCAGTATAGTTGTGGAGAGAACATAGGAACCTCATGAAGACTCCAGGTGTAATTGAAGCATTAGGACCCATTCACACAACAATCAATCAGCAGGGAATATAATACTTTTTCACTATTAAATACCTTGCCATTGATGTGGCTAAATTTTGAAATCAGATCTCTAATCCGAATATCCAACTCAGGGAGCCATTTAAGTATGAAAATTTTAAGTTAGCCGCCAACCGCTTGCACCTCTATGGCAAAGTCATTTTGAGGGCAGGACCATCCTGGTTAGGATATAGGTTAAGGAGTCCAATTATTTGGCACCCTGCACCTGGATACCAAGCCCTGTATGAGATGCCTGAGGGTCAGATAGGCCATTTCTTTGAACACCTAGTTATACATCATGGCTGTAGACCTCCACATGAGATTCCATCTCCAGCCTACTCTCTCACTGCCTTACATGTCAACTACAATGTTTTCATGAGTGCATGAAAAAGGGTAAGCAGGGGGGTGTGTGGAGTACTAAAGAAGGTATGTTTTTGGCAATTATTTCATCATCTTTTCATTAGAACTTACAAACCTTTTGCATCATGAACTAGGAAAATGATAATGGATTGTAATAAAACTTGTGAGATTAATGTGCAAAACGAAAACACTGACAATTGTCATTTTCTTATGCAGGAAGAAGGAAAAACGAAAATCTGTCGTTCCAAAGGAGAGGACAAGGATGGGTTAACCGTTGTCCCTTTGATGGGGAACCGTATGCAAACAAGGCAAAACAAATCAAAGTGAATCAGCCCTGGAAAGGAAGTGGAGATATCGGCTCGGCGCAAGAAAGAAAAGAGATAACTGAGGACTAACGGTTCGGCGAATCCCTCAGGATCCCTTGATCCTGAGGGATCGCTGCTTTAACTATTTTTTGCACCTAGACATCTCTGCCTTCACCATTATAAAAGGGGCAACACTGTTAGCTCGAGGGGTCGGTCGAGTCTGTTATGTTTTATGTAATTTCTCTTAAGATTGAAACTTTGATCATTGAGTCTCATTGAGAACTGATCTATTGTAATTCCGCCTTATGCATTAATACAAACTTGGTTTCTATTTCATCTCTGAGTCTGGAATAACTTCAAGCAGTGTACCCCTAGAGGCTAAGGGCCCGGCCCTGGAGGACACTTGCTCCTGTACTATTACGTTTGGTTTATGCGTGGTTTGCTTATCAACGTTATTTGGTAATCTGATGTGTTTTGTTAGTTTACATCACATGCTCTGTTATGTTTAATTCACTGAGGTTTCTAAAGACAGAACTATTGTATTAACTCTACAACGTATCACTGCTCTTTTAAGTGTTGGTATAATATTGCCAGTCTTTATAGAATATTGTTGTTGTTCAATTACAGAGCCTTTGTGCTGTGAACTTACTCCTTGATATTACGGAATTCATCTTAGTGATTATGTCTTTGCGATTGTTGAGTTTATAGACATTGTTGTTCCATTCTGAAATATAGTCGTACTCTTTCTAACTGAGATTGATAACTGGATCAAATTACTATTAAGGTGTGTCGTGTGTATGTATGTGTGGTTTTCAAGCGCTGTTCTATAATCCATTATTAACCAGTGCTGTTCCATTCTTGTGTGTTGTTCAATTCATCCTTAAAAGTGAAAGATTGCCATTTGATTCCTGTAGGACACGACTATTGTATTCGATCTTATAGACTAAGGTGTTACTACTTGTTAGACTTAATTGTTGTTACAATTTCTTGGTTGCTGTTCCATTTCAGGTTTGTTGTTCTATTTCTTATTTGTTGTTCCATTTGTTATCTGTCGTTCCATTTCCTGTCATTTGTTATTTTGGTGTGAAGAACGATTTAAGGCTGTAGTGAGCATTGACATTTACTGTCTGGCTCCCAGATCCATGATCTGTTCTCTGATTTCTTTTAGTTCCATCAGTTTACAAAGGGATGAGTTACTGCTACTGAACCCTTGACTAATAAATTGCTTATTTTTCTGAATGTGTGGTTTAATCTTTTGAAGTAGTTTTTTGTAAACAAGCATCCATTTACTCTTGTATTTTTAAGCATTGTACTACTAGCATTACTCTGGCAAATGATAGCCTCAGACTAAGACACTCTTTGAAATAACAAAACGTTCATGGATTGACAAACTAATGTGAGGTAATTAGAGGTGAAAGAGACCCTTTTTATAGCTCGACAACTATCTTCCACTGAACCTAAAAATGTAAATGAAACATGTAGAGGTGAATGTTGGGTCAAGGCCATGAATGAAGAACTTGAGCAAATTGAAAAGAATAATACTTGAGAATTAGTTCCTAGACCTCATGATAAGAATATCATAGGAACTAAATGAATATTCAAAAACAAGTTGAACGAAAATGGAGAAGTTATTAGAAATAAGGCCAGACTTGTTTGTAAAGGATATGCTCAACAAGAAGGTATAGATTTTGAAGAAACTTTTGCACTTGTTGCTAGACATGAAGCCATCATAATGTTTCTTGCTCTTTCTAGTTTTCATAAATTCAAAATATACCAAATGGATGTAAAATACGCCTTTCTTAATGGAGACTTAGAAGAAGAAGTCTATATTGAACAACCAGAAGGATTCATTCTTGGAAATGATGCAAAACTCGTATGCAAAATCAAGAAAGCTCTCTATGGTCTAAAATGGGCTCCAAGGGCATGGTATTACCATCTTGACAAATATCTCCACCAACAGGGTTTTTCAAAGGGGTCAGCAGATAGAAATCTATATACAAAGATGGACACTAATAAATTGATAATAATTGTTGTGTATGTTGATGATATCATTTTTGGTAGCAATGAAGAATCCATGAGTCATAATTTTACTTTAGTAATGCAGCATGAATTTGAAGTGTCCTTGATCGATGAGCTTACCTACTTTCATGGTCTACAAGTTCAACAAAATAAAGATGGTATTTTTCTCTCACAAACCAAATATCTCAAACAGATCCTGAAAAAGTACAGCATGGAAGATTCTAAACCAGTATGTACTCCAATGGTAACAAGATGTAGTCTCAGCTCAAATGATGAATCAGCAATGGTACATCAACCAACTTACAGATCCATGATTGGCAGTCTGCTTTATCTAACAGGTACCCAATCAGACATCATGCATGCAGTGGGAATAGTTGGAAGATTCCAAGCAAATCCAAAAGAATCTCACCTTCAGGCAATCAAAAGGATCTTCAAATATCTTCAAGGAACATAGAACTTTGGTTAATGGTATCCTAGAGATACAGATCTTACACTTCATGCATATACAAATGCATATTGGGCAAGAAGTGTTGATGACAGAAAAAGTACTAGTGGTGGTGCATTCTATATGGGTTCTAGGTTGTTGTCTTGGTTCAGTAAGAAACAAAGCTCAATTTCATTGTCTACAACTGAAGCAGAATACGTGGCTACTGTATCTTGCTGCACACAATTACTTTGGATGATGCAAACCTTGCAAGATATTCAGATCACATGTACTCCACCCATCTCCATTCTATGTGATAATACAAGTGCCATTAGTATTTCAAAGAATCCAGTTATGCACTCCAAGACCAAGCACATACCCACCAAATATCATTTCCTATGTGAACAAGTGCTTGAACAAAAGGTCAAATTGGAGTATGTTCCCTCCAAAGAATAGGTTGCTAATATATTCACTAAACCACTACCCAGAGAGACATTTGAATATCTCAGACAGAAGCTGGGAGTAGTTGTTGCATCATCCTACCGTTAAAATCCATTTTTTAAAGAAAGGTTGGTATACGCATGTTTCATGAAGCAGAGTCACGTACATACGTTGGTTTCTGTGGATACAGTCGCGTATTTGTTGGTATGAATAAAAGAAGTGGGTGAAACTCAGGAGAAAGGGGTCTGATATGGTTTAGTAAATTATCTTCTCTGCTCGATGATGTTTTTCACTCTGCTAATAACATGTGGAAACACATTGGTTCTCATAAATTTGTTGATAACTTGATGTATATCTGATTGATGATGATGCTTTGATATATCTTACTGACATATGCAATGATCAGATCTGACAGTAAACAAGTGGAATAGGTTCAGGGGGAGAACATTGTTGATGATAGTTTGGGAACTAATGATGGACATATACAAGTTCTTGGTCTAGATGCTGATTGACAGATGCTGCTAATGGTGTATATCATATGATATTTGTTGATGACCATCGTGGTCTTGTTTTAGATAGTTGGTCTTTGTTGTATAAATTCATGTACATCTTTTAATGTAAAGGTCATGAAAAGACCAAATTTGTAACCCCACTATGCATGGGATGGATGATGTAATGTTTATGTTTTGCCATGTATAAACAATTGTATATCCACACTTGGTTGAGTGGATGAGTCAAATTCGGTATATCCCCACTTGGTTGGAAGATGGATGTATGTATGAGTCTTTGGTGATAGGAAGGTCATTTTTGATGTATGTATAGATTCATGTTCTTCTTTTAGAACATATTTTTGCAGACTTTGCTTATGCTCAGGGGGAGCATGGACTCGATCATGAGAGCTCAATCAGCACACTTCAGCATATCAGATATTTCAGCATGCACTCAGGGGGAGCATGACCCTTTGCCCTTGATGTCAAAGGGGGAGAGTGACTTGGTGTGGTTGTTGTTGCCATCAAGTCCAAAGGGGGAGATTGTTGGCATTATGATGTATGTGTTGTACTTGATGGAAACCCTCTTATAGCAGAACAACTCACTTGTATATGGCAACTTGATGAACTACAGAAGAGATATTAGATGTGACAGAATGAATGATAGTAGTGTTTACAGATGTGATGAAATGTAGGGAAGCTTCAAGGAATCAGTTCAGAAAGCAACTCACTCAGATGATAGATCACAGTACTACAGGTTAACAACACAGAGGTACAGGTCAAACTCATAGAATGAAGAAAGATAGGCATACGCAGGTTCACCATTAAGTAAGCCACATATACACGTGAGTTAACAGAACAAAATGAGCATATAACGTACACACGCACTTTCACATAAAGGAAAGCACGTATACCTTGGAAAACTAAGTTTTGGTTCAAATTATTTGGTCCATGGTATTTTGATACATGGTATTGGTCCATGGTATTTGATCCAAGGTATTGACCCTAGGTATTTGATCCAAGGTATTGGTCCTAAGTGGTTTTGGTCTATGGTATTGAGAAAGGCCTAAAACTATAAAAGGAGGAGAAGATCATTAGGCCAAGTCACTCAAGAATCGTATATCTAATGAAGAGTGAGATCTAGTATGCAGGTTATTGGGTTATGGTGCATTGTTGGATTTGAACCAAGGATGAACCTTAGCACTTGATGAAGGATAATATCTAATGATGTATCAGGATCTTAAAGCTTGAAGTGAATTATCTTTATGTGGTTTGATCACCTATCTGAATAACTGGCACATGTTGTAAGTCTATAAATATGATGATTTGGGTATGACTGAAGTCTGCAATTGTTGTAATATTTAAATCATCATATAAAAATATGTACGCAGGTTCACTTTAGAAAAGGAACGTGTACACTCTGGTTCTGCATATCAAAATAGCGTATACATCATTTGCAGATCTATATGCAGGTTCACCTTGAGGAAAGCGCGCATGCACGCAGGTTCGACACATGAAAGTAGCGTATACCTTATAAAATATGTTTTAGTTGCTTCTGTTTGCTGTTGCAGTGTTCTGGGTTTTGGCTTGGGTTCTGGTTACTGTATTCTGACAGCATTTTGAATGATCAAATTGATGGAGTGATTGATTGATTCGATTATGGTTGGCTCAGAATGAAATTGGTTGATGCAAATATATTTGATTATTGAATGATGTTGTTGATGGATCCAGTCTGAAAATTTCTGAAATGTGGTCCCTGGAAGAAAAGAGAAGTTTGTAGCCTTCTATAAGTTGGCACCTATGTACTGGTAAATATATCATCTAATACAAGAGTTGGGGGGTTGTAGCTCCCTTCTAGTAGAAGCTGGAGAACGAGAGAAGGTTGTATCCTTCTGCAGGTAGAACCCTACGTACTGGTATAAGACTACAACAATACAAAAATTGTAAATAGAACATTCTTATTATTAAAAGAAGACAGAGACGATTGCAACAGGTGGTTTTCACCCACATTGGGTTTCCACCTTATATCTTGGTGTTCATGTGTGTTTCCTATGTGTGATTATCTGTTCTATTTTTACTACACTTGATTACTATTTATATGGTTAATGAAGTTATGATGCACTGATTAAAGATCCACATATGATGAATTAACTAAATCATAAGTTTGATGGATATACGCTAGTTGCATTAAACACAATTCGTGTACACGCGATTTCCCCTAACTGAAGTAGTGTATATGAATATGATTATGGAAATGAAAAATTGTTGATTTGCTAATACTGATTCACCCCGCCTCTCAGTATTATTTCCAACATGGGTAGAAATGCTCAAGGGAAGATGACAGGTTGATGCTGGATGTGCGAGAGAATGTGGGACAACCATCTTCTCAGCGTAGACAGAGGAGGTCACCTGAGTGGTACATTGGGTACATGGACCTGGTTAGGGAGTGTGTAGACACTAAACCTTTTTCATTCGAGGAGGCAGTGCAGCAACCAGTCTGGTTTGATGCAATGGTAGAGGAGTACGACTCTATCATTCAGAACAGTGTGTGGGATGTTGTCCCAAGGCCTCAGGGCAAGTCAGTGGTGAGTTCCAGATGGCTTTACAAGGTAAAGCAAGCAGCTGATGGCAGTGATGAGAAACATAAGGCAAGGTTTGTTGCTCGAGGTTTCTCACAGGTTGAGGGGATTGACTACGATGAGACTTTTGCTCCCGTAGCAAGGTACTCATCGATTAGATCGATATTGGCACTATCAGCTCATATGGGGTGGAAGATCCACTAGATGGATGTGAAGACAACATTCCTCAATGGGACGATTAAGGAGGAGATGTACATTGAGCAGCCAGAAGGTTTCGAAACCTTCTATAGTGAGTCACATGTGTGTAGACTCAAGAGGGCTCTGTATGGGCTGAAGCAAGCACCCCATGCTTGGTACACTAGCATCGACAACTATTTCACCAAGTTGGGCTTCACCAAGAGTGAAGCAAATGCGAACCTTTACCACATCATGGTAGAAGGTAAGCCATTGATCATTTTACTTTATGTTGATGATCTGATTTTGACAGGTGATGATCAGTTAATACAGTCTTGCAAGGAGGACCTTGCAAGAGAGTTTGAGATGAAGGACATGGGCATTATGCACTACTTTCTAGGCATGGAGGTGTGGCAAAAATATGGGGAAGTATTTGTGTCTCAAGGCAAGTATGCCAATGAGATACTCAGGTGCTTTCACATGAAGAAGTGCAAGCCTATGCAGACTCCTCTAGCTGGGAACTGGAGGAAGGAGGATGCTACTTCAGGTGAGGTGGTAGCTGCTACTGTTTATTGGCAGCTGGTGGGTTCACTTATGTATCTGGTGAACACACAACCCGACTTATGCTTTGTGGTGAACCAACTGAGTCAAGCTATGGTTCAGCCTACCAAGCTGTTTTGGAAGGTAGCGAAGCATGTGCTGAGATACCTCAGAGGCACATCTCAATTTGGATTGTGGTACAGACGGACAGAGGGAGTGAAGCTTTAGGGCTTCACAGATGCGGATTGGGCAGGGATTCCATCAGACAGGAAGAGAACTTTTGGAGGAATCCTCAACCTTGGTTCAGCTGCAGTTTCCTGGTACAGTAAGAAACAAAGATCAATTGCACTTAGCTCAACAGAGGCTGAATACATGGTTGCTAGTCAGGCTACATGTGAGTCCATTTGGATGCGGAAGATTCTAGTGGGATTGTTTGGTCAGATGATGGATCCTATAATGACCTTCTACAATAACCAGAGTTGTATCAAACTCTCTGAGAATCTAGTTTTTCATGATAGGTCCAAGCACATAGATATCCGATATCACCATCTTCAAGACTGTGTGGTCAAGAAGATCATGTTGTTGTTGTATGTTTTGAACGAGGAACATGATGCAGATATTTTGACAAAGGCATTGTCAAAATGAAAGTTCGAGTTCCACAGAGATAGGATTGGGGTTACTGATAATCCCTTTCTCGTTGAGAGGGAGTGTTGAAAATAGCAACAAGAAATGCTAAAAATAGAATTGCTAAAAATAGCATTGCTATAAATAGAAGTTCAGCCAGTGTTGCTCTTAGCAACAATGGGTGGAAAAATGGAAGTGCTAAAAATGGCATTCTATAAATAGCATTTTGGGATACCTTTTTATTTTAGTCAGTCCCTAAACTATAATAGGAAGTAAAATTCGAATTTGATATTAACAACAATTTGTAAATTAATTAATTAATTCATCTTGAGTTAATTAGTTAAGGAAAATCAAACTTGAAGTCTATGGGAGGACATGCAATAGTTTCTCCATTAATTGAGGAATTTATCCATCAGTTAAAGAGATAAGGATGAGTTATAATTTGAGTAGTAATTAGTTGGCTCAATTAACTGAGTCAAGTCTAGTTAGATTGATTTAAACAGTTTGTTTAAATTAAGTAAGTTCAATTAGTTAATGCATGCTTGCATATAAATGCTACTCTTCAGATAACTGAATATTCTCTCATACATAACTCATGCATGTCAGTTTAGACAGAGACCCAGTTGAGATCATATGGAGGGACAGTGTACTATCAGTTGCTAGGATATTCCATGGTGAATATTCCCTGCATGTAGAAGGATTTCTTTCCAAGAGAATTGCGTTGTTACTTCTTCTTGTTCAGTGAGTGTGATGAGGCCAATTCACACATGTGGCTTCATTGGACCCCAGGAAAAATTGCACAAAGAAATAGGGGCTTGGAGGACTTGAGGAGTATATATACTTGTCTATTGAGCCTATGAGCTTCATTGTTTGATTGCAGAGAGAGCAGGATAACTTCAGAGCTTATTCTTTTTGTAACTTGAACGAGATTTCCACTTGTATGATAATACAGAGTTGGGGTTTTAGGTTGAGGCTTTCCCCGGGTTATTTCTTCTGTGTTATGTGTGATTGATTTCTCATTCTCAGTTATATGTGTTCTCTTGATCTTGCTTAATTCGATTAAGCTTCCGCAAAGTGTTGTAGAAGTAGAACTTGTATTGTGTTTTAGTATATTGCATAATCTGTTGATCTATAGTAGGAATTTCTACAAATTCAATAAAAACATTAAAATTTACTCAATTAACCTAAGGATCATTTGGAACTTAACGCAAACATTTAGAGGTCTAGGCTAGAGACATGTTCCAATGTATATAAACCTAGAAGCTGTCGTTAACTGCCTACATTGTATCCCACGGGTGAAATCTCATTCCAGTATGGAAGTATATCAGAGGTTCTCTAGTACTCTCAGGTATATAGGAGGCACTCAAGTATGGAAATTATATGGGAACACTCCCAACAAATAGTTATGCATTAGACAATGCTAACACTGACTTGTGCTCCTCGTACCATCATGTATATATTGGGAGACCCCACTAGGATGCTATCCTTTAGCCACATGTAATTGAATCAGTCGCCTTGTAGACATGATACACTGAACACAACATTCGGGGAGAATGGTCATCGTATGTTAAGTCCTTGGTTTCGGCTAAGGTGTATATAGTGGTTCACGGATACTTGGTAAACCCTCTTACCTAGCTTACCCCTTTTTTTTGTTAATTTCTAAAATCAATTAATTGACTATGGAAAAACACCTTTCCTATGGAAATACTCCTTAGTAGATCTTAGGTTGATACTAATTGCAACATTTCTCGAGTTTACCAACCAAGGAAACCACCTGACGAGAATCCTAGTCCTTTTCCTTCTTTTGGAAATGTTGGTGCTCCCTATATGGCAACGTTGTCCCTTCCTGGATTGACCATTGGTCTGCTAGTTTGGTTATTTTCAGCCGCGGTGATTTCCACCTGAACAACATCGACCTCATGTTGATCCTAAAGTTGACCCCTCACCTTCTTCACCTATTTATTCACCTAATTCTTCCTCTTTGCCTGGTGAAATTCTATATTCTACTAACTAGGAAGCTAAGAAGAAGAAGAAGAAGTGAAATAAGCAAGGGGGAAACCACACAGCCATTGCTACGGATGCAACTGATGTAGAAAAATATTCCAACCATCCCTAGAAAGTAAAATTCCCTTGCACGTTATGTAAGGGTGACCACCTTCTTCGAAATTGTCCTGGTATTCCCAAGGTCTTACAAGTGTGGTCCATAGGTTCACATTGACCTTTGTCATCAGCCTCTGGCAATCATGCTGGTGATAAACCTTCAACTAGTAATAATAACGTCCATGGGAAAAAGGGAAAGTCAAATTTCCTTGTACGTTCTGTGAAGGTAATCATCCCATTCACCATTTTCCTCTTATGGATGAAGCTTCCAAAGAGTTGGAAAACCTTACATCTTCTCAACCTCATCTTCTGGCCAGGTATCGAAAGATTTCCCCCGATCCTTCACTAGTTTATCCAAAGATTAATCAAAAGCCATCTTTTGTCAACCCTTCTCTCTCTGAAAGTGAGTCTCGTGAGTCTTTTATCAACCAAACATTGGTTGAGAAAAGGGTAGACCTAGCTCCACCTTCAGTTAATCGTAACTTTCCGGTAGAGAGTGAACCTCATACTTCTCAGGTTCTTTTGGTTTCTTCAGTTTCAAATGAAATGGAGGTATATACTCCTATTCCCAAGGTGCATGAGATCGGTTCTCCTATTCCCATAGAATAAGAGGGCAGCTCTCACGTTCCTATGACACTTTCTCCTAGGAGTTTAGTCACTTCGTTTGATTGGAATTGACTGGAAGGATATCGTCTTCTTTCTCATGTGCCCTTCCAGATTACAATACAAGCTTACAATATGGTCATACCTAGCACAGGCATAGACGAGGGTGCATCTATTAGTATTTTGTCCTCAACTGCTTGGCAAGATTTAGGTTCTTTGCAACTTGTCCCCATCACCCAGAATCTATTAGCTTTTAACAGAGGAACCAGTCAACTGTTAGGGATCCTTCATAATTTTGCTATTACTTTGCGAGGAAATATTATCTATATAGACATGATGGTTGTCCAAGACCTATTGTATTTTAATCTACTCCTTGGTCATGACTATGTTTACATCATGGGAGCTTTTGTCTCCTCCCTCTTTCGAGTGATGTGTTTCCTGCATGAAGGAAGAATTGTGATCATTGATCAGCTTACATTCATTGGTCCTGAATCAACTCCCAATCAACCATCATCCCTAAATGGTTCTGATATGAAAGTTGTATCACCCCCACCATAGGTTAATTACATGGCCACCTGTTCCATGCCCACATCTACTAATGATCTAGTAGGTGATGTAGTACATCATGTACTAGGGGCATTTAAGCCTGATTTTTCATTTGGATCCCTAGACATGTATTCCTTCCATAGCATTGTTCTCCCATCTGATGTCAACATCTTGGAAGCCATGACCTCTTTTGGTCTGTGATCAAAGGTGTTGGAGAAGAGTTCCTTGTCTCGTGTCAAGCTCATTAAAAAATGAAACAAGGACCATGAGGATATTTATTTTACTATGTCAACCTCATTAAAAAATGAAATAGGTTCCCATGAGGATAATTATTTTACTATTTTAACCTCATTAAAAAAAGAAATACATTCCCATGAGGAGGGTTCTTTTCCTGTGTCAAGCTTGGTAAAAAAATGAAACAAGGTGTCATGAGCATGGTTCTTTTTTAATGTCAAGCTCATTAAAAAATGAAACAACTCCCCTTCCAATTTGAGTCTTTGATTAGATCTCGTAAAATCCCAGTCGAGTCTTTCACATGATCTCGTAAGTGAACCTTCATTCCATCCACCAGTTAGTAACCAGTAGTCTACTTAGGTGAATGAAATGAGGCTTGGGGGCATGTACCTTAACTTGAGTCATTATGTTGGCGGCACGCAAACTTATCTCAAGCATATTTTATCTTTGTTTCAAGCTTATGTAAAAATGAAACCAAATCCAAGCATAGTTTTTTCCCATGTTTCAAGCTTGTGAAAAATGAAACCATCTTCAAGTATACTCAAGCATAGTTTCCCATGTTTCAGGCTTGTGTAAAAATGAAACCAATTCTCACTTTACCTCTCGTGATTTTCATTTTTAACATCTTATTTTTGCTAGATGAGCCTTGGTTTTTTCATTCCATCGTCACCATCTCTTTGGCCGATCATATGCTTTCACTTGGTTGTTTTACCCTTTCCTAAGGAACATCTACAATGGGTGGTCTTATTAGCCAGCCTCTTAACCTTTACATGTTTTGAGCAATTCCATCTTGACCGAAACTAGTTGCAATCCTTTTATACCACTCATTCCTCCAGGAGGAGTCATCTTTAAGCTTTTTTCTAACTCTCTAAAAATGAAATGATTTTCATATACTTTTCATTTCAAACTCATAAAATTAAATGAAGTGGCGTCTACTCAATATAAGTTTAACCCTTTTCCGGACTAAGCTAGACTATTGTACGGAAAAGGAACACCTTAGTCGAACATGGCTAGGAGGTTCAAGAGATGATTTATGAAAAGGGACCTTTGGAGTTTTCTTTTTCACTTCTTTTTTAAAATCTCTAAACATGAAAATATGCCGAGTTTCACCTCCATCGGACTCGTAAAACTTAAATGACGTAGGACTCGTCACCATGACGAGACCGAGTTCCTCCTTCCTAGGGCTCATAAAACTTACTAGGATGGATTCATTTGAAGGGTGAATTTATATGGCAAGCATATGTTATCCCCTTCAAGATTGTGATGAAAAAAAATATGGGGTATTCGCCAGAAATGGTGGGGGAAAAAGTGAAAGTGTCCATCTTTTGTATCTTGTAAAGGTAGCATGTCATTCTTGAACATGACACTCATATGTTATTCATGTCAAGTCTAGGATATCCTCACTTCGTCACTTGCCTTCCTAAGTTTGGGATATCCATTTTTCCTCTCATCTGATCATACCATTCTATCATCATGACCTCTGATCCTATGCTAAGTTAAATGTTGTCGAAATCCAGAGTCATGTCACCAATATGTTCAAGAGAATTCCTATCTGTAGTTCTTTATTTCCTGTACACTATCTGACTTTATGCTATAGTCTTGAATCATACTGTTCACTCTACTACATCCTTTGTTTTGTGTCGATGATGTGGGATTCATTATGGCCCTACTTCGATGGATCACTTCCCATCGACTTCAGCTCATTATCCAGGAAGATGATCTAGAAACTCCCCTCCAATACCTTAGAGCTTGCATGCCTTAATGGTAAGTTCTTCTCATTCGATGACATGTTTACATCATTGACCTTCGATTTGATGACTTCATGGGTGTTCAAATTTAGTTACATTATTCACATTCCTGGATTGTGTTGATTGTACCTTGAGAGCCATTGTCATTACTGGTGGTTTCTCTCATGCCTGTCAATGATTTACATCATTGACCGGTGATCATGTATTTTTCTATCATGTTCGACTTCGACACGTCTATTCAAATGTTAGAATTCGTACATTGATCGGGTCAAGACAGAGCACAAGTCCCTGGATTTTGTCTAACAGAATCCAAGTTTTGTGGAGTTATGAGTCATTCATGATTGTATACATGTTTATGCTAGACAAATAGCTACAACCATACCATGGGTTTATGTTCATGATCCTTTCTATTCGGATGGTTCCAACCATAATGTGGGTCTGTATTTATGATCCTTTATATTTGGATGGTTGCAACCATATCAAGGATCTTTGCACATGATCCCTCCTATTCGAATGGATGCATCCATACCATGGATTCATGTATCATTAGATGACTATTCCTATATTTTTATGCATGATCATCAGATATTTTAGATATGTATATGTATATGCTTGATTTGTGAGTCTCCTAACAGTGTTGTTCTCATCCTTGCACTGACTTGTAAATTTAAGTCATCACTCCATGTTCTGCCTTCATGCTTTAGGGGGCATCTGTTACACAGTATTTTGTCATGTCTCTTGTTCACTTCCTGTGCCATATCCAGGAGTGCAAAAAGATTGACTACTGTGGAAAATATCCATCATGATATACAGACCAAACCTCCTTGAAGAATCAAAGGACACTTCCTTGAGATCATTCTGGAGAAAGTTGCCTTAAAACATAATTTTTGGCATCAACACGTTTTGATCCATTGCCTACCCGTGCTGATGGCATGTTTCTCAATTATACATTTGCGCTGCCAGCATGATTTTTCATAGGAAAACTCACGCTGGACTCTTTCTGGCAGGTTTTCCCAAACTGGAGGAGAAGCTTCGCTCACTAGAACCTTCGGGAACAATGAGATGGATATTGGTTTTTGTTGATATGGTCGAGCTCTCTCGTTTGGGCCTTGTGATCTTATCATCATGGGATTTCCCCTTGAGATGTGGACCTTCCTCCCTCTTTTGTGGATCCCTAACTCTCTCTCCCTTCCTATAAATTCACCGCCTCCCCTTCCCAAATGGTTGGTCATTGATTGTTGCATACCTATGTTGCGATTATGCTTACATGCTTCCCATTTCTAGATTGCAGAAGGAGTGCTTGAAGAGTCTCTGCTTGGACTTGGACATCCACCCAAAGGAAGGCCTCAACATCAAGGCATAGGTTGTATCCTTCCCATTTCAGTTTCTTAATATATAAAACTATTGGTTCACTTTCCCTAAATGTTTGTGTTGATGCTTCATTTATCTTAATGCTCCTTGATCTATTCAGTGGATTACCCTTGAATTACGTTGGTTGTAATTTTATGCTTTGTTGTGTTCTTGGTCTCTTGTGTAGGTATTCAAATGCCATGAGTAGAGAGGATTGAGCCTGAGGGAGCAAGCAATTAAGATCTCTAACAAAGGAATACACCATAGCATCAGAATGAGGTAGGTCTCCTTCCTCTTCTTTAATTTCAATTGTAGTCTAGGAAAGTGTCTTGTAGATTGTCTCGTTTGTTGCTAGACCCAATCATTGGGCTAGAGGGAATGTCTCTATCCGTAGAGAGGATTTAGCTTCACAAAAATTATATGTATGAAACTCTAGCATGGTCTATGTAAAGATGCTCAAGCACTTGACGAATATTCGATGAAGCCCCATATGGGATAATCCCTAGCAGATTTGGTTGGATACTTAAAAGCAACATTGGTATAAGGACCATGGACATTGATGGTTCTTGAATATTGGTTCAAGAAGGAGAAGATAACCTCTCATTGAAGATAAGTATTTTTTGACTTATGATGCTTCTCAGCATGTTAGATCTGATGATTATGTTTATTGTTGTACTTCCTAGATATGTATTTGAGTATATGGATGTTTCTAACCTCCTTGATGAGATGTGATGAGTAGATCCTTCTTGAGGATCATTTTGAGATGCAGATCTCGAGAGAGACAAAGAGGTACTTGATGAAAATATGGAAAAGTGCTTCAAGTGGCCTATGACTAATGAAAAGATTCAAAAGTAATACCACGAGATATGCATGGTATGTTTCAAATATTGGCTCAATAAGCCCTAAGGTATGATGATAATGTCTCTTTATTTAATGACTCATACATGTATATGAAAGTGACTTGGATCTATGTCTCCTATAATGAAATTTTGCTCCTAGTGTTGAACATTTCTGATCTTCTTGAATTCTATAAGGCTATATAATGTTGATACATTGGTACACTTGATGTTTGGCTAACATCTATGATCTATTTGTTGGATATCTTGATCCTATAAAGAAGGCTAGCACCTTGGCTCTAGAAAATGATACTCTTGATACTTGTCATGATGGATTTCATATAGGAGGATAGTTCACTGACTCCTATACATGAGTTTGTTGGTAATTCTTGTGATAAGCATGATGAAAGCATATGGAAAGAGTGATTGACACTCTTGTTGTTTTGATAAAGCTTTATTGAATGACCTAACTTGATCTTATTGGTCTTGAGGAGCTTAGTAACCTTGATGTGAGAAGTATAAGTGTAATATTGATAAGTAGATCTCTTACTAACTATGGTCATGGTTAAACTGAATATCCTAACTTGATGGAGTGACTTGATAGGAAGTGATATTGTGTTCATGATATTTAAGATATGATATATGTTGCTTTGAGTCTAACCCTTGATGAAAAATTTATGCCATGATGTTGATAGCCACATGTTTATGATCTAACAGATATATTGTTTCATGACTCAAGTAGAGATAGGTTTCTTACATGAATAAAGATGAATGATGCAGATCCCTAGTTAGAGGGAGAATCTCTTCTCAAGATTCTTACCCTTATTACTATTTGTATTCTATGCATCTGACAGTATTGATTTGTAGTAGAATCTTAGCCCGTATAGAAATTTGGGTTTCTACTCTAGACGCGGTCACAGATCTAGGAGATCTCATCCCTGGACACTCGCATGCTAAGGCCTAGACAACATCCATGAAGCTAAAGTCACTCTCATACTAACCTGAAGGGAGTGACCAAATGTTTGACTGTTGTTAACCATCATCTAAAGCTTTCTGAAGTTGTTTGAATTCTAAATCAAAGTGTCTATGACATATTCTGCCACTGTTAACTGATTTATGAAATTGTTAAGTTAAATTGATGATCATATAATGAAGTATTGTGCATGAAATCAGATGGTCACCTGGAAGATCTCAGTACCATAGATGTATTGTAGATAACAACAAGATATTCTTGCAAGAAAAACTTTAATATTTTTTATAACACAAACATGCAGACTAAACTTGTGTTTGTAGGTGACCGAGACATACATATAGAGATGTCACTATGTTTGTGCTACAAGAGGTCGGAATGATTTGGCATTACTGGCATATATTAAAGGTGCTTTGACATGATTTTTGACAATAAATTTGAATTGATGATTGAGATGTGATTTTTCTATAGATCTCTCTATAATATTAATTTTTACTTGACCTAATGTCTAGTGATCTGATTTGTCAATTGTTGATTTTTCATGATATCAATGCTATGGGGCATGATGACTTATGTGGGTATTCAGATATTGGCCTCCTTGCTCTTAGCAAAATGGTTGAAATAATGATAGTTGTGATTATGAATGACTTATGATTATGAGAATGAATTGATGAAGCCTCAGACTTGTATTGCATAATCTAATTTAGACGTGATATGAGATCTACCTATCTCCTGGTTGAAGGTATTAATACTACGATAATGATGACTTTCATTATGGTCGTAATATGGCTTCTAAACTCTAATGAGATGATTTTTTTGATATGATGATACAACATTGATTTATGATTATGATGGCTTAGCAAGGCATTATGCTTAGAATCCATATATGCCTATATTTGACATTTATCTGATGAATTCGGGATGATGA
Organism: Pinus tabuliformis; assembly: GCA_031772625.1. Taxonomy (NCBI): domain Eukaryota; kingdom Viridiplantae; phylum Streptophyta; class Pinopsida; order Pinales; family Pinaceae; genus Pinus; species Pinus tabuliformis. The sequence continues at coordinate 286,133,609 of CM062809.1, read as the reverse complement.
GTTTGATATTGATTATAGTTTTGATTTTATATCCTAATGATCTACTTGTGACAGGTGAAAATCCTATGATGATCTAAATCAGAGGGTGATGGCTTATGAAACCTGAAATGATGTATCATGATTCATGGCATGATGAATTGATGTCTGGAATTTGGGAAAGAAATTCCATATTGCACAACTATTGAAAAATGTTTTTGTAAATCCTTGATACTTTGATTTGAAGTTGTTGAACTCAGCATGGCATCTGACAGTTGATTGAAGTATTGTTGATTCTTTTTTTTTGGAAAACCATCTGTATATATATGATGTGCATAGAAACTGAATAAATTCGTGATTGAGCTACTTCACTCACATAGAATTGCTACCAAGGATGATTTGAAATATCTACATGAAATATTATATTTTGAGAATGAGATATTTCTCCTATGGTATGTGTTTGCACAAATGTATTGTTGATATTTGAGATTATTGTTGATAAGAACATTTGGATGTTGCTTCAGTATGATATCTTCCATGATATCTTGGATGAGAAGTCCATAGCATGATCAAGGTTGATCATCATGCTGCTAGCATGGCTAGCTGTGAGGCAAGATACAAAATCTCCTTAGAGAGATATTTGAGCACAATATAGATATGACATGGTTACATTTGGGACCGAGATACTTTCACATATTGAGACAATGCAATTGTTTGAAAAAAGCTCAATATTTTGATTGGAACCTCCTTGAGAGGGAGGATGATTATTGTATCCTTTTGTGATTTATGTGATTATATATGATCTGCCATGCTATTTGATTTGATGTTCTGAATGAACAGGAAACAACTGCTATTGAGATGAGAATATTTCAAATATTCTCTCAAAGGAATCTTGGTTAAGGAGAAACGCTGATCAAGGACACTGAGCCAACCCTTCTTACACTGTTTGAGCTCCCAGGGTGAGGAATCAGGATGAAGGGCTCCTGGGGTTGAGGGAACTATGGACCATAGGGTGTTACACTATCCGTCTCTAGAAAATAGGGAGCTACCCCTATCTATTACCCAGAGGGTTGAAATTATAGCTCACCCTATCTTGGTCTTTGCAGTGTATACCCCAGTTGGCATCATACCCACAAGTTGGGCTTGTTGGGAGTACCTTGTTGAAGAATCAAGGGCTAGTATGCATATTAGGATTAGTCTTGACTTGATAAAAATTTGTGAAGCACTTTTACAATTATCTTAGCTGGACCTTATTCTTATCATTAGAGTGTGTGTTTCATCAAACTGCTACCAAAAACATAAAGACAAGAACACAAATGTTGGCTCTCTACCAGGGCCACAACCTCTCTCTCTTAGAGAGGAAAACCCTTTTGTAAGTTTCTCTTATTGAAGGTTCTTTATTGATCAATGCCAAACCCTAGACCCTTGACTAGGATGTCCTCCAATCACAAGTCAATTCCTTCCTCCTTTCTGTACTTTGTTCTCCGGAACTTAGTCTTTCTTCTTCTGGCCCTTTTCTCCCTAACACTTTGACCTTATTCTTCTTTCCTTGTCTATATCTAGACCTTTCTTATGTGAGCTTCTAGATGAGATATTCCTTCTTCAATTCTTGGTGATGTCCTTTTCTTATGAAGAAAACCTTTTTTTTCTCCAGCAAAATACTTCTTGAGATATATATGTAAACTGATATGACTATACAATAGCCCTAAATTCTCACACATGTGATAAATTAGCTTGTAGTTCAGGCTCTTTTTATCTTCACTTGAGAGAGTGACTTCTTCTCTTGAGTGAGAGGCCTTGTAGGCCTAATATCTAGCCCAAACAAAGATGGATACTTGACTGTTATGTTACTATTTTTATACCCGCATACAGTGCTCTTTTTCTTCACACATGTGATTGTTTCTAGCCCTAGAAACAATCCAGAGACTTCGCTCTTCTTCATTTCATTTGGAGACCCTTAGACTTTCCTTTTTGGTACCCTTTAATCGTCCTCTATCTCACTAATTTTAGAGATAATGATCTTCTTCTTTGAGGATGTCTAATGGATCCTTATACAAGATTTTGTCTCCTTCTTTTGAGATGACTGAGGCCGACATGAAGACTTGAGGCCCACTTGTCTATTTCTTCACCATTTTGCTGCTTGAAGGCTTTAGTTGCAAGGAGATGACTTTGAATTTTCTTGGAGGTATTCCTTTTGACACTAATACAACTATATACATGGTGTAACATTCCCTTAAGGTCTTCGAAATTTTCTTTTGACTCCTTGACTCACCTATAACACTTAACATGTGCTAGACCTATTTCAATGAGCAAGAAACTCATTGACATATATTATAAAAATATTTTCTCTTTTATTACAAATGTCAAAATTCCATTTATGAAGAGCAAACCTAGTTACACTTTCTTCAACATACCGCTCCTCGTCTGGCCAACGAGTTGAGAGTGTACTTGGGGGTGTACAAACGAAGGTGATATTGATGTAGGTGTTCTACCACATTACTATTTTGGGCCATCGATGGGAAGATCAATAGGAAATATGATGGGTTGAGATGACCCAATATGATTCCAGGTTGAGGGTATATCTCCTCAATGAAATTCCAGGGTTGAGTGTTTACTCCCCTATGTAGTGAGGTATCCTATTGCCCAATAGGGGTGGAAGCTATTACTTCCCAATGTGATTCCAGTTTGAGATGTTCTCCCTGATGATATGCTCTCTGATGGAAACATTCTAGATAACAACCTCTGAGAGAGATTCTAGATAACAACCTGATGGATAAAGGGTGGTAGCTTGAGCTCCCCTCCGGTATCAAATTCTTCTTCTTCTAGATTCGGGAATGTTCAACATACGAGCAAGAACAATTAAGAGATAAGCAGGAATAAGAAAAGGATAGGTCGAGATGTACAATGATGATTTGTGATGATGAGACATTTGCTATGTACATGGCATAATAACTACATGACATATATTATATGTGATGATACATCATCACACTCAAAGATTCCATAATGGCATATTGTTTGATGGATAGATATTGGCAGGTCGAATTCTCCATAGTTGAGAGGGAGTGATAATTTTGGAACCTGTAGTAAAATTCCACCTTAGATAGCTCAAATGACCAAGATAATTATTGCATTGGATTTCTCTTTTCGAGAGAACCAAAATCAACCTAAATATCACCCAATTTGGTTAAGCATAAATTGAGTTATGAATTATTTTATTCATACATGTATTATGGAATGGGTCAGCCCTAAGTACATGATTAACTTCTTAGATCAGTCTTAACCCCAAGTGAACCCTTAGGAAATCCTATAAATATAAGAGACCTCAAGATCATTTGGACACATCTTCTCTTCTCTTTTGTCTTCGTTCACACAGGTTCGATGGGAGGAGTTCACTCAAGGGTTTGAAATCACAGGTGAAAGGTTCGCTCTAGGTTAGGGTCTTCTGGATCTCAGTCGCTAGCACAAAACATGGCATTCTAGTCCCTGGACATTGGCACATAAGCATGTGAGAGTGACTATAGACCCTTAGACGATGGCATAGAGGCTTATGGGAGCGACTATGATTTCAGAGACAGAGCAGAAGGTTTAGGTCCCCAGCCGCTCGCACAAGGTAGTCCTGAGAGTGACCAGGACATCTCAGTCGCTTGCACAATAACTGTAAGGGAGTGACTCTAGGATTTAGGTGTATTGCACCACAATCGCACACATCAAGACTCCCTGAGAGCGACCGTGAAATCACAGTCACCTGCATACAATGACTAAGAGAGCGACCAGGGAGTTTCGGTCATACACAGAGAGTCGTGATGAGGGCGACCATAATTCAGATATCATTCATAGCAGTGTTCAACATAGTGACAACAATAAATAACAAATGACATCAGTTTGTGACCTCACATTACAACCATCAGTATGAGGATTCTTATTCCTAACATGATTAGATGTGTTTCGTAGATATCATTATTGTTTTGCTACATAGACAAAGTTATGGATCATTGTACTCTCTTTTGCTGCATCATTTGATGAAGATCTAAGAAGAAGAATATTTGCAAGGGTTTTCCCCATAGTGGGTTTTTCCCTAGTCTTAGACTAATCTTGGTGTCTCTATGTGTGTGCATGCTTTCTTCTACTATTCCTTTTATATTCTGTTGCATTGATGATATGCATCTATCATAGCAAAGAATAATGTTGCCATATGAAAAATTAAAATTCATGTCATCCATGCATCCAGCCCAATTTGAATTTGTATAACCAACCAACCTGAAATCTTCTGTAGACTTATATACCAAACAATAACCAATTGTTCCATGAAAATATCTTAAAATCCACTTTGCTTATTTCCAATGAAATTCATTGGGTTCTTCCATAAATCTTGATACTATATTGACTGCAAATGAAATGTCTAGTCAAGTTGTAGTTAAGTAGATCAAAATTCCAACAAATTTATGATACAAAGTAACATCAAATGAATTCTATTCATCATGTTCATATTAAATTCAACCCAAATTCCAAAGGAATTTTCGCTAGCTTGCAACTCAACATTCTGAACTTCTTCAAACGTCCCAAGTATACTTGGCTTGTGACATGAAAATACCATCTTCCTTCTACCAAACTTCAATACCCAAGAAATAATGCAACTCACCAAGATCTTTCATCTCAAACTCAACAATCATATGTGACTTAAATATTTGAAATAGTTCATCATTATTCCCTGTGTAGATCAAATCATCAACATGTAAGGAAACTATCAAAATTTCATGTCTTGACTGAAATATATAGAGGTTTGTCTCAGATAAACTTTTAACTAAGCCATGATCCTAAAAATACTTATCAATTATTAAATACCATATCCTTAGTGCTTGCTGAAGACCATATAAGGCCTTCTTCAACTTAAAAATATAATCTTCTTTTCCTAGCACTTCAAAACCCTTAGGTTACTCCACATAAATTTATTCATCCACATAACCATTCAAAAAAAGATGATTTAACATCCATCTGAAAAATAGGCCATTTGTATTGGGTAGCTAATGCAAGAACCATCCTGATTGTATCCAACTTTTCCACATGAGAAAATGTCTCAATGTAATCAATGCCTTCTTTCTTTGCATAGCCCTTTGAAACTAAACAATCCTTATACTTATCAATTGTGGCATCATATTTATACTTGGTTTTATAAATCCACTTAGTGCCAATTACATATTTTCCTTTTGATAATTTGACCAAGTCCAATGTATCATTTTTCACCAAGGCATTCACTTATGATTCCATAGATTAATTCAATTCTTTCTTTCTTGATTCTTCTGCATAATCCTGTGGTTCATCCATTTTCATTACATGTACCATAATTGCATATTTCACTAGAGATATTTGAGATCTAGTAACCCTTCTGCCAAAATTTATATCCAACATATTGCTTTTTTAATGATCCCTTGCAAGCCACTTAGGCTTCTTCTTAACTTCATCTATCTTTACTGACTTGGAATTTTATTCATCACCAATATTCACTGCATATTTCCTCAATTCATATTGTACTTGTTCTGGATAATAGATTCCTTGCTCATAATAAAAGCATCTCTGCTTATTACCACCTTCCTTGCTTCAAGATCAAACAACCTGTAACTTCTTGTTTCAGTACTGTATCCAATAAATATACACTTCACACTCTTATCATTCAATTTATTCCTCTTTTCCCTAGGAACATGTGCATATGCAGTACAAAAAAAAACATTCATATGTGCAACACTTGTTTTGTATCCTAATCATGCCTCTTCTAGAGTCAAATTTAACATTGCCTTTGTAGGACATTGGTTAAGAGTGTATACTATTGTGTGTACTGCTTCAACCCAAAATTCATTTCCAAGAGACTTAGTTTTTAACATGCTCCTAGCCATTTCAACTATGGTCCTATTTTTACTTTGTGTAACACCATTTTGTTGACGAGAGTATGAATTGGTAAAATCTTTCTTTATTCCATTCTTATTGCAATAACTCAAAAACTCATTTGACTTGTATTATCCCCTGTTATCTGTTCTAAGGGTAATAATTTTCAAATCACTTTGATTTTAAACTAAGGCCTTAAACTTAAGAAAATTAGAGAATAATTCAAACTTCTCTTGCAAAAAATACACCCAAGTATTCCTGGAATAATAATCAATGAAAGTGAGAAAATAACATTCCTTTCCAAGAGACACAATCTCTATTGGACCATACAAATCTGAATGCACCAATGCTAGACGTTCTCTAGCCTTCTATGTTCTATTTGAGAAACTTTCCCTATGTTGTTTCCCAAAAATACACCCTTCACATACCTCATCATCCAACTTAATATAAGAAAGACCATTCACCATGTTTTTCTTTCTCAGCAACACCAAGTGCCAAAGATTACTATTTGCTTCTTTTGTTACTTTTAAACTCCGTGAATTACTTGAATCAAAGGAGAGCTTGAAAATTGTCTTAAGTCATTTCACCTCTTGCTACATCTGCATTTTGATTCAACTTATCCATGATTAAGCACTCTTTATATCAAACACTAACTTGTAAGTTTGCTCCAACATTTTTCCTACATAATGTAGGTTCTTCAATGTTGGTATCAACAAATTGTCTTCAATTAACTTCTTCTTTCCATGCAATGCTGGTGTAGTAGTTATGCCTTTCCATTTCACTTTAGAAACAATATCATAACCAAATATGACTTGCTAGAATAATTCTCATTAATTTTGGTAAACAAATCCTCTTGAGATGCCATATGAGTTGAACATCCTGAATCAATATACCATGATTCACTTTCTTCACTATGTGCCATCAATCTTGAGATGAATAACTTCTCATTCCTAGTTTCTTCAACAACTATATTAGCATCATTACACTCCATATATCACATTTTTGCATAACAATCTCTTTCAAAATGGCCAATTTTTTAACAATAATAACATTGTGGTCCTCCTCTTCTTCCTCCATTTCTGCCTCCATTTATTCCTTGTCCTCTTCCTCCATTTCCATCTCTGCCTCTTCTTCGAAACTAATTGGGATTCCCTCCTCTGCCTCTCGAAGGATATGCATTTCATTGTGAAATTTGTTGACTTATGTTTTTATTCTGATTATGATATTGACCCTTTCTCCTTCCTCTTCCTTTATGATTTGCATAAAAAGCATGTTCCACTTGCTAAGATGGTTGATTGTCTTCAACAATTAACAAGAATCCACTTAATTCATCAATTTTCATTGTATTTAAGTCTTTGGAGACCATAATATTGGTGGTGACCATCTGAAACTTAAGCATAACACTTCTTAAAATCTTCTTAATTGGCCTTCTTTCTAGAACATATTCACCTAATGACCTCGTTTGATTAACAAGATCTTGCATGTTTATGATGTAATCATGAATAGATTCATTACTTTTCATATGGGAATTTTCAAAATTCCTCCTTAATGTTTGCAATTTATCTACAACAACACCTTCATATGTGTTTTTTAAGATATCACATGCTTCCTTAGATGATATTGCACCACTAATTATTGGAAATATAGATTCTTCAAGAGAGCTTGCTATAAGTGAAAGCGCTTCATTATCTTTCTTAATAATTTCCTTAAGGGATTTATTTTCATCATCACTTAATGCTTTGAATTCATCAGGAGAAGGCATAGTGTATCCATTAGTTACAAGTTCCCATAAATATTTAGTGACAAATATAGGTTGCATGTGTTTTCTCCAATAAAAATAGTTTGTGCCAACAAGTTTAGGCAATACAATATTACTTGTTTCCATGAGGAGAGTAAGAGAGAATTAGAGAATTAGAGATAGAAATTGCACAAAAAACACAATATGTCCCACTTTGACTCAGGACAAGAACTACCGTTCCAAAAAATTGAGACTCAACCACCGCTACAAAATATCCCTTTTATTAATGTTTGAGTACAATGAAAAGCTAAGAAGCTTAGTTATATCAAATATTGAACAAGACACCTTCAAGAATCTCTCTCTTAATACATTTTCTCAATGAGTACAATATCTCTTAATGAGAGAGAAAGGTAATATAACCTTTTTTACATTTGTGAGAAAATATACCTTTACAATAAACAATATTTTCCCATATTTACAATTCAATCAACAAAAAAACAAATGCATTTAAAATTTTCCTCCCATATAAAATAATTTCCCTTCAAAATACTCCACTAATTTCCTCTCCTCCTTAAATATAAAAATAATTAAAAAATGGAGAATTCTTACTCCACTTATTCACTTCACTCCAACTTTTTCACTTACTTCACATTTCACTTTTTAAAATCAAGAAGGAAAAATTATTCACATACAATATAAGAATTTCACCTTCACTCCACTATTCATGTCCAAAGAAAGGCAGAAACTTTTCATGTTTTTAAACTTCAAACTTCATGCTAGTTAATTTTTAAATTTCATGCCTAGATTGAAAAAGGTCCACAGTGTAAGTAACTTTTAATATTTAGAATGTCATACTCTACATTTTTCAATGCAAATTTCTCCAACACTTATTCTTTGGATTTTAAATGTAGGTCCCATTGATGGGTTGTACTGACTTTAACACTTCAAAATCTTTGTCAAATTTTCACACACTCCACGCTTGTTGCATGATAGTTGACCACAAATGTTTTAGTCTAGAATAGGGAATAAATGTTATGATTTCTTGATTTAAAAAATTGAAGAACATGCACACAATTTCAAAAAACATAGATCTGAACATAGTTTCACACAACCCATAAGTCTCCACAATGTCTGCAATATGGCTCAAATTGATCTGCAATAAAAACTTTGGATTTTCTTTTAAACCATAACAATGAAAAATAAATAAATTGTAGTGACTATCGTAAATAAAATTGCACATCAGCAATTAATCTTTTGGAAGAATGCCTCACTGGTTTTATGGCTCCATGGCTAGCTCCATGAAAAATTGTTCTTCACACACCAAGCTCTGATACCAAATGAAAAAAGCAAACTAGCAAAAGACAAATGACAGAGCAAAAATATTTAACAATAATGCACACACACTCACAAATTTTCATTGTCAATAGAGTATACTTATACATGAGGATCTCTCAATATATTTCCTATAATCTCTCAAAAAATCATTCCATAAATCTCTCCACAAAGCTCTCATCAATCACTCGTAGATCTCTCCACACCTCTCATTAAAAACAACAACTTTAATAATTTCAAATGGATCGTTATTCCAACACCTCTCGGTAGTTGTTAAATATGAATACGTAAATGAAACATAATTAAAACATCATGAAACTAGTTAATCATTCACATCCAACATTCATTATATGTTCAAGATATATATCTGAAATAAAATACATTAAAATATTTAAAATTTTGTTTAGAATAGAGTAAATCATAAAACTATTTAGGAATCAAGGTTGAGGGAAGACCACTAGATATTAAATACTTTTGCTAGAGTGCATTTCCATTGATCTTTAGTAGGAGCATTCATAACCCTTGGGTTTGACATGAAAGGTTTGAAAATGTAAAATATGGGTGAAAGATGGAGAATCAGGCCTTACCCAATTTAAAGGAGAAATCAAGAATTCCTTTAAATCAGATAAAACCTAGTGAATGGATGAACAATTAAGAATTTAACCATTAGAAAAACATATAATTATGAAATTTATCATTTTTTTACAAAATCCTTGTAAGAGATATCAATAAATTCAATATACTCTTCAAACTATCTTGATAGATCTTGCAAAATGAAAACAAACCATCATACTAATGCCAAAAATCATTTTAGCTGATAATATTCATACAACTCTATACAATTTGCATAAAAAATCAAGTTAAAACCTTAAAATTCCATTAAAACTACATAAAGTTGTATTACATTAGTAGTAAAATTCAAAACATAAGGTGATATGAAACATAAATGATAAGAAAAATATACAACCCAATAGTTACTTCATAATTCTTCCCCGAGATGCTTCAAGATCTCCCAACAATTCACCAAAATTTTTGGCATAGTTTCCCCTACAACAAAGATTTCTCCTCCCTTTTACACCTCAAAATGAGGCCTATATATAGGAACTCAAAAGCTTGTACCTTACTCTAAACCACTAGTGGTATTGGTAAAACCACTCAAAATTTGTTACAAAATTGGCAATTATATTCTAACTAACTCCTTCTAGAAGTTTCTTGAAGGATTTTCTCTCTATGGAGTGGGCCCCTCCGAATTTAGATTTGGTATCACTTATCTCTCTCTTGGTTTAGTGCTACCTTCTTTCTCTCTCTTTGGTTCCGACTAGGCCAGACACTACAGTAAACACGTTTTCGGTGGCACTGATGTTGTCATTAGCCCTATGGGAGTTTCCAAAGTCGTCGATGCTGATGTTAATATCGAGGTGAGTGTCAAAGCCAAGGTGGAATAGTGAAACCTTGTTTGATGTGTGGAGCTCCATCCACTTGAGTTAGTCTATACTAAGGTTATTTGAGCTTCCAAGATTTCATATAATCCCATTAGGGTGCTCCACTCTCTACAGTAACGAATATCACAAGACCAAGCTTCAATGATGGTTCCTTCTATGCTGGTTATATCCTCGTAGTAATTTTTTCCTTATTCCTTGAACATATGCTTGAGCAAGAACAGGACCACATAATGATCATTATATAACTTGATGAATTTCTTTCCTGAAAGAGCACAATTTTCCCATCCAAAATCTATGTGACATTATTTGATTGTGGCAAGGAGTCTCATGAATGACTCTTTAGGAAAAAGGTTCCCCTCCTTATTAAATAGAGTTGGGAAGTTTTTTGATACAATATCTCGCGCTTTCTTTTGAAACCTTCTACCCCTTCAGCCAAAGCCTTTACTTTTTCTTTAACCATTGTCACCAGTTCATTCTTCCTTATTATTTGGTTGGCTCTTGTCGCCCATTCGGACCAGTCGATGTTTGTATTCACTATTTCCTCTTTTGGTACTTGATTCAAGAAGTCCATTATTACCTTTGAGTTGGTATGTGAGTCCCCGATGGTCTCTTCAATAAATTATATCTCCCTGCTAGCCCTCTTTATAGCCTTAATCATCTCTTGAATAAACTCCAGGTTCTTCTAATTTTTTCTACTATTCTCATCTCATGCTCACATATTGTCTTCCTGAATATCTTGAATGATGGATTACTAGGGTCATCTCTTCTCAAACGTTTGAGCTCCACCTCCAATATTTTTATGTTCTCCCTTTCTCAAAGGAGTTTAGTCTTAGATGATTGAAACTCTCAACTTTGATTTAGGAGCCAGTATCGTGGTTCGCCCACTATCAGGATGTCTATCTATTCAACTAAGTGGTGAATAAATTTCCTCAGCCCCCAAGACACCATAAATGAGTCTTGGTTGTTGACGTATTCATTATATGGGTAAACTTATTTTCCCCTTACCTTTATTTCTGCATAATTCCCAGTGGATGAAGAAGCCATTAGACATGATGACATGATGACAAAATTGTTGACTAGAGACACCAAAGAACATGTAGGGAGGATGATGGTAGAAAAATAGGTGACACATGTCTCAGAGTGTAGTTGACAGGTTGGTAGGAAGGCTCCCTCAAATTTTGAGCCTCGGAATGATGACGTGTTCATGAGTCAAAAGCCTTGAGGGTTTCTAAGCTTAAGGGCCTAAATTTAGAAACTAAAACAGGCTATTAGGTAACGCATTTATGATGTTAATTGCAATAGCTCATGTGATTTTTCGTCTTGAAAGACAAGGCTTTTTGCAAACGAGATATACTTAACTCACACAAACATGATCGGGTTTGAATGACTTGAACTTCTATGGATTCCTATGGAAAATGGATGTCAACTAAGAGTGTTCATAGAGAGAGATGGCCCATCTATTTCATTTGCATGTTTTATGTACTTATTTACCAAATTTATCAATTTGGAGTCTAAAAGTGTGCAAGAGCTGGAGCAAGCAACTACAGTGGGAAAATGCCAAAAAACATACTATTGTAGGTATTTTATACCAGTTGACACGTGACAAGTATGAGGATCTCCTTGTTGGGAAAGCCCAACTGATTTCATGCTTATGTTAGCAAGATGTGGGGTAAAACATGTGGTTTGTTGATGGGGCATGATGACTCATCAAGCATGATGGAATTCATAGCAAGTGGTTGGGACACAAGTGGAGCTCACATGGTGGACACATGGGATAGATGATCTATGTGAAAGGTGATGTGGCATAATTTTTCATGGTTGGGGAAACTACATTTGAATACGGGACTATACACACGGCTCTCCAAGGAATGACAAGTGGCATCAGTTGCATGGCCTTTGTAGCATTATCTTTCTTGCAAGTTTATGGGGAAAAATCACCTAGGTCTTAAAATGAAATGACCTCCCTATCGTTTGATCTGCGAGCGTGTGATTTAAGTCAGGTATGGATGACATATGGCTAACGTGAATTGACGGGGGAAACTAGGACATGTAGATATTGACTATGTAGGTGTATTTTGGGAATTGCGAGTGACACAGAAGATGATGTGGATTGGTTGCTATGTGTATGTAGGGTCCACAGGGAAGCTAATAGGGGTGATGTGGCAATGATGGTGATGAGATGGCATGGAATGGTAGAGACATGTGTCTACATCCCGCATGGGTCGGGGGTTGGTTCTTCAAACAACTAGAGGTATGCGAAAAGGCCATGGTGCTGATATATGGATTCTCTGCACCACCTCTATGCACTATCCTCTATAAATTTTGGCGGCATAGGGCACCTTGGGTTGTTGAATGATTATGCGTCCCCGTCATCAAATTTGGGTGGCATACATCTCCATTAGTGCCCCCACCCATTAGTTCATTTTCCTTAGCCTGATGCGCCAATGTTTGGCATGCCCTCTGGTGCTTGGCACCCATGGGTTTGCAGTGTCGATAATCCCGATGGTGTGTGCCTGTGCCTAAGAATTGTTGTTGGTGCCCATGAATAACCACCTTTGGAGTTGGACCTTCTTATAGACACCCTTGGCCTCAAATTTTCATGGGTGTTTCATTTGACACCAACACGTCCATATGTTAGAAAATGAACAAAAAAATATGTTTCTAGAGTAGGGACGATTGGTAGAGTATGCACTGGCCCTTCACCTATTATTTTTTCATTAAGAGTGCTAGAAAATTAGAAAGACAACAAAATTTGGGACCCTAAGGATTTTACCTTGCTCAAATCTCAATGGGTTCTCTATTTGTCTAAGATGAAAGAATTATTGGAAGATATGTTTGACTCTACAATTCAAGATGACCATGAAGAATCAAAGTTATACATAAATTTTCACATAATGTGTGATATATTTGGGTGGATTTGAGGTATCATCAATAGTAATTGTAATGGATATAGTAGGAAATTGGAGACTGTATTTGCAATGTTGGGAGACTTAATAATCAAATTTGTCATTATTCCTACGACACATACTTCAATACTTCAAATTGTTTCAAAAGAATTAGTAAAAAATGAGCCTGTTGTTAATTGGGATTTATTGTCTGATATTTAGAACAATGAACCATTTTGGGATGTGTTGCTGCAAAATCTAGTAGGCATAAGAAGGGGACACTCTACTAGGATAACACTAGATAAAGATACAATAATGGGGTAGTGGCCCACTATCACCACAACCAAAAACCCATTCTATTTATGGAATTTCACCAATGGGAGGAGTCCAAATATGATAAATGTCACTTAAAATAGGTATTCTAATGTTGATTAGTAAGGTGACCTAAATAGGATCTCAAAAGAAAGGCTCAATTTGGGTTCAAGGCTCCACTAGGAGGCAATTCACTTTCTATAGAGAGGCTTATAATGCAAGACATAAGACCTATGATTTGATATCTTTGATGTGTTGGAGTAACCCAAGATCAAGGCTATGGGAAATGGTTTCTTACAATGTATATAAGAAATGCCAAGGATCAAAAAACCCTCAATAAGCTCTTAAGTTGAAGCAAATCTAGACTAGGGTTCCCTCTTAGGGAAAAGAAATTTATGGATAATATTGAAGTGAATTCCCATAAAAAGGATATATTTCATAGGAAATGCAATCATGTTTATGTTTAGGTTCTCCAATCCAAAAAATTGACCTTGTTAAGGGATTCACAGCAAGCCCTAGTTAGTAAGCTTGGCATTAAAGGGGCTTAAATTAGAGAGAGGTTTTATGGAAAAAATGAGATATGATCACCAACTATATGGATCAGTCCCTTGTTCCTTGGGTAATTGGAGTCTATTGTGTGATATATTTTCTAAAATTTTACTAAGGAGGCCAAAATATTGATTCCCTAGCACCAAAACCTTGAACAATTATCTATGTAATGAAAATCAATTTCTTTTCAAGCGAGAGCTAATTGTAGAAATTCCTTGTAGATTCAAACTTCTAATTGTAATATGCTAAAAAAAAATGACTTGAAACTACTCTACTCATTAGCGAAAGAAACATAATTGATCGATGAAATCATGAAGCATACAAGAGAAAGAATTCAATCAACACATAACACAATGATTTCCTGGGGAAAGCCACAACTAAAAACACATGTTATCTATATATTGCATTAGTCAGAAAATATGAGAAGATTACAATGATTTTCTCAATCCTGAGAAACCTCTACACTATCTCTATATGTCTCACTACTTCCTAGAAAATCCTTGGCCAATAATTAATCAATTGCTTGCTTGCCCAAGTCCCTATTTCCTTGCGTTATTCCTTAAGGAAATAACCACTATTTAATTGGGAAATTCCTCAATTATGAATTGTGCAATCCTCGTAGGCCTTCCTCTAACTACATGGACCATCTTTACAATTTGGATGATTATACAACTAATAGTACATTGTCCCTAAACTTCAATCTCAATTGGGTCTTTCTCTGATCTGACATGCATGAGTTAATTATGAGTGAATATTCAATTTACTGGTTGATCATTGTAGGTAGCAATACACTACACTTCAGGAAGCACCACACTATACTTCAGGAAGCACCACACTGCACTTTAAGTAGCACCACACTGCACTTCAAGAAACATCACACTACACTTCACGTAGCACCACACTGGACTACAGGCAACAACACACTACTAGACCTCCCACTAGTTCCTCCATCAGTTACAACCAGTTTATATGACTTTAACTTAGTTAGACTGAATTAATTAATTACAACTCAAAATAAAATCAACCAGTGCTCCTAATTGTTAGAGACATTCTACATGACTCTAGTTAGACCCTCAACTCGAATTAACTAAGCCAACTAAGTCAAATTAACTTAGTTAAGTAATACAAGTTGTCATGAGATGTGGAATTACAATTTTATTCCCAATTTAATTCAAGGACAAAATTAAATTAGGATTTTCTTCTTGCATTTTAAAAATTCCCTCTCAACAAGAAATGGATTATTTCCTACCCTAATCATGCCTCTGTGAAACTCGAATTTTCATCTTGAAAATGCCTTTGTCAAAATATTTACATCATGTTCCTCAGTAGGAATGTACTCCAGTAAAATGATTTTCCGCCACACACAATCTCGTAGATGGTGATACCAGATGTTGATATGCTTAGACCAATCATGAAAAATGGATTATCAAAGAGTTTGATACAACTTTGATTGTCAGAGTAAATCATTGTAGGATCCATCTGTTGACCAAATAACCCAACAAGGATCTTCCTCATCCATATAGCCTCACAATATGCTTGACTAGTAGTCATGTACTCTACTTCTGTTGAACTGAGTGCAACTGATCTCTGCTTCCTGTTGTACCAAGAAACTATTGTTGACCCAATACTAAAGATTCCCCCTAATGTGCTCTTCTTGTTGGATGGACTCCCTTCCCAATCTATATTTGTGAAGCCTTGAAGATTCACTCCCTTTGTCCATGTAGGTTTTAACCTTGTACATAAATTACCTGCATACGAATTCTAAAAATAGAAAATAAACAATGGTGAGAGCATAAAATATAAAATAGATATACACATATATTTTTCCCTGCATCCCAAAATTGAGACTACCAGATTGATTTTTCATTATATTCCTTTCAATGTTACAATACATATATATACATGTTGAAGCATCCATAAACCCCAATCCATTAACCCTGTATTAGAACATAACCATAGTTCCCTTGACTAGATCTACAAGATACCATGGGTAGAAAACCATCATGCCCAAAACCATGCACAAAACCATAGGTAGGTTCGCCCACCTAATATAGGGATCAAAAAAAAAATCTCAAGGTGCTACCCTGGACCTCATAGAGGGGGGATACCACCCCCCTAAAACCCCCCGACAGGGGGGGCTTCAGCCCCCCCTGTGACCCCCTCACTGTGCATGGCGCAATGAATTTCTGGCTAGCTACCCCCCTTTAACCCCACAGCTTCGCACCTAGGGATAGTCATGGAAAGAATATAAAACACACCCAACATTCTTCCACTTATTGTTTTCTTTCGACAAGGGTCCACAAGAGAGCTTTGTCATTGGTCGAATCCTATAACACCCATTGTTTCTCTACACCAAGAGAACTTCTCAGTGCTCATAGAATTTTTCAATGCATCTACAATATTCTTCAAAGTGTCCACCTTTACCAGCAACACCCTTTTTTCCTCAACCATATCCCTCAAAAAGTGATATTGAACATCAATGTGCTTTTTCTTTGAATAATAAGTAGGGTTCTTTGCCAAGAAAAATTTACTTTGGTTGTTACAGTCTATCCTTATAGCTTGTTGTACTAACCCCATACTTGAACACAATCTCTACAACCAAACTGCAACCTTGCTTGCATGAGTGTTTGCCATGTATTCTACATCTGTAATTGAAAGTGCCACTACAGACTGTCTCTTACTCATCCAATTGAATGCACCTCCAAATAGGTTAAACACATACCCACTTGTAGATCTTCTCTGATCCAGATCTCTTTCCTAGTCTGCATCAACAAAGCCATGGATGTCCAAAACTTTGTCCAATATTGGTCTTCCTTGGTATCATAGTGCTATAGGGATTAATGCATGGGTGGTTGTGGCTAGAATACCCTCAAGGATCTTCTCAGGATCCAACGCAGACCCTTCAGATTAACTGTAGCTGACACAAATAAGCATATACATATCTATATCAATGCATGATAATCAAAGTAGAAAAGGAGAGATTACCTCATATCTTGATGCAGCCTTGCTGGAGAACCCAATGTAGCAGAGAGGGAGACCCCTTTTCTAGCTCCTATATCAACACCTGCATATAAACAAGACAAAGAGTAATACTACAACATATGAACTCTAATAATCAAAACATTAATACATAAAGATATGAAAACAACATGCATCTAAGATACTCATAAACTATGGTACTGAATCAACATGTAAATAAACACGACATTAGCACCATTGAGTAGAAAACACAACAACAGGTCTATATTATTAGATTGGAAAGAATGATTACAATCATATGGTGAATCAAGCTTCCCTTAATCCTCCAGCTCCTTTCTCTCTCTCTCTTCTTAACCTCTTGGTAGAAAAACAACTATATCTCATACAAAGTTTCGACAATCATTTGACAACCCTTCGACCTCTTTCACAGTGACCAAGTCTTCAATATATAGATGATGATAGGCTTATCCTTGTGAACTCTCTCATGAGTTCCTGTTGATGGTGTTGGACCTGTCAACATTCAGGGGACCTCCCCGGTATGAAGTCCCAACTAGACCTCACATCATTTGGTGTGGGAGTCCCATCCGGTACAATGGCCCGGTTGCCATTATCTTAATTATCTACCTCAACTCTTGCTTGTTAGCATAGGAGAGTGGTTTTATTTGTCTTCGAGAAGTGAGGTTCATGTGCCTAGTGAGTGTAAGTGTCACTTGTGTCAATGGTTCTTTCACTGTCGAGGGAGAGGGTGAGAGTGAGTTCCAGGTCGATTAGGAGCAGTCCCAACACTGATAGGAACACAAAACACAACAAGATATGCACAACTTCCTAAGGAGCAATCCACACAGATGCGAAAATCAAAACATACAAGGTAATATAACACGTACAACACTCAACGGATTTGTCTGAATGAGTGCAATGGTTGTTACAGCAAGCTTCATGTGAAAGTTTTGTTTGATGTCCGGGAGAGTAGTCTACATGGGCGAGACAATGTTGACAATATATACAATACATTTCCATTAATAGATTATGCATTACAACAAATGGAACAATTCATATGTAGAACATAGGTTAAAGAAACATGCATTACAAGTGTTAAAGATTAGTCTTACAATAGATATAATACATGTGTGAAAACATGTCGGCCTATTAGTAGGCTACTGAATGAAGTGAAAGTTCCAAGACACATTGTTACACCATACATCACTAACCCCAAGTGCAGGGCATTGGAGCCACTACTTACTCCTCAAAGAAAATATTACAGACTCTCTTGGCTATGTGGGAGGAGCTGAGGTGAAAAGTCCTTTCCATGTACAAATGAGGGGGTATTTATAGCCAAGGGTGAAATAGACCCTTGTGGTTGACTGACTACCCTCATGACTGTTTGAATTCCTTGAATTTTTGACTTACATGACTCTTTGTTGAACAAGTGGGTCTCTCAGACTTCCATGTTACATCACATTGATTAACAACATAGCCCATAGTGGATATGTGGGTGACATGACTCATGACATGACTCGACATGACTTGACATGACAATGCTGGTACATTTGTGTTGCTTTTGGAGTGCATGTCAAGCTACATTGTTGTTGGGTGATGGATGTCTTCATGGTGTATCATAGCTTCACCTCTGCATGGCGAAGTGTGCAGAGTATTCGATGGTCCTTGGTTTGCTTGATGAAGCTTTAGCATGTTGTTCCTTGCTTACATGTTGGAAGGCTTGACAGGCTCATCTGTTCATGAAGGTGCATGTTTGTCCATTTCACATGCATCATTCATTCGTCCATTGGTGAACCTGTCCTTCTACATGTTCTCCCTTCATTCATCCCATTCGTCGTCTTGCCATGTTTGTTGGTGTACCTATACCTGCAGTCACTCATGACGAGACAACATCAAATCTAAAACCTCCTAGTCTACCATGACATATGATCATTTCAGATGTGGGTGACTAGGAGAGGAAACAAGGTTGTAGAGCGGGATGATGGCTCTGGGCACTGTTGATGAAAACTGTGCAAGATCACTGAGTGATGAAGATGGGAAAGCTAAGTCGACGGTGACTATCTACAAGGTCTGGCTCGGCTGGGAGGAAAAATTGTGCAAACTTTGGGAGGGATAGTCTAGGCTGTAGGAAGGCAATGCAGGCATGCTCTACGCATTTTTCATAATGAACGAGCAGTGGGGGCTGGACAACCAGATGTGCACAAATTTCCAGAGGAATGGGCCAGGCCGCATGGAGGGTCAGTAGGCAGAAATCATGCAGTTTTTGGGAGGAACTGCCCAGGAGACTGGCAGCCAAAACTACGCAATTACCATAGGGAACTAGCAGTTGGCTATTGGGGTCACTGGCAGCCAAAACTGCATAATTACCAAAGGGAACTAGTAGTTGGATGTTGGGGTCACTTGCAGGCAAAACTGCACAATTCCCAGAGGGAATTGGCAGTTGGCTGCTCAGTCACTGGCAGCAGAAACTGCGTAATTATTGGAGGGAATTGACAGTTTGCTGGCGAGGAAATTGCACTGAAGCTCGGAAGTTGGCCTGCTGGTCATCTCTACGCAATTTCCAAGCTGAGTGGACTGATGGAAAGTAGAATTCCTACTTAAGAAAACTACGTAATTTCTTGGATGAGCAGCTGATCCACTGTCTGGATGACTAACTAAGAAAACTACGCAATTCTCTGAAGGAGACAGGGATGGGCACTTGGTGTTTGTCCGGCCTGTCTGCGTAATTTCCTAAATCAGTTGAGCGAGTGAGGTTAGTGGCTTCTGCGCAATTTTTGAAGGGATTCAATCCCGGGGTGACTACCGGGTCCGATTGTTCGGGTGGTTAGCTTGGAAGTTGATTTGATTTCTTGTGGGTAGCGCATCTTGAAAAGACTAGCTTGGTGCTTCTGCGTTGTTCTGGTTGATAGTCAATCGAGTCGAAAGCGGGGTGAGGGTCTCGCTATTAGAGGGGAGTCTGGTAGTCAAAACTTCAACAAAAATGACTAAGTTTGTGAATGATCAAAAGATGCATAGGTGATCATATAATCACACCTCACATGACTCGACGATGAAACAAACCAAACCATCCAGACACACATGTTCAACATGACTGACCAATGGTGCAAGTGACAAGCACGACACTCGTGATTAAGCATTCATTGATCGAGACGACACATGCGCGATAGCGAGTGTGATTGCATGTGTGTGTGCAAAAGATGCTTTCATAGTGAACACAACAAGCACATACGAAGCGAGGACTTTGAGCATAACCAGAACATGGTCGCAAGCATGACTTAGACATCAACATGCAGAAACTTGAATGCAATGAATAAGCAAGGTGAATGTAAAGACTCACATGAGCTCATAGAGTGAACCCAAGTGTGTGCAGTCATCAAGTGAAACTCTTCAAGGGAGGCTCTGAAATTGGTGCAGGCCAAAATTTTGGAGGGTGGTTGTAGCACTACAACACTTGGCGACACATTGGTAGAACTCCAGCTTCTCTTGGCCTTTCAGGGAGTATTGAGTCGTTGTGCGATTTACTTCAGTTTCCACACTTACCCCATGGACATATGTGGTTCACCCTTTTCCAACTCAGTCAAACACAATCAAAAGTTCAGCTTAGATCTCAATGTTTCGAATCCGAGAAGGGTAGTTTAGCTCGCGAGTTGAATATTTTTAGAGTATAAGTTTTCATCTCTAGTGTTGCTCTGCTACTAGCAAGCCTGGATAGTACCCCGATGGTGCACGCAGGAACACACACATTGCTTCACTGCCAGCGAGCCTGGTTAGTACCCCATTGCAGTTGCATGCTTCACCTCTCTACGCAGGAAGCCTTTCTCTTCTTTCGCCTTTGTGTTTTTCAAGAGGACAATGCATAGGAACTTATTTATTTTTGGGGCAGAAGAGGGATCCCAGCCTATTGAGAGCAGAAGAGGTTGTTCCTTCAGAGAAGAATGTAAGACCTCTGAGATAGGTTTTCTCGTTAGATTTTCCCCTTCTCCAGTTCTACTAGTTGGATGACCTTGAACACAAAGAGAAGAACGCTGAGTACAAGCATGGGGCTTACCAGTGTGGACACAGGTTCATGGTTGGACCAAAAGTTCCCTTGTAGACGGTTCATATTTTCCGTCAAGACTTCATCGGCCAAAGGTTACAACCAAGCAAAGAGAAGGCGAACACAAGACTGGCCAAGTGCTGCAAGTGTCACAAGTTTATTCCAGTTTCAGCCACACACTCCTTTCAAAACCCAAAACGTAGTAGTTGGCAGCACTTATTTCCAGAAACAAAAATAGTAATATATCAAAAAAAAAAACGAGTGTGAACAAAAATAGTAAGAAGAATAAAAAAAATCAAAAACAAATATAATAAGCAAAGAAAACATGATGAAAACAACAAACAACAAGCAGACTATGTAAGACATGATGAAAACAACAAACAACAAGCAGACTATGTACAAGGCATGGGTGCGGCCCGACCTACTAAACATATGTTTGAGATCTTGGTCATTGGCAAGAAGGTTGTCACTCCTCGTACCCAGTGAATGCAAATGATACGTGTGTGGGCCAAGCTTCTCATTAACTAGTGCAAGTCCATCGGGTTCCGCTACTGGAACCTAGTGGCATTCCAGAAGACCTTCAATTGAAGATAACACCATTATTTCAGGTACTACATGCAACATGGGCTCAGATGATGGCATGGGGTAGTTGTTTTTATTCCGGGAAGGGTTCAAGTTTCTGAAGTCAATGCATAAGCGGATTTTTCCAGATTTCTTACATTCAGGATTTAAATTAGAAAACCAAGTATGATGACAAAATTTGCAAGTAGTCTAATCACTTAAAATGTTAGTCAATTTTTTCTATAAAAGGAGTGCAAACAACATGTATGCACTACCTGGTCTTTGTTGTAATGGCTTGTCTCCTCCTTTACCTAGAATCTCATGATGGATTGATCGTGTGTAGTGTGTATTCAGGTCATCATCTACCCGTGCAAACCCATCCTGGTATTGTTTGGTCAAGCAGCCAAAGATTTGCTGTTGTTGCGGTGTGTAGTTTGCAGTGAGATTGGCCATCTCTGGATCATGATAGGTTCCCAAGATGCTTTGTTTTTTTTAGCGATGGTCATTTGTATGTTCAGCATGATAACTTCATACTTAACATCATTGTTTGTGCATTCAAACTTCAAACAGCTTGAAATCATGCATTGTCTGTTGTTTC
The DNA here is from genome assembly GCA_031772625.1 of Pinus tabuliformis. NCBI lineage: Eukaryota > Viridiplantae > Streptophyta > Pinopsida > Pinales > Pinaceae > Pinus > Pinus tabuliformis. The sequence continues at coordinate 286,111,324 of CM062809.1, read as the reverse complement.
AGACGATTAAGATACACTCAGTCCTTGGGCCATCATGTGTTTCAGATTCATCAAGACTCATGGCCCACAGCTCATCTATACATGGACCGTTTGGTGTGCTAGTACTACTGCTTCTTTTTTTGCTTCTACTACTGCTACTATTGGAAAAATAAACTGTACAAGTTTCATTACCATCAGTTTGGCAAGGAAGGAGTCCCAACTACGTGTCTGATGTGGTTGGAGCTGGCCGTGTAGAATAACACTCCAATGTTGTTTCTAGGAGGCAATTGCCAAACATAAGTTCTGCGAAGGCCAATGGTTCATTCTCGCCATTAAGGGGAGTGACATTGTGTTTCATATACCTCTCGGATAACACCCAAATTTGGTTGCATTTGCCCTTGTACGAAAGCCACATGTGAGACTAGTCTGTAGCAAAATATTTGTCTAGCTTTCTAGACCAGTCTTTGTTGAGTAAGAGGACATATTCTTTCGATATGTCCACAACAACTATGTTGATTCATTGGTGGACTCGATTGTCATGAGATAGTTAGATGATCACGTCTCGCAGTTCACCAATGGTTGGTACTGATGTTCGATCAAGTTGGATGATTCTCGTAGATTTCTTGCTCCATTGTGCATTGATCTTCTTAGCAATGGAGAGCGGCATGTCGTTGGTTGTTGCGCTATAATCAACCAAGCAGTTGTGAACATTGTAGTTCGAATGAAAGCAGGAATGGGGGGAAACCTGAGTTTGCTTCTTCCATCCAAAGTGTATTGAGAAAAGTGGATAATGATTCGGGAGGTGTGCATTCTCCCTCACTAAAGCTACGCTGTCTATTTCCGTCTGTCCCAACGCATGCAGCATGATATCTCGCTGACTTTGGACTTTGGCAACTTGAATAAACTGATGTTCGCTCGAGTTTTCTTCATGTCATCTACTATGTTTTAGTTGAGAGGTGGTAGACTCATCGAGGTGTCCAAGGTGGAATAGATGTTCGTGTTGTCGGCAGAGTGTTCTGCAACTTACTGCTCATGGATGTACTCTTATCCGCCGTTTTTTTCCCGGACTTTCTTTGTGTTTGTTGCTTTGAGGTAGCCGGTGGATTGACCTTCTTTATCAATTACCTCGCCTTCTCTTGCATTCCCCCAAGTGTAGGGGGAGTCCCTTTGCTCCTAGGATTGTAACAATTATTTTGCTTTTGGGGTTGCTTCTTGGTGTTCATCTTCAAGATTACTTGCGAGCATTGATATGCATTCACCACATGCCCAACACTTGGTGTTTCATCAGGTGAAACCTCTTTGTTATCATTAGTGTCTTCTGGTTTTTCCTGCATTTCCTTTCGCATCGAGTGTATGACTGCAAACAGAACTAATGACCTGCTTCCAATCTGAACAAGAGTTCTCAGGGTGAAACTCTTCATGAAAGGAACAAAAATTAGGATCAACGCATTGTTCGAGTTGGAACATGGGCTTCTGCACAATTTTGGAAGTGAACCGGTTGTTTCTTGATGATCCGGTTGATGAACTATTTTCCTGTCTCTGTCTAGGTGTATGACTACTTACGAATGTGTCTGTTTTTCATTGCTTGAGTTCGGACATTTCGGTGGTCATGTTCTTGACAAGGCAAGTGAGGGTCTCAATATCAATTGCTTCCTTGTATCTACCCTTACTCGTCGTTGCTTGGGGCTTTTTTCTCACATCCTTAGAGTCTTTCGTTGATTTGTCATCCTTGATGACCCGGATTGCACACCGGTCCTTTTCAACAACAATAGCCTCTTCGCAACTTTCCAAAAGTGTTGGCCTCGCAGCTCGCTTGACGAAAGGTGCAATGGTGGTCAGTAGTGCAGACATGTAATAGTCAATAGTGATGGAGTCATGAAGTTTAGTGTCTACTACAAATTTGTTAAAAATACGCATAAACCTCTGATTGAAGTCTTTCACTTTCTCTTTTACCTCCATCTTGAGGCTTCCTAATTCTTTGAGTAGCATGGCTGGGGTCTTGTCATCAACAAACTTTTCAAGGAAAATACGTTTGAAATAACCCCAATTCTATATGTAGTTAGGTGGAAGGCTATGATACCAAGCAGCTGCGTAGCCGTCCAAGGTACATGGGAATAATCTACATGCTACGTCATCATAACGTACCTCAAGGTTCTGCAACTGTAGGTATAAGTTGTCTAAGTGGTCTTCTGCCTTCACCATGTTGTCAGGGTTGAAATTGATGTTCATTCTCTCCACTCGCTTCAGCATCTTATGCAGAACATCCAGGAGAGCCAATGGTCCTTGAGTCATCCATTCAATATTTGGGTCAGCCATCTCTTCATCTTCTTCTTCCTCTTCCTCTCCTTCAGAGTATAATGGTTCTGGATCTGAGTCTATCGATTCGTCTCCAGCTCCACCTCCTCCACTGCCTTCCCCTCCGTTTCCTTCCCCTCCGCCTCCTATACCAGAGTTTGATCCCAAGATCACAAGAGTGCCTTGTTCATTTTCAAGGAAGATTGGAGGTTCCTCTCCATCTCCAATAACTTCTTCTAGACCTTCAAGCATGGCAAGGACTGCTTCTTCCACCGATGATACAACAACTCCCATGGGAATGGATTTTGGCTTCCTAGATGTGTGTGGAAGATGTTGTATGCATGGGATCAGTCTGACTGCTTTCACTAACTGACGAGTGATGGGACAGACAGATCAGAGGTGTTGATATGAAATCTCGTGTTCAATTCTAGGAGGTGAGGACTAACCAACTACAGAGTCATGTGAGAGGGAGTGCAAGTTACTACCTTGACCAGATGGTTGATGAGTGAGTGTGAGGGGAATTTCAGCCATGTACAACTGGCTGCCCTCATTCTAGCACCATAAATGTTGACGGTGTTGGACCCACCCACATTCATGGGATCTCCCCGATATGAAGTCCCAACTAGACCTCACACCGTTTGGTGTAGGAGTCCCATCCGGTAAGATGGCCCAGTTGCCATTATCTTAAATATCTACCTCAACTCTTGCTTGCCAGAACATGAGAGTGATTTACTTTGTCTTTGAGAAGTGAGGTTCACATGCCTGGTGAGTGTAAGTGTCACTTCTGCTAATGGTTCTATCACTGTTGAGAGAGAGGGTGAGTGTGAGTTCCAAGTTGATTGGGAGTAGTCCAGACACTGCTAGGAACACAAAACGCAACAGGAAATGCACAACTTCCGAAGGAGTAGTCCACATGGATGCAGTTGTCACAACATACGGGGTAAGACAACACATACTTCACTCAACAGATCAATTCGAACGAGTGCAACAGTTGTTACAACAAGCTTCATGTGAAAGTTCTGCCTGATGTCTGGGAGAGCATTCTACATGGGTGACACAGCATTAAAATCATATACAACACATTTCCATTAATAGATTATGCATTACAATAAATGAAGCAGTTCATATGTAGAACACAGGTTAAAGAAACATGCATTACAAGTGTTAAAGATCAGTCTCATAATAGATACAATACATGTGTGAAACCGTGCTAGCCTGTTAGCAAGCTTCTGAATTAAGCAAATTTTCCAAGACACACCCTTACACCATACATCACTAACCCCGAGTGCAGGGCATTGGAGCCACTGCTTACTCCTCAAAGAAAATATTACATACTCTCTTGGCTATGTGGGAGGAGCTAAGGTGAAAAGTCCTTTCCATGTACAAATGAGGGGGTATTTATAGTCAAGGGTGAAACTGACCCTTGTGGCTATTCGACTACCCTCATGACTATTTGACTTCCATGACTTTTTGAATTACATGACTCTTTGTTCAACAAGTGGGTCTCTTGGACTTCCACGTTACATCACATTGATTGACAACATAGCCCATAGTGGAGATGTGGGCAACATGACTCATGACATGACTCGACATGACTTGACATGACAGTGCTATTACATTCGTGTTGCTACTAGAGTGCATGTCAAGATGCATGTTGCTGGGTGATGGATGTATTCATGGTGTATCATAGATTCACCTCCGCATGGTGAAGTGCGTGGAGTCTTCGATGGTCCTCGATTCGCTTGATGAAGCTTTAGCATGTTATTCCTTGCTTGCATGTTGGAAGGCTTGAGAGGCTCATTTGTTCATGAAGGTGCATGTTCGTCGCGTTTGTCTGTTTCACATGCATCGTTCATTCATCCGTTGGTGAACCTGTCCTTCTACATCTTCTCCCTTCATTCATCCCATTTGTAATCTTTCCATGTTTGTTGGTGTACCTGTACATGCAGTCACTCATGACGAGACGACATAAAATCCAAAACCTCCTAGTCTACCATGACATATAATCATTTTAGATGTGGGTGACTGGGAGAGGCAACAAGGTTGCAAAGGAGGATGAAGGCTCTGGGTATTGCTAATGAAAACTATGCAAGAGTCACTGAGTGATGAACACGGGGAATCTGAGTCGACAGTGACTGTCTGTGAGGTCTGGCTTGGTTGGGAGGCAAATTTGCACAAATTTCGGGAGGGACAGTCTGAGCTGCAGGAAGGCGAGGCAGGCATACTCTACGCATTTTTTAGAACAAATGGGCAGTTGGGGATTTATAGCCGTATTTGCGCAATTTTCCAAAGGAATGGGTTAGGCTGCATGGAGGGTCAGTAGGCAAAAATTGCACTGTTTTTTGGAGGAATTGCCCGGGAGACTCGTAGCCAAAACTATGCAATTCCTAGAGGGAACTAGCAATTGGCTGCTTGGGTCACTAGTAGCCAAAACTACGTAATTCCAAGAGGGAACTGGAAGTTGGTTTCTCAGTCACTGGCAGCAGCATATGCGCAATTCTTGGAGGGAACGGGTGTTGGCCCTCATTTTTTATCAAATTTTTCTTATTAAAATCCACCTAGTTTCCATCATTTTCCACCATATACCATCCATATACACCTTATTTTGACCTTATTATGCATATTCAAGCAAATGAATTATGTTTTTCAATGTTTAGATATTTTTGCAAAAATTGGGTTTTAAGAGTATTTTTGGACGGAATCAGAAATCCCCGTAATGGCTATGTGGATGACATATCTGCAAGACACTTGGGCTTGAGCTAGATATATGAATGGAAAGCTTGGGAACTAGGACTGAACTAATTCCAATTGGTTCGGTCAAAGCAAGCTAAATCAGGTCTGGTCAACGCTGGTCGAACATGACTAGTCATCTAGAAAATCCCTAGGAAATAGGGCAGTTTTATGATTTCATGGGATTTTCCATATTTTTAGTGATATATTGGATGAATTCGACTTGGATAGGTGGATATGGATAGATATAGTTGTTAGAGATACTTTAGATTAGTTTGTTTCATGATCTTCTATTTAAGCCAAAACTTTGAAGGCTTATGATATGTAATTTTTATATATAACTTTATGTTGAGACATTTGAACATTGGAGATTAATTAGAAGAACTTGTTCTACTTTCATTTTGTTGTTAATTAGTGTGGATGAGTGCTTGAAGTTTCAACACTTGATAGCAGCCTCAAGTGTGCAAGGCAAAGGTGGAGGGCCCCACTCCAAGCTAAGTACACTTCATTGTTAAACTAGCTTAATTTTCATGACCTAATTGTTGTAGATTTGTTTACTTGTTTTGTTTCAGATTTGTTTATTTGAATTAATGTATGATGATTGTTGAATGGATATTGGCTTAATTCTAATCTACATATGAAGGGACACACAGGAATTTAAGTTAAATTCCCCTTCTATTTGATCTTGAACTAAAACTGAATTTCATTCTCCTTTTCTTATTTGAAGTTATTTCTGCATTTCTGGTTTGAAGCAATGGTGATTATGATATAGTAGAATTGTGAAGAAGGACAATCTGGTCCTCCTTAGTTAGGAGCCTCTTCTTTTACATCTTCTACATCATAAACCATTGTTAATTAGTGATTTGGATTTATCTTCATGAAAGTAGTATTGTAGGGAAGGACAACCTGGTTCTCCTAAGTTAGGAGCCTCATCCCTCACATATTACATAAGTGAATTAGAAATTGTTAAAATAGGTTTATATTTGTAATATGTACTTCCTTAACTCTTCAAATTTTATCTTCTAAGCTTGGCTACATCTGATATCCATACACTGTGGACTTGCCTCCAAGTTTTACAAACCCGGATTGATAATGAATACTTGTGTTAATTTGTGTTAATAAATTAGCTCAACATTTTGGAGCCATTTCCGGGGAGGCTATTATCATCATAGTCAAATAGAAGATAAACAAAAACACTAAAAATTTGATTAAAAAAAAATTAATATACATTTCTCTTAGTTATGTTTCTATATGCCTAGAAATAGAGATCCTAAAAGCAGACACCCAAAACAAAACCCCCAACAAAAAAAAAAGTAAAAAATAAAAAAAATAACTACAAAATCCATTTACAAGACAAGATCTAAAAAAAATGATGTTAAAGAAATCATTTAGAGAAGGAGGGTATGCCACCACAAAACTATTCTCAAGTCCTTGTCCTCAATTTAGAATGCTCACTAGGCATGAATCTTCATGTCTATGGATAGAAGAGCAACAAAACATCCATGAAGATGATCCACAGGAAGAGAATCTAGAACTTTCTTCTAGCTATCTTTGTGAGGAGGTGAATGAGTCATGGATCATATGCAATGAAGATCAAACATTAAAGCCAGAAATTGAAGAATTTCTAGCATGTATATCACAATATCCTTTGTGCATACAAGGTTTTGAACAAGTACCACAAGAAGAGTTTTGTGCTATGACAATTAATGAGAGCCAAGCAAACAAAGATCATTTCAAAACTTGGTTTCAACTAGTCATTAGGTCACAACACTACTCCATTCTTCAACATTCTTTTTCATCAAATCTTTATGATCAGATAATTTTTCATGTCCAAAAATTCATTAAAGTATATTTTTCAAATTTGGATGTGAGTTTACTCATGATCTTGTTATGAAAATGGATGCATTGGAAATTTTTTTATACTTGAGAGAATGAATTATTTTTCTAAAATAGAATAGGATAGAATAGAATAAATAAACAAATAGAATGAATTCACAATAAGTCTTCCATAATAATTTTGTTTCAAACTGTCATGAATATTTCTTCAAATCATTGTTCAATATTCATTTGAAAGGACTACATGGAAAAATGCAGTAAGAACAATCCTATTTTGGGTAACAATATAGGATCATTTTTAAATCATGTTTTTCTACATATCTCTTAAAATCTAGTTTTTTATCCATTTTGAAATTTTCAATTTATATCACAAATAAAAATGTGATCAAAATCAAAACTATGTCTCAAGTGAAATTTTGAGGATAGAGTTCGTACAACCTATATTTGAGGTGTCTAATGGAAACATTTTTACCTGAAATTCATAGGAAAGGTATCCCTTGGAATCTAGTTTCCAAATCAATTTGAATCACCTCAATCAAGTATCATATGAAAAAGTTATTCTTAAAATACTAACTGCTTATCGAAAAATATGCATGGTGACAATTCTAGGTCTTGGCTGTTCATTGGCATATTTGACATACCAAATCATATTATTTTCAAAACTGTTTATATGGGAGATATATATTCAATTCTAGTTTAAGAAACAATTTGAATCATCCCATTTGGAGGTGAAATGAAAACATTATGCCACATTTAGTGACTGCATGTCTTCAAAACAACTTAGTAAAACTCTACCTCCTAGATATGTTCATCACCAAGTTTGTGATATCAAGCCTAAGAATTTCTAAAACCATTTCTATTGGAAAGATAAAAACAAATATACTTTAATATCCAAGGGGAATCACATTGATCCGATCTTTATCTAAGAAGTTACACTTCAAATAGTGACTGTTGGTCTAGTTAAAAATTAACAAGTAGCTCTATCAAACATGTAACTCCTTATAATTTTTACCATATCATTTTAAACCATTTTGAAAACCTATTTATACTAGAGGTAGCCATATGAATTCACTTCAACTTGGCTTTGGAATCACTCTAATTGGATATAAAACAAATATTTTGTAAACAAAATACCGCTAGGAGGTCTAGGCTGGCCACCATTCCTCAAGGGGTAAATAAATGCATTTTGTTTGTATATCATCTTTGGACTTGTTTTCTAAGAAATGCTTGTAATTATTTACATATCTATTGGAAGAAGAGAGACTGTACACCTCTCTTCCTCCATCATCTAATATTATATTGTAGGCTAGTGCTATGTTTTTGCAAGTCATAGGAAGAATGAAGGAGTGAACTCCATGGATGAAGTATTTTTCAAAGTCAATTTTAAATTCATATTTAAAAATATGAATACAAATGTTCAAGTCAAAGCGAAGTGAAAATTCACCTGATGTTGAGTTCTGTAATATCCCCTATCAGGGGTATCCCTCAAACACAAGCAAACTCCAACCAGAGATGCACTGGGAGGGCATTTACCAGATATGTCGCCTTTGAAAAGAGGACGAGATTTGGAGGCTACATGGCCCTTTCCAGACTCTATATAAGAGTATAGGAGAAAAACACACAAGTGGTATAGTAGCCAGAAAGCTCAAAGAGATAAAAAGTAATAACAATAGTGAAACATACAATAATGTATACATGGAATATAAGCAGATACTCGAGAAATGCAGAGAGAAATGCTAAGCCATTTTATTATACTGAGTAATGGAAAGAGTACAGGAGGTGATCAGAAAGATAGCACCTCGACTTGCACAAAGAAAGTGAAGAAATACACCCAGAATGGTAAAGAAATGGCCTCTCTTTGAACTGCATCCAAGCTGCTGGAGAACTGTTGTGCTGCTACTACTGCTGGAATCAAGTGAGGGTTTGGGGCTGCTCCCCTCCTTAGAAAATGCTGAAACTCTGGAATCAACCTCTGCTCAATAAACCCAGAAAAGCCCATAAAGCTTTTCTAAAATAGCTGACCCCCAAAAATCACCCCCTTAAGGGTCTACGCTATCCCTCAAGGCTCTACGCTGCCCCTGAAGAGAATCCTCCAAAACTCTACCTGAGACTCTGCCAAAATCCTCCAATATACAAGGGTCGATCCCTTGCTTAATCTCCAAGCTCAAATCGTCCACATAAACCCAATCTGTAGCTCCTACCAAAAGAAACTACATCCTCCCCTCTCAAGACTGCGCAGTCATCAAAATGCTCAACTCCTCCTCAACTCCAAAGATCGCTCCTCCTGCAAAATACTGATGAAACTACCTTGCCCGAGCAGGCACTCGAAGTCCCCCAGGGCTAAGGGTGAGATCTCTGAATGGAGACACTCGATGTACTAAACAGTGTTGTAGACAGGCTAAACAGCCAGCGTGTTCTAAGTCGAAGTGACTAGCTCAAATGCAACATGATTGAATGCCCAAATGAGGAGGCTTCTCTCTCCTTTATAGAATTGGCCTTTCTCAAAACCCTAAGGTCCACCTCCTCCAATGTGGTCTCTCTCTTACCACGTGCTCCTTCTCCATCTGCGCAGTCCCTCCAAGTGTCTAGGTGGGCCCCCTTCTCTACATGGTCCTTTGGCCCTCTTGGCTCCCCTTTTAAGTTACAACGTTGTGCTACTAAGGAGTGACTTTATTCAAAAGTGAGTTATGTACCCCTTTCCTCACATTTTTATTTATAAATAACTATAGAAGGAAAAATTGAGCAAAATCAAATATTCCAATTAGCCATGGCTAATTAGGAATATTACAGTCTCCCTTGGCAAAATATTGCTTGTCCTCAAGCAACTAAAGTGATGGATGCTGCAAAATTTTCTCACTCTCCCAAGTGGCATCCTCATCTGGTAAATTCTTCCACCTCACCAAGAATTCACAGACCATCCTGCTTCGCAGCTACCTCTCCCTGGTATCAATAATAGCCTCTGGCTGCAACACCAAATGCCCCTCATCATCCGTGGGTGGTAGCTCATCTGGCACTGTCACCTGCTACCTAAATGCCTTCATTAGGCATGATACATGAAAAACATTATGAATCTTGTTGCCTTGGGGTAGCTCTAATTCATACGCAACCTGTCCAATCTTGCGTATCACCCTGTATGGCCCATAAAAGTGGGGCTTGAGCTTATCAACTCCCTTCTGCTTCAGTGACGACTGTCGGTATGGCTGTAATCATAGGTAGACCAAGTCCCCTACCTCAAACTGTCTCTCCACCCAACCCCTGTCAACATACAACCTCTGTTGGTTCTGCGCTATAGCCATCTAATCCTTGAGAGCTCGGAGGATATCCTCACTCTCTTGCATCCAAATCTTAGCTCTCGGAGCCTTGCTAGCACCAAACATCATGTCACTAAAAGATAAAGGATGATATCCATGCAAAGCATAGAGTGGTGACATACCAACAGACATGTGATGTGTAGTGTTGTAGCAGTACTCCCCCAGATGCAGCCACTTCAGCCATGCTTGCTTCTGCCCACTAACATAGTTACGGAAGTAGCCCTCCAGCCACTTGTTAACTATCTATGTCTGCCCGTCCATCTGTGGGTGATAACTGGTACTCGATGTCAACTCTATCCCCACCAACCGGAAAAGCTCCTGCCAAAACCCGCCCATGAAACGGTTGTCCCTGTCACTGATGATGGTGTTAGGAACACCATGTAGCCTAAAGACCTCTCTGAAGAACAGCTCAGCCACCTGCGCTTCTGTGTAGTGTGTGGATATGGAAAAAAAGTGTGCGTACTTTGTCAGTCGATCAACGATGACAAAGATACAATCCTTGCCCTACACCATGGGCAACCCTGTGATGAAGTCCATCAAAATACTCTCCCATGGCTAATTAGGAATATTACAGTCTCCCCCGGCAAAATGTTGCTTGTCCTCAAGCAACTAAAGTGATGGATGCTGCAAAATTTTCTCACTCTCCCAAGTGGCATCCTCGTCTGGTAAATTCTTCCACCTCACCAAGAATTCACAGACCATCCTGCTTCGCAGCTACCTCTCCCTGGTATCAATAATAGCCTCTGGCTGCAACACCAAATGCCCCTCATCATCCGTGGGTGGTAGCTCATCTGGCACTGTCACCTGCTACCTAAATGCCTTCATTAGGCATGATACATGAAAAACATTATGAATCTTGCTGCCTTGGGGTAGCTCTAATTCATATGCAACCTGTCCAATCTTGCGTATCACCCTGTATGGCCCATAAAAGTGGGGCTTGAGCTTATCAACTCCCTTCTGCTTCAGTGACGACTGTCGGTATGGCTGTAATCATAGGTAGACCAAGTCCCCTACCTCAAACTGTCTCTCCACCCAACCCCTGTCAACATACAACCTCTGTTGGTTCTGCGCTATAGCCATCTAATCCTTGAGAGCTCGGAGGATATCCTCACTCTCTTGCATCCAAATCTTAGCTCTCGGAGCCTTGCTAGCACCAAACATCATGTCACTAAAAGATAAAGGATGATATCCATGCAAAGCATAGAATGGTGACATACCAACAGATATGTGATGTGTAGTGTTGTAGCAGTACTCCCCCAGATGCAGCGACTTCAGCCATGCTTGCTGCTGCCCACTAACATAGTTACGGAAGTAGCCCTCCAGCCACTTGTTAACTATCTATGTCTGCCCGTCCATCTGTGGGTGATAACTGGTACTCGATGTCAACTCTATCCCCACCAACCGGAAAAGCTCCTGCCAAAACCCGCCCATGAAACAGTTGTCCCTGTCACTGATGATGGTGTTAGGAACACCATGTAGCCTAAAGACCTCTCTGAAGAACAGCTCAGCCACCTGCGCTTCTGTGTAGTGTGTGGATATGGCAAAAAAGTGTGCGTACTTTGTCAGTCGATCAACGATGACAAAGATACAATCCTTGCCCTACACCATGGGCAACCCTGTGATGAAGTCCATCAAAATACTCTCCCATGGCTAATTAGGAATATTACAGTCTCCCCTGGCAAAATGTTGCTTGTCCTCAAGCAACTAAAGTGATGGATGCTGCAAAATTTTCTCACTCTCCCAAGTGGCATCCTCGTCTGGTAAATTCTTCCACCTCACCAAGAATTCACAGACCATCCTGCTTCGCAGCTACCTCTCCCTGGTATCAATAATAGCCTCTGGCTGCAACACCAAATGCCCCTCATCATCCGTGGGTGGTAGCTCATCTGGCACTATCACCTGCTACCTAAATGCCTTCATTAGGCATGATACATGAAAAACATTATGAATCTTGCTGCCTTGGGGTAGCTCTAATTCATACGCAACCTGTCCAATCTTGCGTATCACCCTGTATGGCCCATAAAAGTGGGGCTTGAGCTTATCAACTCCCTTCTGCTTCAGTGACGACTGTCGGTATGGCTGTAATCATAGGTAGACCAAGTCCCCTACCTCAAACTGTCTCTCCACCCAACCCCTGTCAACATACAACCTCTGTTGGTTCTGCGCTATAGCCATCTAATCCTTGAGAGCTCGGAGGATATCCTCACTCTCTTGCATCCAAATCTTAGCTATCGGAGCCTTGCTAGCACCAAACATCATGTCACTAAAAGATAAAGGATGATATCCATGCAAAGCATAGAATGGTGACATACCAACAGACATGTGATGTGTAGTGTTGTAGCAGTACTCCCCCAGATGCAGCCACTTCAGCCATGCTTGCTGCTGCCCACTAACATAGTTACGGAAGTAGCCCTCCAGCCACTTGTTAACTATCTATGTCTGCCCGTCCATCTGTGGGTGATAACTGGTACTCGATGTCAACTCTATCCCCACCAACCGGAAAAGCTCCTGCCAAAACCCGCCCATGAAACGGTTGTCCCTGTCACTGATGATGGTGTTAGGAACACCATGTAGCCTAAAGACCTCTCTGAAGAACAGCTCAGCCACCTGCGCTTCTGTGTAGTGTGTGGATATGGAAAAAAAGTGTGCGTACTTTGTCAGTCGATCAACGATGACAAAGATACAATCCTTGCCCTACACCATGGGCAACCCTGTGATGAAGTCCATCAAAATACTCTCCCATTTCCCCTCCGGAATGGGAAGAGGCTGTAATAATCCTGCGAGATGGCTCATCTCCCCCTTGTTTCTTTGGCAAATATCACACTCCTGGATATGCTGAAGTACATCCTCCTTGAGGCCCTTCCATGAGAACCTCTCTCTAGTGACCCTGTAGGTTTTGGTAAACCCTTGATGGCCGGTCAATGGTGAATCATGTGATGCCTAAAGTATCTTCTTCTTGAGCTGAGATCCCTCAGTCAAGAAGATCCAATCCCTATAGTAGATGATCTCATTGACTACCCTGTACCTGTCATCTGCCACCTACCCATCCAGAACCTCACATGCAAATCTATCCTTGGAGTACTCTACTAAGAGTCGAGCCTTCCAGTATGTGTCCAAGCTCATGAGAGACAACGTGGCTAGTCTACGTGAAAGGGCATCTACTACCACGTTGTTCTTACCTTTGACATACTCAATGTCAAAGTCATATGCTTGGATCTTACTGATCCACTTCTACTGCCTCTCCTATAGCTGTTTCTGCTCCAAAAAGAACTTGAGGCTATTATGATCAGTCCTCACCCTAAACCTGTTACCCACTAAATACTACCGGAATTTGGCCAATGCATGAATGATGGCCAGCATCTCCTTTTCATATATAGAATACAACCTCTCATGCGGAAGGAGCTTCCTGCTCTCAAAGGCTATAGGGTGACCTCCCTGCATCAACACCGCATCGATCCCCTCTCCCGATGCATCACACTCCAAAACAAATGGCTGCAAAAAATATGGAAATACAAGCACTGGGCAGGTGCTCATAACCTCCTTGAGCCTGTTAAAGGCTCGCTGCACTGTATTCAACCAACTGAATGCCCCCTTCCTCATCAGATTTGTCAGGGGTGCAGCAAGCTGTGAGAAACTCTTGATGAACTTCTGGTAGTAAGTACAAATGCCAATGAATCCTTGAAGTTCTGTCACATTCCTCGGATCTGACCAATCTCTGATGGCCCTGATCTTCTCCTCGTGGACTCTCACTCCATCCACCCCTATGATGTGTCCCAAGTACAACCTCTCCATCAACCCAAACTCACACTTGGAGAGCTTGGCATAGAACTGCTACTCCTCTAAGATGCGCAACGCTGTCTCAATGTGTTGGAGATGCTCCTCCCAAGTCCTGCTGTAAATGAGAATATCATCAAAGAACACCAGCACAAACTTCCTTAAATGACTGCGGAAGATGTGATTCATGTAGGATTGGAATGTAGCTGGGGCGTTGGTTAGCCCGAAGGGCATCACCAAAAACTCAAAGTGCCCATAGTGACACCTGAAGGCGGTCTTGCAAATGTCCTACTCCCTCACGCGAATCTGATGGTACCCAACTCTCAAATCAATCTTTGAGAAGAACCATGCTCCTCTCAACTCATCCATCAACTCATCGATCCTGGGTATGCGGTACCTGTTCTTCAGGGTCTTCTTGTTCACGGCCCTGTAGTCAATGCATATCCTCAATGTGGCATCCTTCTTCTTCACCAACACCACGGAAGAAGAAAAAGGACTCGTGCTCAGCCAAATGTGCCCAAGAGCTAGCAACTCCTCAATGGCCTACTCAATCTCAACCCGATAGGCCTTGGGATGCCTATAGGGGGTAGTAATCGTTGCCTGTATGCCCTGCTCAAGCTCAGTGGTGTGCTCAAACCCCACGGTCCGGTGGCTATCCCGACGAAATCTCCCCAAACACTGTGGCATACTGGTCAAGGATGGACTATATCTCTGGGTGCACCGTCTGCCCTATAGTCCCTGCCTCTGATGCACATAGCTCCACTACCCACTCTACGTCTCCCTTCCAAAAGATTTCCTCCATCCGATGAGCCGAAACAATCTGAGGGGAATATGTGTGTTGTTCCCGTATCTTCTCATGCCTCCTTGTCTTCTCATGATCCCACTCCATCTCTAGGGCCTTCCAATCTGTCGTGGCCTTCCCTAGAATGATAAGCCACTGAACACCTAGTATCAGGTTGGTGTCTGGAATATTGACCACGAAAAAGTGGTCAGTCAGTGTGTAGGTGCCCATGGTCACTGATAACTCTGGGACATAACGAGCACACACCATGGTCTGATCTTCTGGGACCAAAACTGAAAAGCCATCGAAGCTCTCTGTTTGTATACCTCTCCACTCAACCATTTGTGCATCGATGAAGTTGTGTCTTGCCCCACTGTCAACCAAAAATGATACTCGCTGGCCACGTATTGTCCCCCATACGAGCAATGTCAAATACTTGGGAACTCCGCGCAATGCTGCAAGGGCCCCTCCGGTAGGTGAAAAATCTGCACCACCTATTGCTGGTAGTGGAGGTGGCATAGGATCCTACACGGCATGACTATCTCCTGCCTCCACATCATCCTCCACATCCTCTTCTCTGCTGCTCTCAGAGAAGACCTCAATAAAATGTGCTTTGCTAGCAGCACATCTATGTCCTGGTGCCCATGGCTCCTGACAGGTAAAGCACAACCGCTTCTTCTTCAACTCCCTCCTAGCATCATCATCAATCTGTGCTCATCCTGGATTCCCCTTTGGAGGTGGAATCCTCACATCCTTCCCCTTAGGCTGGAAAGCCTGTCTCTGGGGGTGAGATGTCCAGGTCCTGGGTAAGGCATCCTGTAAGTCCCAGGTCTTGCTAATAGCATCCTGGAGTGTGGCTAGTCTAGTGGATCTAACTAGACCCCGAAGTGGATCTACTAGCCCCTCAAAAAACATATAGATCCTCCATGCCGCGGATAGATCTGGCACCATCACTGAAACCCTCAAGAAGTCTGTAGTATAGGTCTCTAGGTTCTCGTCTATTTGAGCCTCGCCAACTCAACAAAGTGTTGTTCCGGATCCCCTCGATCAAACCTCTCTATCAATCTCCTGGTGAACTCAGCATATGTTGTCACCATGGAGTGTCCGAGTGTAACCATCCCATGGAACCACCAGTCCTGGGCCTCGCCATCCAAATGTAATGTTGCCACCTTGATGGCCTCTATCTCCAACATTTGGTTAAGATGGAAATAGATGTCCAGCTTCTCCACCCAAGACTTTGCCGAACTATTCATGAGCCATCAAAAGTAGGCAAGTGGAATCTAATAGATGTACGGTGGGTGTCTCCATCATGATAATGTTGGTATCCTCTGTGATGGTCGTTGGGTCTACTATCCCGCTGGAGATTAACAAAGTCTCTAAATGAGAGAGCATCCCTGAACTCCTGCCCATAGGCCTGGTACTCTGCAAAATAATCACCCATATGATCGGGCTCTGCCTCTTGCTGGACTCTGGCCCCCGTGTCTACTCCTAGGAAAGTGGGCATGGTAGAGCATGTAGGGGCATGTGAGGCCATCTGCTGAGTAGTATCACACTGAGTGGCACCCTGCTCTGGAAAATGGTGGGATGTACTCGATCCCTCACCAACCTGGAAAACTCGTGGGTTCTCACGCTGCCTAGCCTCCATCGTCGTGAATCTCTGCCCCATCACCTCGATCTGCCTCGATAGATCCTGCACTGATTTGAGGAGCATGTCTGCAAATCTCTTCTTGTCCTCATCTGCCATCGGATCCTTCTGCTCTGCGCCCACCACAGGCTCCTCCTGTTTTGTGTTCGCCATAGGCTCCTCCTATCCTTTGTCCACCACCCTAACACAGTCTCCCTCTCCGTAGGTGTTCTCCAACCTATGCTCAATATCTATGTATTTCCTACCTCTATAACAGATGTAGGGCTTCTCCCTCGGTGTCATAGACTTCTAGCTCCACAGGCTAAGCCAGATCTATGTTATGATACCACTGTAATATCCCCTATCAGGGGTATCCCTCAAACACAAGCAAACTCCAACCAGAGATGGACTGAGAGGGCATTTACCAGATATGTCGCCTTTGTAAAGAGGACGAGTTCTGGAGGCTACCTGGCCCTTCCCAGACTTTTTCTAAGAGTATAGGAGAAAAACACACAAGTGGTATAGTAGCCGGGAAGCTCAAAGATATAAAAAGTAATAATAGTAGTGCAACATACAATAATGTATACATGGAATATAAGCAGATACTCGAGAAATGTAGAGAGAAATGCTAAGCCATTTTATTATACTAAGTAATGGAAAGAGTACAGGAGGGGATTAGAAAGATAGCACCTTGACTTGCACAAGGCAAGTGAAGAAATACACCCAAAATGGTAAAGAAATGGCCTCTCTATGAACTACGTCCAAGTTGTCGGAGAACTGTTGTGCTATTGCTACTGCTGGAATCAAGTGAGGGTTTGGGGTTGTTCCCCTCCTCAGAAAATGTTGAAACTCTGGAATCAACCTCTGCTCAATAAACCCAAAAAAGCCTAGAAAGCTTTTCTAAAATAGTTGACCCACGAAAATCACCCCCTTGAGGATCTACGCTATCCTTCAAGGCTTTTCGCTGCCCCTGAAGAGAATCCTCCAAAACTCTACCTGAGACTCTGCCAAAATCCTCCAATACGCAAGGGCTGATCCCTTGCTCAATCTCCAAACTCAAATCCTCCACATAAACCCAATCTGGAACTCCTACCAAAAGAAATTGCGTCCTCCCCTCTCAAGACTACACAGTGATCAAAATGCTCAGTTCCTCCTCAATTCCAAAGATCGCTCCTCCTGCAAAATATTGATGAAACTACCTTGCCCGAGTAGGCACTCGAAGTCCCCTGGGTCTAAGGGTGAGATCTCCAAACGGAGACACTAGATGCACTAAACAGTGCTGCAGACAGGCTAAACATCCAGCGTGCTCTAGGTCGAAGTGACTAGCTCAAATGCAACAAAATCAAATGCCCACAGGACGAATCAACAGAGGTTTTGGCCGAGTTGGAGGGTCATTACCGGCTTATCTTGTAAATCATGTTATGGAATGGTTTTAAATTTACATGTATGATTATTGCAAATGTCTATTTAACATTCGAGAAGCAATTGCATCTGCTAATGTATTTAAAGATCTTGGAATATGCTGATATTCAATATAATCAAATTCACATTCCAAGAGACGCACTCTCGAAAATAATCTCAATAACACTGGATTTCTAATGGCATACACTCTATTAAGCTGTAATACAATGAGTTCAAAATCTAACCTCACTATCAAACTCTGAATCCCAAATGAAATAGATTCAGATAATAACTCAATCATTGCACTATATTCGGCAATGTTGTTCGTTGTTTGACCGAGGCTTACCCCATGCATAGATACTAACTCGTCAGAGGGCGAATAGATAACCCAAGCTGCGGAAGAGATGTTCCGTGTATTACGACAAGCACCATCAGCGAAACCAATGTATGTTTGGAGAGGCATCGACATCTGCAATATCAAGAGTAAAACCAAGATAAGCAGGAATAATGACGAAAAACACTCTCTAAGCTAAGCACACTGTTTAAACTAAAACACCAGCTAGAAAGAAAAACTATCCTAACTAAAAATCTCCATACCCATTCTTTTAAGCATAATACCCCTTCAAGTAAAGGCCATTTCTGGGTTTACCCAAAGAGTCCTCGTGAAAGTCTACCAATTCATAGGCCCCTTTGGCTAGCTTTCGCTTGACAGCATAGGGACCATGCCACATAGGAACGAATTTTCCAGTGCCTAATTTATCATTAGCTTGATCGTAAACTAAGACTAGATCTCCTTCTGAAAAATTTCGAGGGGTCACATTTCGATCATACTGAGCTTTCATTCGTCTTGTGTGAGTCTCGATCGCTAATGCAGCATCACGTCGATTCTCATCTAATTGAGCCAAGTATAACAAACGCTTTTCCTCTTCGGAAGTGGCTGGAAGTAACTCGATGGCCATTTGCAGTGACAGGATTTCGCATTCAATGGGTAACACAGCTTCCAAACCATAGACTAGTTGGAAAGGAGTGAACCCTGTTGATGTTTTTACTGAAGTTCGGTACGCCCAAAGCGCTGAAAATAGCATGTTGTGCCAATTCGACCGATGAATCCCAATGATTCTTCAGATCATGATAACTAAAACTTTGTTGATGGATTCAAGTAGACCATTCGCTTGTGGATAATAAGGGGTTGAACTATCGTGACGTAAACCAAGCTGGCCTGTAAGTTTGGTCATCATAACGTTTCGAAAATGACGTTCATGATCAGTGATGATTGCTTACGGGACACCAAACCTAGCAATTATATGATTGAATACGAAAATTGCAGCTGTCTTGCCGTCTACCTCAAATGTAGGCATCGCCTCGGCCCACTTAGTAAAATAATCTACTGCAAGGATGATATACGCATGCCCCCCAACCAAGTGAGGGTTACATGTAATAAAATCGATACCCCATTTGGCAAAAGGACCAATGGAAATTATAGGGTGGAGAGGAGCAGGTGGAGCGCGCATCTTACGATCAAAAATTTGGCAGTTGTGGCATTTTCGGACCACCGTAATACAATCTTTAAATAAAGACGGCCAGAAGTAGCCAGCGCGCAATATCTTTTGGGCTGTGGCAAACCCAGACATATGACCGCCACACGCTCCAGAGTGACAGTCATTTAGAACCCTTTCATCTTCCTCGTGTGTTAAGCAACGTCGAAAAGCGAAATCTGCCCCACGGCAATAAAGAGTATCTCCAATAATCCTGAATTGTTGGGACTGGAATTGAATTTTTCGACGTTCTGACCTTGAAATTTTTGGCCGAAAGGATTGGGTCTGGAGATAAATGATGATATCCCCCTACCACAGATCTAAAGTGCTGATTAGAAACAAGTATTCATCCGCAATGGGCTCCTCCGCCACAGTTTCCGTGTCAGCACGCGAGAAGTCACACATTAACTCCGCAAAAACTAAAGATTTCTTAGACTTAGATTTCTCAAATTCCAAGTCGAACTCCTACAGGATAACGATCCATTTAGAGTACTTGCCCCCTGGCAATTGCTTGGTCAAAATGTAGATCATAGGGTTGCAATCTGAAATTACCATAGTTTTACGTAGTAGAATGTAGTGATGAAAACGTTGGACGGCTTGAACAGCTGCCAATGCCAATTTCTCCACATGTGAGTATTTTAGCTCAGTTGGATTTAAAGTTCGACTAAGGTAATATATCACATGTTCAGTTCTGAATTCATCGTCCTGAACTAAGACCATTCCAATGGTGGAATGAGAGGCGGCGAGATACAAGAAGTAATCCTGGTTGTAGTTGGGAGGATGCAACAACGGTGCATGGGTCAACGCATGTTTGAGTGCATCAAAATATTTCTGAGCTATCTCATCCCAATAGAATGGAGTATTTTGCTTCAACAACCAGGTGAAACCCTTTGTAACCTCGGCGTAGTTAGGAATGAATCGTCGTAAAAAGTTTTCTTTCCCTTGCAAACTTTGGAGTTGGTGAAGACTCGAAGGAGGAGGCAATTTGATGATAGCTTCGACCTTCGAGGGATCAACGCGAATGTCGGCTTTCAAAACTACAAACCCCAGCAATCGACCCGTTTCTATACAGAAGACACATTTGTGTGGGTTCAACCGAATACGATAATGCCTACACCTCATAAAGATTGCTCGTAAATGGACGAGGTGATCAGCTCGATGTAATGAATGAGCAGGCAAGTCATCGAGATAGGGTTGCACAATGTGCTTGATGTCATGAAACGCATAAGACATCGCCCTTTGAAAAGTTGCTCCGGCATTCTTAAGTCCAAAAGGTAACTTGCAATAAGCAAAGGTCCCCCATGGACAAATGAAAGTCGTTTTTGGTTGATCAATAGGTAGAATATTGATTTGATTGTATTCGGAAAAACCGTCCATGAAGGAGAATATTTCACTGCCGGCACAATCATCAATGATTTGATTGATATAGGGAGTTGGGTAATTGTCCTTTGGACAGGCTCGATTAATGTCCCTATAGTCGATGCATATTCTTATTGTTCCCTGCTTTTTGTTAATCGGAACAATATTCGATACCCAATCCGTTAACAGGATCAGATAAATGAAACCTGCTTTCAATAATTTTTCAACTTCTCCTTTAATTGCAGCAGCATTTCGTGGGTGAATCTGACGCAAACGTTGCCGGACGGGTTTAGCATCCGGGTAAGTCTTGATCTCATGAACAACAATTGCGCGATCAATTCCTAGCATTTCCTCATAGGACCAGGCAAGCACGTCGCAGAATTCTTGAAATAGGGCCTTATATAGCTGAATTTCGTCATCTGTACATGAGGCACCTATATGAATGTTCTCAATAATTCCGGGCTTAAGCGAAATGTCAATAGGAATAGTTCGAGAGATGTTTCCCAAATTTAACTCTGAATCGGGATGTTTCATTGGATTCTGAGGTTCCTTGACATATTCAGTTGTAAAAATTGATGAGAAATCATTTTCAAAACGATCATCCTCAGGTAAAAACGAAGATCTGTGATGGAGATCTTCCCATGGTAAATCATCTACACATAGGATTTCACGAATTTGCTCATCAGAGTGAACAAGTTTAGAAAACATGGTTAAATTCGAGGTTGATGTGAAAAGTGATTCCTCACAGAACACATTCATTAAGTCATTTTCAGTTGAAGATGGGTCGGCAAACGACTCCACGGCTTCATAGGCAATTTCATATGGACTCAAAGGCATGGCATTACCAAATGAGTCTATCTCAGATTCAGAAGGAATGATCCAAGGATCATCATAAACAATGGTGTCTGATGTAATCATATGAATAGTTGCAAATGAAAGCGATGCGTTGATTGGAGGAAAAGGAAAAGTTCCTAGTAAACTGGCATCTTTAACTAGTCCTACTCCAACATCCTTATATGGGATAGTCATTTTACCGACATGCTGAATACTCTCCGACGAGGCTGGATCAGATGAAAAGTAAGCCAGCTGGTCTATTGTTACGATCTTTCCATTATGTGGAAACTTTATTACTCGAAAGACCGATGAAACGACTGCTGTCATAGCGTAAGACCAACTTCGACCCAAGAGAAGGTTGTAATCTAGAGGGGCATCAACCACCTCCACATCTAGACTAACGGTTTTTCCTTCAACCCCTATAGGAAAATCCTATAGAATGCCAAAAGGATGAAACCCACGGCCATCAAAGGCCTTTAGAATCGTCTGGGATTGATTTAGTGAAGGAGAACCAAGCGATCTCCAACACTGTATCGACATAATACACATTGAGGCTCCCTCATCAATTACAATCCGATGAATAGGCCTGTTTTTGACTATCACTAGTATCTAGAAAGCCATTTGATGAGGCAAACGTGGTGTACTATTTTCTAGATCGAAAATCATTAGGTTCGAGTCCTAAACATCAACAGCTCCTATAGCCGACAAAAGTAATTTACGTTGTGCTGGACATGATTGCAGCACTTCCAAAGCCGACATTGTTGAGGGTGAAACAGCTAAATCCTCAACAATGTTATAATTCTGAGTCACTCTCGCATGTGGATTGAAAGCTAACTTTCGAAGTATACCCTTGACGGGTGGTTTTATTACCAAGTCTGGATTAGGTTTCTTGATCTGTAGTGGATCGGAACCGGGAGCTGAGGTTGATGGATTAGAATGAGAAGATTCTGCTTCTTTACCATCAATAGGACTTTTACTACCATAATCTTGCGATCGAGTCGCAATCCTAACATGGGACATCATCAGTATGGGTTCTTCATTGGCATTCGAGGATGAACCTATCATCTTACTGTCTTGAGCCGGAAAAGGATCCTTCAAAACAGCAGGAGTTAGGGAACCCTTGACAATCTTCGCAACCTCTGCACGATGAGGGCAATATCTTGTAAAATGTTCATCGTCACAAATGAGACAAGGATAATGAGGCTTGCGCTTTTCATCATTGGACTCTGCCTTTTCAAGTTTCTCCTTTGAACTTTTGTCCGTTTTATTCTTCTTCTTTCCTTTCTTCTTTCCTTTCTTCTTCCCACCAGATTTTGATTTGGCTGTAGATGACTCTACAACGTGAATATCGGCGGAGATCTCTGCAAAAGAATCTCCTGTTGGGGAATCAGGCAAGGTTATGATAGGGGAAGAATTCTTGGAATACTTCTTCTTACTTTTAGTGTTAACCGTGCCAATCATACCATCGGCGGCATGAGATCCCGAAGGAGCTGCAGTGATTTGATTTTGCTTGGGAAGATCGGGGATTTTTTCGTGTAACGTACCTGACTGAGTATAGACCAAGTCAAGGTGTTGTGCTTGAGCAATTACTTGCTCCTCAGTAACAACTCCGGCTTTAGCAACATCTTCAGTGATCTTCGGCAACAAAGATTTTACAAACCACTCAGCCAAGATCTGATCCGGAATAAATACCTTCACCAAATGCCGTCGACGTCTCCACTCATGAATATGATCTGAAATGTAAGTGGATGTCGATTGTTTTAGCGAAGTTAACAATTTCGTGCCATTGTCATATCGGACTGGTAACTGAAAATGAGTTAAAAACGAGGTAGCTAACTAACTAAAACTATAAAAAGTGCCTCGTGGTAACTCAATGTACCACTTGGCCGCGAGACCAATTAGAGTGCGCTGGAAAAGTCTAAGACGGATTGAATCATCTGTAATGGAGTTAGATGCACACCAGAGGTGGTAAGTCATCACATGGTTCGACGGGTCCTCTCCTGATTTACCTTCGAACTTGGGAATGTCACTGGGCAACTTATTCGGCATTGGCAGCCAAAACGAAAGATAATTAATGGGATCGTTCGTTAGGTGCGACAAGTCAGGTAAGTCCAAAGTTGTGATAAATGGTAACTGCCGATTAGGATCCCTAAAACTCTGGGTCATGAGACCAGCCCCAGGAGGAGGATATCCAGGATAACTAGGAATAGGAATCGCGTTCGGGATATTGTATCCTCCCGGAAAACCAGGATTAACCGGACCGTACTGGGGTTGTTGAGGTTGTTGATAAGTGTACCTAGGGTACGGTTGATACTGATAGACTGGCTGCTGCACAGCAGGACCAAATTGGTACTATCCCTGGTACGGTTGATAAGTAAATTGTGGTTGACTTGTGACAACCGTACTTGAACCAGGTTGTCCTATAGGTATCTGAACCGAAGTTTGAATCGCAGATCCAGACGGTGGTAAAGATGTCTGAGGAGTAGATACAGGAACAGTAGAAACTGGAGCTGTCGATACTCCAAAAGTAGGTGGGGTAGATTGAACAGATGTTGTGGTAGTTGTAGCAGCCGTTTGAGGCGGAGTACGAGGTGTACTAGGCCCAGGCTGAGAAACTACCGAAGGTATAGAAGTTTGAATGTTAGACTGGACTAGTTGCTGGGGTGAACCAGAAACTAAGGGTTGTCCAGTTTGAGATGACAACTACACACTTGGCTGCAATACCTGTTGAACTTGCGATGGATCCCACACTATATTCATTCCGGGGTACTGACCCATAACTGGTTGAGAATACTGAGGACCATAACCAGGTTGAGGGTAGGACTGATAATTGAAAGGTACATTTCCCGTTCCTTGAACATACGTTTGACCGGAGGGTGGTTGGAAACCTTGGTTCGAGTATTGACCTTGGGGTTGATACCCTTGAGGCACATACTAATACTGGGGTTGACCTTGAGGTATAAATTGATACTGGGGTTGACCTTGGGGTACATATTGAGTCTGGGGTTGACCTTGAGGAATGTACTGTCCCATAGGTATGTACTGTCCTTGAGGTTGCCCCCCAGATGCAAACTGTGTACCTTGAGGTTGCCCCCCAGGCGTTAATTGAGGCTGCCCCCCAGGCGGTAACTGGCCACCTTGAGGTTGAGGATTGGGAATAGAACCTGACATCATGAGAATGTCTTCTACGCTCAACGGCTTAGTACCATTGTTTCCAGTTAATAACCCTTGCTCAATGGGTTGAGGAGATGCTCCCGAAAAAGTACCAAAAAGTGACTGATACCCAGAGGGAACAGAAGGACCGCCGTACAAAAAAGATTCGGGCGATTGAGTAAACATGGATGACTGTCCTGACATATTTACGGGAGTATAAAAACCTCTAGGTGTTGGGTGATAAGGAGCACGAGGTGGTGAAAAACTTAACCCTGAGTTTTCTAAAAAATTAGTCAAAGAAAGATACCAAGAACTGCTCCTAGGTGGACTGTAAAAAATTGATTCATGCTCCCTTAGTTCAATAACAGGTTGATTTTCAGGGATAGGGATGCCTACTTCTTCCGGAGCAAGTTCTTCAATAGCAATAAGTCCAGAAGGAAGATCTTGGGTGATTACTCTTTCTACCCTAGGTGAACCAGGACCACTAGAAGTTGGAGAAACAAACCCCAATGTCGAAGTAGCAGCAAACTCACTTTCAGGCTCGGATATTTCAGGTTCCTCACCTATATCACTAGTAGATGAAAATCTACCAGCAATTTCGGAAACAGACACTAATTATGGATTATAATCTGCTACTAACAGTTGAAAATCAGGATGTACTATCAAAGAAGATTCTCCTTCCTCAGGTGACCCAACTCTACTGTCTCTAGGAGTTACGAGGACTTTCAAGCCTTCAAGCTGGCTCGGTACTTCCTCAGGAGGTTGGCCCCGAAGTCTATGAGACTTCCTCAGTAACTCAGCCACGTTTACAAACTCAGGAGACTGGCCCCGAAGTCTACGGGACTGTCTTGGTAATTCAGCCACAGTTGAAAACTTTTAACTACTTCACACACAAACAAAGTAAAATCTCAATGAAAAGCACCTAAAGTCTCTAAAGAACCAAAAAAATTTGAATCACACGCCTAAAGAATCTAAGAGATCAAACACACACAAAGAGTAACTTTCCGTACTAAAAACACTAGTTGGTGATGAAATCCAACGTCGCAGAGTTCAATACAGAAATGGCGGTTGGAACAGTTACCCCAAAAACCTGCTTAATGAATAGACTGGCACAAGTTTCTCCACTTAACTGTCTCGAGTGAAGAGAACCCCCCAGAAAATCCAAGTGAGTCTAGCCGACGTCTGCTCCAGGTACAGCGGGATCTTCCCACCACTGTCACCTCAAGAAGAGTCCTAAAGAATATGGCCACTAAGGTTACCAACTGAGACAAATATACCTAGGGGAATAGTCTACGATCCGATACGCATGCAAGGGCAGAGTAGCAAGCTCAATCCCCTTGAAGGCTCCTTGACATAATCCAAGGTTTACCAACAAGTGACCCCAGGCTCCTCGACAATGGTTAATCCGAGGTTTACCGTTTTTAATACGTGAATATCTGGCATTGTTCCCAATGAGGAAGGATTGATTTCCACACTGGTTCGGACACAATCTCGTGCTTCTCCTTTAAGAGGAGCTTTCCCAGAGCATAAATGCAACAATTGGATTTCTTCCCTACCACAAGATACAGCTACTTGCTTGTTTTTACTGTCTTGGAGAGTTAATTACTCTCCTACTCCAAGACACTAGCCTAAGCTAAGTTGGTGTATCAGAGCCCTAGAAATAAAAACGTTACTAGGTGAATTTTACTTTAAGCGTTAATTTTAGTGGTTTTTGTTTAAGTCCAAAGGTGCGGAGATGAAACTCGTGGTATGAAGACTCGACTCAAAATCACTAAAAATGCACCTAAGATGATTTAAACAATCTTTTTCTCTTCGATGAACGTCTAAACTAAGAAAGAGTTTGAGAATGCAAATACTTTGTAAACACAAATCTTTCTCAATTCAACAAATTAAAAGAAGAGTTTTTGTCCTTTTCCAATGCACTCAAAACGAGACAACTAGTTATTTCACAAAAATTTCCCTTTTTCGTTTCAAAGCACTCAATCACTACAAAACAAACTTTTTTCCAAAAGAGATTTTTATATTTTTAAATAAAACACTCAAAACTATGAAAATGACTAACTCTGAGATCTAAAAATTATAAAAACCTATTTGAAGTCAAAGCCTACTAAAAGTCTTTTTTAAGGATGTTTTACTTAGCTAGATGTAAGCTAAGGACCAATTTATGCAGAATCACAAATAAGTCAAGAACAACCAATTTTGTTTTCTTTTTGAAAATGAAAATCCAAACTCTCAAACACAAGTTTTTCGAAGTTTTGTAAAGAGAAAACTCAAAGCAGATTCCTCAACAAGGGGAGATTTCATAAATGGTCAGACTCATAAGAAGGCTGGTAGACACTAAGGTGATCTGAAGTCCCTATAGCTTCTAAGCTTAGAGCCACTACACAACCAAAATGAAAAACAAACCCAACAAGCAAAACTCCTAGGAATTTCACTTAAAACCCTAACACTAACGAAATCAATCTAAGGAAAGCCTCTGACAAGTTATATGCAGGTCTAGGCAGTGGATAACAATTTCTAAACAAACACTAAGCTGACTAACAGAGGAAATCTTAGGGTTTTTCAAAATTTTGACAGGGTCCGCAGGCCCACAGTTGACACAGGTGCGGTCCTTCTTTGTGCTAAAAGCCAAGTTGTGGGTAGGTAAGCACTGTGTCAAACGGCTAGGGTGCGGTCCTCTCCCAAAGCTATGAAAAACAAAAAATAACCCTGGATCTACGAACTCTACCCAATTTTACACACAACAAGCCAAAAACAGAAACAAAAACACAGTTTCTCAGGTCAAAGTAAAAACAAGGAAAACAATCAAGTCCCCAGTGGAGTCACCATTTTGTCACATGGAATAAGTCGATCTTGCAGACAAGATAGACCTTCATAGAATCTAAAGAAGACCTAATGAAAAGCAAACCAACCAGACAGTATCTTTCTCTAAATATGCTTTGATAAACAATAGCAAACAAGTGTTTTTAGGGGCTACCTTAGGTCTAACGCAAGCTTGTGGATGCCCTCGCTCCTTCGATCCAAATGAGCTCCTTTGTCGCGAATCTGCAAACACAAACAAGGCAAACAAATTAAATAGCACCTGAAAAGCCAATTGCATAAAACATATTTAACATGAAATTCAAGGAGTCCATGAAACAAATAACATGAGATACTTTTTGAGAAAAATGAGTTTGATTGTATTAATTTAAAAGAAGAAGAACTTTACAACCTTTGCCTTGACGTTGTACAAGCTCCTCCCAGGGTCCAGCAAGAAGTCTCCTCTACTTTGACAAGTTTCACTCACTTCTCAATGAAGCCAAAAAGGTATGTGATCTCTCCTCTTAAGCTCAACTAGGAAGTCCTGATTTCACCAGCATTTACCCTAAAAAATGTTTAGCTTCTAACCTCCTCAGCAACCAGCCCAATGCCTGTATTTATAGTGCAATGGAGGGAGGTTACTAGGTCCTCCTTCAAAGGGATAAAGCCCTCCTTCAAAGGGATAGCTCCTCTCATTAAGGGATTAGCTCCTTCTCTTTTGGGATGCATGAACCACCTCAGAGCAAACAATCCACGTCAAAATTCCTTCTAGAAACCTCTAGAATTAACCCAAAGTGAGTTTTTTAAGATAAAACTACCGCCTTTTGACTTTCACAGGGGTCCGCTCCTACACCGTTAGGGACAAAGTGGGCAGGTACATAGAAGGTGCGGGACCACAGGTGATAGTGAGAGAAAGTGCAGAACCAGAGTTACATTGATTTTTAATGTCTTTCTCTCATTTTCAAAGCTTGACTTGAAGAGCTGAGGTCTGAGACTTGCTTAGGAGGACAGTACAAGTGATGAGAGACCCATATTGACTACAAATAATCATGGTGACGATATTTTTGTGTAACAGTGCCTGCTAAGTTTTTTTATAGTAGTCCTTGAGGTAGCATCGACGATACCATCAGCGTGTGATCCAGGCTGCTGAGTAGCAGGAGAATTGGAAGTTCTCAGGGATTAGGTCGTATAGTGTGCCAGACTGCAAATAAATCAAATGTAAGTGTTGGGCATGATGAATAGATTGGTCTTCAATGACCACACCACCTAAGGCAATGGCCTTGGAAATTTGGAGGGGAAGAGATTTACAGAACCAATCTACTAGCAGATAAGCCGAAATGGGGGCCTTAACTAGCCTCCACCTACATCTCCATTCATGAATGTGATCGGATATATGGGTGGAGGTTCCTTGGCGCAAGGTAGTAAGAAGTTTTGTCTTGGTTTTGTAGCAGATGGGAAACTGAAAGTGCTTTAAAAATTACATCACCAAGGCGCCAAAGGTATTAACTGACACGTGTGGTAACTTAATGCACCACTTGGTGGCATTTCTAGTAAGGGTGCAGGGTAAGATTTGGAGCTAGATATTATCATCCACCGGGGAATTTGAGATGCGCCCATAGATAGTAGGTGGCGATATGTGTACCCAGATCATCTCCTTGTTTCCCTTTGAACTTCAGGATGTTGACAGGTATTTTGTGTGGGATTAGGGGCCAATGTAAGTTGTGGTAGATGGGGTCATTGGTCAGTTTTTATAGATTGGGAATGTCAAGAATTTCCAAACAAGGCAACGTATTTGGTGCCCCCGAATTTGACGAGGGTGATTACAAAAGACTTGAAGGACCTTGGGGTCCTCCCATCATATTGTTTCCAACAGGATACATAGGATTTGTTGGATAATAATTGAATCCTTTATGTGGTGGAACAATCATATAGCGTTGTTTTCAATAAGGGATGTTAGGCTGGGGATATAAGGTTGATTTCCCCTAGGATAAAAATTGCCCCTTTGACTCAATTGACGTTGAGGAGGGGGAACCCAAATGGATTGAGCAAGACCAGGTTGAGGGATCTCGCTAGCCATGTAGTTGGCCATCGACACATGAATGACACTTGGGTAGTCTACACTTGGAGTATTTATGTCAATTAACAACAATCCTGGCTAACCTATAGACGGAGGGGGTATGGTAATGCCCCCTGCCAATATGTGCATGTTGGGAACATTTCCCCTGGAATTTGAGCCTGGGGGTTTGAACTTAACAAAGGATTCCAACCAAAGGGATTGCTGAAAGGGCCCATGCTAACAACGTTATTTAAGGCATTGGCTGAAGGTCTGTGAGCAGACACAAAAGGGGCAGAAACTGGTATGTACTAGTTCCACTCATAGATGGTGTAACTAAGTTTCTCAAACTTGGCATAGTTTGGATAGCAGGGTAACCTAGCAGTTGTGTATTACTCACGATTGGTGTGGAAAGTGGAGGAGGATCAAAAATGTACACAAAGGCCCATGAACCATTAGTCCCCAAGAGAATGGTGGATGTAGGTATTGTGGAAGACATGGTAGGTATCAGTGCTACCTGAATAAATATAGGTCCCAGAGGATCAGTGAGGGGAGGATTATAAGGAGGAACAACTCCTTTAGTAAAAAATTCCTCGAGCAATATAGTGTCCTCGGAGGTGTTGTTTGATTCAAGGTCTGACACTGGAGACTGATTTCCCAAAGAGGGATAATCCGGGTCACCAAGGCTTAGTTGATCCTCTGCAATTAGTGGAGGAAGACCTTGTTGTTGCCGAGATTGACGATGAGGGCCATATGTAGCCACAGTGACCAATATATTTTATAAAACAAAATTATAGTTATAACAAACCAACACCTAAAAAATAAAAAATACTCTAAAAATAAATCAGCAAGAAGTCAGGGGATATGACTCTGTCTGATAACCACCGTTTGCTAGAGATGAAACCCACTATCACAATGGCTAAAAGAGAGAGCTGGCCAAATGTACAATTGCGATTACTCTTGAGCTTTGCCTAAACCTCAGATTAAGGGGCAAAGTACTCTCATGAAGATGAGCACCCTCCCAAAAAGCAAAGACAGAGTAGGTTCATCTGTTTAGGTACCAGGGAAGCCCACCCTAGTCACCTTATGTTCATCGCTAAAAAAGTCTGCCCACTATGGTTTCCTAAAATCACAAACACTACTGGGCGGGGGGGGGCATGGTTGTAGACAATACGCTATGTGGGTAGGATACCTGAGTACCTGACTTAGTGTCGATATCCCCGAAGGGATCCCCAACACATAGAATACCCAATGGATATAAAATCGAAGGCGGGCTACCTTCTCTCACATTCCAATGTTGTCTCACATTTAACTCTGCTTTGACTGGAGTGGTCTCGGGTAGTATGACTGCAGTAGGATTTTACCCTCTTTAATGACACTAGTCTTAGTTTTATGATCTTGGGAAATTAACTCAAAACTACCTAGCCCAAGATCCTAGCCTAGACTAATATGTGTGTATAATCAAAAAAGAGTTGTCAATTTCTTTTATTACAAGATAGATTTTAGAGGTACTTTATTGATGTCTTCAGAATGGGTGTTGACATATGTAGTTTTGTGTGACTCTAACACAAACCATGCACAAAATGATTTTCAATTTCAATTCGAAGAATGAATTATTTCTACAAAGAGAGAATCATTTATACATCAATCAGCACCATGCATCCACTGCAATAAACACAAACACAACTTGCAGACATGAAATTCTCTCTAACAACTAACCCAATATACAGATGCATAATCTAACCAACTAAACCAGAAGAAAAAAGAAAAAAAATTAAAAAAAAAATTCTTTTCTTGAAAAACATAAGAAATTAAGTTATTTTCCAAAAAAGAAAAAAAATGATCAAGAAAGAGGCAACCAAACACAATGCAAAGGCTGTAAACCTTTGAAACAGACTATAAGTAGCTTCCCAACCTAAGAATTCATAGATAAAATTGTTTATCAAGATATTGGATGGCTAATGCACTTCAGGAGAGGGTGCAGAGCATTAATGGCGGGACTAACGCTCTGTTCATAAGACTGGAGGGTGTTATAACTCACTATGTTGCACAATAGGGTGCGTTATAGGAGCAGAGCCTATAAACAATGTCATTTAGGGTCTAAACAATAGTTAGGCACAGAGGAGAAGGTTGTGCAATATCTTGAGTGGTTGGAATTGGTACCAAGAAGAATAGAAGGGCCTGGAAAGAAAGAGAGATTCAGGAACTTGAAAGGTAAAAGTTGGGAACTAAGTATAGTCCCTAGCGGAGTCACCAATTCTGCTATAGGGCTTAATGAATGGGTTTTTGTGGCTGGAATTCCATTTACACCATTTCAAAGGTGTAAATGGTCGATGATCATTCACCAGAGAAAGGATGGTTTGAACGGTCATTACCCCCTTATGGGGATTGAGGCGGGTTTGGAATAAGATGTTGTTGTTGTTGAGCAGGGAAAGGGTTGTGTAGGACTACAAGGGTCTAGCTAGTTTCCTTTTGAGCAAGAATATCTATGCATTCTTGGAGGCGCGGACATCGGTGTGTCGTATGGTCTTCTGCACAGATTTTGCAAGGGAACATGACGGATTTGTCCTTTCCACTGTCAGATTCTACAACATCTTTTTACTTGGGTTTGGATTGCTTAGTTAGCTGTTCTTTAGAAGGAAAGGTCTTTTTCTTATCCTTCCTGTTCTTGTCATTTGGTTTTTGCGTAGACTGTACAGAGTTCACCGTAATGATTGGAAGAGCAGTCGATTGGGTAGAAGTAGCAGGATCAATAGAAAACTGGGCAATGTGCCCAATAATTTTTTTTATAGTAGTCCTTGAGGTAGCATCGACGATACCGTCAGCGTGTGATCCAGGTTGCTAAGTAGTAGGAGAATTGTAAGTTCTAGGGGCATTGGGGATTAGGTCTATAGCGTGCTAGACTACAAATAAATCAAATGTAAGTGTCGAGCATGATGAATAGATTGGTCTTCAGTGACCACACCACCTAAGGCAATTTCCTTGGAAATTTGGAGGAGAAGAGATTTACAGAACCAATCTACTAGTAGATAATCCGAAATGGGGGCCTTAACTAGCCTCCACCTACATCTCCATTCATGAATGTGATCAGATATATGGGAGGAGGTGCCTTAGCGCAAGGTAGTAAGAAGTTTTTTCTTGGTTTCATAGTAGATGGGCAACTGAAAGTGCTTTAAAAATTACATCACCAAGGCACCAAAGGTATTAACTGACACGTGTGGTAACTTAATATACCACTTGGTGGCATTTCTAGTAAGGGTGCAGGGTCAGATTTGGAGATGGATACTATCATCCACCAGGGAGTTTGAGATGCACCATAGATGGTAGGTGGTGATATGTGTACCCGGATCATCCCCTTGTTTCCCTTTGAACTTCAGGATGTTGACAGGTATTTTGAGCGGGATTAGGGGCCAATGTAAGTTGTGGTAGATGGGGTCATTGGTTAGTTTTATAGATTGGGAATGTCAAGAATTTCCAAACAAGGCAAAGTATTTGGTTCCCCAGAATTTGACAAGGGTGATTACAAAAGACTTGAAGGAACCTAGGGTCCTCCCATCATATTGTTTCCAATAGGATACATAGGGTTTGTTGGATAATAATTGAATCCTTTTTATGGTGAAACAATCATATAGGGTTGTTTTCCATAAGGGATGTTAGGCTGGGGGATATAAGGTTTATTTTCCCTAGGATTAAAATTTCCCCTTTGACTCAATTGACATTGAGGAGGGGGAATCCAAATGGATTGAGCAAGACCAGGTTGAGAGATCCTGCTAGCCATGTAGTTGGCCATCGACACATGAATGACACTTGGGTAGTGTCCACTTGGAGTATTTATGTCAATTAACAACAATCCTGGGTAACCTATAGATGGAGGGGGTATGGTAATGCCCCCTGCCAATATGTGCATGTTGGGAACATTTCCCCCTGGAATTTGAGCCTGGGAGTTTGAACCTAACAAAGGATTCCAACCAAAGGGATTTATGAAAGGGCCCATGCTAACAACATTATTTAAAGCGTTGGCCAAAGGTCTGCGAGCAGACACAAAAGGGGCAGAAACCAGTATGTATTGGTTCCACTCATAGATGGTGTAACTAAGTTTCTCGAACTTGGCATAGTTTGGATAGCAGGGTAACCTAGCAGTTGTGTATTACTCGCGATTGGTGTGGAAAGTGGGAGGGGACCAAATATGTACACAAAAGCCGATGACCCATTAGTCCCCACGAGAATGGTGGATGTAGGTATTGTGGAAGACATGGTAGGTATCGGTGCTACCTGAATAAATATAGGTCCCAAAGGATCAATGAGGGGAGGATTATAAGGAGGAACAACTCCTTTAGTAAAAAAGTCCTCAAGCAATATAGTGTCCTCGGAGGTGTTGTTTGATTCAAGGTCCGACACTGGAGACTGATTTCCCGAAGAGGGATAATCTGGGTCACCAAGGCGATCCTCTGCAATTAGTGGAGGAATACCTTGTTGTCGCTGAGATTGACGATGAGGGCCATATGTAGCCACAGTGACCGATATATTTTATAAAATAAAATTATAGTTATAACATACCAGCACCTAAAAAATAAAAAATACTCTAAAAATAAATCAACAAGAAGTCAAGGGATATGACTCTGTCTGATAACCACCATTTGTTGGAGATGAAACCCACTATCACAATGGCTAAAAGAGAGAGATGGAAAAATGTACAATTATGATTACTCTTGAGCTTTGCCCGAACCTCATATTAAGGCGCAAAGTACTCTCGTGAAGACGATCACCCTCCAAAAAATCAAAGACAGAGTAGGTTCGTATGTTTAGGTACCAGGGAAGCCCGCCCTAGTTACATTATGTTCGTCGCTAAAAAAGTCTGGCCACTATAGTTTCCTCAAATCACAAGCACTACTGGGTGGGGGCATGGTCGTAGACAGTACGCTATGTGGGCAGGATACCTGAGTACCCGACCCATCTCCGATATCCCCGAAGAGAACCCAAACACACAGAATACCCAATGGATATAAAATCGAAGGCAAGCTACCTTCTCTCACATTCCAATGTTGTCTCACATTTAACTCTTCTTTGACTGGAGTGGTCTCGGATAGTATGACTGCAGTAGGATTTTAACCTCTTTAACGACACTAGTCTCAGTTTTATGATCTTGGGAAATTAACTCACAACTGCCTAGCCCAAGATCCTAGCCTAGACTAATATGTGTGTATAATAAAAAAAGATTTGCCAATTTCTTTTATTTCAAGATAGATTTTAGAGGTACTTTATTAATGTCTTCGGAATGGGTGTTGACATATGGAGTTTTGTGTGACTCTAACACAAACCATGCAGAAAATGATTTTCAATTTCAATTCGAAGAATGAATTATTTCTACGAAGAGAGAATCATTTATAATCAGCACCATGCATCCATTGCAATAAACACAAACACAACTTGCAGACATGAAATTCTCTCTAACAACTAACCCAATATACAGATGTAGAATCTAACCAACTAAAATAGAAGAAAAAAAAAAACTTAAAAAAATAAATTCTTTTGTTGAAAAACATAAGTAATTAAGCTATTTTCCTAAAAAGAAAAAAAGTGATCATGAAAGAGGCAACCAAACACAATGCAAAGGCTGTAAACCTCTGAAACAAACTATAAGTAGCTTCCCAACCTAAGAATTCATAGAGCAAATTGTTTATCAAGATATTGGATGGCTAATGCACTTCAGGAGAGGGTGCAGAGCGTTAATGGCGAGATTAACACTCTGTGCATAAGACTGGAGGGTGTTATAACTCACTATGTTGCACAATTGGGTGCATTATAGGAGCAGAGCCTATAAACAAGGTCATTTAGGGTCTGAACAAGAGTTAGGCATAGAGGAGAAGGTTGTGCAATATCTTGAGTGGTCAGAATGGGTACCAAGAAGAATAGAAGGGCCTAGAAAGAAAGAGAGATCCGGGAACTTGGAAGGTAAAAATTGGGAACTAAGTATAGTCCCTAGCGGAGTCGCCAATTCTGCTATAGGGCTTAATGAACGGGTTTTTGTGGCTGGAATGCCATTTACACCATTTCAAAGGTGTAAATGGTCGATGATCATTCACCAGAGAAAGGATGGTTTGAACTGTCGTTGCCCCCTTGTGGGGGTTGAGGCGGGTTTGGAATAAGATGTTTTTGTTGTTGTTGAGTAGGGAAAGGGTTGTGTAGGACTGGAAGGGTCTGGCTAGTTTCCTCTTGAGCAATAATATCTATGCATTCTTGGAGGTGTGGACATCGGTGTGTCATAAGGTCTTCTGCACAATTTTTGCAAGGGAACATGACGGATTTGTCCTTTCCACTGTCAGATTCTACAACATCTTTCTACTTGGGTTTGGATTGCTTAGTTAGTTGTTCTTTAGAAGGAGAGGTCTTTTTCTTATCTTTATTGTTCTTGTCATTTGGTTTTTGCGTAGACTGCACAGGGTTCACCGTAATGATTGGAAGAGCAGTCGATTGGGTAGAAGTAGCGAGATCAATAGAAAACTGGGTAATGTTCTCGCTAAGTTTTTTTATAGTAGTCCTTGAGGTAGCATCGACAATATCGTCAGCGTGTGATCCAGGTTGCTGAGTAGCAGGAGAATTGGAAGTTCTAGGGCCATTGGGGATTAGGTCGTATAGTGTGCTAGACTTCAAATAAATCAAATGTAAGTGTTGGGCATGATGAATAGATTGGTCTTCAGTGACCATACCACCTAAGGCAATGTACTTGGAAATTTGGAGGAGAAGAGATTTACAGAACCAATCTACTAGCAGATAATTCGAAATGGGGGCCTTAACTAGCCTCCACCTACATCCCCATTCATGAATGTGATCGGATATATGGGTGGAGGTTCCTTGGCGCAAGGTAGTAAGAAGTTTTGTCTTGGTTTCGTAGCAGATGGGCAACTGAAAGTGCTTTAAAAATTACATCACCAAGGCGCCAAAGGTATTAACTGACATGTGTGGTAACTTAATGTACCACTTGGTGGCATTTCTAGTAAGGGTGCAGGGTAAGATTTGGAGCTGGATACTATCATCCACCAGGGAGTTTGAGATGCACCATAGATGGTAGGTGGTGATATGTGTACCCGGATCATCCACTTGTTTCCCTTCAAACTTCAGGATGTCGACAGGTATTTTGTGCGGGATTAGGGGCCAATGTAAGTTGTGGTAGATGGGGTCATTGGTCAGTTTTTATAGATTGGGAATGTCAAGAATTTCCAAACAAGGCAAAGTATTTGGTGCCCCTGAATTTGATGAGGGTGATTACAAAAGACTTGAAGGACCCTGGGGTGCTCCCATCATATTGTTTCCAACAGGATACATAGGGTTTGTTGGATAATAATTGAATCCTTTCTGTGGTGAAACAATCATATAGGGTTGTTTTCCATAAGGGATGTTAGGCTGGGGGATATAAGGTTGATTTCCCTTAGGATAAAAATGGCCCCTTTGACTCAATTGACATTAAGGAGGGGGAACCCAAATGGATTGAGCAAGACCAGGTTGAGGGATCCCGCTGGCCATGTAGTTGGCCATCAACACATGAATGACACTCGGCTAGTGTCCACTTGGAGTATTTATGTCAATTAACAACAATCCTGGCTAGCCTATAGACGGAGGGGGTATGGTAATGCCCCCTGCCTATATGTGCATGTTGGGAACATTTCCCTCTAGAATTTGAGCCTGGGGGTTTGAACTTAACAAAGGATTCCAACCAAAGGGATTGCTAAAAGGGCCCGTGCTAACAACGTTATTTAAAGAGTTGGCCGAAGGTTTGCGAGCAGACAGAAAAGGGGCAGAAACCAACATGTACTGGTTCCACTCATAGATGGTGTAACTAAGTTTCTGGAACTTGGCATAGTTTGGATAGTAGGGTAACCCAGCAGTTGTGTATTACTCACGATTGGTGTGGAAAGTGGGGGGGTTCCAAAAATGTACACAAAAGCCCATGACCCATTAGTCCCCAAGAGAATGGTGGATGTAGGTATTGTGGAAGACATGGTAGGTATCGGTGCTACCTGAATAAATATAGGTCCTAGAGGATCAGTGAGGAGAGGATTATAAGGAGGAACAACTCCTTTATTAAAAAAGTCCTCAAGCAATATAGTGTCCTCGGAGGTGTTGTTTGATTCAAGGTCCGACACTGGAGACTGATTTTCGGAAGAGGGATAATCTGAGTCACCAAGGCTCAGTTGATCCTCTGCAATTAGTTGAGGAAGACCTTGTTGTCACTGAGATTGACGATGAGGGCCATATGTAGCCACAGCGACCGATATATTTTATAAAACAAAATTATAGTTATAACAAAACAAAAACAAAAAAATAAAAAATACTCTAAAAATAAATCAGCAAGAAGTCAAGGGATATGAATCTGTCTGATAACCACCGTTTGCTGGAGATGAAACCCACTATCACAATGGCTAAAAGAGAGAGTTGGCCAAATGTACAATTACGATTACTCTCGAGCTTTGCCTGAACCTCAGATTAAGGGGCAAAGTACTCTCGTGAAGATGAGCATGCTCCCAAAAATCAAAGACAGAGTAGGTTCGTCTGTTTGGGTACCAGGGAAGCCTGCCCTAGTCACCTTATGTTCGTCGCTAAAAAAGTCTGGCCACTATGGTTTCCTCAAATCACAAACACTACTGGGCGGGGGGGGCATGGTCGTAGATAGTACGCTATGTGGTCATGATAGCTGAGTATTCGCCTCAGCTCTGATATCCCCGAAGGGATCCCCAACCCACAGAATACCCAATGGATATAAAATCGAAGGCGGGATACCTTCTCTCACATTCCAATGTTGTCTCACATTTAACTCTGCTTTGACTGGAGTGGTCTCGGATAGTATGGCTACAGTAGGATTTTACCCTCTTTAACGACACTAGTCTCAGTTTTATGATCTTGGGAAATCAACTCACAATTGCCTAGCCCAAGATCCTAGCCTAGACTAATATGTGTGTATAATCAAAAAAAATGTTGCCAATTTCTTTTATTACAAGATAGATTTTAGAGGTACTTTATTAATGTCTTCGGAATGAGTGTTGACATATGGATTTTTGTGTGACTCTAACACAAACCATGCAGAAAATGATTTTCTATTTCAATTCGAAGAATGAATTATTTCTACAAAGAGAGAACATTTATACATCAATCAGCACCATGCATCCACTGCAATAAACACAAACACAACTTGCAGACATGCAATTCTCTCTAACAACTAACCCAATATACAGATGCAGAATCTAACCAACTAAAACAAAAGAAAAAAAAAATTATAAAAAAAAATCTTTTCTTGAAAAACATAAGAAATTAAGCTATTTTCCTAAAAAGAAAAAAAATGATCAAGAAAGAGGAAACCAAACACAATGCATAGGCTGTAAACCTCTTAAACAAACTATAAGTAGCTTCCCAACCTAAGAATTCATAGAGAAAATTGTTTATTAAGATATTGGATGGCTAATGCACTTCAGGAGAGGGTGCAGAGCATTAATGGCGGGACTAACGCTCTGTGCATAAGACTGGAGGGTGTTATAACTCACTATGTTGCACAATAGGGTGTGTTATAGGAGCAGAGCCTATAAACAAGGTCATTTAGGGTCTGAACAAGAGTTAGGCACAGAGGAGAAGGTTGTGCAATATCTTGAGTGGTCGGAATGGGTACCAAGAAGAATAGAAGGGCCTGGAAAGAAAGAGAGATCCGAGAACTTGAAAGGTAAAAATTGGGAACTAAGTATAGTCCCTAGCAGAGTCGCCAATTCTGCTATAGGGCTTAATGAATGGGTTTTTGTGGCTAGAATGCCATCAAGGATCTTCCGGGGGTCCAAATCAAACTATTTAGATTAACTGCAATTGGCATTAAGAATCATATACATATCTATATCAATGCATGATAATCAACATAGAAAAGGAGAGATTACCTCAGATCTTGATGCAGTCTTGCTCAAGAACCCAATGTAGTAGATCAAAAGACCCCTTTTCTATCTCCTAGATCAAAACCTGCATATAAACAAGACGAAGAGTAATACTACAACATATGAACTCTGATAATCAAAACATTAATACATAAAGATATGAAAACAAAATGCATCTAAGAAACTCATAAACTATGGTACTGAATCAACATGTAAATAAACTCAACATTAGCACCATCGGGTAGAAAACACACCAACAAGTCTATATTGCTAGATTGGAAAGAATGATTATAGCCATCTGGTGAAACAAGCTTCCCTTAATCCTCCAGCTCCTTTCTCTCTCTCTCTCTTCTTAACCTATTGGTAGCAAAACAACTATATCTCATGAGATGGAAACCAGTGGCTTGAGGGATCAGGACAAGTTGGATGGGGCTACCATCTATGTCAACTAGAAGGCTAGAATGACTTTCATTCTAGATGAGCATGCCCTCAAAGCATATGTTCATAATATGGTAGTTGTCCCGATGGATGCAGATCCACTAAATAAGTACAAGGATGAGATGGCTAAGGTGAAGAGGATGATCCTAGATGGAGTCAAGGATCATGTGGTGTGCCACGTTGCAAGCCAAGGGACCAGTAAGGAGATATGGGATGCCTTAGCCACATTGTATTAGGGATCTTCAAAGAAGCAAAAGATGTACTTAGAGCAAAATTTGAGATCTGCTCAGATGGATAAGGGAGAACGTGTGGATTCCTTCCTCATGAAACTAAAGGAGACCCATGATGAGATGTCAACTGCGGGACATACACCTCAAGAATCAGAGTTAGTGAAACTAGCTCTAAATTCCATCTCATATGATTAGATGATCTTTGTCCAGAGTATCCGAGGCAGAGCATCATTACCAAATTGGGACAGGATGTGGGCATCTCTGAAAAAAGAAGAGATGAGGAGAGACCTGCTCAAGGTTAAACTTGACGGGAGCAGCAACAGCAGTGGGTCGAAGACCAAAGTGGAGGAAGAGGATAACGCAATCCTTGCATCGAAGGGACAGCGGGGACAAGAATAACGTAAGAAGGACATCTCCAAGGTGAAGTGCTTTAGATGTGGTGAGATGGGCCACTATGCATCCTAGTGTCCTTTGAAGAAAAAGGACAAGGATGAGAAGCATGACCCAAGGTTACAACCACGAATATCGACGAGGAGGAGTTTGCCATGACAGTCAAGATACCTCTAAGAGGGAGATGGGCTGATATAGAGTTGTAGTCAGGAGGAATGCATATGGGTAGGATCCTTGAGGAGCCCCACCTCTTGGAACGTCACCTTGCTACAAGAGCCCATGATTAGGAGTAGCGGGATGATGGAGTTTCAGTTGGTGCCATGGAGTGCTGAATGGATAGATGTAGTGGCTAGGGGAGCCAGAGACTGAGCAGTGTTGCGTAAAGAGGTAGCAGTGTGATGAGACACAGTGTAGATATTTAGCAGCGTAGTGGCTTCATAGGCAAAATGGGACTAGTAGCAGTTAAGATGTGAGCAGCAAGGAGTAGCCAATAAATACTTGTCCATTTTTGGGTGTTTTCAGCTGCTTCTCTCAGTAACTAAGTTGCAGTACGGATGTAGTGTTAGCAGTGGCACTACTAGCAGCATAGGAGATGCAACATTTGAGAGAGAGCTGCACTAGGAATGCAACATTGGCAGTGGCAATGTCAAAGGTAGCAATATAATAGTAGCAATAGTGCAGTGGTTGATGGTCAACATGTCAGGCATCAACAACACAGAGACGGTGCTTAAGAGTCAGAGCAATATGCAGAGAGGTAGTGCATTGCTAGAGCACATTCCTCGCTAAGAGGTAGTATTTATTTGGGGTAGCATCGGATGTGCTATAAGCCTTAAATTTTACAGGGAGGCTTGGGCATAGGTATTCCAAAGAACCTACAAAGCGTTTTGGGAAATTTCAGCCAGAAGCGATTTTATTAAAATAATGAATATTTTTAATGGGGTTCCTATGTCTAAACTTAGGAAAATTAGAATATTAATGGGTATTAATCTAATGAGGGGTGAAACTTCTAGAAAAATTCATGAATCAAGCCATAATGATCTAAGCCTTTGATTGTTTTTTAATATAGTTCGTTGGTTGTCCAACATGAAGATATAAGAAGGGGCTTAAGGGTCATTTGGAAAACACACAGAAAGACTGAGAAAATTGATTTAGGAGATCTTGTAGCAGAGGGGCAATGAGAATCCAAGAGAAGGAATTTCTGAAGAGTACCAGGAAGAGGGATAATAGAAATACATCTAGAGGAAGGTTGACACTGGCCTACGCAGTGCTGACATAGAGGTAGCACAATCATTGAGGGGAAGTCAAGTTCCTACTGAGGGAAGTTGAAATTCAGTTGTCAGAAGCCAGGGTGTGAGTCTGGGAGGTAGAAAGTAGATTTCTCAACCAACATAGGATCTAGAGCAGAGGCAGTGTAATACCCAGGAGGGGTGATGCAAAAACTACCCAGGGTGATGCAGTTCTGCGCAGAGGCCATGGAAAAGGTGATGCAAACCCTCTAGAGTAGCATGATTAGTGACTGATTCTCCAGTGATAGTGTGAGATCATTTCACAAGTATTTTGTTCAGTATTCTCTCTATATCGGACTACTAGTTGAGGATCATAGAATTGTACTCGGAATTTCTCCTACATAATAATAAACCCTCAGAGTTGCTGCACTGGCTTTCCCGGATTGGGTTTTTCGAGGGACGTTTTGCCCAAAAATAATTGTGTCCTATGTGTTCTATTTTTCTTTCTTGCTTAGTATTTTGTTTCTACATATATGTAAATTAAGTGAATGTTGCAGACATACTTGCTTCGATAGTTATTGTAGAGTACAGTAAATAAATTGCATGATTTAGAAAAGTAGGACAAGTAACATTAGTTTGTTGTATTAGGGATTCCAGATTATGAATTTTGTATGGTATCAAAGGTAGTACAGGTGAGACAAGAAGAGTAGAACCAAAAACCCCAACATTGAGCAGAAGGGGAAATCAAAAACCTGCAGGAAGAAACAAGTCGAAACCCAGAGGGTTTGTGTAGTTCTAGCTAGAGGGTCAAAAATTTGAGGTAACCTCTCTCCGAGTGAGTTGACAGAGAGAAAGAACTTCCAATTCAAATTTTCCATGGAAGAGGGAGCAGTGTTGAACCTCAACATGAGGAGTAGTTGGTGTACGCAAATTTTTCACTGGGTAGTTTTATGGGCTGAAAGATGTCAGGAGAAAGATAAAGAGCATAGTGAGGGAATACTTCCTCACTGATTTCTTGTCGAGGAAATCAATATTTTTCATTTGTTGAGCAGTAGAGAATTAGCAGCTTACCAGATCGATCAAGGAGTGCGTAAGTTAGCCTAAGAGCTATGTAGTAGGGAGAAAGAGGTTGTTGTTCAACAGTTTTTGGAGGAGATGGAAACCAGTGGCTTGAGGGATCGGGACAGGTCGGACAAGACTTCAAACTATGCCATCTGAAAGGCTAGGGTGACTTTCCTTCTAGATGAGCATGCCCTCAAAGCATATGTTGATAATGTGGTAGTTTTCTCGACAGATGTAAATCCGCTAAAGAAGTACACGGCTGGGATGGCTAAGGTGAAGAGGATGATCCTGGTTTGGAGTCAAGGATCACGTGGTGTGCCATGTTGCAAGCAAAGGGACCACTAAGGAGATGTGGGATGCCTTGGCCACATTGTATGAAGGATCTTTTGAGCAGCGGAAGATGTACCTAGAATAGAAGTTGAGATCTAATCAGATGCAAAAGGGAGAACATGTGGATCTTTTCTTCACTAAACTGAAGGAGACTCGTGATGAGCTGTCAGCTGCAGAACATACACATTAGGCCTCGGAGTTAGTGATACTAGCTCTAAATTTCATCTCAGATGATTGGAAAATCTTTGTCCAGAGTATACTGGGTAGAGTAGAATTTCCAAATTGGGACGAGATGTGGGTAGCTCTGGAACAGGAAGAGCTGAGGAGAGACCTGGTCAAGGTTAAACGTGACAAGAACAGAAACAACAGTGGGTAAAAGCCCAAAGTGGAGGAAGAGGATAATGCAACCCTTTCATTAAAGAAATAGTGGGGGCAATAGAGACATAAGAAGGGCGTCTCCAAGGTGAAGTGCTTCAGATGTGGTGAGATGTGCCACTATGCATCCCAGTGTCCT
Source organism: Pinus tabuliformis (assembly GCA_031772625.1). Lineage (NCBI taxonomy): Eukaryota > Viridiplantae > Streptophyta > Pinopsida > Pinales > Pinaceae > Pinus > Pinus tabuliformis. The sequence continues at coordinate 286,067,765 of CM062809.1, read as the reverse complement.
TTGAATAAAAAGCACAAGGATGAGAAGCATGATCTCAAGGTTACCACTGCGAAGATCGACAAGGAGGAGTTTTCCATGATAGTTGAGATACCTCTAGGAGGTGGGTGCACTAATATAGAGTTGTAGTCAAGAGGACTGCAGATGTGCAGGATCCTTGAGGAGCAAACCTCTTGGACCGTCACCTTTCTACAAGAGCCCATGATTAGGAGTAGCGGGATGGTAGAGTTTCAGTTGGTTCCATGGAGTTTTGATTCAACATATGCAGTGGCTAGGATAGCTAGAGACTGAGAAGCGTAGAGCAAAGAGGCAACAGTGCGAGGAGACACAGTGCAAAGCTATAGTAGTGTAGTGGCTTCAGAGGCAGAATAGGTGTTAAATTGGCAACTAGGGCCAATCTCCATGTGGGTTGGCTTATTTCTGGCAGCTGATATTTTTATTGGATCCCTCTCATCGAGAGGTGTACGATTGATCCAAAGATCATCCGATTCCGATAAGTATTTATGGAGATATGAATTTATTTTGTTTATGTAATTATTATCAAGCCAACCAGCACTTATGTAGGTTCTAGAAGCCCAACCGACGTGTCTATTCAACCTTTACATTTTTAGTATAAATAAGAGAGGATTTGATGTCATTTAGAACACACATTCTCCATGTGAACTCCTCCTCTCCATGTCTTGGGTTTTTGGAGAAGGAGAAGACAAAAAAGAGAATACGTTGGATGCCCTAGCTGCAGTAGAAAGAGAAACAGTCCATACTCTATAATGAAGGCCATCCACACACAGTAATGGTGACCTTATCCATGCAACCATACATTGAGATGCACGCAGCAATGAAATATATATACACTACTCATTGGAAGACCCAGCTGCAAAATGATGCTCTAATCCTACGCAGGTCAAGAAGAAATCTATCTAAATGATGAATCTTCATATGCTGTTCAAGGAGACCAGATACGTTGGAAACCTTATATAGTATACGTTGTTCATGGCTATAAATAATATACACAGTCATGATCTGTTCATGGTTACGCAAGTCATAATCCAACGCAGTCATGGATCCGCGGAGATGTATTCATCTACAAACTGAACCCTAACACACTAATACGTTGTATACGCTGATATATTTATGGTACGCTGATGTTGTAAACCCTAACACGCATATGAACGCAGTCAAGCAATGAAGGTTGTACATATAAAGGCAGTGATGTATTTATGAATGCAGTCAAGGTAATGAAGGCAGTATACATGGAACGCAGTCACATGATGGAATGTTGTCAAGGCAGAAGGAACACGTTGTAATGTGAACGCAGTCACATTTATATATATGGAACATAGCCACTTTTATATATGGATCATATAACTCTCAGTTATATATGGAACAGGAACGCAGTTATATATAACTTGCATTCATATATGGAACGCAGCGACATTTATATATGGATCGCAGTCATATATGAAATTGGAATGCAGTCACATATGGTCTCATACGCTGTCCAGAGACTCCTTCCACAACAATAGATACATATACGCAAGCACGCAGTCACTCAGGTATATATTCAACGCAGCCCAGGCATATATATATCTCAGGCAGTATATATATACACACAGTAAATATATATATATACATGCAAAGCTTCATTCAAGTACTATATATATATATATATATATATATATATATATATATACGCAGTAATGGAAACAGATTACTGTAGACGATAACATGATTATGTAGTTTGAGACTGCATGGAGGATTTCGGAACTATAGCCTAGCTGCTTTGCTAGGCTGCAAGCCATAGCAAGTAGCTAAGGCTGATAACAATATTATAGTGCTACAGCATGATGATGCACAGGCAGCATGATGACTATGATTCATACTAGCAAGGGCAGCATATGCACAGGCAGCATGATAACGATGATGCATGGGCAGCATGAAGCATGAAGATGCATGATGGTGCTACATGGTAAGGTGCAGCAGATGAATGAATTGGATAGGTGAAGTCATCACCTAGGAGATTCAGTTGAAGCAGAATATCTTCGGCTGATCTCATCATTATAGGAAATGATCTATGCTCAGATCCAGATAAGTCAAAGTGTTGACTTCTGTTGTAAATGTATTAATCTCTCTCTCTCTCCTTCTCTGCTGAACTTTGAAGATAAAAGAAGATTTGATCAAAGGGTTTCCCCACACATTGTTGGGTTTGTCCCTGGCTTGCGCCACATCTTGTGTCCTCTTGTCTTGGCTTGTCTTCTACGTTTTATATTTATGTTCTATCTGTAGTTTATCATAATGCTAATGTGATTGCTAACTGTGAAAATATAAATAAATTGCTCCAGCATAGAACATACCTAAAATTAACATGGTATCGGAGCTGAGGTGAAGACAATGCCCAAGCAAGAGTGAAAGAGCAATCACCAAAGATAGTTGGGACAAGACAGAAGGATCAATGGGTTCCTCATAATTCACCTAGGGTGAAGTCGAAGCAGAGAATGTTATCAGAATGGTGCAGCAGAAGTTTCTGATGGCCCATCTAAAGATCACTTCATTGGGAAGTTCAGGTGGAAGGAAAGGCGAATGCCTTATTAAAATGAGTTTGGTTGTTATGCGAAGGAGTGTCCGAATGGCAGAGACACATCTCTTGATGAATATAACAATCATTTCTGGGACATCTTCAATGATCAAAGGATTGACTAGTCATGCAGGTCATCAAGGAAATGGTCGACTCTTCCACGAAAGCAAGAAACCCCTAAATCTCTTTTATGTACCTAATCGTAAGAAGAACCTGATGTCCATCTCGGAAATGGAAGTAAAAGGTTACAGGGTGGCACTTATCGATGGAAAGGTACGTGTTTGAAAATAGATCTCTCAAAGATGTTTTTGAGTTCAGGGTTGTATCAAGTTGCAGGAAGTCCACTAGGGACCATGTCCATTGACTCAGCACTGGAGGTCTGTGAGTTAGATGGTTACCAGGATGCCTGAATTCAAAAAGGAGCATGAAGGTACATGTATGAAATGTACTGAAGGAAAATATTATAAGGGGATCATTCCCCTCATGCAGCAGGTCCACCAGCTTGGAACAACCCGAGGAGTTTGAGACTCATGATCGGGAATCTCATGTATACAGGTGGAAGAAAGCCCTCTATGGCTTGAAGCAAAACACCTCGGGCGTAGTATGAGAGGATGGATAGCTGTGTAATGCAGCTGAGATTCACTAGGAGTGAAACTGATCCAAACCATTACTCAAAGGTTGTGGATGATAAACCTCTCATACCAGCACCTATGTCTAACAGGTGAAAACACTCTCATTTATAGGAGACAGAGGGAGTTGGATTCTGAATGTGGAAAGATAAGTTGCAAGCTTGTGACTGCCTCGAGGATCTTAACTTTCAGAATTTGTATGGTAATGATGTCGGACCAGATTTGGGAAATGCCTCTAAGTTTCATAAACTCATTCGTGTTGATGTTTTTGGAGAACCTCTGTCCGGACATCTGCGTTGCAATTAGCATGGTGAGCTCATATTTGGTTGAGCCTCACTAGATTGGTGCCAAGAATCTTCTAAGATATCTTTAGGGCACAATCTCTCATGAATTGAGATACACTGCCGGAAATATGAAACCACATGATTATTCGAATGATGAGTGGGCAGGCAGTATGGAGGATCACTAGAGCACTTCTCAGTGCTGTTTCTTTTTGCAATTTGCCTCGATATCCTGGATGAGCAAGAAGCAGAAGTCGGTGACTCTGAGCACCACCAAGGCAGAGTACATTGTTGATAGTATGGCCTTATGTGAGGCAGTCTAGTTGTTGAAGCTCTTCGGTGAGCTATTTGTACACATGGTGAATACCACTGTGATTCTCTATGACAACTAGAGGTGGGATTCGATTATTGAGGAATCTCGTATTCAACAATTGCTCCAGTAGATAGACATCAAATACTGCCTTATCTGGGATATGGTAAGTCGATGATCAAGGAGGCTCCATTGAACTGAGATGATGTATAGGACAGAGCCCCGAGGAAAGATCAAATTTTTTATTTTCCTGAACGACTTGGAGTCATCGAGAGACCTTTGTAAAAAGGTCCTGCATGTTGCATACATTGAGCTCTGGGAGCTCTGGGGGGCTTACAGTTCGATTGGAGCAACATACGACCACAGGGTGACTCACCCTCCCCTGGTGGTGCGCACTAGAACAAGATGATTCGCTCTCTTGTGGGACAAGATGATTCGCTCTCTTGTGTAGCAGGATGATTAGTTCTCCTGTGAGGCCTGGATTGATGTGTTCTCCATGGCGATTGTAGCAGGATTGATGTTTTCTCCTGTGAGGACAGGATTGATTAAGTTCTCCTGTCGAGGCATCCTACCCATGTAGTCTAGGACTCATGGGAAGTACCTCTCATCTGATCAATGAGCAGGGAAATGAAGTTAGGGACCATAGTAGTACCGATGGACGCATCGTTGTATCTACCGTACTCCCTATGCTAGGATGACCTCCATTGATCTGGGATTAATAATACTGGTCTGGGACCAGTGGTAGGAGTTGTACATACTATGATGCTGACTTCGGGTCGGCTGAGACTGGTCTGGGACCAGTGAGAGTCGTACATACTATGACGCTGACTTTGGGTCGGTTGAGACTAGTCTGGGACCAGTAGTACACTCTCTGAGCCTGCGATACTGGTCTGGGACCAGTGGTAGGAGTTGTACATACTATGACGCTGACTTCGGGTCGGCTGAGACTGGTCTGGGACCAGTGGTACATACTCCGAGACTGACTTCGTGTCAGTGCAGGACTGATCTGGGACCAGTGAGAGTTGTACATACTATGACGCTGACTTCGGATCGGTTGAGACTAGTCTGGGACCAGTGGTACACTCTCTGAAACTGCGATACTGGACTGGGACCAGTAGTAGGAGTGGTACCTACTATGACGCTGACTTTGGGTCGGTTGAGACTGGTCTGGGACCAGTGGTACACACTCTGAGTCTGACTTCGGGTCAGTGGAGAATGGTATGAGACATTCTCGATCAATTCTTCTTCTTCATAGTTCAGTAGAGCAGAGCTAGCAGAGCCAGCAACGCTGAGCAGAGCAGAGCTAGCAGAGCCAGCAGCACTGAGCAAAGCTAAGCATAGCAGAACTAGCAGAGCCGGCAACGCTGAGCAGAGCATAGCAGAGCCAGCAGAGCTGAGCAGAGCCAACAGAGCTAGGCAGAGTAGTGCAAGGCACTAATGGCAGAGATAGTACAGTCGTACATATGGATCAGCGGATGGAGTTCTCCCTAGTTGAGAGGGAGTGTTAAATTGGAAACTAGGGCCAAAATCCATGTGGGTTGGCTTATTTCTGGCAGCTGATATTTTTATTGGATCCCTCTCGTCGAGAGGTGTAGGATTGATCCAAAGATCATCTGATTCCGATAATTATTTATGGAGATATGAATTTATTTTGTTTATGTAATTATTATCAAGCCGACTAGCACTTATGTAGGCTCTAGAAGCCCAACCGACGTGTCTATTCAACCTCTACATTTTTAGTATAAATAAGAGAGGATTTGATGTCATTTAGAACACACATTCTCCATGTGAACTCCTCTCCACGTCTTGGGTTTTTGGAGAAGGAGAAGACAGAAAAGAGAATACGTTGGATGCCCTAGCTGCATTAGAAAGAGCAGCAGTCCATACGCTATAATGAAGGCCATCCACACACTGTAATGGTGACCTTATCCATGCAACCATATGTTGAGATGCACGCAGCAATGAAATATATATACGCTGGTCATTGGAAGACCTAACTGCAAAATGATGCTCTAATCCTGCGCAGGTCAAGAAGACATCTATCTAAATGATGAATCTTCATATGCTGTTCAAGGAGACCAGATACGTTGGAAACCTTATATAGTATACACTGTTCATGGCTATAAATAATATACGCAGTCATGATCTGTTCATGGTTACGCAGGTCATAATCCAACGTAGTCATGGATCCGCTGAGATGTATTCATCTACAAACTGAACCCTAACATGCTAATACGCTGTATACGCTGATATATTTATGGTATGCTGATGCTGTAAACCCTAACACGCATATGAACGCAGTCAAGTAATGAAGGTTGTACATATAAAGGCAATGATGTATTTATGAACGCAGTCAAGGTAATGAAGGCAGTATACATGGAACGCAGTCACATGATGGAATGTTTTCAAGGCAAAAGGAACACGTTGTAATGTGAACGCAGTCACATTTATATATATGGAACGTAGCCGCTTTTATATATGGATCATATAACTCTCAGTTATATATGGAACAGGAACGCAGTTATATATAACTTGCATTCATATATGGAACGCAGCGACATTTATATATGGATCGCAGTCATATATGAAATTGGAATGCAGTCACATATGGTCTCATACGCTGTCCAGAGACTCCTTCCACAGCAATAGATACATATATGCAAGCATGCAGTCACTCAGGTATATATTCAACGCAGCCCAGGCATATATATATCTCAGGCAGTATATATATACACACAGTAAATATATATATATATATATATACACACGCACAGCTTCATTCAAGCAATATATATATATATATATATATATATATATATATATATATATATATATATATACGCAGTAATGGAAACGGATTACTGTAGACGATAACATGATTGTGTAGTTTGAGACTGCATGGAGGATTTCGGAACTATAGCCTAGCTGCTTTGCTAGGCTGCAAGCCATAGCAAGCAGCTAAGGCTGATAACAGTATTATAGTGTTGCAGCACGATGATGCATAGGCAGCATGATAATGATGATACATGGGCAGCATGAAGCATGAAGATGCATGATGCAGCATGATGGTGCTACACGGTAAGGTGCAGCAGATGAACGAAATGGATAGGTGAAGTCGTCACCTAGGAGATTCAGTTGAAGAATAATATCTTCAACTGATCTCATCATTTTCAAATTAGTCACCGGAGATTCCACAGTAAGAACATTTTTCTGCCAACGTTTCAAATCCCAACCAGGATCCATCATCAGGACAACTTGAATGCTCTTCTTCTATCAAGCATTCAAGTTGTCCTGATGATGGATCCCGGTTGGGATTTGAAACGTTGGAAGAAAAATGTTCTTACTGTGGAATCTCCGGTGACTAATTTGAAAATAATGTACCACAGAGGTCTTAAATCCTGATCTCATCATTATAGGAAATGATCTATGCTCATATCCAGATAAGTCAAAGTGTTGACTTCTGTTATAAATGTATTAATCTCTCTCTCTCTCCTTCTCTGCTGAACTTTGAAGATAAAAGAAGATTTGATCAAAGGGTTTCCCCACACATTGTTGGGTTTGTCCCTGGCTTGCGCCACATCTTGTGTCCTCTTGTCTTGGCTTGTCTTCTGCATTTTATATTTATGTTCTGTCTGTAGTTTATCATAATGTTGATGTGATTGCTAACTGTGAAAATTTAAATAAATTTCTCCAGCATATAACATACCTAAAATTAACAATGGGAGTAGCTACAGTCAAGAGGTCAACATCAAGGAGTAGCCATTGGATACTTGTCCACTTTTGGGTGTTTACATTTGCTTCTCTCAGCAACTGAGTTGTAGTACGGATGCAATGTTAGCACTAGCAATGCAAGAGAATCGAAGATGCAACATTTGAGAGAGAGTTGCACTATAGATGTAGCATTGGTAGTGGTAGTGTCAAAGGCAGCAGTACAGTAGCAACATCAATGTAATTGTTGATGGATAGCATATTAGGCATCAACAACGTAGAGATGGTGCTTCAGAGTCAGAGCAGTATGCAGAGAGGCAGTGTATTGCTAGAGCACATTCCTCGCTAAGAGGGAGTGTTGATTTTGGGTAGCATAAGATGTGTTGTAAGCCTCAAATTTTATAGGGAGCCTTGGGCATAGGTATTCCAAAGAACCCAGAAAGAATTTTGGGAAATTTCACCCAGAAGTGATTTTATTAAAATAATTAATATTTTTAATGGGGTTCCTAAGTCTAAACTTAGGAAAATCTAAATATTAATGGGTATTAATCTAATCAAGGGTGAAACCTCTAGAAAAAGCCATGGATCAAGCCAAAATGATCTAAGCCTTTGATTATGTTTTAATCTAGGTTGTTGGTTGTCCAACGGGAAGATATAAGAAGGGGCTTGAGGTTCATTTGGAAAACACCCAAAAAGATTGAGGAAATTGATTTTCTGAAGTGAGAAGTTCTGAGGATGAAAATCGATTGAGGAGATCTTGTAGTAGAGGGGCAGTGAGAATCTGTGAAAAGGAATTTCTGGAGAGTACCAAACAAAGGGATAATACAAAGACATCCAGAGGAAGGCTGATGCTGGCCTATAGAGTGGTGACACAGAGGCAACACAATCATTGAGGTGAAGTCAAGTTCCTATTGATGGAAGTTGAAATTTAGTTTTCGAAAGCTAGGGTGTGAATTTGGGAGGAAAAAAGTTGATTTCTCAACCACCAAAGGGTCTAGAGGAGAGGCAACATAATACCTAGGAGGGGTGATATAGAAACTGCCAAGGTGACGTAGTTTTGTGCAGAGGCCATGTAGAGGGTGACGCAAAGCCTCCAAAGCAGTAGGCTTAGTCACTGATTCTCCAGTGATAAGTTGAGATCATTTCACCAGTATTTTGTTCAGTATTCTCTCTGTATCTGATTGCTAGTTGAGCATCCTAGAATTGTACTCAGAATTTCTCCTACATAATAATAAACCCTCAAAGCTGTTGCACCAGTTTTCCCACATTGGGTTTTTCCGTCGACATTTTGTCCAAAAATAATTGTGTCCTATGTGTTGTATTTTTCTTTGTTGCTCAATATTTTGTTTTCGCATATATGTAAATTAGTGAAGGTTGTAGATGTATTTTCTTCGATATTTACCATAGAGTAAAGTAAATAACTTGCATAATTTAAACAAGTAGGAGAAGTAACATGAATTTGTTGCAGTAAGGATTCCAACTTAAGAATTTTCACATGGTATCAGAGGTAGTGCAGGTGAGACAAGAAGAGAAGAACCAGAAACCCTAGTGCTAAGAAGAAGGGGAAATCGAAAAGTTGCAGAAGGCAACAAGTCGAAACCCCAGAGGGTTTTTGGAGTTCTAGCCGGAGAGTCGAAAATTCAAGGTAGTCTCTCTCCGAGTGAGTTGACAGAGAGAAAGAACTTCCAATTCGAATTTTTCCTTGGGATAGGGAGTAGTGTTGAGCCTCATCATGAGGAGCAGTTGATGGATGCATATGTTTCAATGGGCAGTTTTTCTGGGATGAAAGACATCAGAAGAAAGAAAAAGAGCATAGTGAGGGAATACTTCCTTAGTGATTTCTTGCCAAGGAAATCAACATTTCTCAATTTCTGAGCAACAGACAAGCAACGACTTACCAAATCCTTCAAGGAGTGAGTAAGTCGGCCTAGGAGCTACGCAGTAGGGAGAAAGAAGGAGTTTTTTGACAGTTTTTGAAGGAGATGCCAACCGGTGGCTTGAGGGATTAGGACAGGTTGAAAGGGGCTTCCAACTATGCCATTTTGAAGGCTAGGATGACTTTCCTTCTCGATGAGCATTCCCTCGAAGTGTATGTTGATAATGTGGTAGTTGTCTCAGTAGATGCAAATCCACTAAATAAGTACAAGGAAAAGATGGCTAAGGTGAAGAGGATGGTCCTGGATGGAGTCAAGGATCACATGGTGTGCCACGTTGCAAGCAATGGGACTGCTAAGGAGATGTGGGATGCCTTGGCCACATTGAATCAGGGATCTTCCAAGTAGAGGAATATGTACTTAGAGCAAAAGTTGAGATCTGCTCAGATGTAGAAGGGAGAACGTGTGGATCTGTTCCTAACGAAACTAAAGGAGGCCCATGATGAGATGTCACTGTAGGACATACACCTTAGGACTCGAAGTTAGTGAGACTGGCTCTAAATTCCATCTCAGATGATTGGCAGATCTTTGTCCAGAGTATCCTAGGTAGAGCAACATTACCAAATTGGGATGAGACGTGGGCAGCTCTGAAACAAGAAGAGCTGAGGAAAGACCTACTCAAGGTTAAACTTAATGGGAGCAACAACAACAGTGGGTCGAATCCCAAAGTGGAGGAAGAGAATAACACAACCCTTGCATCGAAGGGATAGTAGGGGCAAAAATGACATAAGAAGGATGTCTTCAAGGTGAAGTTTTTCATATGTGGCAAGATGGGCCACTATGCATCTAAGTGTCCTTTGAGGAAAAGAGATAAAGATGAGAAGCATGATCCCAAGGTTGCAGCCGAGAAGATCGACGAGGAGGAGTTTTCCATGACAACGAAGATACCTCCAGGAGGGAGGTGCGCCGATATAGAGCTGTAGTCAGGACGACTGCAGATGGGCATGATCCTTGAGGATCCCACCTCTTGTATCATCACCTTGCCACAAGAGCCCGTCATTAGGAGTAGCAGGATGGTGGAGTTTTCATTGGTGCCATGGAGTGTTGATTCGATAGATGCAGTGGCTAGGAGAGCCAAAGACTGAGAGTGCAGAGCATAGAGGTAGTCATGCACAATGTAGAGCTTTTGCAGCGCAGTGGCTTCAAAGGAAGAATGGGACTAGCAGCAGTCAAGATGTCAGCACTAAGGAGTAGCCACTAGATACTTGTCCAGTTTTGGGTGTTTTCAGTTGCTTCTCTTAGCAACTGAGTTGCAATACAGATGCAATGTTAGCAGTGGCAGTGCTAGCAGCATATCAGATGAAACACTTGAGAGAGAGTTGCAGTGCCGATGTAGCATTGGTAGTGGTAGCATCAAAACAAGTAGTATAGTAGTAGCAGTAACACAGTGGTTGATGTACAACATGTCAAGCATCAACAGTGTAGAGACGGTGCTTCAGAATCAGAGCAGTATGCAGAGAGGCAGTGTATTGCTAAAGCACATTCCTCACTAAGAGGGAGTGTTTATTTGGTGTAGCATCGGATGTGATGTAAGCCTCAAATTTTACAGGGAGGATTTGGCACAAGTATTCCAAATAACCCAGAAAGTGTTTTGGGAAATTTCACCCAGAAGTAATTTTATTAAAATAATTTATATTTTTAATGGGGTTCCTAAGTCTAAACTTAGCAATATTAAAATATTAATGGGTATTAATCTAATCAGGGATGAAACTTCTAGAAAAGGTCGTCAGTTTTCCAACAAGAATATATAAGAAGGGGCTTGAGGGTTATTTGCAAAACACATAGAAATATTGAGAAAATCGATTTTTTTAAAGTGAGAAGTTCTCAGGAGGAAAGTTGATTGAGGAGATCTTGCAGCAAAGGGTTAGTGAGAATCCAAGAGAATGAATTTCCAGAGAGTACCAAGCATAGGGAGAACAAAAATACATCCAGAGGAAGGTTGATGCTAGCTTACGCAGTGCTGACATAGAGGCAGTGCAGTCATTTAGGGGAAGTCAAGTTCCTGCTGAGGGAAGTCAAAATACAATTGCCGGAAGCCAGGGTGTGAGTCTAGGAGGAAGAAAGTCGATTTCTCAGCCAGCAAAGGATCTAGAGGAGAGGTAGTGTAATACCTAGGAGGGGGACACAAAAACTGCCCGAGGTGATGCAGTTCTGCACAGAGGCCACGCAGAGGGTGACACAGAGCCTCTAGAGTAGCAAGATCAGTCATTGATTCTCCAGTTATAGGGTGAGATCATTTCACCAGTCTTTTGTTCAATATTCTCTCTGTATCGGATTGCTAGTTGAGCATCCTAGAATTGTACTCAGAATTTCTCCTACATAATAATAAACCCTTAGAGCTACTACACCGGTTTTCCTGAATTGGGTTTTTCCAGGGATGTTTTGTCCAAAAATAACTATGTCCTATGTGTTGTATTTTTCTTTGTTGCTCAGTATTTTGTTTCCGCATATATGTAAATTAAGTGCAGGCTGCAAATGTATTTTCTTCGATGTTTATCGTAGAGTACAGTAAATAACTTACATGATTTAAACAAGTAGGAGAAGTAACATCCATTTGCTGCAATAGGGATTTCAGCTTATTAATTTTCACACCACATACAAGACCAAATAAATAACACAGTCACCAATTAATTTAAAATACACATAGTGATCCGCTTTGCTTCTGGTGAAGTTAAGTCTCCATATAAATGTATCAAATTTCTAATACCATATCCTTGGTGATTGTTTTAACCCATACAAAGAATTTTTTAACTTGCATACCAATTCTTTCTTACCCTTCACCACAAAGCCTTAAGGTTTCTTCATCTAGATCTCTTCTTCTAGATCTTTGTGAAGAAATTTTGTCTCCACATCCATCTATTCTACCTCAAAATCAAAAGCAGCAACAACAAATAAAAGTAATCTAATAGAAGCTACCTTGGAAACAAGAGAAAAAATATCACCAAAATCGATTCCCAACACTTGGGAATAACATTTTTATACCAACCAAGCTTTGTATTTCTCCACCTTTATTTTCTCATTCATCTTCTTATTAAACACCCATTTTCTGCCAATGGGTTTCCTTCCACCTAACAACTCCACTAAATCCCAAGCCTCATTTTTATGCAAAGATGCCATTTCATCAACCATGGTCTCTTTCCAAAGTTTTCCATCCTCTGAGTCTACTACTTCCCTCACAGTTCTGGGATCATCATCAGTAATAGATAGAGAAAAATTTGAATAGAAAGTAGATGGATTATACGTTTATGGCTTCCTTCTTTCTTGAACGAATCTTCTCACAGCTGGAGTTTGTGGCTCTTCATCATCTGATTCCTCTTCTACTATATAGTTTGATTCTTCCTCCTTTAGCTAAAACTTTATCTTCTTAGATTCCTCTGCTAGGAATTCATGTTTAATAACATATTTAACCTCTCTAAACACCACATCTTGGTTGTACACAACCTTCCTTGTTTTTAGTTTCCAAATCTTATAACCTTTGAAACCATCCTTATACCCAATAAAGATGCATCTTTCGGATTTACTATCCAACTTGGTTCTTTTCTCCTTTAGAACATGTACATATGCATCATAGCCAAATACCCTCAAATGTGAAAGAGAGGGTTTCTTACCATTCCATACCTCATGTGGAGACTTAACCTCCAACGTTGATGAAGGTGATCTATTAACCAGGTAACATGCAGTCTCCACTGCCTCTGCTTAGAATTCATGTCCTATCCCGGCACCACTAAGTATGCTTCTTTCCTTTTCCATCAATGTCATGTTCATTATTTCTACAACTCTATTTTTCTGAGGTGTGTATGGAGTAGTCTTCTGTCGTGCTATACCACACTTCTTACAAAACTCCTCAAATTTCTTCTTGCGGAACTCTCCACCATTATCTTTCCTCAACACCTTTATCTTCTTCTTTGTCTAGTTTTCCACTAGAGCCTTAAATTCTTTAAACCTGTCAAAGACTTCAAATTTATTCCTGAGGAAATATATCCATGTATTCCTTGAGAAGTAATCTTTAAATGATACATAGAAAACAGACTTATCCAGTGATGGAACTGACACAGGTCCAAACACATCACTGTGCACAATCTCACTTGATTCTGCTTCCCATATACACAATGTTCACATAAATTGAAATCCAGAGAGAAATTAGACATACCTTCTACCATACCATTACCGTGAACTATTCAAAGGCCCTACTCTCCAATATGTCCAAGCCTTTGATGCCATAGCATGGTCTTTTCTCCAGAGACCACTTGATTTTCTGCTCCACTTTCAAGAACCACAAAATTGTTGCACCCATCAATAACAATGCTACCCATAAGTTTGTACATAGTTCCAATCTAAACTCCACACATCAATACTAGTGCTCCCTGAACCATCTTGCATGTATCTTTCTCGAACATTATTTTACACCTGCATCATCCATCTTGCTTACAAAAATCAGATTTCTATTCAATGCAGGAATATGCAGAACACCTGCAAGTGTTCTAATTTTTCCACCTTGCAACTTCAACTTGAATTTTCTGCATTCGACAATTATAGAATTCCTTTCATCCCCTAAGAAGACATCACCACCATCATATTTCTCATACTCGCAAAACCACTCCATGTGGGGAGTGAAGTGAAAGGATGCACCTTTGTCAATCAACCGTGCCTCATGATATACATGTGCACTTTAAGAAAAATCCAAGTACACATCCCCACCTTTATATGAGGTGGTTTTCACCTTTGCAAGAGGAGCATCATCATATCCCTTTTTTCTCAAGAGCTTTAGATCTACAATTCTTTTTGAAGTGCCCTTCCTTTCTGCATTTCCAGCACACCTTTACAGGTTTTCTTGGAGATTTAGATACCCCACTCGAGGACTTATTTTCATTTCTTTTCTGGGACCGTCCTCGTACAGACAAGGCATCACCATTCTGGCCCTCCATATTTTTTTGTCTCATCTCCTCCAATAGCAAGGATGAGACTATTTCATCAAACTACAAGGTAGTTGTATTTCTACCTATTACAACAACCAAACTATCCCACGAATATCGTAGAGAACACAACAAATTGATGCACTTATCTTCATCTGAAATTTTAATATCAACAGATAATAACTTGCTTACCACAGTACTAAAGGCATTCAGATGCTCTATCACCGAGTCTCCATCCTTCATCCTTAGGTTATACAACTTTTTCCGTAGGAATAGTTTATTCACTAGAGACTTAGATTTGTACAAAGTCCCTAACTTGACCGACAAAGCCTTTGCTGAAGCTTCCCCTGATACATTCAACAATTTTGGATTTTAGATTTCTGTGATTAGTTTCTGTTGAGCTAGATTTCGGAATATCCATAGTAGTGATCATGTTTTGTTGATGTTTTGAATCCCAAAGGGGATCCATCATTAGGACATTATAAAATAATGATAGAAGAAGGGGAATAAATAGTTTAAAATAACAAGGAACAAAAGAAGAAAGGTCGGCTAACAAAAAAACTCAAAAAAAAAAAACTAAATCAATGAAATAATTACCTATTATTAATTAATTAAAATAAACCATATTAATTAATAAATAATATCATAATAATAAGAAATATTAATTAATAAATAATATTGATTTAATTAATTAATACTATAACAATAATATTAATTTATAACTAATAATTACTATTTATAACTAATAATTAATAATAATAATAATTACTTATTTATAAATATAAATAATTATATGATTAATTATTATTTATAAACAAAATAATAATTAATTATTATTATAAATAAATAAATAATAAAAACCCTAGAATACATAAATTAAATATTAACTATGTATAATAATTATTAATAGTAATTATTTATTTATAATAATTAATAATTACTATAAATAAATATTTAATAACTACTTATCTATAATAAACAATAAATAATTTATAGAAGTGAAAAACCTAATAATTATTAATAAATATTATAAATGAAATAATTAGTTATTAATAATAACTATTTATTCATTTATAATAATAGATTAGTTAATCAATATTATTTTATAAAAGACGGGGAGAGAAAACAATACCTGAGATGTTATACTTGTGACGAATTGGAAGACCTAATATGCCTAATTAAAGGAAGCCAACTTCCACTGATCTCGATCCCATTGTCCCTGTTGAGGTTATGGGGATGCTTCATAATCTCAAGAGCCTCCCTAATTTCCTCCTTTGATACTGCTCCTCTCTTGCGATAATTGTGGCATTCTCCAAACAAACATGGTGCTTTGTTTTTGAAGAATGTTCTACAAGGGCCGAAGTGTGGGATCTTCCATTTTTAATGTCGGCTCCATGCTCTTTCAACCTTATTTGTAGAGAGCGTCATGTCTCCCCAATATAACTCATGCCACAGGAACAATCAATTTTATAAACTCCCTTGAGTTGATGTTGATCAATGTTATCTTTAACAGACCTCATACCCTATTTAATTGTTCCAGGTGATGTGAATTGGGTGAATATGTCTTTCTTCCCCAAGATCCTAGCAATCTTATATGTTACCCCCTGAATGTATGGTAGAAAAACTCTTCCACCTTGAGAACGAGTTTTAGGTTCTTGGGGTAAAACTCTCATTTCATCTCTTTTTATAACTTTTTCAATTTCACTCTCCTTATAGCCTGTTATCACTCAAGTTGTTCCCAAAAGTTGTAAGAAAGGGAATACGGCTGAGGTAACCACATACCAATATTTTAGATACAGAATCTAGCTAATCTGTATCCAGAGAGGGTTCTCTCTTTATGATTTAGCTTTGTTTTTAGAAGATATTAGGCTAGTTATGAGGTTCAAGGGTTTTGTTTTGAGTTTGGGTGGTGAGATACAATAGAACAGTGAGGTAAGACAGAATAGTTCAGTCCATTGGGCATGATGGAGTCAAAGAAGATGGCTTTCTGGATTTGGTTTCTTAACAGAGGATGGCATCACAGAGCAAGGTAGTCAAACAGAGAACCAATTAAAGAGCTGAAAATAGATGGAATGGACTCAAATGGGTGAAGGGCAGTTAAGAATCCTTCAACATATTGAAAGAGGGAAAATGGGTGCTTATCGACAAAGAGCAGTTAAGAATTCTTTATCAAATAATCAATATGAGAGAATCAGGAAACATGAGCAATTAAGAATTCACTATTTATACTAATTCTGAAGAAAACACAGAGAATAATAAAGACTGAAAACAGAGTGCAGTCAAGCAAATTTCTGAATTAATCTTTTTCTTTATCAATCAGATTATGAAACACAGATGATATAAAAACTCGGAAAACTGTAAACATAAGATATAGGGGACTTATTGATCTGGAGTTTGATTCAAGAATCCTGTGACAAGTCCTCTGCATCAATTCTTCATCCAATAGGCCAAACAACAGTTTGTTTCCAACAGCTCTTTATTCCAAAGTTCAGTATTACAGCAAAGTCTAGAGAAATCTACACACACCCAACCTCTTCAAAACTCTGATGAAGGGGTATTTATACAACAAAATATGTACAAAAATATCTCATTACAGCTGTGAGATAATATCTAGATTTTAACCTAAAGTAATTTACAAGCAAAGTAGAAACAACTAACTTATGTTGTGCTGGAGGCAGGCTTTTAGGGTTTGGCCTACAGCTGTCTTCTGCAATAACTGTGTGCATCTGATAGTCTTTAATGTTGATCTTCTTTCTTTAATGTTGATCTGACAGTCTTCAATTCTAATCTGATACACTTTGACTTTGATATGATACTCTTTAATGCTCCTCTAATACTCTTTGACTTGTTTTCATCTTCTTTAATGCTGAACCAACCCTGCTCACCACTATCTCTGGCAAAATAGAACTACAACGTGTCCTCACACTGCCTTTCTCTGGTGGTTTTCATGTCTCTGACGGTACACTGGCTGGGGTAGCAAATATTCCTGTAAATCTCTGTTTTTTCTTCTGTGGGCTAGGAAGTCCCTCTTTTGCTTTCAACTGTGTTACTACAAAATGGCGGGTTGAATGGTAGTCTTGCGGAGCTTGTACTATAATCTTTCTGGTGGGTCGGCGGTCGAAACAGAAACGGTGAACTCAGTTGATTTCAATGCCTGGAGCGTGCAGGGCGCTATATGCAAAGAAACAAAAAATGAGCTTTTTCCCTTTTTATTGACAAAAATGAAGCTTGGCAGGAATTTTTTATTTTTTAGACGAATGACGTAAGCATGACATTAGTGGGAGTAGAGGACAGATGATGTGGCAAGTGACGTGGCGGTGACGTGGTGGTGATGTGGCGTGACATCAGCAAAGGACAGCTGACATCAGTAGATGATGTCAGCAAGGGGAGGGTGGTAAATGGTTTTGCCCACACCGCTTTTGGGCTTGGGCAGTTTCGGGCGGAGGGGCAACGAACATGGCGGGCACGCGACACGTGGATTTGGTACGGTGCCAAAACCGTTGTTTCCCCGGGAGTTAAAAGTCAGTATTGGAGGGGGTCGCGAAATGGGCGCAGACCATCAGATGAACAAGGGCAGATCAGACGGTGGGCGCTTTACGAAGATGGCGAGGAGTTAACGCGTGGGACCAGCATAATTAACATTTAGTAAATCATATCGGGGGCGATTTCATTGGTCCATGGGGTTTGATTAAGTTATTAATTAACGTGGGGTTAATTAATCCTTGAGCGCACGGGGAAAGGTTATTAATAAAGTCCGGATGAGTTTATTAACCCTACTTTATGTTATGACTATGGTCGTATTTCAACCGGGGTAGGATATTAATAATGGGGTTTTTTAACATATTTATATAATACGGGAATTTGGGAAATGATTTTTACACAGGAGTTATATACTAAAGTTAAAGTTAACATGAAAAATGATTTAAAAATAAGCGCTAAGTAAAAAAAATTAGGCTCAAGAAATTGGGGTTTTTATGGAGAATTTTGTCATTTTCCTAAGTAAGAAATGGGGTTTCCACTTAGGCACTTTATGAAATGAGATGGAGTGGCTTTAGTGATATTAAGCAGACCTTAATATCTTTGGGGGATTTAGTGAATGATTGGGGAGAAGTGTGAAGGGGAGTTAGTCATGCCTCGCTTGGGCTGCTCCAAAAAAATGTCTGCCATAGCACTTGTGATAGAGATAAGATTAACACATTTTTAGAGACAAAACCTATCACAAGTCTCATTCTACAACAGCAATCTACTTACCCAGCCTACTTTGCCTAACATTTTTTCTTCTTTTACTTTGGGTGCACTTAGACTGGAAAACCCTTTTCAACTTTTCTTTTCTTTACATGGTAAGCCTACCTAAGTCTGCACTTATTGATTCCAAGGGCTCAGATTAAACTGTTGAGCTCCTCTGCTTCTCTACCTATCTAGTTATCTACCAAGATTAAACAGTTTGGACATATTTTATTCTCTATCTCTAAAACATGAAATTCAAACATGAACTAGCCAAGATTACGCTGTTTGGCCATTCATCAATTGTGGCAAAAAGTTTCAACAAGCTATACATGATGCTTTATTTACAGAAAATGAAATAGTAGTGGCATTTGGACTTGCACACTTTCCTGGTCTTTTTTATTTGGGGTTCATTTCTTTTCATTTTTTCTTTTGACCATTTATTTTTTCACCCTTTGATTTTTCTTTTAAGGTATACCCTCTTTACATTTTTTAATTTTTTTTGATAATATGGAATCCTTTACAGCAAGGAAAGGTATGAACATATTACAGAGCTCAACCATTCAATCATGAAATATGACACCTATAACTATAGGAGTATAACATAGCCTATACTTCTAAAATAGAAGTTAAATGCTTCTTCTATTTGTCAATATGCTCAGAGTCGGAAATCCTAAGGGCTCTAACAACAAGAGTGTTAAGAAAACAAAACTTCTGAGAAGGATGATGATAAGAATCAACGCAGAGGTATCTCTCTGTGTGAGTTGTCTTCCTGAATACCTTATGTCCTAAAGAACCATCCTCCTTTCTGATAATAAGGACGTCAAAAAAAGGAATTCACTTCTTCTCTTGCAGCTCCATTGTAAATTTTATTTCAGGACACACGGTATTAAGGTGATTAAAAAACTTATCAAGTTTTGTCTTCCCACGAGACCATTTAATTTTGGTATCATCAATGAATCTCCTCCACCAGGATGGCTTCAAAGGATATGATTCATGAGCCTTTTTCTCAAAGGGATCCATGTATAATTTAGCTACAAGAGGTGAAAGAGGTGACCCCATTGCCACTCCAGAAGTTTTCTCATAATAACTTCCGTGGAAAAAAAAAAAAAGTTGAATGTTAATAAATCTCAGGAAGCTTTGCAGTTTGTGGATCAATAATGTCCTTAATAACCTAAATGACTTCATCCAAGGGAATCTTGGTAAATAAGGACACTACATCAAAACTTACTAGGATTCATCCTAATCCACCCTCCTATCCTTGATTAGCTTAACAAAACCTTTTGAATATTTAATAAAAGAACCAGTGTTTCCAACAAGAGGTTTCAAGATCTTGGAAACATACTTTGCCAATTCATAGGTTGGGGATCCAATGGTATTAACTATAGGCCCGATAGGAACCTCTTCCTTATGGATCTTTCGCAACCATAAATTCTAGGGATAATTTCACAAGAAGGAGTTAATATTTTCTTTAATTTTTCATCAAGTCTAAACTCTAAAATTTATTTCTCGACCTCTTTTACAACCTTAGGAATGGGATTAGAAATCAACTCCTTATAACTGCCACAATTAAGATGCTTGTTCATTTTACAAATATAATCCTCCTTGTCCAGACCAATTGTTGCCCCTCCCTTATCTTCCTTAAGAACCACAATTTTATCATTACTCTGAAGGGATTTAAGAGCAATTTGTTCATCTTTGCTTAAAATACTGCTAGAAGATTTAGCCTTTCTCAAAATGAGGGCACACTCCTGCCTTAAGGCCTCCTTGTCTTCCAAATAGAGGCCATTTATACCATCCTCAATTTTACAAATCATATTTTCAATTGAGCTTTTTCTTGGTGCCACTGCAAACCCTAGACCTTTGTTGAGAATATTAATAACTTCTGAACATTCAACAATACTGAATCTGATATACATAGCTATATTGTGCTCTTTGCTTTTCGATCCAACTTCTTCTAGTCTTCATCGGACATTGTTGTTGGTTTAGTACTTGGATCTACCATGATCCACTGAAATTTATCCACCAACATATCCTGCATCTTGAGTTTCCACAACTCAAAAATCTGATAATTAAATTTCTCGATCTCTAATTTTCCACTGCTCGTCATCTTCTTTCACTGCAAGAATCTATCCAAAAATCTCCCAATCAACAGGGTCTACTATAGGCCTGAGAAAAACCCCTCAACAATAAAGGCATCCCCTTGAAGCTGAAACACCTCTGATACCAAATGTAGGTTTTAACCCTGTACAGAAATTACTTACATACGAATTCTAAAAAAAGAAAATAAAAAATGGCGAGAGAATAAAACATAAAAACAATATACACAAAGATTTTCCCTTAGATCCCAAAACCGGGACAACTAGATTGATTTTTCATTATATTCCTTTCAATGTTACAATACATATATACATGTCGAAGCATCCATAAACCCCAATCCATTTACCCTGGATTAGAACATAATTGTAGTTCCCTTGACCAGATCTACAAGATACCATTGGTAGAAAACCATCATGCCCAAAACCATGTGAAAAACCCATGCACAAAACCATAGGTAGTTCCAGCCACCTAATATAGGGTCCAAACAAATTAAATTCTCAACCCACCACCGCAAACCCCATAGAGGGGGCTAGCACCCCCCTCAAACCCCCCGATAGGGGGGGCCTATTGTCCCCCTTGCTGCTCCCGGCGCAATGAAGGGGTTTGGATGCCCCCTCTCTAACCCCTGACTTTGCGCCTAGGGCTAGTCATGGAAAGAATATAACACACACCCAACAGTCTATCGATACCAAAGACCAAACTGAGTGGTGCCTCTTAGGTATCTCAAAACATGTTTAGTTGCCTTCCAACAGAGTTTGGTTGGATTAACCATTTCTTAACTGAGCTGGTTAACTATAAAATATATGTCTAGTCGTGTGTTCACCAAATACATAAGTGAACCCACAAGTTTCCTGTAAATAGTAGCCTCAACTGCTTCACTTGAAGTAGCATCTTCCTTCCTCCAATTACCTACTAGAGGAGTCTCCATGGATTTGATGCTCTCCATGTGTAACTTCTTTAGTATCTCGTTGGCATACTTTCTCTGAGAGACAAACAGTTCCCCATCTCCTTGCCATACTTCCATACCAAGGAAATAATGCATGAGCCCCAAGTCCTTCATCTCGAATTCTCTTGCAAGATCCTCTTTGAAAGATTTTATCTGCTTATCATCACCTATTAGAATAAAATCATCAACATATAATCAACAATTTACTATCAACCACAATATGGTAAAGGTTCACATCTACTTCACTTTTGGTGAAGCCCAACCTGGTGAAATAGAAGTCAATCATGGTGTACCAAGCACGGGGTGCTTATTTTAGTCCATACAATGCTCTTTTGAGTCTGCACACATGCGAATCTCTGTTGAAGGTCTCAAATCCTTCCAGCTGCTCAATGTACACCTCCTCCTCAATCATATTGTTGAGGAATTATATCTTTACATCCATCCCATTTGCATTGAAGGTGCTAGAATAGATATGATTGAAGAGTACCTTGCTACTGGAGTAAAGGTCACCTTGTAATCAATTCCCTCCACCAGAGAGAACCCTCTGGCCAAAAATTTGGCCTTGTGTATCTCCACACTTCCATCTGCTACTTGCTTTACCTTGTAAATCCATCTAGAACTCACCATTGACTCGTCTTCTAGTCTTCGAACCACTTCCCAAACACTGATTCTGATAATGGAGTCATACTCCTCAAACATGGAATCAACCCATACTGGTTTCTCAACTACTTCCTCGAATGAGGATGGCTCAACCTCTACACTCTCACCCATTAGATCCGTGTAGCTAGTGTACCGATATGGTGACCTACTCTGCCTATGTTGTGATGTGGGTGCTCTCACATTCTCTTTAGCGTCATGCATCAATCTATCAGCCTCTCTGGAACTTCCTTCTATCTATGGAATTCTCTGCATGAGTGAGTGTTTCCACTCTCTGCTCCTTTGCTTGTGGCTTCTCCACATCATCCTAGGGTTCTTCCTCAGGAGCTAAAATCTCCTATTTTCCATGCAATTGAAACTCCCTCTCAAGGGAACATCTCATGGTCTTCTCTTCATCGAAATTAACATATATACGAACCACTATCATCCTGTGAGATGGTAGGTACACCCGATAGTTGTGAGGTGTATTAGTGTACCCCACAAATATTCCCAACTCTATTGTTGGATCTATATTTTTTCATGCATCCTTGGTAACATGACAGTAGACTATGAACCAAAGATCCTAAAGTGTGCCACATCTGGTTTCTTACCTGAAAAATCTTCTTCTAGTGTACTCATCCCGAGATCCAATGAGGACTTTTGTTCTACACATAAAAAATTGTGTTGCATGCTTCAGCCCACCAGTGCAATAGTAGGCCCTAATCATGTAACATTTCCCATGTAGCTCCCATAATAATTATGTTCTTCCTTTTAGCCACCCCATTCTGTTGTGGTTTACGGGGTGCTATTAACTCCTGTTGAATGCATTTTGATGGACAAAAGTTATTGAATCCATTTGACACATATTCTCCATCGTTATCGCTTCTGAGAGATTTAACTTTCTTGCTAGTATATTTCTTGACAAGTGCTTTAAATTCACAAAATTTAGTGAACGTCTGATATTTATTTTGCATGAATAAAATCCATCACTTATGAGAAAAATCATGTACAAATATTACATAATACCTATGCTTGTCTGTGGAGGCTATTGAGAATGGTCCACACACATTTGAGTGAACTCTTTCAAGGACTGCTTGCACTCAACTATCTTTATCATGAAAGGAAACTTTGGTGTACTTCCCCAATGTACACCCTTTGCATGTGTATCTTTGGTCTAGTGTACCCTTGGGAAGTCCTGTAGAAATTTTTTGCATGATCTTTAAAGATCCATGGTGCAAGTGACCCAATCTTCTATGCCACAACTCACTGATGTCTCAGATCTGCACCTTCTTTGCTTTTGTGCTCAAAGTAGAACAACCTTTTACATCCAAGTTGTAGAGGTTATTCACCTGAAGCTTGATCCACTTCACTTGTCCTGAGGCTATGTGAAGAAGGAAATCCTTTCCCTTGCTAAATATTACATCGTATCCACGGTCCACCAACATGGCAATTGAAGCCAAATTTTTCTTCAAACCCAGAACATACATGACATCTTTTAATGTGAGAGGATAACAAGGCTCCCTCTTAAAGGTAATAGTACCAATTTTGGTCGCGCTATACCTCCCATCATCTCCCATTTCAATGTTTATCTAGAGGTCCTCCTCCAAGACACTGAAGAACTCTTTGTTTCTAGTCATATGGAATGAGGCTCTACTATCCAGGTAGCACACACTACCCATGACCGATGTCACCATGAAATTGATGAGGGTGAAATCTAACTCGAATTTTGAAGCAAGAGCATCACCTGTCGCTCCTCCTGAGGGCTTCTTGCAGACCTTCTTGTGCAGACACTTCATGGCATAGTGTCCCAACTCATGAAATCAAAACATTTAATCTTCGACATGTCCTTCTTCTTGCCTCCCTGGCTGAAATTTGATTTGGAATGGTATGAATTCACGTTCCCTTTCTTTTCCTTTCTAGCTAAGGCACATTTCTCCTCATCATCATGCTTGGATATTTATTTTAGGCCTAGAGATAGAGAAAAACAGGTGAAAAAGATATTTGTTTAAGTGATCAGCAAGCGTTAGACCAATGTCTTGCCTTAGAGAGATATGGATTCAAGTAGATTTGGAGATTTGGAGAAGATTTCACCTAATCAAGGAGACCTTAGGCAACTTCGCATGACATCTAGGGCATGAACTCATCTACCTAAGATATTTTTACTCCAATTTGAAAGTTTTGAGGACTTGTCGAGGTAATATCAATAAATTTCAACCTCTAGGAACATTCATTCACCATACAGGACACATGTAATATATGCATCACATCAAAAGTATGAAATTCCATAATTTCACATTGTTTAGGTCAATTTTAGGTCTAGAGAGTGAAAATCTCATACATTATTCATGTGACAAGATAGATGTAAACATAAACATGAAAAATAGCACTTACATGTATAATGAGTATTTCCAATCATAAATTCAAGACATAATTTGAAGCTCCAAGACCAAGATATGGTAACCAAACATCAAAATCCATCCATGAAACCAAATTCATCATCCAAAAGGGAATGCGGAATTCTCACAAGAGATTCTAATCCAATCCAAGTGATGACGAAAGAAATGAATCATCCTCTCATCTATTTATACAATCCAATAGGGGATTAGAATGGCCTAATTTGCCTAATTTAGCCCCAAATAATAAAATAATGTACAATAATGATATGTATTAGTGAATCCCACCAAGATAGCTCCAAAATAGAAAGATAAATCTCTCAAGAGAGAAAAATAGTAAACATGATGAGTCGTTGGGCTGTTGAGAAGTCCTAGTTGAGTCCAAAGTGTGCCAAGTTGAGAGAATAGGCTCCAAATGCAACTATCAAGGGATTTTCCCATTAATATCCAAGCAAATCACATGTGGTGTCCCCAAGTGGGTGTGGAGGCACAATGACATCCTCATGGGTCTCCAAGTTGATCAACAATGCTTGTAAACCATCTGTAAGGGCTAGAATGATGACATAATCCCTCCCTTTGCCTCCCATGGTGAGACATATCCTCATCTAGGCCCTAGAAGGTCCAACAAGTGTGTGGTAAAAATGTGAAGTCGAATGGGTATGGTGATCTAGGTGCATCATCCTCATCCAAAAGGTGGAACCTGAGCAATCAATGAATGGTGTTTGGGACCTGTGAAGTTCTATTTGCTATGGTGGAGGCCCATGTCTCCCAATGCTCACCCTACAAGTGCCAATGTGACCCTCTAGAGGGCTTGGACCCCGTATGAGGAGACCAATCCCAAAATGGAGACCCACTTGCGATCCGGCTTAAGATCCAATGCATCCCCTTGCCCTCCAATACAACAAATTCTTAGCGTAATCAAGTAAAAGAGCTTACATATCATGGAATCAAATGGACCCTTCATGGTGGCATGCCCTTCCATAGTGGGCTTTGGCATGTACAGGTGTCCACAAGCTCAATAACGGGGTTAACAAAGGACCCTATTAGGTGGTTTCATCCTTTAAAGGGGGTGACATGTCCATGGAACATCCATCAAGTGGTTGATGGCATGTGATATAGTGATGGAATGGAGTGGGGATCAAGGGAAGGCTCTAAGCCACATGCCATGGTAGTAAGGTAGTTTATACTTCCTACGAGTTGTCTATACTTTGTTGCATCATCAAATTATTTTCCTTTAGTGGATGTGAGCCTTAAGTTTTGTTCCATTGGAGTAGTCAAAGGATTGCACTCAGCCATGCCAAACTTGTTCAATAGATATCCAATGTACTTCTTCTAAGAGAGGGAAAAAAACTTCAAATGTTGAGTTACTTCAATACCAAGATAGTAGTGAAAATAGCCCAAATATGTCACTTTAAAACCTTTCCTCAGTTCATTCTTTATGGATGCAATGTATCTTTCATTGTTTCATATCATCATAAGATCATCTACATACACCACAAGTTATACAACTGTTTTGATAACTTTCTTGACAAACAAAGTTGCACCATCAAGATCATAATGTTTGAAATTGAGTTTTATAATATGCTTAGTTAACTTCTTGTACTAGGCTCACGATGATTGCTTGAGGCCATACAAGGATTTTACAAGCTTTCATACTTTGTGTTCCTGACCCTTCACAAAAAAATCCTTTTGGTTGGGACAAAAACATTCTCTTTTAGATCTCCATTTAGGAAAAAAAATTTTACATCCATTTGATGGACTTTCCAATTGTTCTAAGTTGCCAAGGCAAAGAGTTTTTGGATGGTAGCCCATTTTTTTTATGGGGGAGAAATTCTCCTCATAATCGACCCATTATTTTTGTGCAAAACCTTTTGCTACAAGACTGACTTTGTGCTTAAGTGAGCCATCTGCTTTATACTTGTTCTTGAAGACCCACTTGCAACCTATTGGTTTGGTTCCCAATGGAGGATCAACCAGCTTCCCAGTGCCATTCTTTATCAAATCATCATATTCTTTCAACATTTCTTCTTTCCATTCATTATGAGAAGCAACTTCTTTGAAGGAATTTCATTTGAAATCTATAGACAAATTCAGTTTTCAATTATAAGAAACATCCATATCAATAGTTGAATAACAATAGTTTACATCACCTCCATTTTTTTGGTTGAGCTTCTTGTTCCCGTCTTTCCAACCTCATCAGGATGAACACATTCAAGTGTCTTTGTGAGAAATTTTGGAGGACCTTTCTGAGATGGACCAGCCTACTTAGTTGACTAAGATGTGGGTGAATCAATATTTATTCTCCCAATTTTTCAATCAAATCACTCAAAATGTCATCAGTGGTTGGATCTTCATGCGAGGGAGAGAGTGCTTCAGAAGAAGATTCCACAGATTGATCCAATATAGGGACCCCCCCTCAAGACTTGAATATCATTATCAAACTCTTGAAAATACTTTGCATGTCTGAATATATCCAAGCGATCAAGTTGCTTCTCAACAACATTGTCAGTCTTGGAAGATTCAAGAAAGATCACATCTCTAGATATTATAAACTTTTTATTCACTTCATCATAGAGAGGATATGCTTTGTAGCTATTTGAGTACCCCAAGAAGATACATTTGTGAATCCTTGCACCAAGTTTGTTTCTCTGTTCCTTGGGTATTAAGGCATAACAAGTGGAACCAAAAACCCTGAGATGCCCCACTAAAGGAATGTGGCCATACCACATTTCATAAGGAGTCTTGTTTTTTATAGCATTAGATGGACACCTATTCTTTATATACACAACACATAGAACTACATCATCCCAAAAAATTAGTTTAACATCCTCGAAAAACATCATGGAATGTACCATATTTAAGATTATCTTGTTAATTCTTTCAGCTACTCCGTTCTATTGGGGATTATAAGGCACAATTGTAGGATATTTGATCCCATGTTGGTGAGGATAGTTTTCAAATTCATCCTATCTATATTATTTTCCATTATTAGTACGAATAGATCCAATATGAGATTGTGCATCATTTTCAATACATGCATGAAAGTTCTTGAATAATTCAAAAGCTTCAACTTTGTTCTTCAATAAATAAACCCAACACATTCTGGTGTAGTCATATATAAATGTCATCATATATTTATTACCATTTGCAAAAGGAACAATCATTGGACCACATAAATCAAAATTAACGAGTTCAAGTTTTCTATTTGCTCTGGAATGAGAATCATGAAAAGATTGTTTGTTGTTCTTTCCTAAGATACAAGCATCACATTTATTAAGTTTCATACGAATTGTAGGCAAACCAGTAACACCATTTTTCTTCAAGAAATTAAGGTTGTCATAGTTCAAGTATACAAATCTAGCATGCCATAAAAGACTTGATGGAAATGTACATTCATTATAATGAGAATTGTATGAAAAGTTATGTGCATGAGCAGAGGTTCCTTGCAACTTCAGAAGTCCTTCTTCTTCTATCCCAGTCATGACAAGTGAGTGATATGATGCTTTTTTTTTGCCATAAAATATTTGAATGGAGTGTCCTTGCTGGTAGATGTGGACCAAAGGAAAAAAGTTTCTCCTCAGCTCCAGGAGGTATAAAACATCATGTAGAATAAAGTCTATATGACTAGGCAGTTTGAGCCTGATGGTGCCAAGCCCTGATGGCTTGATTTTTAACTTATCGACAAAGTGTACTACTCCATCAATATTATCAATGAATTATTCAAAGAAATATCTCTTGAAATTCATGTGTAAATTTTCTCCTAAATCAAACAACCAAACATCTTTCCATGAAGCAAGTAAAGCATTGAGTAAGTCTTCAGTTACTCTAATGTTGCAATGTGCCATGACATAATGAGCAGACTCAGGTGCTTTACCTTTTCCTTTCTCATGTGTTTTACCTTTTCCTTCATTTATTTCCTGCTCAATTCTATCCCAAGGCATCTTACATGTGGAAGCATCATGTTCATCTCTATTGCATCGTATGCAATGAAGATCATACCTTTCTCCTTGGAAATTTCTACCCCCTACCTCTAAAATTATTCCTTCATTTTCCTCTTCGACCACCTCAAGACCTCTAGAAGAATATTGTGCATGATTCTTCTTATTTTGTGCAAGGCACACAACTTATTCAGTAGACTGAGGAGTTGTATTCTCCCAAAAATCCTTCTCTCTCTCAACAAACGTCATCTCAAGGGAGTCAAAGGTAATCTCTTTAAGGTTTCCACTTGCTTGCAATGACTCAAGGTAATGTGAATAGGTGGGATATAGTGCCTTGACATAAGCTATGGGAGGAATATATATTTCAACACCAATGGCTTTTATGTCATGCATAATGGATCTTACTTCTAATGTTAAGGAAAGAGGGTCATCATTTTTTAACTCAAGATTGAATAATTTGATCATTAATTAAACAACTTAAAGTACAGAGTGTGAGTCATACAATTCCTTCAACTTCTTTAAGGTTTCAAAAGAATTTGAAAATGGAGAAATATGGTGACTCGCCTCTTCATTTACTGATGTTGAAATCAAGGCATAGGCTTTGGTGTTCTTGTTTTCCCATATGGCAAGCTTCTTATCTGAAGTGGGAATTTTAGGTGCATTGTATCCTCCTTACAAATTCCTTTCCAAAGTTCATTGAAAATGAGGGTGTGTTTTATCTTCCTAACCACTCATGATAGTTATATTTTCCAAAGAGAACAAATCCCACAATGGATATTAGTGAATGAAAAACATCAAAACTGAATTGGGCTTAAAATACTTGCAAAAAAAAAACTAATGTCTTCAAAAATTCTTCAACTAAAAATATAAGCTCTAAATATACCTTCATGACATAATACTCACATACCTTAATACATACCACATAGCATATTTATGGAGTAAAGGGGCTCATGAATTGTTGTATGGTGAATATATATTATATATATACCATAATATTTATAAAAACACATTAAAGCACTCCATATATTATAATACACTCCTCACAACACTTTAAAAAAGGATATCAATGTATTCACTTTCCATATATCCATGCACACTTCATGTTATGAACCATCCATGCTATACCCACTTATAAAATTGATGTCACTTCATATATTATATGCCCATTATATATTGATCACATATGGCTCAACATATAAAAGATTTCAAACGATTTGGAATGAAGTCTTTTCTCAGTGCATGCGCCATGGACACCATACATGTCTCTCAGCCAACACATTCATATTTAAAAATACAACACACCAAATAAAAAAACATTCAAAGCATACAGAGTCTCAGTCTTACAAACAGTCTTCAAATTACTATTTTGAGTGGTCATCATATAGCACAACACATATAATAAACAATGACCATTCTAGCAGCATATAACACAATGCATATAATGAAGAACCCATGGTCTTCAAAGAATTTCAACGCAGAGCCAATATACCATCCTCCATACCATTAACACAACATTCATCATAAACAATCTTCAAAAAGCTATACACCGCACAAAAGAGATACTTCATGGTATTCAAGGCATGGAACTTATCGCAAAGAACTTAGTAATCACACATGAATTTAAAAAAGAGGCACACTGTCTTCACACAACACACAACATACCATCCATCAACACACACATGAACTTATGCAACATATGATGGTCTTCATGGTCTCATAGTCAACTTCAAAATATTGTATGTAGATAAATGAACAACACATTCATAGTCTAGAAATGAGATACTTTGCAGAGATTCCTCACACAAGAAGTTAATTTAAGGAGACACAAACATTCAAAACAGAGACAGAGTTTGTAATTGATAAAAAAACCAAAGGGATAGAGGATAATGACAAAGAATGGACAGATATTTGTCAAAGAATAATGGCAGAGTTCTTCAGGAGTTACAACGCAAAAAGGTAATTTGGGAGTTGGCTCTAATATCATGTCAAACCAGGAGTAACTCCATGATTTTGAATTGATTTGCATTAAGGAAGAATATGAATATATACAAGAAGAGGGGGACTATTGGCTTTCATCTCCCAATGTCTCTTCGTCTTCCAAATTCTCTTATTTAGATATTTACAATATTTACATAGGATTCCTAATCCCAAAGATTACGTGTTCAACAAGATAAGCCTAGTTGCAAAGAAGAGGAACCCTTTCCTCATTCTCAAAACTGATATTTATTATATACAAAAATCTCCAAAAACGTAGAGTTGTTGGAAGTGGTTTAGATTCCTTTATTTTGGAGCTACAGATTCTCTTCTTCTCCTTTGTTGGTGCAATAGTATTGCTCCAATATCTCTTAGCTCCATCCTCTCCAACAAATCTCCTACAATAACCAATCAAAATTCAAAATAAAATAAATTAATTTTGCACAATAAAATAAAAGTGCCAAAAATAGAAAAACAAACATTCCAATTAAAATCAAATTAAATAAACAAATTAAAAGAAAATTGTGCATCTCGTTGATCATTTTAAAGTCTTCTATGACTCAAGAGGGCTGATATCAAACCAATTTGCAACATCAGAAGTTTTGGTAGGTGGAATTGTTTCAACAAATTTTCCAAATTATTTTTTTGTTACAATTTCGTAACTCCATCTTTTGCTAATTTTTTGGCATACTAAATGTGCATATTTGGTTGAGTTAACACTCCTAGATTGTTATCCTCATTTTTATCTTCCCCACGAGCCATATTGGGCCTAATTTGGCAAAGTAAAACTTCAAATATCAGCTTCCAAAGTCAAGGTATCAAAACTTCGAGTGTGCTGGAAAATACATCCCTAGGCAAAAATACCAAAAACTCTAATTTTAACTATAGTAATAAATTTTCATAACAAAATAACTAAAATTAAATATTTATTAATTACAATTATTACTATACAATATAAATATATTTTATATATAAATTAGAATAAATTAATAAAAAATTAATTTAGTTTAGAATTATAAATTAATTATAATTATACAAAAAATTAAATTAAATAATTTTTAAAAATCAATTATTAAAATATTAAAACAAATTGACTAGCGGCTTGTGGCTCCAATAAATGAGCTATGGTTAAATCAACAATGGGAGGCATAAGGGATTATAAGAGGGAGTTATAAGGGGAGCTTACATGATTCATAAGGAAAAGGAGGATCTAGGGAATGGAGGGATAAGGAGGACAAGAATTATGGGATAACAAGAGTTCAGGTATTTGGGATGGAGAGATAAGGACATGAGGGATCCAAGATGAAGTGGAGAGGAGGAGAGGTAGGAGGATCACTCTTGGGATGGAGAGATAAGGACATGAGGGATCAAGGATGAAGTGGAGAGGAGGCGAGGTGGGAGGCCCATGTGGGAGTGGTGTTGGAAACAATGTTCATATTGAGAGGGGGTGAATTAGTATTAAGGCTAATTTAAACTTTTATGGAAGTTTTATTTTACTCAATCAAACTTGGCATCCATTAAATGAGGGAAACCATTAACAAATTATAACAACAACCAACAAAAACTTACACATCATGAGCAACACAGATAGATTAAGAGTTTTTAACGTGGAAACCCTTTCGAGAAAATCCACCAAAGCTTGTTGTTGTTATTGATGTAAAAATAAGAGAACCTACTCTATTACATCAATCTGTTTGTGAGCCACCACTCACAGGAAGCACCAACTCCCTTTGATTGTTTTCTAGCACCCAGTAGAAAGAAGCACCAACTCCCTCCTTTTATAGACACCCTATCAACTTACCAGACACACCATGTGAAGCACCAACTTCACGAATTTGTTTCAAGCACCAACTTGCATCTCCTTGGATTTATGCAATCACCAACTTGTAAGGGGAACCAACCCCCAAGCCTTCTTAGACACCCACTAGATATGGAAGCACCAACTTCCTGTATTCAGGCTCCAACCTACACTCGAAAATGAACTAATTTTCTCTATAGATGGTATCTATTATGCCTGATATCAACTATCTTCTCCTCAACAACATTTCCTCTACTCATCCCACATTGCACTCTGACCTTTGCTCACTCTACAGAAATTCGTTGTTTCGCTTAACAACATTCACTAAAACACATCCCACACAATGCTCTACTATTCTCGGCTCACTCTATAGTAGCCCACTATTCTCATTCCTCTTCTCTCAGCAGCATATACTCAGCTCTCAACCTTCTTATTTTTCTCTTGGCACTTTCGGGCTTTCGCACAGCAGCACAAACTCTCTCAACCTCTCATGATGCAGCACATGATCGCTCGTCTTGTTTCCTCTGCATAGGCACTCTCATCCTATTCTTTGCAATATAGGCTCACTCGACCTCACCTTGACATTGCACACACAAATATCTCTCCACTTGACTCACTAGCAACAATGTTGTTTTCCCCTCACATTTCTCAACTGCAATTTTGGGTTTTTTTTCATTGAAACATAGTGATTTTGTTAGGATATTTCGACACATAGGAATTAATTAAGTATAACTTGGTCTAGTGTATAGTTAGGTAAAGTGTGTTTCTTTAGTATGTGCTTTTTGTAACTTACAATCCAATAGTCACGATATGTTCTAGACATGAAGTGATATGACGGTTCATTCTCTCCTCAGTATTACCGACACTTAATCTGTGGCTTAACATCCCATTGGTCCATGATCTCTATTTAAAGAGCATGGAGGATCATTTATTAGGTGACTACTCATGAGAGAAGCTTATGTAAATTTTCTTTCTTTTACATTAATAAATTGTCTAAAGTGGGCATAGTGGCTCAGGCCATGGACTGTTTCCCTCTTTGATGGTTTTAACCACGTCAAGAATTTGGTGTACTAATTTGTAATCTGTTTGTGAGTGGTTTCCTTTAGTGTTCTATCTAAGGAACTTACCCTATAACTTCCTACATTGTATCAGAGCTATTCGAGGGCCACATCCATTAGTGATCCAAATCTAAAGCTGGTACAATTGCATCCAACTATTTTTTTGTATATCTATTGTTTCTGACCAATTTCGAGCCAAGAGGACTACTCTATTGTGTTGGGAGCATCTATTCCAGTGAGGAACCCTTTTTTTCACGCAAAAAGGTTTCTAGTAGCCCTAGCTACGTCATTTTTAAGATCTGGAGGTATACAATATTTATTCGTAGTCATAGTTATTTATCTCTCTGTTTATTTCGATTTATAGTTCTCTATAAAAAAAAATTATTACTGGACCTATACCTTTCATTTCTGTGTATGCTCTTTCCCCGCGACTCTATGCAATCTAGGCAAACCAGAAATAGAAAGAAAGGATTTTTTCATGCGTATTCTCTTTTCCGTTGCACCTTAATGTGATCTCGGAAAACCAGAAACATTGAGGAAAATATATATTTTTCCAACCCAATCTAACTTTAAGCTGTAATTCTTGGGTTACTTTTGCGTGTTCATTTTGGTTTGTGTGGTTTTTTTTTTTTTGTAGGCAAAAAGGGGTTATTCAAGTAAGCACGCACTCTAAAGCTTCAGTGAGAAAAAAAAAAAAAAAAAACCCCTTCCTCTTTTCCAAAAATTATTAACCTTTTAAACTAGCTCACTTGGTCCAAAGTTACTTGATGAGAATAGAGGTCTTAGGTTCAAGTCTTTCTTTTTGTTGAGTTACTTTTTCAAAAAACACATGTAACTTATGTTTTAAAGTTACTTTATGTAAAAGTATTCTCACCCATTAAAAAAAAAAAAAAAGTTAAGTCATTTACAATTCTAGAGTCACTTTATCTTTTATTTAAGTTACAAATTAGTGGATAGTTCATAAAGTACCATTGTAAAAGTGACTTTCACTTATTTATAAAAGTGGGTCACATAAAGTTTAATTCCATATCACAAAAATTGATACCCTCGATGAAGCAATGAAACAAATCAATAAAGTTTTTGGAATTAAAAATGAAATTAGAGCCCATCAACTCGAAAAAGAGTTTCTTACGTTGGACCCCAATATTTTTTCTTCCATTGAATATTTTTTGTCCAAGTTCAAGACCCTTAGACTTCTCTTGGAAGGTGTTAAGGTTAAGAAATAATATGGTAGCCTTATATATTCTATTCTTACTAAGTTAGGACCAGCCTACTCTATGTTTGTTTCCACCTTCCATTCTACTAGAGAAGCCTTTATTTCTCAAGGACAAGACTACAAGTCCCCCTCTTTTGATGCCTTTTGTGATTCTTTAATAAGAGAGCAAGAAAAAATCTTACATCTTGGTCTTATTAATACTAGAAACTCTTCTAAGAAAGCCTTAACAGCCCAGCAGCAACCAAGTTCAAAGAATCCTAAGAAACAACATCCTAAAAAGAATGGTCCTAAACCAAACAAGGGTCATAAGAAATTTCAGTCTCACAATGAAAAATCAACTCAACAAAATGATAAGGCAACTAAAAACAAAGGGAAGAAGGTTGATAGACATTGAAACTTTTTAATCGTGATGGCCACTTAGAATCCAAATGCTTTAAGAATATGGAAGCCTTGGAAGCAACAATGAAGAAGAATAACATCCATTTGGAGCACTCTGCAACTTCAACTTCATCTTCAGGAATAACACTTTTTGCATGTGGTTGTCAAGCATCTTGGTTTGGTTATGCACTAAATGTATGTTATTCTTCTCATTCTCATGAGTGGTTCATTGATTCTGGAGCTTCTTATCACATGGCCAAAAAGAAGGTCATGTTTTCTTCTTTATATGATTGTAACACCAAATATATATATGTTGGTGATGATAGATCTCTTAGTGTTGTAATGATTGGAAGTAATCATCTAGACAATGGTCAATTTAATGATGTATTATGTGTTCCTACCTTATCATGCAACCTTCTATCTGTATATCAGATAACTCATTCAAGTGAAGGTAAAACCATTGAATTTTCACCTCATGATGTTGTAATTAAGGACCTACGTGATCCTAGACAGATTTTAGCTACTTCCATTGTTGATGACTCTACAAGGTTGTATAAGTTTAACAAATTTGGGTCATCAACTCTTCCCTCAGTATTTGTTGCTCATAATGATGAAGTGAGCAAACTTTGGCATGAGAAATTTGGTCACTTAAACTACCGCTCCCTTCAAAATCTATGTAAAGAAAATATGGTGACAAGTCTTCCTATGGTATCTTGCAAAGATGGTCTTTTTTTAGGATGTGTACTCGGAAAAAATCACCAGGATAGTTTTGAAAAACATGCCTCTTAGAACGCCTCGGCCCCTTTACAGCTTGTGCATAGTGATTTATGTGGTCCACTTCCAGTTGTTTCATTCTCTGGCTACAAGTATTTCTTAACTTTCATTGATGATTTCTCCAAATACACTTGGGTATACTTCTTAAAACTCAAGAGTGAAGTATTTAACATGTTCTTGGCCTTTAAGGCCTTTATTGAAAAACAATCTAGACATCAAATTCTTAAGCTGAGATCTGATAATAGTGGAGAATATGTTAACAACAAATTCATCAACTTTTTCACAGAGCATGGAATTCAATTGCAACATACTATACCATATACTCCACAACAAAATGGTGTAGCTAAAAGGAAGAATCGCACCTTAAAGGAAGTGGCTAATTGTATGCTTCAATCTAAAGGACTTAGTCTTAATTTTTGGGCAGAAGCAATTACCTATGCAAATTACATAGTAAATTTCACTCTTAAGCTTTTAAAGAATATCACTCCAGAAGAAGCATGGAGCTCAATTAAACCAGATGTAAGTCACTTTCGTGTTTTTGGAAGTGAAGCATGTGCCCATATTTCAGATGAGAAACATAAAGCCTTAGAACCTAAGAGTGAAAAAATTATTTTTGTTGGATATTTTGAAGATGTCAAAGGATATATACTTCTTCAACCCAAATCCAAAAATGTTATCATTAGAAGAGATGTAAATTTTGTTGAAAATATATCGGCCTACGAGCCTAGTTTGACGGATGTGCCACCTTTGTCTATCCCTTATACTTATGAAAATATTCCTTCTTCAGATGATGACAGTGAGGATGACATTCCTCCCCCACCTTCTTGAGATCCTCCTTTAGCTCCTCAGCTTCTAAAATAGGTTTGCGCTACTCGGGATGCAACAGGGTCTCTTGCAAGTGATCCTACATATCAACATCATACACTTTCTCAGTTTGATAGAGCCTCTTTTTTATTGGCTCAAGCTTCAGGGAATTATGATCCTGACACCTTTGCAGAAGCTTCAAGCCATCTAGATTGGGAAGCAGCTATGAATGAATAATATCGTTCATTTTTGGAAAATGATACATGGGACCTTGTTCCTCTTCCAATGGAATGAGAACTTGTTAGATGAAAATGGGTTTACAGAACCAAGTTTGGACAAGATGGAAAAGTTGATAAACATAAATCTTGTCTTGTTGCTAAGGGTTTTTCACAAGTTGAAGGCATTGACTATACTAAAACCTTCTCCCCTATTGCCAAAATGAACTCTGTTCGCCTTGTTCTTTCTCATGCTACCACTTTCAAATGGGAAGTCCATCAAATGGATGTTAAATCTGCCTTCTTGCATGGGGACTTGCATGAAGAAATCTATATGGAACAAACTCCTACCTTTATACAAACAGAATCCAGCCTTTTATGTCAGCTTAAGAAATCCCTTTATGGTCTCAAGCAAGCCCCTCGAGCTTGGTATGCCAAAATGAATAGCTTTCTTTTAGATATTGGCTTTTCTAGGTGTCATTCTAAAAATAATGTCTACAACAAGAAAGTGGGTAAGTCTCTTATCATTCTTGTTCTTTATGTTGATGATATTATCCTTACTGGCAGTGATCCCAACCTTATAAACCATGTGAAGTCTAGCCTTAAAAAGTAGTTTGAAATGAAAGACTTAGGACACTTGCATTATTTTCTTGGTCTTCAAGTCTTGCAATCTAAAGAAGGTATTTCCCTTTCCCAGTCCAAGTATGCATGTGATATTCTACGCCACTTTCACATGGAAGACTGTAAGCCAACCCCTTCTCCCTTTCAGTCTAGAGCCAAACTTTCAGTCACTTGTACTTCCCTTGAAGTTGATGCTACCTTATACCGTAAACTTATTGGAAAACTTTTGTATATGACCCATACATGTCCTCACCTTTCCTTTGTCGTTGGCCTTGTTGCTCAGTTTATGAAAAACCCACATGAAAGTCATTGGAAAGCATCTAAAAGAATACTTTGTTATGTTCGAGGTATAGTTCAGTTTGGGATTCATTACAGCGCAGAAGCATCTCCTCTATTGGTTAGTTTCATTAATTCTGATTGGGCTAGTGACCCTGATGATTAGAAGTCTATTGCAGTTTATGTATTCATTCTTGGTTCTGGACCTATTACATGGTCTTGCAAGAAACAAAGTGACATTTCTCTTTCTTCAACAGAAGCAGAGTGTCATGGTGTTGTTGAAGCTAGGAAGGAAGCCATGTGGCTTCATCAGATCCTGTCAGAGTTTGGTTTTCAGCAGCAACATCCGACTACACTTTGGTGTGACAATCAAAGTTCCATTCAACTATGCAAAGATCTAGTCCAAAATCAATGCAACAAACACATTGAACTACACATGCACTTCATCAGAAAGCTCATTCATGACCATGTTCTTGAAGTGCACTATTGTTCAACTGATGATCAAGTTACATACATCTTTACAAAGGCTCTCACAAAGGCGAAGTTTAATAAACTTTAATTTATGGTTGGAGGTCAGAAAGTTGTCACTAAGGGGGGATAGGGTATAATGCCTCCTTCCTTCTCCTATTGTGTCATCTTTATACATCATTCAATCCTATCCCAAGTTTTTCTTAAGGGGGGATGTTAGGATATTCTGACACATAGGAAATAATTAAGTATAACTTGGTCTAGTGTATAGTTAGGTAAAGTGTGTTTCTTTAGTATGTACTTTTTGTAACTTACAATCTGACGATCACGATATGTTCTAGACATGAAGTGATCCGACGGTTCATTCTCTCCTCGGTATTACCGACACTTTATCCATGGCTTAACACCCGATTGGTCCATGATCTCTATTTAAAGAGCATGGAGGGTCATTTTTCAGGTGACCATTCATGAGAGAAGCTTATGTAAATTTTCTTTTTTTTACATTAATAAATTTCCTAAAGTGGCCGTGTTGGCTCAGGCCATGGACTGTTTCCCTCTTTGAGGGTTTTAACCATGTCAAGAATACTGGTGTACTAATCTGTGATCTGTTTGTGAGTGGTGTCATTTGGTGTTCTATCTAAGGAACTTACCCTATAAATTCCTACAGATTTATGTTGTTTCTGTCAGTTATCACTCTACCATTCACACTACCCACTAACAGGACACACCAACTCCCTCCTTCTGTAGACACCTAATCAACTTACCAGAAGCACCATGTGAAGCACCAACTTCATGGATTTGTTACAAGAACCAACTTGCAGCTCCTTGGATTTATGCAAGCACCAACTTACAGGAGGCACTAACTCCCAAGCCTTCTCAGACACCCACTAGAGATGTAAGGACCAACTTCCTATATGAAGGCTCCAACCCACACTCAAAAAGGAACTAATGTTATATGTAGATGGCAGTTACTCTGCCTGATATCAACTCTGTTCTCCTCATCATCCTTTCCTCTACTCATCCCATGATGCACTTTGACCTTTACTCACTCTACAGCAATTCATTGTTCCGCTTAATAGAATTCACTAAAACACAACCCACACAATACTATACTATTCTCAACTCACTCTATAGCAACCCACTTTTCTCATTCCTCTGCATTCAGAAACATACACTCAACTCTCGCTTTTCTTCTTCTTCTTCTCTTGGCACTTTTATCCTTTTTACATCAACACAGTCTCTCTCGACCTCTCATACCGCAACACAGGCTCTCTCGGAGTCTCTTTCCTCTGCATAGGCTCTCTCAACCTCTCTTTGTTCCACATACTCTCTCGCCCTCTTTCCTCTCCATAGGCACTCTCAGTCTCTTCTTTGCAACACAGGCTCACTCAACCTCACCTCGGCAGTGCACACACACACATAACTCTCTACCAATCTCACTGGTAACAATGTTTATTTCCCCCCACATTTCTTAACTGAAGTTTTGGGTTTTGTTTCATTGAAACACATTGATCGATGTTATCTCTATCAGCTATCGCTCTACCATTCACACTACCTGAGTGTACTCCTACATGGTTTTTCCATCCTATTGTTGCGTCTCTTTCTTGAATTTTTCCACTACATTAAACATGAGAATGGGCTTTGTTCACTCACCAACTGTGTTGTATTAAACATGAGGATGGGAACCTGAGTGTTCCCATATCGATTCATAAAAACTTATTCAACCTGCACACTCCTACAAGGCTCTTATCCTTTCTGTGAACAAATCACCTTTCCTAGAGGCTTTGATATTCATTTAATTCAATGTAGCACGCAAGCAAGATCAAGGACGGCTTGTATCATTTCATGAAAAACTCCTTGTAGTGTGTAAGAGAGCTCAAACATGGTTGTTCTGGAGTCAACTGTTGCTTTTGCAAATCATGGTCATCTTTGTCTTGTCTCCTACCAACGATAGTCACTATTAAAGCATTTGTGCAATCGCGGTCCTATATGTTCTTGACTCAGCGATCTCTGCAATCATTATTTACTCCAACGGATAACCTTACTATGAACATTTACTTAGCTATCGACTCATCCATCCTGAATTCACCTTTGTGCTGTAATATTAGAGCTCCACTTATCATAACATTATCTCCATTATATGTTACGAAATCGTGAGATTCCAGAATTTTGAGCCTAGCCTTTAGCCCCTTTTTCTTAGCCTCTTTTTATTTTTCACCATAGGACCGGGTATTGTGACTAGAGAAATAGAACTTAGGTGTTAAGCCCTTGTTCTATGTCCTTGGTTATTTGAGCTCCATGACCAAGATCTAGCAACATCGGAGCTCTCTGTATCGGGTCTTTCTCAAAATTCAATTACGAAGGAGTTATGAAATCCCCAACCTCTAAAATACCCATGTGGCATCTCCACAACACTTAGGTGCTAAGCCTTGCTCTACACCCTTGGTTATTTGGGTCTCCATGACCAAGTGTCAATCAACATTGGAAGCCCCTAGTACCATAACTTTTCCAAAAATCAATTACGGAGGAGTTACGAAAACTTTGACCTCCAAAATGTACTTCCCGAATGACATCAGGCTCATGTCATCATCTCCACATGGCGTCTCCTTAGTGGTGACATGTGTCACTAATATTTTCCCCATTGGGCCACTAAATAATGTTGAATATGACTACTATGTGTCCTCCATACAACCATGTCATGTTGATGTCATCTGCCACCGTCAAGTCCTAAAGACTAATCACCTATCGCCATGTGTCACGTCCGAGGCAAGAGAAAAGGTCCCTCAATCCTTTGGTTTTGTAATGAAATTATTTGTAAATCCTTCTCCCTGCATCCCTCGGTGCTTTTGAAAAAATTCAATTTCTAAGAACTTACGAAATCCCGAAATTCTGAATTTTTGAGGGGTTCTGATATTTCGACCTTCCGAGGTCCCCAGGTTCTGAAGTTCGGGGTCTGAAATTCGTCCTGCTTCCCTGGGTCCATGTTATGTCGGGTATAAAATATTCGGCCCACTTCTTATTCACCGATCCCCTAACCCTCTGAGGTCCCAAAGTTCCGAAATTCAAGATCCCATATTTGACCTACTTCCGATTGACTGCGACTCCAAAATTCTGACCTTTAGAGGTCCCTAAATTCAGACCCTCTAATATTTCAACCTTCTTACATTCTAGCCTTCTAATATTCCACCGTTCCAACATCCTGACCCTCCGACCCTCTGAAATTCAGGGTTCCAATATTCGGCCTGCTCCTCTCATTCCGAAATTTGGTTTGTTTCTAAGGACTTCACCATCCTTATGTCATCTATCAATAGATTTTGATCCTAAGATCCATTTATGGACTTCCATATACCATTGAAAATCCCTTTCCGAGAACTAACCAACTGTGCTAACTCTAAGAGTATCTGAGTTGATCTCTTGAGGCATAATCTCCTCCAAATTCTAGGACTCCCAATTATCATAGCCATCATTTTATGGCTTCTCCAATAGTTCTTCTACTATGGTGAATCTCTACCTAAGACTGTATCAACCATCAGACTCCCCTTGTGCTTGATACACCAAGCACATCAATGCTAGCATATGTTTCTATCACAACTAACCTATTGGACACCAATGTTGTCTTTCCTACTCATCATGCTAGCACATCCATCCATGTTGATCTGGTTGACATAAATGTCAACACACTTGCTAATTGTCAGGTAATGCCAACTGCCCAACTTGATCTCCCATCATGACTGTTGACATCAATTCCAACACACTTACTGTCACTAGCCAAACAGATAATGCCAATTGTCCAACAAGTGGGACCTTTCACCATGACCTGTAGTCACTTAAATAGATGATCATGTATGCATTAAGAAACTACAACCACTTTTATATGATTTTCTCGGGATTCCAAATTCCCATATGTTTTTATAATTAAAATCAAATTGGCCTTTCGGGATCCAGGATCCAGGAAAAAGTTTTTATTTTTTTTTTAAATATTCTTAAATTATATAAAACATGAATATGAGTTTTATTATATAGTTTTGTTAATGTTTATACAAATCCTTGAATCTGATGGTTTTGTAGGATAGTTAATAAAATTCAAAATTCAAAATTAATTTAAATTAATTTACATATTTACATATTTAATTATATTAACAAAAAAAATAATATACATTTTGTACATTTTTAGCCTAAGTAGTGAAAATCACTAAAACTTTGGATGAGAGTCATTTGCGAACTATAAGTCCAAAAGAGATGAAATCAGAGTCATTGGAAAGTTTGCAAGAAACCACACCTAATAAAACAATCTAAATACAAATCCAAGAAAAATGAAAATCTCATAAAAATGTTGCACACTTAACCAAAAGAAAGTATTAGGGCGATATGATTGGAATTTAAATAGAGGGCCCCCATTATTATTATGTAAATAATAAAGTAAAAATGGGGGGTTGTTGTTTTACCAC
The DNA here is from genome assembly GCA_031772625.1 of Pinus tabuliformis. Lineage (NCBI taxonomy): Eukaryota > Viridiplantae > Streptophyta > Pinopsida > Pinales > Pinaceae > Pinus > Pinus tabuliformis. The sequence continues at coordinate 286,025,154 of CM062809.1, read as the reverse complement.
AACAATGGCAACACACGGGGAAGAACCAGTTATCTTTATTCAAAGAGACAATGCATACAAATTTACCTGAAAGGTTGAAATAATGAATTATATTAAGCCATAAAACATTAAAACATTTTCCATGGGTCTCACATTAATAGATCAAATGGTAAAAGTTCTAAAAGTTAAGTACTTGAGACAAAATGAGTCTAAAACGTGAATCCATGTTTTTAGGAAAATATTCAATTTAGATTTACCTCATGTGAGTGACAAAAGAGGTACATATAGGAAGTTTTAAGAAAAGTATACATCCATTGATATAAATGATCTATTTTACCTGACACTTCGCTACCCGCAATCATCCATAGCCCAGACAAAGTTATCTTAGTACCACACAAGGATAGCTCTGCTATTAGTGAGCATGTTCAATAGCCCAACGGGTTTATTTATGCTTCTCACACATGTGTGTTTTCAAATCTCTTTTACCACCCTTTTGATCAACTTTAAAATAGATAATTGTTTTTTTGCAATTGGGTGAAGAGGGAGGGGTGGTAGAAGAGATTTTAAAGGTAATGAATATAATACCCATAAAAGTTTAACCCCCACATCATTTCTTGCAACTATGAATCTATAGGATTTTTATGTAAAGTGGGGGGAATGGGCAAGATTCATTGAGTTAATCCCTAGCTAGTTCTTTCCTTAGAAAGATGAACTCTATCACTTGGAAAAGATGAATGTTCCTCCATGGGAAAAGAATTAAGGAAATAGGACTTTAAAATTCAATAAAAAGACCCCTTTGAGGTAAATGAAAACCCATGAAATTGACAGAGAAAAAATTTCCCATGCATGTCGATCAATTTTTGGATAGAAAAATTTCTTCTATATAAATCTTGGTAGTATCACCATAACCAATCCGCGGCGAAAGTGAAATCAACACTCGAAAAATTAAAAAAAGAAGAAAGAAGATGCAAACCAAAAACAAAAAGTTTGAATAAAAAGAAAAAATCAAAAGAAAACTTCAAAAAGATGATTTATGAAGAATGTCTAAACAAAAGAACAAATATAAGGATCAAAATGCAAGATTTTCTTAAGTTGATATCTTGTAAAGTTGTCTTGTAAAGTTTTAAATAATTAGACTTTTATTGAAGCATAATTTTTAACTCTAGATAGCAGTTTTAACAGAAAGTGAAACCAAATAAGAAGTTTCTCCCCTTTGAATTTTTCTTGTTCTGAAACTAACCTTGCACGGAAACATCGAAATAAAAAAAATAAGCTTGTGAAACAACTAGAGGTTCAGAGACTCCCCAATTTAGCTGATTTGCAATTTTATCGACATTATAACTACTTTTCTAAAGCTCAAAAGTAAGCACAAAGAGGAGAGAGAATTCCAAATTTGAGCAAGAAGGCATGCAAAGTGTTCAAATCGATTCTTCAAGATCTGCAAAAACAAAGCTAAATATCAACAAAAACTAATAACCAAACTGAAACAAAAATATAAAGAAAAATGATAACAAATGAAAATGGCATGTGAAGCTTACCATTGAAGAATTTCGTTTAAAGTTTACCTAAAATATGTCGAATTTCTCCAAAAAAGAAACTTCTTGTAATTAAGATTAAAAGTATGAATAAGTTGCATTCTATAAAGTTTCCATTTGCCCAAAATCAACACTTATTAAATCTAAACTAGAGTGAGCATTTAAACCAGAAAATTGATGTCTCATGTTCAAAGAATTTTAAGTAGACAAAAATTATCAAAAATGAAAATGTGCTTAGCATCAATTATTCTCTTCTTGTCACTTTTGATTTTATATTAGCCCCAAAATTTCTATAAAATCCCAAGAGATCAATCCAAAGTCCCCACCAATGCAACAATGATTTATATAAATATAGAGAGAGGACTTGGATTATTGTGTGATTGATAAAATGAAACCATATATGAATAAGCAAATCATAAGAGAATTGGTGATCAAATAAATGAAGTGAACATGATTTATTACCTTTGTACTTTTCGTGGTTTCTTACCAATTTACCACATTAACATAATGGATGATTTGAAATGATAATTTCACATTGGAAAAGAAGTATGAATTGGAAAACGTCATGTGCATCCACATCGGCCAGGCATGTGGGCATCAGAGTGAAAGGAAATAAGTGGAACTGAAATTCCATAAATATGTGGAAGATGAAATGACGTCACTTGAGAATTGGGATCCCAGAAGGGCTGCAGAATTAGATTTAAATAATGTTTGCGAGATTCTGACTCCCAAGCAGCTAAGGAGAAAAGAGGAAGCGCAAATATGAATAAATTGAGAATGTGGGCCATACTTTTAGAAATCAAGTCTCAAAATTAAGCTAATGAAGACTTGCAAAAAGAAGTACAAACGAGCAGTAAAATATGAGTAAAAGATAAAAGAAGTGCTGAAATAAAAACTAAAAAAAGATGAATATGAACATGTATATACACACCTAGAACCTCATAAATCTTCACCTTCTCCCATGCATTTCTCAAAATTTGCATATGTTCCAAAATCATCTATTTATTTGATCTAAATTAACTATTAAGTAATGATCTATTAAATTGCATCTACTTCATATTTACATTAAGGGACAAGAATAGGAAAAGTGATTGTTTAGAAATGCTTATGAATTGAAAATTTGGCATTCTAAAAAAGCATCAAGCTCTAGAAATTCTTTGAAACTTCATCATCTATGATTTTTTCTTACAAAAGAATTTCAAGAATGTGATGATGCTTTTCCAAGAAAGATAATCAAATGTTGCACAAGTGTGTATGATTGTTTCATAGGCGCAACTTAAGCAAGCATATTCTTTGAATACTCTTTCTTAGGAAATGGATTGAATATGAAGAAAACATTTTGGGCTTATTACCTACTTGTTAAAAATCTGCACTATTGGAAGAAATACAAGCAGAAAAGCAATCTAAATTTAAACTAATCTATTTCGAATCTTAATCTAAAAAGAGGACTAAAACTAGGTGAAATTGTACTTCCATTGTAACCATTTTAGCACCTTATTTCTACATAAATGTACACATCAAACATCAGTAAAAAAATACACATATGATTAAACTAATAAAAAAAAAATTGAAAGCAATATGTACATTTATTGCTAATGTATGTCAAAAAAGAAACTTATTTACAATCATTCTCTCTTGAAATGTTTCTTCCAACAGAATCTCCATGGGGTCATAAAAATATGGATGAATATTTGATAGAGATTGGAAGAGGTTAAAAGGAGAGAATAACGGACCGGATTGTGAAAATGCACCTTTAGATGCAATAGTCTACATAAAACTGATAGTTTTATGTACATATGATAAACAATTAGAAATCTTTTGTGAAAATGAAGTTTCCAAACAACTTTCAAATACATCAATGAAGTGTGGATGGAAATCTAATGAATCTCTCAGAAGATCATCAATTGGGTTAGATGGTTGTTCATGTTGTATTAATGAACTCACATGTAATCATTCTTGTGAAAAAATCATTCTAGAAAAAAAGGGAGAGGTAATAAGATACGAAGATCAAATGAAATTGGAAAAATAATAGCTCTTGATGTTCATGATTAAGGCTTTGAATTACATCTTCACATTCTTCTTGTAATGAACTTTACAAGTGATTAACATATGATTTTTCAATATGCCAACATAGAATATCCAAGAATTGCAAAATGAAAGAAGGAAAGAAATCTGAAAATCACCATAATAAATGAATCAAAAATAACAAAATTAAATCATTATTTACAGTAGTGTTATAGCTAATATTACAAGACAATTGGGACTTGTTTTAAATGATTTTCTTCTAACAAGAACTAGCCATAATAATGCAATTAGAACAATTATCAACATCAACTTGTGAGTAAGAGAGAGGCTCAAGACTAAGATCATGAATGAAAACTTGAAGATTTTCGGAATCATAAACAGGAATGGAAAATTCATCATGATTTAATGGAATTTCAAAGTGAGGCTCTTGAATAGAGATATTAATAAGTAGAGAGACATCATTTTGAAACATAAAAAAATTATCAAGAGTGGAAGAAATTGATAAGGACTGAAATGTATCACTGTATTCCAACTCTAAATAATCGTTATAAATAACTCGACCAATTTCATCAATATTCCCTTGTTTTTCATAAGAAGTATCATAAAAAGAAACATGATTAAGCATATTTTCAGCAGTATTGAGAGAATGATCATTGTATGTCTCTTTGCTCTGATCAAAACTAATTGGAAATTCATCATATCAACTCCTATATTCTTTGGAATAACATTTATGCAAAGAGTAATTGTGGAGTAAGAAAGATATGAATTGTTATCAGCAAACAAATTAGGGTAAAGACAAAAATGAGAATTAGAAGAAATGAACCTGAAAGTTTCTCTAGTTGCAATTTTTTTGCATTTCCTCCAATGTGAATTTAGGATTCAAAATCATTTATTTGGATGATCAAACTTTCTTGAAGGCTGATGTTTTCCTACCTTAATATTTGTAGCTGATCATCGATTCAACATGAGAAAATTTTGATAACAACAAATTTCCCTTTGTTGGAGTCTTCATTTTGTGTTTGTGCTTGCTGAAATTCTTGTTGGTTTTCTGATTTTATTACATTCTGATTTTTATATTTATCGACAGTTGATTATTTTAACATGTTGTTGATGTATTCTTGAAACTGATTACAAATTCTTCCAAGCTTTGTGATTGTGATTTATTAACTAGTGAGAAAGCTTCATGATCTTCAACAACATTGTAGGAAGAATGCACCAATTGTAGGAATTTATCATACATGGCTAATGCAATTTCATCATGATTGATATGTGTGTCTTCAATAGGTGAATTTTTAGCCATGTTACTAGAAACATTTGGTGACTCATCAAAGCTTGAAACTGTTTGATATGGATTTGGAATACAAGGAAAAGAAACTAGATTTCTAAACCATCCTATTAATTGACATTGGGGAGGAAAATATTCATAGTGAAATTGAAAACAAATTAATTTGAATCTAATCAAAAAATAATATAAAGAATCACTTTTGAATCGACAAAGTTCTTCAAGTTGATCACATACCTTTTCGTAGTCGTAATCTTGAAAATCATGTAGGAAATTTTTTACGAACCCACCCCAAGTGCGAATGGAGGCAAATGGTAAAGATTTACACCAGTCTTTCGCCTTTCTTGTCAAAGTGAGAGTAAACTTCCTGCACATAATACCTTCTTCAATATCAAAATTATTACAATTGAAAACAAATTAAAGAACGTGATTAAAAGAAGAAATATTTTCTTGCCGTTAAATTTTACCTTTGACATGAAATGAACCACCTTTATTAGAGTGCAAACATGTGGAAGTCAAGTAAAGCAATTCCAAAGAGGTCGTTATAAATGAGTGATTAAGCATAAATAATTTTTAAAACACAAAAATTCAAAAAGGCAAGAAGTCGTTGGCTCTCCTTCTAGCGCCAAAAATGTTGATGGCCAAAAATGACCTTATCAACATGTAAGGGAGACCACCCAGTCAGAGCCCTAGCTAAGCCCTTATCTATTTGATTTTGCGGCTCCGATTGGTTCTGTTGGGTCCAATTACCCCCTCTCTCTCCCTGATGACTTATGATATTTCAATTACTTACCAAACAAGCAAAGAGATATCGGTGTTACTCTTTTGTTGTGCACGAACAAGAAAACACCACTTAAGTTGACTTGAGGGCTCAGCCAATCCACACAAAAGTTTTTCCCTATGTAAGAGGACTTATAAAATGCAAGGATAAAATCTAAATGAAATTCTACTCTAAAATGCAAGCAAAAGGAAAGAAATCCTAAGCCTATCTCAATTAGGAAGATGTAGATCTCTAAGCCAACTGAGAGCAAGGTAATTAAATGGATTGGGGATTTAACATGTATCATTTATGATGAATATCTGACTAATGAAATAGTCCAGATAGCTGATATTGTTATTACAAAACATGTTATGTTTGGAGACATATTAATAATGAATGATTATAAATTAAAATTGGGGAAAAGTTCACATGATTTCAATAGTAATTAAATTGATTTTAGATAGTAGATTTCTAAGTAAATAGTTACTCAGAAATCTGATTTGAGGACTTGAGCAAAAGAAAAAAAATACAACAAACCTATGAGACTAATGAACTAGATAGATAATCCAAAATACATTCATCCTCACATCAAACAACATTGCACAATATGAAAATCATTTCACACAAATCTTCCATAAAAAAAAGGATAAAATTTAAATTCAAAATAAAAGTATTTTAAATACAAAGTGATGAAACTTGATCTCTTTGTTATGTTCCTTGATTTGATCTCCAACAATTCTCCCAAAAGAATCATCTCTACTAGCATGAAAAATAATTACAAAAGTGCAAGCTTTGTCTCACTAACAAAACTTAAATCTTGAGAGAAAAATCTCCAAAGTACTCAGATATGAATATCCCATTTCTCCTATAGCTAAAATTTCTTACAAAAGTGCTTCAGAGCAACCTAGTTGCGGAGAAGAGGAACCCTTTCCTCATTCTCAAAATTGATATTTATTATTTACAAAAATCTCGAAAAATGGAGAGATGTTGGAAGTGGTTCAAAATCCTCTTTTTTATAGATGAAAACTCTCTTCTTCTCCTTTGATGGTGCAATAGTATTGCTCCAAGATCTCTTAGCTCCATCCTCTCCAACAAATATTCTACAAAAACGAATCAAAATTCAAAATATAATAAATTAATTTTGCACAATAAAATAAAAGTGTTACAAAATCTCCAATTAAAATCAAATTAAATAAATTAATTAAAGGAAAATCATGCTTCCCGTTGATCTCTATCAAGTCTTCTATGTCTCAAGAGGGTTTCTATTAAACCAATTTGCAACAACAAAAGTTTTGGTAGGTGAAATTGTTTCAACAATTTTTCTAAATTAATATTTTGCTACAATTTTGCAACTCCATCTTATGTGAATATTTTGGCATATTGAATGTGTTGATTTGGTTAAGTTAATGCTCCTAGATTTTTCTCGTTTCTAGCTTTCCAATGAGTAATCTTGGGTCTCATTTGGCTAAGTAAAAACTCAAAATATCAGCTTCCAGAGTCAAGGTATCAAAATTGTCAGTGCTAGAAAATGCATGCATAGGCAGAAAATTAACATATTTATTAAAAAAATCTAATTTTCACTATATTAATAAATTTTAATAACCAAATAATTAAAATTAAATAATTATCATACAAATTAAATTGATTTAATATACAAATTAGAATAAATTAATAAAAATTCAAATTAATTTACAATTATAAAATTAATTATAAATTACAATAAAAAATCATTTAAAAAAATCAATTATTAAAATATTAAAAGAAATTAACATAGTGAAAATAAATAGTGAAATAAATAGTGAGGCATAAGGCATGTAGAACTACAAACGATACCCATGGAGATGAGGACCTGGGTTAGGGCCTATTGCAGAAGATAGAGACATAATTTGCCTCATAGAAACACATGAGCATGAAGGGTGTAAGACACCTCTATTTGAAGGATACCGGAAGATGGCAGTGTGGAACAAGGCAGTAGGGAATGGAAAATGGCACGGGGGTATCATGGTTTTAGTAAGGGAGAAAGAAGGTCGTCTCATTCAGTTAGAAAAAGAAGACTCAAATAAGCAATTCATTTGGTTTAAAATATCAGAAAATGGAAACCACATCAGAATTGCAGCATGTTATTTTGTGTCACAGGTTTCAAAACTCTACAAAGATAGAGGGATTGACCACAAAGATCCATTTGCAGCCTTAAAAGCGGATATTGCAGCATATTCACAGCTAGGTGAAGTCCTTATAGTGGGTGATTTCAATGCTAGGAATGCAAGTGAGCAAGCTAGCATTCTTCATTGTAAAGATGATTTTGACCCTATTTGGCTTATAGAAGAAAGTAATCATTAGTGGGAAAGAATTTCAAAGGACAAAAGCTCTTTGGTGAAAAATTGCTTACTCTATGTAGGGCCTTTGATTTAGTCATTTGTAATGGCTTGACTAGATGGACAAAGTTTGGCAATTTCACTTGTAATACTTACAATGGAGAAAGTGTGGTAGATTATATAATTTGCTTGCATGTTTTGTGTGAGAAAATGGAGGAAGTTTTGATTGGAGATCAGTTGTGCGACTTGAAATCAGATCACAAGCCAATTTATTTATCTTTCTCTTGGATTGGAAAGAAACAATTAAAGTAAAAAATTCAGCATGTCTAACAAAATGTAATATTCCTAATTAGCCATGGCTAATTGGAATATTCAATTTTGCCCAATTTTTGCCTTCTATAGTTATTTATAAATAAAAAAGTGAGGACGGGGGACATAACTCACTTTAAGAATAAAAAGTCACTTCCTAGTAGCACAACATTGTGACTTAAGGAGGAGCCAAGGGGGGCAAAGGGGGACGCACAAATGGGGCCCACGCAGACACATGGAGGGACTGCACAAGAGGGAAGAACACATGGCAAGAGGGGAATCACGCAGGAGGAGGTGAGCCTAGGGATTGTGAGAGGTAGAGCCTATAAAATAGAGAGGATCCCCTTCATTTTGGATCATTCTGATTATGAGAATTTGTGATAGTCATTTCGACTTAGAGCACGCTGGCTATTTAGCTAGTCTGCAGCACTGTTTGGAGCATTGAGTGTCTCCGTTCGGAGATCTCACCCTTAGCCCCAAGGGACTTTGAGTGCCTGCTTGGGAAAGGTATTACCATTGGCATTCCAACAGTAGATTCATCAGCATTTCAACAGCAATTTCATTATCATTTCAGCAGCAGTTTCATCAGCATCTTTGAGGAACTGCGTAGAACCCCAAGGGGGTGATTTTCGGGGGTCGGTTGTTTCAAAAAAGCTTTCTAGGTTTTTCTGGGTTTTTTTAGTAGAGTTCGATTCCAGAGTTTCAGCCTTTTTTGAGGAGGGGAGAAGCCCCAAATCCTCATTCGATTTCCAGTAGCAACAACAGCACAACAGTTTTCCAGCAGCTGGGACGCAAATCAATGTGAGGCCATTCCAGGAAATCTTTCTAGGTTTTTCTGGGTTTCTTGAGCAGAGCCTGAATCCAAAGTTTCAGCTTTTTCTGAGGAGGGGAGCAACCCCAAATCATCATTTGTTTTCTAGCAGCAGCATTCACGCAAAGAGGCCATTCTTGTCATTCTTAGAGTATTTCTTCACTTGCCTTGTGCAAGTCGAGGTGCCATCTGTCTAATCACCTCTTGTACTCATTTATTGCTCAATATAATAAAATGGCTTAGCATTTCTCTCTGCATTTCTTGAGTATCTGCTTATGGTTATATTGTTATATGTTGCACCATTGTTATTTGTATCTTTTTGTGCATTCTCGGTCATTATACCACTTGTGTGTTTCTACTATACTCTTAGATAGAGTCTGGAAAGGGCTAGGTAGCCTCCGGATCTTGTCCTCTTTTCAGAGGCGACATATCTGGTAAATGCCCTCCCAGTCCATCTCTAGTTGGTGTTTTCTTGTGTTTGAGGAATATTCCTGATAAGGGATATTACACAAAATCTCCCACAGGGAAGAATTCTTTTGACCCCAGAAAATTGTAATACCTTCAAAATGATGCTAGAGAGGCTCTTCGAGAAGGAGAAAATATCAATTCACAGCCTTCATAGTCATGAATTAACGCATTTAATTCAATCCGCACTTGCAAAGTGCAAAAGAGCAAAAATTAAGAAGTTTGAAACAAATTTCTTTCTGGTTAATGCTTAGTTTGACGAGGAATGCAAAAAGGCAAGGAGAATGTGGAAAGAGTCAAACAAGGATAACATAAAGCTCAAAGCTTACAAGTAGTTATTAAGCAAGAAAAAGGCCGATTTCATGGTTTCAAGGAGGGAAGAACTAATCTTCCTTGGGAAAAATAATCCAAATTATTTTGGAAGAAGCTCCAACTGAAAAAGATACAAATTGGAAATAATATTACAGCATCTAAATGGTTTGACTATACAAGACAATTCTATGAGCAGGTTCCCAAGGTTGACCCTCCCCCCTTGGTCAACACTGATATTGAACTCTTCACGGTACAAGAGGTAGAGATGGGTATCAAGAATTTGGGTCTTGGAAAAGAAAAAGACTTACCTGAAATCCAAGAAAAATATCTAAAGTGGGGCTCAAAGATTCTTTCACCTCACATTACAAAAATCTTCAACAACATCATATAACAAGGGCTCCCCACAGATTGGACAACTAGTATGGAAATACCTTTTTTCAAGATTGGTGACGTCAATAATCCCTCCAATTATAGGACCATCATGATAAACCCTTTGTTCGCAAAGTTATTTGGAAGCATGCTAGAAAACAAAATTAGCAAGTGGGAAGAAGAAAGAGATAAGTGCGCTAAAGGGAAAGCAGGTTTTAGACCTAAACATTCCACAGTTGATCATTGTATAAGTTTAAGGCACATGATTGAAAAAGTTTGAGAGAAAAAGGAAGAAGTCTTTTGTTGATTTTAGAAAAGTGTTTGTCTCGGTTCCTAGGGATAAGATTTGGCACAAAATGGAGGAACTTGGGGTTCCTAAACATTTGAGAGCAATTGTGCATAGGCTATATGAAGAGGTGAAAGTCAAAATAAGAACTTCAGCAGGAATTTCTGAAAGTTTTAGAAGAGATATCGGTGTCAAGCAAGGTTGCCCACTGTCTCCTAGCCTTTTGGGTTTATATATCGACAAGCTTGAGGAGAGGTTAAATTCACAAGGGGGTGATGGTATCTATTTGGGCAAGTTTGTTATAAGGCTTATTTTTTATGCAGATGACCTTATTCTAATTGCTAAATCGGCTCTTGGTTTGCAAGAGCACTTACTATCCCTTGAGTATTTTTGTAGAATTGTGGGGATGCAAGTCAATATCAGCAAAACAAAAGTAGTGGTCTTCTCTACGAAAAGGAAACATAACCAACATAAGTTCTACTTTGAAGGCAACATTCTGGAAGAATTTGCAGAATAGAAATACCTCAGAATTGACTTCAACAAAAATCTAAGATGGAATGGTTGTAGAAAGAAAAGAACATTGGGGGGTTGGAAAGCATTTTATGCTTTTCAAAATAGATGTAGAGAGGCAGAGTTATGGGACTGGAAAACCACTCAAACTCTTTTTGGGCTTCTAATGATTTTGGTGATTCTCTATGGTTGTGAACTATGGGCCAACAATAAATTCGACATACAGTGGAGACAAATTGAGAAAATTCAGAAGCGTTTGATTACAAACAAATTTAAGATTAAAAGTGCAGTTTCTTATGATACCTTGTTAAGTGAAACAGGGATTGCTCCTATTGAAGCAATTTCTATGATGTGAGTAATAAGGTATTTAAAAAAAAATGAGCAAATGGAAGAGGGTAGATGGCCTAAGGTTTTCTTTAATGATAGATTGTGCAAGAGCAAAAAATACTTGGATGCAACAAAATAACAAATGGTTCAGTAAATGGGTTATTTGCTTGAACGCATGTCCCATAAACAACAAAGAGATAAAATCTTTTATTATGGAAAAGTTCCACAAGCGTACTTGGGATAAGGAGCTAGGAATAAAGAAAAAATTTCTATATTGAAGTGTTTAATCCCACTCATAGTCATCAACCAAAAGCATACATAGAGGCCAATATCTCTTGGAGAGCCAAAATTCTTATTATTTAGTTAAGGACTAATTCTCATCAACTCCATTGTGAAACAGGGTGCATTTTTTGTTCTTCCAAAAAGTAGAAACAGAAAAACATTTCATTTTAGAATGTGAGGTATTCAAAGACAACAGGGAAAGTTATGCAGATATGCTGGAAGCTAGCTCTTGGGATAATCCATTTAGCGAGGGGTTTTTCGAGAAGATGGGAGCATTTATTTTGAAGCTTCATAGAAAAATGGTCGAATACATCAATCAGATGAGGAAGAAATCTGTCCCATAGGCTATCTTTAGCCTCATGGACGTTAAAATTTCTTTCTTTCTTTCTTTCTTTCTTTCTAAGAGGGAGTTATAAGTGGAGCTTACAATAGTCATAAGGAAAAGGAGGATTTGGAGAATGAAGGGAGAAAAAGGACGGGAGAGATAAGGAGGTGAGGGATCCAGGGATGAAGTGGAGAGGAGAGGTGGGAGGCCCACATGGGAGTGGGACCTCACACCATGGATTACAACTACTTAAATAGATGAGCTTGTATGCATAAAAAGACTACAACTATTTTTATATGATGTTCTTGGGATACCAGATTCTTGTATGTTTTTTATAATTAAAATTAAATTGGTTTTTCGAGATTCGAAATCCGCGGAAGATTTTTGAATTAAATTTATTTATTTTAAATATATTTAAATTATATAAAACATGAATATAAGTTTTATTATATAGTTTTGTTAATGTTTTTACAAATTTTTGAATTGCAGTTTTGTAGGATAGTTAATAAAATAAAAAAAATAATTTAATATTTAATTATTTAATTATTTTAACAAAAATAAAAATAATATACTTTTTTATTTTAGGGGGTGAAAATCACTGAAACTTTGAATAAGCACCATTTGTAAACTGTAAGTCCAAAAGAAATGAAATCAGAGTCATTGGGAACTTGGCGAGAAACCACACCCAATGAATCAATATATATGCAAATCCAAGAAAAATGAAAATAGCGTAAAATGTTGCACACTTAACCAAAAAAAACATCAAAAGGTGATATCATCGGAATTTACATAGAGGGTCCACATTATTATTATATAAATAATAAAGTAAAAATGGGGGGTTGTTTTTTTACCACAACAGTTTGTCACGAATTTTGCAACTATGTCAGTGATTTCCCATAGAGGAAGAAGAAGGGAAATAAGCAAGTAACAGTTTTAGTAGATGTAGATGATCTCTCAAGTAGAATGGAGCAGGATTTTGTTAGTTTTTTTATAGTATCGGAAGCAATCTAGCCTTGAAAATTGGTGGAGAGGCTAAGACACATGATTTCTAAAGAACCCAGAAATCGTTTGGTGAAATTCCACCCGTATTGTATTTTATTAAAATAAATAATATTTTTAATGGGGTTCCTAAGTTTAAACTTAGGGAAATTAAAATATTAATGGGTATTAATCAAAATATGGGTGAGAATGATCTAGAAGGCAGATCAAGTCATGTTTTAATCTTAGCCATTGATTAGAGAATTAATCTTGGTCGTTGAAGTCTTAATAGGAAAAGTATAAGAAGGAGGCTTGGGGTTCAATTAGAAACACACTGTTAAGTTAGGTATGTTTTATGCTTAGAGAAATTTATTTCAATTTTCACAATTAGCTCAATATCTTTTCCATATTAGCAATCACATCAGCATTAAACTGCAGATAGAACATAAACATAAATTGCAAAAGACAAGCCAAGACAAGAGGACACAAGATGTGGCGCTAGATAGGGACAAACCCCAATGTGGGGAAACCCTTGATCAATTCTTCTTATATGTTCTTCAATAGTTGTAATATTCCTAATTAGCCATGGCTAATTGGAATATTCGATTTTGCCCAATTTTTTCCTTCTATAGTTATTTATAAATAAATAAAAAAATGAGGATGGGGGACATAACTCACTTTAAGAATAAAAAGTCACTTCCTAGTAGCACAACGTTGTGACTTAAGGAGGAGCTAAAGGGGCCAAAGGGGGACGCTGAAATGGGGCCCACACAGACACATGGAGGGACTGCGCAGGAGGGAAGAACACATGGCAAGAGGGGAATCACGCAGGAGAAGGTGAGCCTAGGGATTGTGAGAGGCAGAGGCTATAAAATAGAGAGGAGCCCCCTCATTTTGGATCATTCAGTTATGTGCATTTTGAGCTAGTCGTTTCGACTTCTCAGCACACTGGCTGTTTAGCTAGTCTGCAGCACTGTTTAGTGCATTGAGTGTCTCGGTTCAGAGATCTCACCCTTAGCCCTGGGGAACTTCGAGTTCCTGCTCGGGAAAGGTATTTCCATTGGCGTTTCAGCAGTAGTTTATCAGCATTTTCAGCAACAGTTTCATCAGCTTTCTGGAGGACTGCGCAGCACTGAGAGAGGGACGCAATTCTTTCTGGCAGTAGTGTTGGATTGGGGTTTTGTAGAAGGATTCATGCTGGGTGATTGAGTAGGGGACCATCCCTTGCCTATTGGAGGATTTTTGGCAGAGTTTCAGGCAGATTTTAGAGGGGTTTCCTTTAGTGGCAATGCAGAGCAGTCAGGAACTGCGCAAAACCCCAAGGGGGTGATTCCTGGGGGTCGGCTATTTCAGGAGAGATTTCTGGGTTTTTCTAGGTTTCTTGAGTAGAGCCCAAATCCAGACTTTCAGCTTTTTCCAAGGAGGGGAGCAGCCCCAACTCATCATTTGTTTTCTAGCAGTAGCAACAGCACAGTAGTAGCATCCATGCAGAGAGGCCATCCTTCTCATTCTAAGAGTATTTCTTCACTTGCCTTGTGCAAGTCGAGGTGCCATCTGTCTAATCACCTCTTGTACTCATTTTATTGCTCAATATAATAAAATGGTTTAGCATTTCTCGCTGCATTTCTTTTGTATCTGCTTATATTCCTGGTTTACATTATTATATGTTGTTCCACTATTATTTTATCACTTTTGGGTTATTATATCATTTGCACATATTTGGTTGGAGTTTTTGCTAGGGTTTGAGGAATATTCTGTGTCAGGGATATTACAATTGTATCAGAGCATAGATTTGGCTTAGCCTGTGGAGCTAGCAATCTATGACACCAAGGGAAAAACCCTACATTTGTTACAGAGGTAGGAGGTACAGAGGCACTGGACGTAGGTTGGAGAATACCTATGGGGAGGGAGACTGTGTTCCTATGGTGGATGTAGAACAGGTGGAGCCTGTGGTAGACACGGAACAGAGAGAGCCAATAGTGGATGCAAAATAGATGGCCGACGAGGATAGGGAGAGATTTGCGAATATGCTCCTCAAATCAGTGCAAGATCTGTCGAGGTAGATTGGGGTGATGGGGCAGAGATTCATGGTAGTAGAGGCCAGACAACATGAGAGCCCATGAGTTTTTCAGATTGGTGAGGGATCAGGTGCATCCCATCACTTACCAGAGCAGCATGATACTGCACAGCAGGTGGCCTCACATGCCCCTACATGCTCTACCATGCCCACTTTCGTAGGAGCAGAAACGGGGGCCGTAGCCCAGCAGGAGGCAGAGCTCGGTCATATGGGCGATTATTTTGCAGAGTACCAAGCCTATGGGAAGGAGTTCAGGGAAGCCCTCTCGTTCAGAGATTTTGCTTAGCTCCAGCGGGATAGCAGACCCCGCGACCATGACAAAGGGTACCGGCATTATCATGATGGCGACACCCACCGTGCAGCGAGTAGATTCCACTTGCCCACGTTTGATGGCTCATCAAACAGTTCGGCAAAGTCTTGGGTGGAGAAGCTGGACATTTATTTCCATCTTAACCAGATTTGGATGGTGAGGCCCAAGATTGGTGGTTTCATGGGATGGTTACACTAGGGCATCCCACAGTGATGACATATGCCGAGTTTACCAGGAGACTGATGGAGTGATTTGATCGGAGGGATCCAGAGCAACATTTCATTAAGCTGACGAGGCTCAAATAGACAGGGAGCCAAGAGACCTACATTGCATATTTCTTGAGGGTCTTCGTGATGGTGCCAGACCTATCCACGACACGGAGGGTCTATATGTATGTTGAGGGGTTAGCAGAGACACTTCGGGGTTTAGTTTGATCCACTAAACCAACCACACTCCAGGACGCTATCAACAGGACCCAGGACTTACAGGATGTCTTACCTAGGACCTGGACACCCTACCCCCAGAGACAGAATTTTCAGTCTAAGGGGAAGGATGTGAGGATTCCTCCTCCAAAGGGGAATCCAGGACGAGTATAGCTTGATGACGATGCAAGGAGGGAGCTAAAGAAGAAGCGATTGTGCTTCACCTGTCAGGAGCCATGGTCACCAGGACATAGATGTGCTGCTAGCAAAGCACATTTTATTGAGGTCTTCTCCAAGAGCAATGGAGAAGAGGATGATGAGGAGGATGTGGAGGCAGGAGATAGCCATGCCATACAGGGACCTTTTCCACCTCCACCACCAGCAGTAGGTGGTGCATCTTTTGCACCCATCAGAGGGGCCCTTGCAGCATTGCGAGGAGTTCCTAAGTATCTGATGCTACGCATACGAGGGACAGTACGTGGCCAACGCGTATCAGTTTTGGTTGAAAGTGGGGCAACCCACAACTTCATCGATGCACAAATGGTTGAGTGGAGAGGTATTCAAACAGAGAGCTTCGATGGGTTTTCAGTATTGGTCCCAAGAGATCAGACCATGACGTGTGCTCGTTATGTCCCAGAGATTTCAGTAACGATGGGCACCTACACATTGACTGACCACTTTTTCGTGGTCGATATTCGGGACACCAACATGATACTGGGTGTTCAGTGGCTTATTACTCTAGGGAAGGTCACGATGGATTGGAAGACCTTAGAGATGGAGTGGGATGATGAGAAGATAGGGAGGCATGAGAAGATACATAATAGCACACACATCCGCCTCAGACTGTGTCGGCTCATTGGATGGAGGCAATCTTCCGGAAGGGACACATAGAGTGGGTAGTGGAACTGCGTGCATCAAAGGTAGGGACTATAGGGCATACGGTACATCTAGAGATCCAGTCCATCCTTGATCGGTATGCCATAGTGTTTGGAGAGATTCCACCAGGACAGCCACCGAATCAGGGGTTTGAGCACACTATCAAGCTTGAGTAGGGCATATAGGTCATGATCACCACCCCTATAGGCACCCCAAGGCCTATCGGGATGAGATTGATCAAGCTATCTAGGAGTTGTTGTCTCTTGGGCATATCTGACCTAACACGAGTCCTTTTGCTTCTTCTGTAGTGTTGGTGAAGAAGAAGGACGGTACATTGAGGATGTGCATTGACTACAGGGCCCTGAACAAGAAGACCCTGAAGAATAGGTACCCCATACCCAGGATCAATGAGTTGATGGACGAGTTGAGAGGGGCACGTTTCTTCTCAAAAATTGATTTGAGGTCTGGGTACCATCAGATTCGCGTGAGGGAGCAGGACATTCCTAAGACCGCCTTCAGGTGTCACTATGGGCACTTTGAGTTCTTGGTGATGCCTTTTGGGCTAACCAATGCCCCAACTACATTTCAGTCCTGTATGAATCACATCTTCTGTAGTCACTTGAGGAAGTATGTGTTGGTATTCTTGGATGACATTCTCATTTACAGCAGGAATTGGGAGGAGCATCTCTAGCACATTGAGATAGTATTGCGTATCTTACAGGAGCAGTAGTTCTATGCCAAACTCACCAAGTGTGAGTTTGGGTTGACGGAGATGTTGTATCTGGGACACATCATAGGGCTGGACAGAGTGAGGGTCCATGAGGAGAAGATTAGGGCCATCATAGAATGGCCGGAGCCAAGAAATGTGACGGAACTTCGAGGATTCATTGACATTTGTACTTACTATCGGAAGTTCGTCAAAGGTTTCTCATAGCTTGCTGCACCCCCAACAGATTTGATGAGGAAGGGGGCATTTAGTTGGTCAGATACAGCGCAACGAGCCTTTGATAGGCTCAAGGAGGTTATGAGCAGCTGCCTAGTGCTTGCATTGCCAGATTTTACACAGCCTTTTGTTTTGGAGTGTGATGCATCGGGAGAGGGGATTGGTGCAGTATTGATGCAGGGAGGTCACCCTATAGCCTTTGAGAGTGGAAAACTCCTTCTACACGAGAGGTTGTATTCTATATACGACAAGGAGATGCTGGCCATCATGCATGCATTGGCTAAGTACCAGCAGTATCTGGTGGGTAACAGGTTCAGGGTGAGGATTGATCACAACAACCTCAAGTTCTTTTTGGAGCAGAAGCAGCTATAGGAGAGGCAGCAGAAGTGGATCAGCAAGTTCCAAGCATATGACTTTGACATTGAGTATGTCAAGGGTAAGAACAACATGGTAGCAGATGCCCTTTCACGTAGACTAGCCACGTTGTCTCTTATGAGCTTGGATACAGACTGGAGGGCTCGACTCTTAGTAGAGTACTCCAAGGACAGGTTTGCATGTGAGGTTCTGGATGGGCAGGTGGCAGATGATAGGTACAGGGTGGTCGATGAGATCATCTATTACAGGGACCGATCTTCTTGACTGAGGGGTCTGAGCTCAAGAAGGAGATACTCCATGCATCACATGATTCACCATTGGCAGGACATCAAGGGTTTACCAAAACCTACAGGGCCATTAAGGAGAGGTTCTCATGGAAGGGCATCAAGGAGGACATACTCCGCCACATCTGGGAGTGAGATGTTTGCCAGAGGAACAAGGGAGAGATGAGCCATCCCGTAGGATTATTGTAGCCTCTTCCCATTCCGGAGGGGAAATGGGAGAGTATTTCGATGGACTTCATCACAAGGTTGCCCATGCTACAGGGCAAGGATTGCATCTTTGTCGTCGTTGACCAACTGACAAAGTATGCACACTTTTTTGCCATATCCGCACACTATACAGCAGCACAGGTGGCCGAGCTGTTCTTTAGAGAGATCTTCAGGCTACATGGTCTTCCAAAGACCATCGTCAGTGATAGGGACAACCGTTTCATGGGCGGGTTTTGGCAGGAGCTTTTCCAGTTGGTGGGGATGGAGTTGACACCAAGTACCAGTTATCACCCACAGATGGATGGGTAGATAGAGGTAGTTAACAGGTGGCTAGAGGGCTACTCGCGTAACTATGTCAGTGGGCAGCGGTGAGCATGGTTGAGGTGGCTGAATCTAGGGGAGTACTGCTACAATACTTCATATCACATGTCCATTGGTATGTCACCATTCTATGCTTTATATGGGTATCACCCTTTATCTTTTGCTTACGTGATGTTTGGTGATAGCAAGGCTCCCAGAGCCAAGATATGGATCCAAGAGAGTCAGGATATTCTCCGAGCTCTCAAAGATAACATGGCTACAGCACAAAACCAGCAGAAGCTGTATGCCGACAGGGGTCGAGTGGAGAGATAGTTTGAGGTAGGGGACATGGTCTACCTACAGTTATAGCCATATCGACAGTCATCACTAAAACAGAAGGGGGCTAGAAGCTTAAGCCCCGCTTTTATGGACCGTACAGGGTGATATGCAGGGTTGGACAGGATATGAGTTGGAGCTGCCCCAAGGCAGCAAGATTCATAACGTTTTCCATGTATCATGCTTGAAAAAGGCATTGGGGAAGCAAGTGACAGTGACAGATGAACTACCACCCATGGATGACGAGGGGCATTTGGTATTGCAGTCGGAGGCTATCATTGATACTAGGGAGAGGCAGCTGCGGAGCAGGACGGTCCGGGAATTCTTGGTGAGGTGGAAGAATTTGCCGGATGAGGATGCCAATTGGGAGAGTGAGAAGATCTTGTAGCATCCTCACTTCAGTTGCTTTAGGACAAGCAACATTTTGTCGAGGGAGACTGTAATATTGCTAATTAGTGATGGCTAATTGGAATATTCAATTTTGCCCAATTTTTTCCTTTTATAGTTATTTATAAATAAAAAAAGTGAGGACGGGGGAAATAACTCACTTTAAGAATAAAAAGTCACTTCATAGTAGCACAATGTTGTGACTTAAGAAGGAGCCAAGGGGGCCAAAGGGGGACGCATAAATGGGGCCCACACAGATACATGGAGGGACTGCATAGGAGGGAAGAACAAATGGCAAGAGGGGAATCACGCAGGAGGAGGTGAGCCTAGGGATTGTGAGAGGTAGAGGCTATAAAATAGAGAGGAGCCCCCTAATTTTGGATCATTCGGTTATGTGCATTTTGAGCTAGTCGTTTCGACTTCTGAGCACGCTGGCTATTTAGCTAGTCTGCAGCACTGTTTAGTGCATTGAGTGTCTTCGTTCGGAGATCTCACCCTTAACACCGGGGGACTTCGAGTGCCTGCTCGAGCAAGGTATTTCAATTGGCGTTTCAGCAGTAGTTTATCAACATTTTCAGTAGCAGTTTCATCAGCTTTCTGGAGGATTGCGCAGCACTGAGAGAGGGATGCAGTTCTTTTTGGCAGTAGTGTTGGATTGGGGTTTTGCAAGAGGATTCATACTGGTTGATTGAGTAGGGGGCCAGCCCTTGCCTATTGGAGGACTTTTGGCAGAGTTTCAGGTAGAGCTTCAAGCAGAGTTTAGAGGGGTTTCCTTCAGTGGCAGCGCAAAGCAGTGAGGAACTGCGCAGAACCCCAAGGGGGTGATTCCTGGGGGTCGGTTATTTCAGGAGAGCTTTCTGGGTTTCTCTGGGTTTTTTGAGTAGAGCCCGAATCCAAAGTTTTAGCTTTTTCTGAGGAGGGGAGCAGCCCCAAATCATCATTTGTTTTCTAGTTGCAGCAGCGACACAACAGTAGCATCCACGCAGAGAGGCCATCCTTGTCATTCTATTTCTTCACTTGCCTTGTGCAAGTCAAGGTGCCATCTATCTAATCACCTATTCTACTCATTTTATTGCTCAATATAATAAAATGGTTTAGCATTTCTCGCTGCATTTCTTGTGTATATGCTTATATTCCTGGTTTACATTATTATATGTTGTTCCATTGTTATTTTATCACTTCTGGGTTGTTATGTCATTTGCACATATTTGGTTGGAGTTTTTGTTGGGTTTGAGGAATATTTTGGGTCAGGGATATTACAACAGTTTAGCAGAGAGAGAGAGAGAGAGAGAGAGAGATAATACATTTAAAATAGAAGCCAAAATTTCAACTTTCTAGATAAGAGAATAGATCATCTCTACATGAGATTAGTTGAAGACATGCTACTTCAACTGATTCTCCAAGGTGAATCCTTCACATATCATTGTGTTGCATCTCGTCCACATGCTGCACCTCACCATGCTGCACCATGCTGCACTCATCATCACAGTGCTGGACCTAATGACCATGCTATGCACTTCATGCTGTTACTTCTGTCACTATGCTGCTCCAATCACCGAGCTGCTCTCATCACGGATCTACACCCCATGTTGCATTCATCACTGATCTGCACTCATCATCACTACATCCAATATGCTTCTTTAAACTTACCAGTATTAGCTACTTGCTATGGCTTATAGCCTAGCAGAGAAGCTAGACTCCTCCAAAGTGCAGTCAACTAACTACCACAATGTCTGCCTTGATTTTTCTGCAATTGTTCTCTATGGGAAGGTTGTCTCTGCCTTCCACAAGATTGTCCTCCATTTATTACAGCATCTATATTTTTGACATGCCATACATTAGATTGAAGATGTCGTTGTCATGTGTCCACTAGATAACATACAACCTAGAGAGAAAACTTCACTGTTTCTTCTTTATGACAGTGAATTCCCAAACCTTAACTCATGCCTTGTAACAGTTTTATCTACAACACTATGTTGTCATCTACAGCACACTTAGGCACCTATAGTACTTAGTCGATGTTGTCATCTCCAACACACTTAGGCACCTACAACACTTAGATTCATGTTGTCACCTACAACATACATAGGGACTCTTTCTGTTATTGATAAGCGTTGTGTATTGTAGACAAAATAATAGCTAAGTATCCTTGATTAGACTGCAAATTAGGGCCTTTGTTTGCTATTCATTAGGCCTCCTTAGACTGTGGCTAGGGCACCTTATTGGACTACGTATTAGGGCCATTTTTTTGTTGTTCATTAGGCCTCCTTAGACTACAGCAAGGGCACCTTGTTGGACTGCGTATTAGGGCCTTTTGTTTGTTGTTTGTGTATCTCTATTTTTGTTTCTAAGGGTTGTCCCAAACTCTTCTAGAACAACGTATATATATGGGTATGATAGGTTGTGTTAGAGTATATCGTTTAGGCCTCCTTCATCATACTAGATCTCCCTTCCTTTCTCCATCTAGGGCTTCTTCGTTAGGGCAGCGTAGATCTCCACTAGGGCAACATTATCCCTTAGAATCTCCCCTCCTACTAAAACCCAAAGACAAGTAGAGAGGAAGGGATCCCAAGTGAGTGTGTTGAAATGAATTGAAGGCCACCTCTATTTACACTAAAACGTTGAGCACAAGTGGGGTTTTTTGGTTGTTGGCCGACCTTGACAAATTGTCCCATAACACTAATAAATTCATATCTCCATGAATACTTATTGGAATCAGATGATCTTTAGATCAATCCTACTCCTCCCAATAAGAGGGATCCAAGAAAAATATCAGCTACCATTAATAAGATGACCCACATGGAGTTTGGCCCTAGTTTCCAATTTTAACACTCCCTCTCAACTAGGGAGAACTCCATCCACTGATCCATATGTCTGACTGTACCATCTCTGTCATTAGTTTCCTGCACTTCTCTGCTCTGCTCTGCTTTTCTTTGTTGAGATTTTCTCAGTTCTACTCTTTTGAACCATGAAGAAGAAGAATTGATCGAGAATGTCTCATACCATTCTCTATTGACTCGAAGTTAGTTTCATCTAAAGAGAGTGTGTCATATCACTCTTACTAACCTGAAGACATTTTTATTGATCCCAGATCAATATCACAAGAGAGTGTCTCAAACCACTCATACTGATCCCAAATAAATTGGAGGTCATCCTAGCACAGGGAGTACAGTAGATACAACAATGCGTCCATTGATAGTACTACTATGGTCCCTAACCCCATTTCCATGCTCATTGATTAGATGAGAGGTACTTCCCATGAGTCCCAGACTGCATGGGTAGGATGCATCGATAGGAGAACTAATCATCCTGGCTCACAGGAGAACGAATCATTCTGGTGTTAGGTTCCTATACCAATAGGTTTCATTTTTCATGATTGATAGTGGAAGTGCCAAATATGTTCATATTTTCACGCTGCAAAGGTTCCATATTTTGTAAAAAGGCATTAGTGGAAAAGCTAAAAAATGTGAAGAGGGTATGCCCTAAAAGAAAACTCAAAGGGCAAAAAGAGTAAATTGGTCAAGAAAAAATGATAAAGATGAACCCCAAAGAAAGACCAGGAAAGTGGCTAGTCCAAATGCCACTGCTAGCTTGATGGATGGCCCAACAGTTCAATCTGGACCATGCCATGGTTTAAATTGCTTGTTCTAGACTAGAGAATGAATATCTGTCCAAACAGTTCAAGCTTGGCAGATCAGTAGCTAGGCAGATAAATTAAGGAGCCCAACTGCTTAACCTGAGTCCTTGGAAGAGATAAGGGTAGATTTAGATAGGAGGGCAGTCAAAAGAAAAGAGGATAATCAGGGTCTGCAAGTCTAAGTGCACCCATTCAAAAGGAAGAAAAAATGTTAGGTGTGTTAGGCTGGGTCGGTAGTTTGAGGTTGCAGAAAGCAAGGTTTTGATCACCTGATGTATTGTCAATTACAGCTTGTCTCATCAATGAAAGAAATGCCAAAGCAGTTGTTTGATGGTAGAATGATGGAAGCATGTCTAACTCCCTTTCACCCCCCCCAAAGTTTCTTACTAACACCCCTGAAGGACCTTGGGATCTGCCCAACCAGTCCTGTTATCAATTCATTTTTGTAAAAATACCAAGTCAAGCTTTGACTTTCTTCAATGAAAAGAAGCCACATTTCTTGTGTAAAAATCATTCTGTACTCCTTTCATCTTCCTACCTCTAAGTTTCCATACTATGGACTTAACATCCATCCATTCAGTTTCAATCCATAAACTCATATTAACCCCTAATTCTATTACATAGCTCCCTGAAACTACTTCCCCGTCCCTATTTCTACAAAAGTCATATTAAAAACCCAAAAAATAGTAAGTATTCCCACCCCTTGGCATTATAGCCATATAATATAAGTCTTGGGAAATAATAGTCCATTTGGGACTACTATTAGCCCTTCTGAGTCTAAACCTAAGGTTAATTTAAACATTCGGTCAAATTAAACCCCCCCCCCCTCTCTCACACATAAACCTTATAGCAATATCCTCCGCGCATACATGTTATTTGGGATTAATTTGATATTCGGTCAAATTAATAACCATCGGCGTATAAACCATATAAAACCCATATAACCCACAAACCAAAATTTTTGAGCCCCCACTGCATAAATAAATCAATATAATATAGCGGGCCCCCGTACATTATCGTACCCGTAGCTCGCAGTTCCGTCCACCGTCAGATCAGGACCTCCCCATCCGACAGCTCTCACCGATTTCGAAGCCACCCCGATGTCCGACGGTTAGCTTCCGATAGCCTAGCGGTTTCTCCGTCGTATAAAAGACGCGTGTCTCCACGCGATTGTATCAGAGCCCCTCTGACACTTACCGCTCTCGTACAGAAGGCGGTCCGATAAAACCACAAACCGCCTTCTATCTCTCCGCCACTGCTACGTGTCACTGCCACCGCATCTGTCTCCGTCCCTACCCTTCCACTGTGTCCTGTGCCATGTCGTCAAACCAGTCAGCTGCCACGTCACCGTGCCGTACCCGGGACCCGCCGATGACATCATGCTGACGTCATAACAAAAAAGCGCCAAAATACCGCAAAAGCCCAAATTTGTGTTAAAAATCGCAAAAAATGTCGTTTTCATTTGTTTTTTATGCAAACAAACGGCACACGCGATTACATGCAACTCACATCCACTGCGCATTCGACGTGCCCGACAGTTGCCAAGACCTGCTCGACCTACAACCCGACCTATTTGGCCTCCGCCTGTAGCCATTCACCACAACATTTTTCAAAGTAAACAGGTATTTACCCGAAAAACACCAGTAACCCTGTTTTTCATGATTTCTCTGCAAAATTAGCCAAATACACCTCAAAGTCCACTCGAGACACATTGGCACCTACAAACTTTTTCTCTCTGCCCCCCTGATAAAATTGCCATCGCCAGCTCGAATTACAGCTCCAATTTCCCCGCGGGACCACTAAGGACAGTTTATTAAAGCCCTCTATTTTTCTCCCTTTCCAGTGTACTAATTGCAGAGCCTTGCACAGTCTTCATTTCATTAAGTTTTACTCCTCAAAAATTATCTCTGCACAGAGCTTAAACTGTGAGTTCTTTGCCCAAAAAACCATTATCAGAACTCTGTTGTCTGCTGAAATACAGGCCTAATCCAACTGTGATCACAGTCAAAACATGGAGGCCCCAGTTGCCCTTAACATTGCTCCACTAAATGCACCCCATAGACAGCTAGAATGGCTTCCACTGGCAGATAGAGATTATCAAATTGATGATATGGAAGGAGTGAAGCCTCATCTTCAAGCCTTTTGTGAGATAAGGAATAAGTTCAGAAACAAAACTGATCCATTAAGAATATGGGAGTCCAACATGCCCATGTACTACTTGCCCTCAGTAAATGTTTTTCCTAATCTCATCCATCACTGCTATTCCAATTATGATCCTTCTCAGAGGGCAGTGATGAGCCCTGTTGGTAAAGTCCTCTTCTACATTACTCCTCAGTCTATCAATGATATGTTGCAATTCAAACCAACTCAGCCATTGGTCCCCCTTTCCATGAAGAATCTGCTAGATCAAGCATCAAAATTGCCCTCTGCAGAGATTGACCGAATTGCTAAGTTGTTTATGCCCCCAGACTGTTACTCCAGATTTAAAATCCCTTATCTCCATGTTGCATTTACTAAGGACGGAAAAATGCTTATAGATATGATCTCCTACATCCTGGGATTCAGAACAAGTGAGATTGTGGACATGTCTATCTTCACTCTAGGACAGCCCCCTGCTGTCCAGTATGATTATGCCACCTTCATTACTGATAAGATTCATGAGCAATTCATGAGCCTAGAAAGGGAAAGGGTATTCAAATACACCTCATACATCTATCATTTGCTACTGTATTATCAATCTGAGAGTTTCCCAGTTGTCCTCAAAAAATTGGATGCTAGAGGGGAGAGGAGGCCAGTCATATTTTGGTCATCAGTATTCCATCATATTAGATACTCCACATACACATATTGTGAGTTCATTGACCTTTTTATCTATCTAGCTACTTGTTTATTATCAGCGATCCTCCTCCCAGACTCACTGATGAGATGCAAAAGATTCTACAGCTTTCCAAAAGCTACAACATTGGTGATTGGTATTTCTACCAAAACCACACAATAATCAGGGTCTATGGCTGTGAATTAGCCCCTTACAGACTACCCAAATATGTCCCTATGAGACTATTTGCCTTAGAATACTTTCGACAATTTGGTAATGCATATATGATTCATTTCTTTGGCAAAAGCAAAAAGGCACAACTAAAAATCAGACATCAATTGGGTCCCTTTATTTTCAATAAGAGGGAAGAAGCATGGAAGGATGCTGACCAGATCCTAAGGGAGAAACTCAAGCTAAAAACAAGCTTTTATTGGGCACCATATGACCCCAATCACTTTATAAGCCTTAGAAGAATCAAATACAGGATTGCAGCATATGAACACTGCACTATCCCTCAAATTGAGCAATTTGCTAATCAACAAGAGTGGGTAAAGGGCACTCTAGTTGAAGAATTCACTGAAGAAGAAATAACAGAAAAAGCAATCAAGAATCTGGAAAAATCTGTTGACTTGGAATCTTGTGGACATGTGATTTTTACAGCTCCTCGGCACCTTGGAGAAGGCACCTCATCTGCCATAGCTCCCCAGCAACCTGCCCAAGTAAGCGCCCCACCTGCAGCAACAGATAAAGGTAAAGAGGTGTAGCATTTAGAAGAACAAGTACACCATTTGGAACAACGAGAAACAATGGCATATCGGCCTGCTTCTACTGATGAACAAAGCCAAGGGCAAGACCCTTCTACACAAGCAAAAGTGACTGAAATTCTTGTGCTACAAACACCTCTTAATGAGGAAAGGGCAAAGAAGAGAGATAGGCAGGAAGAGACCCCTCCAGGGACATCTACAGAGCAACAAGGAGAGAAGAGAAAAAGGTTAAATCCTTTTTCAGAGGAAGAAATGCCAAAGGGGCCCAGAGAACAACAAATCCCCCCAAGCATGGAGACATCGGCCAGCTCCTTTTAGCAGGAGCAAGAGAGACAGCAGTGAGTGGAAGTAACATCCACAAGGCAACAGGGCAGACAACCCTCTGATATTAAAAAAGTGTTTATTGATATCAAGGCTAGGAATGAACCAGTGAGACTACAGCTGTACGACTAGCTAATAAGGATGGCCCCTACCAATCAACAAAGGCTAATGGCAGCCTATGACATCCAGGAAGGAAGAATGACCCTTGGTCACTTCAGACCTACAACTCAGCACCCCCAATCAACTGCTGATTACATTAGAACTAATCTGGAAGTGTTTGCCAATGATATCCATCCAATGGACCAGATTGAATTGCACAAGCAGACTGGGGAGATGGTATATTCTACTCTAGCAGATAAGACATTGTTAGCCCACAGATTGCAAAACTCTTTGCACAACACTGCTGCCCAACTTGAGTTGGAGAAAGCTTCGTCACAGGCCAAGGACAATAGAATCAAGTCCTTGGAGGAGATTATCATAGAGCTGGGACATGATCCCTCTGATCCCAAGGGTGTGCAGGCCTTGATAAAAAAGAAGGATGAAGACATAGCTTCCCTAAGAAGACAAATCAGGCTGTCACCCACATTGCATCCTCAAGCTACAGAGGTGGCACAACAAAAAGAGGAGCAGGATGTGGTAGATTTGCTTACAACCTTAAATAAAAGGTTGGTAGAGATAGAGAGTGCCTTGGAGGCATCATTACAGGGAAGACAGGGAGAGTTGGCCTCTCAGCCAATTCAAATAGCTCAGATTCTTACAGCTGCTCCTCCCACGGCCACCACAACAGTCCCTCCCATTGTTACAACATCAAGCTCAGCACCAATTTCAGCCACTACTTCAGCACCTACAGAGCAAGGCACCAGCTTGAAAATGAACAATATGATGAAGGAAATAAAAGCTCTAGAATTTCAAATGGCAGAATTGAAAGAAACCAAGGAAAAGCTGGCTAAAATTGAGGGAAAATATGACAAATCAAAGCAGGATGTAGCTGAGAAGACAAGAGAAGTCAAAGCCTTGGAAAAAAGAATAAAGGAGCTGGAGAAAGAGCTTACCTTCGATAAAACTCTAGCAGATATCAAGAAAATTTTGTGGTCCAAAATTGGCCAATCCATTACAGACCAATGGCAATCCATTGAAACCATTCATGAGCAAATGGATTTGATAAACTTGGCTCAGTTCGAAAACCAAAAGGCTAGAGCATCTTTAGGAAATATGCCCGAGCAAGCAAATAGAATGATCCAATTTTTGAATACTCGCACCAAAGGGCAGCTGGTAGCATTAGGAATCAGGAACAGGACTGAAACTTTCTTGCTAATAAAAAGGGTGTTAACCCTAGGAATTTTGTGCAGACATTGGACAGAAAATTCCAAGAAATGCATACACAGGTGGATGAGTTCAAGACAAAGATCATGGCATTACATAGCAGAGGGCTACCAAGTTTATTAACCAGTGTTGGAAGATTGTTGTCACATGACCTTTATGCCAATAGAGTGAATAATTTTGCTGCCAACCAAATCACATCTTCCTCAAGCACTTCAAAAGATACAGGGCCTCCATCAGGACAGAGTGTCTTTGATAAATTAGAAAATCTATTCTACATTGCACATGAGATAAACCACCTGTTCGAATTCCAGCCCACTTTTCATAGATACACAGAAGCTGATGAAACACTGTTAAAGATACAAAGGCATCAGCTACCTACAAAGGATTGGTGGAAAGGGATGGTAGAGACATTGCTCAGGTGATTTTGTTTATTAATTATTTTTGATCAAGCTACAGTTCAGCATATACAGATGGCACGATACACCTGTCAAAGGTAAATCAGCATAAAGCAGAATTGAAATGATAACTACAGCTCATCAAAATACTAAGAAGTCGAGCACACATGATGAAGACCCAGACAACAACAGGCAGCGTACCAGCATCAAGGCAACACACACGGAATAAATGCGCAGTAGGCAGTCGACTCATTCAGCCCAGAAAGTCAAAGTTTTCTGACAAAATAGACAGCTAGCAAACCAATATTAACTGCAGTGTTTAATTCTTCATTTACTCCCTTGCAAGAGTTGGTGATGTAATTTATTTCTTGAAGAGTCATCACCTAGATATTTTGTATCTTGTTTTTGTATATATACCTCCCCATAGAACATATTTGGGGTTGGTTGGTTGATAATCCTCATTCTAGACTTGCACTGTATACTTTGAGAGCTCTATAATCAAAGACTGTTGGAATGCTTTGGATGAAGAATTGTCTGTTGTGTTATTTAATGGCCAAAGAGTGACTGTGGAATTCCTGTGCTACTACATGGCTCAATAAGTGTTTTCTTACCTCTGTTTACAGTTTATGTATGTTTACGCCACCACTGAGTTACCATCTAAATAGCAAGAAAGAAGAATAGCTTAGGCTTTGCTTGACTGCACTCTATGTTCAGTTCTTGTTATTTCTATATGTTTTCCTCATAAATGGTTATGAATATGCATACTTAAATGATCATGTTTACCCTTTTTCTTTCACATATGACTGTTATTTAGGAATTCTTGACTGCTCCTAGACAAATTTTCATTCACCTTCCCTCTCTGTTAGCTAATGAAAGATTCTTAGTTGCCTTTCATCTCTGACCTTCATTCCATCTTTATTCCAGCTCGATATTGTTCTATGTGTAGCTATCCTGCTCTATATTCCTCTTGTGACCAAGAAAATGCAACAGCAAGCCCTAATCCATGACTCCATGCCCAATGGTTTGAACTTCTCACACTATGCATCCCAAATCTGCTTGAAAACATCATCCTTCCCACCAAAATCAAAACAAAACCCATTTACAACATAACTAGCCTAAAATCAACCCAAAACAAAGCTAAATTTTAAAGAGAGAGCCCTCTCTGACTGCATGTAGGCTAGGAACTGCAGCCCAAAGATTGGTTTGTGGTTACCTCGGCCATATCCCTTAAGGAGCCAAGGGACAACCTGAGTGATAACATCTGGCTCATAGGAGAACAAATCATCATGTCCCAAATTCACCTCAGGGTATCACAGGGGAAGGCTGAGTTATTCACCCTGTACACAGCACACCATTAGGGGAGGGTGAGTCACCCTATGGTTGTGTGTTGCTCGAGTAAGTACCCCAAGCCCCCCAGAGCTCCCAGAGCTCAATGCATGCAAGGACCCTTATATGAGGGTCTCTCAATGATTCCAAGTCATTCGGGAAAGTCACAGATTTGACCTTTCCTCGAGGCTTTGACAAAATGTCTGCGACCTGTACATCAATCTCAATGCGATGGAGCCCCCTCATTCATCAACTTGCCACATCCCAGATAAGGTAGTATTTGATGTCTATTTGTTGGAGCAACCATCGAACATGGGATTCCTCAACAATCGAATCCCCCCTGGTTGTCATAGAGAATCACTATGGTGACAGCTCATTGAAGAGCTTCCATAACCAGGCAGCTTCACACGAGATCATACTCGGTCTCGGAGGTGCTTATAGCAACCGACTTCTGCTTCCTGCTTATCCATGATATCGAAGCAAAATCCAAAGAGAACCAGCACTGAGAAGTGCTCTAGTGATCCTCCACACTACCTGCCCAGTCAGCATTCGAATAATCATGCAACTTCATATTTCTGGTAGTCTATCTCAATCCATGATAGATTGTGCCCTGAAGATATCTCAGAATATTCTTGGCACCAATCCAATGAGGCTCAACCAAATATGAGCTCACCATGCTAACTACAAAACATATATTTGGACGAAATTTCACCAAGAACATCAATGCAAACAAGTTTATGAAACTCAGAGGCATTTCCCAAATCTGGTCTGGCATCATCACCCTATAACTTTTGAAAGTTAAGATCCTCGAGGTAGTCACGGGCTTGCAGTTTACCATTCCACATCTGGAATCCAACTCCCTCTTAATTTTGTGAGTGAGAGGGTCTGCACCTATCAAAAATAGGTCATTCTTAGAAGGTGCTGGTATGATAGGTCTATCATCCACAACCTTCAAACAATGGTTTGGATCGGCTTCACTCTTAGTGAATCTCAACTTCATCTGGTAGTTATCAATCCTTTCATATCAAACCCAGGGTGATTTGCTTCAAGCCATAGAGGGATTTCTTCCACCTGCATACATGAGATTCCTGATCATGAATCTCAAACCCCTCAGGTTGTTCCAAACCCGTGGACTTGCTACATGAGGGGAATGGTCCCTTTGTAAGATTTTCCTTCAATACATCTTAGGCATGTACCTTCATACTCTTTTTGAATTCAGGCATCCCAGTGACTATCTAACTCATATAGGGTAGGGCCCCACAATAAGTATACCTCTGGTGCTATAGATGAGATGTGTCAACTGACATGGTCCCTAATGGACCATCTTGCAACTTGGTACAAATTTCCAATCCTGAACCCATGAGTAAAAGCATCTTTGAAAATTCTATTTTCATACACGTACCTTTCCATCGATGAATGTCACCCTGTAAACTTTCACTTCCATTGCCAAAATGGACACCAGGTTCTTCTTGTGATCAGGTACATAAAAGAGATTCTATAAATGAATCGAGTTACCCTCATTCAATAGAGGGGTAATATTTCCTACACCCTTTCTAGGATAGGTAGCATTGGCTCTAGGTATAATCCCACGATTGTTTCCATCTCTACCAAATTAGAGAGAGCACCCTTTTATCTGTTGAAGTGCTTTGGAGCACTACAATCAATAAGCCAGATTCCCAAAGAATCTGAAGGAGAGGACCAATACCAGATAACACTTCTTTATCTTAGGAGAAACAACATTTGATTCTTCATACCTGGGGTTCCTTGCTTTCTCTAAAGAGTCAGTTGTTTCCTTAATGACCTACATTACCTGCCATTCCTCTAATCATTAAAGATATCCCTGGAATGATTGTTATCATCATCAAGTGATGTATCCCTGCCATTCGGACACTCTTTTGTATAATGGCCAAGTCATCTACCTTTCCTTCCACCCTTAGATCCAGACTTCCCAGTGAAGTGACCTTTAGGTAGGCCATCATAAGCTTTCACTGTGTCATTCTGATAATGTTCTCTACTTCGATTTCACCCTCGGTGAATTTGAAGAGGGATGAGGAATACATTGATCCTTTTGTCCTTTCCCAACTGTCTTCGGTGATTTTTCTTTTACTCTTGCTTGGGCATTGTCTTCACCTCAACTCTGATACCATGTTAAGTTTAGGTATCTTCTATTCTTAGAGAAATTTATTTCAATTTTCACAATTCACTCAATATATTTTCTAGATTAGCAATCACATTAGCATTAAAGTAAACTGTAGATAGAACATAAACATAAATCACAAAAGACAAGCCAAGAAAAAAGGACACAAGATGTGGCGCTAGCCAGTGACAAACCCTAATGTGGGGAAACCCTTAATCAATTCTTCTTGTATGTTCTTCAATAGTTCAGCAGGGAGAGAGAGAGAGATAGAGATAGTACATTTACAATAGAAGTCAACACTTCGACTTTCTAGACAAGAGAATAGATCATCTCTACATGAGATCAGTTGAAGACATGCTGCTTCAATTGATTCTCCAAGGTGACTCCTTCACCTATCATTGTGTTGCATTTTGTCCACGTGTTGCACCTCACCATGCTACACTCATCATCACAGTGCTGGACCTAATGACCATGTTATGCACTTCATGTTGATGCTCCTGCCATAGTGTTGCTCCAATCAATGAGCTACTCTCATCACGGATATGCACCCAATGCTACATTCATCACTGATCTGCACTCAATGCTACACTCATCATCACTATATCTAATACGCTACTTTACACTTACCAATCTTAGCTACTTGCTATGGCTTACAGCCTCGTAGAGTAGCTAGACTCCTCCAAAGTGCAGTCAACTAACTGTCACAATGTCTGCCTTGATTTATCTGCAATTGTTCTCTAAGGGAAGGTTGTCTTTGCCTTCCACAAGACTGTCCTCCATTTATTACAGCATGTATATATCTAACATGCCATACATCAGACTGAAGATGTCGTTGTCATGTTTTCACTAGATAACATACAACCTAGAGAGCAAACTTCACTGTTTCTTCTTTATGACAGTGAATTCCCAGTCCTTAACTCATGCCTTCTAACTGTTTTATCTACAGCACTATGTTGTCATCTACAACACACTTAGGAACCTACAACACTTAGTCCATGCTGTCATCTCCAGCACACTAAGGCACCTACAACACTTAGATTCATGTTGTCACCTACATCATACATAGGGACTCCTTGTGTTGTTGATAAGGGTTGTGTATTGTAGACAAAACAACAACTAGGTATCCTTGATTAGACTATGGATTAGGGCTTTTATTTTTTGTTCGTTAGGCCTACTTAGACTACGGCTAGGGCACCTTGTTGGACTACATATTAGGTCCTTTTGTTTTCTATTCATTGGGCCTCCTTAGACTGCGGCTAGGGCACCTTGTTGGACTATGTATTAGGGCCTTTTGTTTGTTGTTCTTGTATCTCTATTGTTGTTTCTAAGGGTTGTCCCAAAATCTTCTAGAACAACATATATATATGGGTATGATAGGTTGCGTTGGAGTCTGTCGTTTAGGCCTCCCTCATCATACTAGTTCTCCCTTCCTTTCTGCATCTAGGGCTTCTTCATTAGGGCAGCGTAGATCTCCATTAGGGCAACATTATCCCTTAGAATCTCTCCTCCTACTAAAACCCAAAGACAAGTAGAGAGGAAGAGATCCCAAGTGAGTGTGTGGAAATGACTTGAAGGCCACCTCTATTTATACTAAAACGTTGAGCACAAGTGGGGTTTGTTTGGTTGTTGTCCGACCTTGACGAATTGTCCCATAACACTAATAAATTCATATCTCCATGAATACTTAACAGAATCGGATGATATTTAGATCAATTCTACACCTCTCGATGAGAGGGATCCAAGAAAAATATCAGCTACCATTAATAATATGACCGACATGGAGTTTGGCCCTTGTTTCCAATTTTAACACACACAGAGAGATTAAGGAAATCGATTTTCTGAGCTAAGAAGTTATTAGGAGGAAAATTGGTTGGGGAGATCTTGTAGCAGAGGGACAAGGATAGTTTGGGAATACTGACAGAGAGGTAGAGAGAAGGCTTGTGGAGGCAACATAGTAGCTAGGAGGACTGGTGTTGGGCCAATCTAATCCCATGCAGCCTTGACACAGAGCCAGAAGGGCCAACACAGAGGAGAATTGCCTTCCACACAGAAAGCCGAAACTACCAGGAAGATGCCGAAACAATCGGTAAATCTGATGCAGTGGGTAGAAGAGCTAACACATAGCCTGAAATGCTAACATGCGGCCTACGTAGGGCCAACACAAAATTCGTCAGCGTTAGCCATTTTTTCTTTCAGATAAGCCGAAATCTAATGTGTGAAGTGAGGTAAAACTCGCTCAGATTTTTCTCCATTTTATTTCTTTGTCACTAGTTTGCTGGGAGGGCTACCAGCATTTGTATTTAGAATTACTACGTAATAATAAAAAACCCTCTGAGCTGCTACACCGATTTTCCCGGATTGGGTTTTTCCAGGGACTATTTTTTCCAAAAATAAATGTGTCCTATGTATCTTGTTCTTTGTTCAGTTTTTTGTTTCATGTAATCAAATTTAAGTAGTGTAGGCTACGGAAGTAATTTTCTGCAATATTCAGAAGAATAACTTGATGAATGTAATACAAATCAAGTAGGTGAAGAATATTTAGATTTGTTGCAGTAGGGGTTCTTAGAGGATTAGGAATTTGCACATGGTATCAGAGCATTGATTTTGAAACAGGAAGAGCAGATCCAACATTTTGCAAAGAGGCCAAAAGTTTCACTTGGAAGCAATTCAAATCCCCTTGAAGGGATTGCGCAATCCTTGTCGAGAAGCAGAGATTCTAAGGAAATCTCTCTCTAAGAGAGTCGACAGAGAGGTACGATTTCCAAATCGTCAGCTTGCAGAGGAGGAGGGAGTGACACAGTACCTCAGCACAGTTCTTGAAGGGCGCAGTTTCTGTCAGGGATAAAATCTTTTGGAAAAGAAAAAAGACACATAGAAGGGGAATTTTCTCCTTAGAGAAATTTTCACCAGAAAGTTCAAATTTCTCACTTGCTGAGTAGTGACTAGAGGATTCATTTCGACATTTGGGTGAGATGGCATCGCATGGGCTCAAAGATCAGGACAGGTTGGAAGGTGCTTGCAACTATGTCATATGGAAGACCAGAATATTAGTTGTTATGGAGAAATATGATCTCGAAGCCTAAGTCAAAAGTGTTGTAGTTGTTCCTACTAACAATGATCAAGGGAAGAAATAAAATTCTGAGCAAGGGAAGGCGAAGAGGCTCATTCTCGATGGAGTTTGCGATCATGTGGTATCACACTTGCAGGGCAAGGATACAACCTGAGAGATGTGGGAAGATTTGTCTTCTATGTATGAAGGCTCTTTCGAACAGAGGAATATGTACCTAGAACAGAAGTTGCAACGAACATTAATGAAGAAGGGAGAAGGAATCAACTTCTATCTTCAACGTCTTCAGGATACTAGAGACCATCTTGCTATAGTGGGGTCCACTCAGTCAACCACGATGGTGAGAATAACCCTGAATGGAGTCTCGGATGAATGGAAAGTCTTCGTCCAAAGCATATTGAGTAGGGAAAGACTACCTACATGGGAGGAGATGTAGGCATCTCTTTAGCAGGAGGAATTAAGGAGGGACCTAGTCAAGGTCAACCTCAATGGCAACAGTGGGAGTGGCACAAAGACCAAGGAGGAGGAGGAGAATGCATCTCTAACATCAAAGGGAAATCAGAAGCGGGAGCAGAAGAAGGACATTTCGAAGGTGAAATGTTTTGGTTGTGGCAAGATGGGCCACTATGCATCCCAGTGTCCTTTGAAGAAAAAGGATAAGGATGAGAAACATGATCCTAAGGTTGATTCAACAAATATTGACGAAGATGAATTTTCCATGAGTGCCCACATATCTCCAGGAGGGAGATGGGGCGATATTGAGTTGTAGTCGGGAGGACTACATATGGGTAGGATCCTTGAGGAGTCCACCACTTGGATCAATTCCTTGCTATGGAATCCCAAGATTCAGCAGTAGCGAGATGGACTTAGTGTCATATGATGCAGTGGATTGTTTGGAGGACAAATGTAGTAGACATAGCCCAGAGACTGATCAGTACAGAAGACAATAGCAGCGCAAGAGATTCAAAGGGTCAAAGACTAGTAGCAGTCAGATTCCAAAATTCATGGTATCATGCTAAACACAGTTAATTTTAGTTAATTTTGGATGTTTTTCAGTTGCTTCTCTCAACCACTGAGTTGCAGTATGAATGTAGTATTAGCCATGGTAGTGCTAGAAGTATAGCTGATGCAACATTTGAGAGGGAGTTGTAGTATAGATGCAGCAGTGGTAGTGGTAGTGTCATGGGCAAGAGTTCAGTAGCTGCAACAACACAGTGTTCATGGTGGCAA
This sequence comes from Pinus tabuliformis, assembly GCA_031772625.1. NCBI lineage: Eukaryota > Viridiplantae > Streptophyta > Pinopsida > Pinales > Pinaceae > Pinus > Pinus tabuliformis. The sequence continues at coordinate 285,988,752 of CM062809.1, read as the reverse complement.
CAGTGCAGAAAGGAGGTGCTTCAAAGACAAAGCAACATGTAGTTGGACATTGTTGCTATAACACTTTCCTCTCTAAGAGGGAGTGTTAGATTTTGGTAGCATTGAAAATGCTCTATCCACGAAAATTGGTGGAGAGGCTAAGGCACATTATTTCTAAAGAACCCAGAAACTGTTTGGTGAAATTACACCCAGATTATATTTTATTAAAATAATTAATATTTTTAATGGGGTTCCTAAGTCTAAACTTAGGAAAATTAAAATATTAATGGGTATTAATCAAAATATGGGTGAGAATGATCTAGAAGGCAGATCAAGTCAAGTTTTAATCTTTTCCATTTATTAGAGACTTAATATTAGTTGTTGAAGTCTAAACAGGAAAAGTATAAGAAAGAGGCTTGGGGTTCAGTTAGAAACACACAGAGATATTAAGGAAATCGATTTTCTGAGGTGAGAATTTTTCTTAAGGAAAATCAATTGGGGGAGATCTTGCAGCAGAGGGGCAAGGATAGTTTGGGAATACTGATAGAGTGGCGGAGAGAATATTGTGGAGGCAGTGCAATAGACAGGAGGACTAACACTGGACCAATCTGGGCCCACGTAGCCTTGACGCAAAGTTAGAAGGGACAACGCAGAGGAGAAAGTTACCTTCCACGCAGAAAGACGAAACTGTCGGGAAACTGTCAGAACTGTCAAAACAACCAAGAAAGTTGACATAGTGAGCAGAAGATCTAACGCAAGGCTGACGCAGTGCCTTAAAGGCCGACACAGGGCCTACTCAGGGCCAACGTAGAAGTAGACGGGATTAGCCAATCTTGCTGCCAGATTAGCCAGAATCTACCGGGTGAAGTGAGGTCAAAGTCACTCAGATTTTTCGTCATGGTATTTCTCTATCACTAGTTTACTGGGAAGGCTACCAACATTTGTATTTAGAATTATTGCTTAATAATCGAAAACCCTCAAAGTTGTTGCACCAGTTTTGCCGCATTGGGTTTGTCCAAAAATAATTGTGTCCTGTGTATCTTGTTCTTTGCTCTATTTTTGGTTTCATGTAATCAAATTTAAGTAGTGTAGGTTGCAGAAGTAATTTTCTTCAATATTCAAAAGAATAACTTGAAAATGTAATTAAAATCAAGTAGGTGATGTAGATTCAGATTTGCTGCAGTATGGGTTCCTAGAGGATTAGGAATTTTCACAGAGTTCACATTAATAACTTTCTTGTCTAGCTTGACTTCACAGGGTGTTTGGTACATAGACAATGGAGCATATTTTCATATGACATGAGTTAGAGAGTACTTCTCCAGTTACAGGGAGGAGGACATAATATTCTAGATTCAGATGGGGAACAATTCCAGGTGCAACCTAGTTTCCAAAGGGACTGTTATATTTTAGAGGGAGAATGGCAAGTAGATACCTATCCATGACATGTTGCATGTGCTATGTTTGGGATGAACTTGATCTCCATATCAGTCCTTCAGGACAAAGGATAGAATGCAATGTTTAGAGGGGTGAAGGTGTTGTTGAAGCAGAAGGATTGGAGGTCACCTATAGTAGCAGGGTAGGGAGTGGCATGTTATACATACTACATATGGACCAAGGGGAGATATGGGGAGATATCGCATAAGAGGATGGGCCATATTCATCACAGAGCACATATACTGCTTTGTGAGACAATGTTAGGTGTTCCATATGTAAGAATAGAGCATGATGATATTAACATAGGATGTGTGTTAGGGATGTTTGTGAAAGCAACTTTTCCAAGGAGTGACATAGATCACAAGGGTACTAGACCTTTTGCATTCAAATATATGTGGGTTGATTTCGACAAAATATCTCATGGGGTATGGATACTTTGATACTTCTATCAACGATTTCTCCAAGAAAACATGGATCTGTTTCTAGAAGACCAAGGATGAGGTCTTTAATTGCTTTTAGGAGTTTAGGCTCTAGTGAAGAATGCAACGAACAGAAATATCTGGAATCTTAGTCAAACAATGGAGGTGAGTACACTAGAAAATAATTGCAGGATTTTTGTGCCAAGGTAGGAATCGCGAGAGAGTTGATAGTTCCTTACAAGCCATAGCAGAATGGGGTTATTAAGAGAAATATCTGATCTATTTCAGAGGTAGCAAGAGCGATGTTGTATGAGCAAGATCTCCCCTATTGTTTATGGGAACTTAAGGTATGTAGTATAGCCATTTATATTAAAAAACAAGGTCCCACATAGAGCACTTGGAAATATGACACTCGAGAAGGCATTTAACATAAAGAAGCTAGATGTTAGTCACTTTAGGATATTTGTTTTCCTAGTGTATTGTCACATTCTAGGGGATACACATTCAAAATTGGATCAAAATACGGAGGAGGTTACTCCATTGGATACAATAAAACTTTGAAGGAATATAATATATTCATACCAAGGACCAGGAGGATTATAGTGAGGCGAGATATCAAGTTCATGGAGGACAAGTGGTGGGCCCCAGTATTGCAGCAATAATGCTGCAACTCCTGGAACTCCCTTCTTTAATTTTATCAACCCGGTAGTTCGTAACAAACTTGGAAGCGACAATGCTGTATGCACAAGTACTAGCTCTTGCCGCAGCTGTCACTTGGTCAGCTGGCACAAGTCCGCTAGGAGCTTAAGCCAACTTCTATGAGCTCTTAGAAGAAGCTTTTTAACTGATGAATGAAAGCTAACTCAAAGGGGCTAATTTACTTGCAGAAAGAAACTGGAAAGCGGAAAGGAAATGCAAACCCTAGCAAACCCTAATTTTACCAGCTAGCCCTACTGATGCGAAAAAGAGGATGCAAGCTACTGAAAGAGATGCCATTGACTTCTAGGAAGGTAAAATGCATGTGTTTAAGTTATCACTATCTGAAGAAAACATCTTTTTGTATTTTTGAATAAGTTGTCACAATTATCATGCATACAATTTAACTGTTTTTTACTGTGCAGAGGTGGATTGGCGAGAGGAAATGCTTGGAAGAGGTCGGGAAGGTTTAGAGAGGGCCTAAGGGGTCCCTAACACCCTTCTAGAGAGTTTCACAGAGTTTGGCTATCAAGAAACCTCATTCGTGAGCTTCTACAGGAAGTCTGCAGGGGTTCTACAGGATGTTTCATGAATTTCTACAGGATGTTCAGAAATTTCTACAGGATGTTTAAAAATTGGATTTTGGAGGATGGGCAAGTGAGGGAAGATGCATGAATGGATATGGAGGTAGGATAGGGGTCTGAAGTGGCCCAGGGACTAGTGGATGGAGTGGTGAGAAGGTGTAGATAGCTAAGTTGGCTCAAAGAAGGCTTAACCAATGATGTACAAAAACTAGGGTTATGTGAGCAAATGTGGCAAACGTGAGGTAAGGATTCTAAGTAGAGGGTGGAGTGGATAGTGCTGATGGAGAATAAGTAGATGAAGGAGTGGTACAGGTGCTCTGCAAGTTGTTTTTCCAATCTGAACCAACAAAGACTTGTAAATTCAAAGACCTAGTTTCGTTGACCTAATTTGCTAGCTGTCAGTAAAGAGAATGAATAGAAATGTGACCTGCAATGAAACCATGTATTTTAACTCATGCAACTAAGCAAACGAAAGTTTGAACTTGTAACCAACTTCTGCACATGAAGATCAAACACTAGTGATTGCATGGCAAAGCAAAATCAGTGTTTTTGTGGGCAGCAAAGTCATCCTAGTCACAGCTCCTGATCCCACTGAGGGAGAGGTGAAACCATAGATGTTTGTTGGCCCTTTTCTTGAAGCTTTTTCTGTTAACAACCTATCAACTAAATCTGAGCATGAAAAGCTATTTTACTCATCAAAAACAACCTAAATAATAAAACAAGGTTTAAATCTAAATAATAGATTTTATTCTAAGAAGGCAGGAAAGACACATGAAAGTAAACAAAGGAGGTACTGGGCACTTGAGATGGGCCCAATCCCAAGAGATACAATCTCCTAAGAGAGATTTAGAGATGGTGCAAAGCTGGATTCATCTTTATTGATCAAAAGAAATGTTACATTCCAAAAACTGTCCACAAGGAGAACTTGAAAATGTGTTGAAAGCAATGCTAATCTACTGCCTAAAAATTGAACTACAAAATGACTACAAAATGAATACAAAATGACTATAAAGTGACTAACTACTGGCTAACCAAAATGAGGCCCTAAGCCTTCTTATTTATACAAATTGAGGACCCCAACAGTCCTCCTAAAATTTAGGGACTCGGCTGCCCAAAACTTGTAGTTAACAGTAGTCCTACTTGACTTGCTTGGCTGCCCTTGTGATAATTGATTTGGTGGCCCTTGAACTCCGAGCTGATGGTGGAGAATTCGAGGCAATGGCCCATAAATGAAGGGAACACCTTAAAAATCCTCTCCACGAATTTGGCTACCAAGTGCTCATTTCAACCCTTGATTTTGTCTCCAAATTGACCAAAAAGACTACACAAAGCACACATTAGACTTGTTGGCATAATGACTAACCCAATTCACTCTATTAGCATAAATATAATCAAAAACATGCAATAAACTAATGAGAATGGTGGATTAAGTCAAATTAGGAGGTTGAATGAACCCAAATAATTATCCATTTTTGGGGCTCATCAACAAGGTGTAAAAAAGGTCTAGGGAGTTGCTAGTAGTTGAAGATCAGAGTGATTATCTAGTTGAAGCATCTAGAGTTGGGTAGAAGAATTAGTGGCAGCAATAGAGAACAAGTATAGTGACTAGTATGGGCACGAGTTAAGGTGTGAGTGCTCTTGAAGATTCACAGAGAATGGAGCAACATATGCAATAGATCCAAGAGATGCATTAGGAGGATATGAAGGTGGATATTCATAACTACATTTTTTACTAGAGGAACTGTGAGGTCCAACAGACACTCGAATATGCTCAGGAGTTTGTGGGGACTCCTAGGATGCACAGGAGAGAGCGGAGAGAACCAGAGTGGTACACTAGCTACATGGAATAAGTCAGTCAATTAGTGGATAGTGAGCCTTCCAGCCACAAGGAGTATGCATAGGAGTAGGTTTGGTGAGATGCAATGGTTGAGGAGTATGCCTCAATCATGAAAAATTATGTATGGGAGGTTGTATTGAGACTAATAGACAAGGTGATGGTTGGATTGCATTGGACTATAAGATCAAGCATGGTGCAAATAGCAGCATCGAGAAATACAAAGATAGGTGCGTGACCAAGGGGTTCTCTCAAAAGGAGGGAATGAATTATGAGGATAAATTTGTTGGACATTGGATAAACCAACATTCCTCATGTCTTTCGTGACATGGACTAACTTCCTCTCGTGGATCATTATCTCTGGCGATGTGATCATTGACTAACACTTGCGGGTTTGGTCTAATGGCAATCGTGATTCCCAACAAGTGGTATCAGAGCATAGGTCATGAATTCGATACAAACCTGACTCGCGTTGGGGGGGGGGGATATTGTTAGATATTGGATAAACCAATGCTCTCCGTGCATTTCATGACATGGACTAACTGCCTCTTGTGGATCCTTATCTCTGGCGATGCAATCATTGACTAACACCTACAGGTTTTTGTCTAATGGCAATCATGATTCCCAAAATATTTTCTTCTCTAGCCAGGTACGCTTTTATACGAATTGTGATCTCATTAGCAACACAGATGGGATGGAAGATCCATCAGATGGATGTCAAGATGGAATTCCTAAATGGTAAATTAGAGGATGAGATTTGCATTGAACAACTAGAGGGTGTTTTGGCACACAACATAGAAACCCACATGTGTAGGTTGAAGAGAGCCTTGTATGGGCTCAAGCAGGCTCCCAAGGCATGGTATGAGTGCATCAATAGATACTTGCAAGACATGGGCTTTATGAAGAGTGAAGCAGATTCAAACCTCTACTACTTGGTGGTTAGGGAAGATGTTCTCATTCTTTTCCTAGATGTGGATGACTTGTTCTTGACAGGTTCATTGGGTCTCATCAAGGAGTGAAGGATGGATCTTGCAGTAGAGTTTGAGATGAAGGATTTGGGGCTTATGCACTATTTTCTAGGCATGGAGGTATGGCATACAGATGGTGATATTTTCCTTGGTTAAGGGAAATACTACATCAAGATCCTAAGAAGATTCATGATGGAGGATTGCAAAGCCAAGTCTACTCTCATGATCACCAATAGGAGGAAGATAGATCCATCTAGAGAGAAGGATGTGAACCCCACCTTTCATAGGAAGTTGATAGGCTCTCTCATGTATTTATTCAACACCAGGCTAGACATATAGTATGCAGTAAACTCTCTTAGTTAGTTCATGGTGGAGCCGAAGAGAGTGCATTAGATGGTGGCTAAACACATGTTGAGTTATTTGTGTGACACAATTGAGTATGCGATCAAGTATGCTTGAGGTAATGGTGTCAAGTTGGTGGGATATACCAATACAAACTGGACAAGTAACACAATAGATCAGAAAAAGACTTCAGGGTGTTGCTTCAGCATGGGATCAGAAGTTGTTTCTTGGTACAAGAAGAAGAAAACATCTATGGCACTAAGTTCTATACAGGGATAGTACATAACATCTAGCATGGATACATGTGAGGCTATATGGCTTCAAAAGCTACTAGTAGCCTTGTTTGGTCATAGGACAGAGACAACGATAATACACTATGATAATCAGAGTTGTGTCAGGTTGTCAGAGAATCTAGTGTCTCACAATAAGAACAAGCATATATACATCAAATACCACTTCACCAAGGGTTGTGTGTAGTGTAGGATTATCCAACTATAGTATATACCTACAGATCAACAAGTAGTAGATATACTGATGAAGGCTTTGGGGAAGGTGAGATTCATTTTCTTTAGAGACAAGTCGGGTGTTACGTAGAACACCTTCCTCGCTAAGAGGGAGTGTTAGTTTATGTAGCTTAGATAGGTGTTCTGGTCTCATATTGTGTCTATGAGGCTAGGGAGCACATTTTTTCCAATACCTGGAAAAGGTTTCATAAGAAAAAGCCTTGATTAGATTTAATTAAGTAGTTAATTAATTTTCCTAAGTCTGACTTACGGAAATAAGCTTAATTACTCAATATTAATTGGGGTAAATGGATTTTCATCTAGAAACTTATATAAAATCCACTTGATGGGGTAAAGATGATCTTAGCCATTGATTGTGATTAGATCATGGTCATTGATTCGTCAACAAGAGATTATAAGAGGAAATCAATGGGAATTTAGAGATCATATAGAGACATGAAGTTGCAATGATAGAAAGGGCGCAAAGGAAGCGTAGGGACTTCAACAACAGATGTTTTAGTAGAGATTTATGGAAATATTCTTCACAGAGATTCCCAGGGAGAATTGGAGATTGATGTTTATGCAATGAGAAGTTGATTTTCCAGCAATGCGAGTCTCTCTAGGAAGGGGTGCAAATTATCCTAGCAGGTAGTGTGAATTGCTCATAAAGGGAGAAATAATTCACAAGAGAGATAAATTTGCATAGGAGAATCGTTTTTCCAGTAGAATTCATGATTTTCTAGTGGAGGTCGAGTTGACTTTCCCGATTAATGAAAGTTTTTAAGAAGATCAATTTTATCTGCCAAACTGCATGTGTGAGATAAATCAAGCTTTAGAGGGAGGCCATATTTTTTTATGAGGGACAAATTGCTTCCAAGAGGTTAGGAATACTTGTAGAGGTGATCAATATAATTTTCCAAAGGTTTTCCATTTTATGGAAACCAGTTGTAATATTTTTGTTGAAGAATTTAATAATAAAACCCTCATCTGCAAAATTGGTTTTCCCTTCAGGGTTTTTCCAGAGACATTTTTCTAAAAATATTAGTGTCCATTATTTGTGTGTGCAAAATTTTCTTCGTTCTTGTGGTTAATTACTTTTTTGTGAAGTTATTTTACACAAGCATTTTACAAAAGACAAATAATCTAAACAAATAGGAGAATAATAACCAGTAACTACAACAATATTTAAAATTTCGCATGGTCCCAACAATGACTTACTCGGGTTAGCACAAATTGTTGAAACATGAAGATAAGGAGGTAAGTCTTATTGTTGCACATTGTCTAAGTGAACTTCTTAGGGTTACGACTTTTAAAGTTCCTTATAAAAATGATAGAATGAAGGAGATATTGCGAGTAATCGTTGAAATTTTTTCCAGGTTACATGACATCAGAAATCCTTGTTTCAGTAAGAGGATTGTGATTCTAGAATTTTACAAAAGACAAATAATCTAAACAAATAGGAGAATAATAACCAGTAACTGCAACAATATTTAAAATTTCGCATGGTCCCAACAATGACTTACTCGAGTTAGCACAAATTGTTGAAACATGAAGATAAGGAGGCAAGTCTTATTGTTGCACATTGTCTAAGTAAACTTCTTAGGGTTACGACTTTTAAAGTTTCTTATAAAAATGATAGAATGAAGGAGATATTGCGAGTAATCGTTGAAATTTTTTCCAGGTTACATGACATCAGAAATCCTTGTTTCAGTAAGAGGATTGTGATTCTAGAATTGATGGCTAAGGTAAGGTCATATGCTATCATGCTATAATTAGATTATAACGATATTATGCTACATATGTTTCATAGTTACCTCAATTCCATTAGTGATATCATGAGGCAATTATCTAGGATCACATAAAAGTCATCATGATCATCATTATTTATGAAAGTGATGTTATTTTCCAACCTACTGTATAATTGTTGTTGGTTCTCCTAGAAAAAAAGAAGTTACTTCAATAGCTTCTTACAACTTGGTGCACTATGTGGTCAAACAATGTGAAGGGATTTAAAACCTCACTTATTTTAGGATATAGTTAAGGTTGAGAAGAATTATGTGGATGTATACTTTTTCATCTACACATGTTGTCACTTAGGAGAATGATATTAGTTTCATGGGTTGGAATGCCACCTCACCAATCTCTTGTACAAGGCTTTTAAGCAATAGTCACCTATGACATACTCAAGAAGAGCTTAAAAATGGCCTTTTAGAAATGACAGAGAATCAGGGCACTAAATGAAAAAATATTACAAAAAGACAGTGAGTTTAAGGCATTAGGATCAATGAATGGGATCTAGTTTCTAACCTTGTCAATATTGATAGATAATTGGGAATGCTAAAGAGGCATTGATAGAAATAGACTCTTCAGTTGTGGATTATCCCTCTTCAACAATACATAGGAAGCGCTTGCAACACCTAGGTGGATTTGTTGAAACATAAGGTTGGAATCAATGAGGAAACAAAAGCCCAATCTTATAGGATACATCCATCAAATGGTGAAGACAATGGGATACAACATCAAGAGATATAATTTTTGAAATTTCTAAGTCTAACATGTCATAGATCCCTACTGCATTATCTGGTTTAATTTCTCCTACTTGTTCATTCGATTAACAAGTTATTTATAAATATAAATACTGAAATAAACACAAATGAAACCTTAACTCATATACAAATTAGAAATTGAAATAACTAAGACAAACACACAAGGGACACTGTTATTTTTGGACAATCGTCCCCGGAAAAACCCAATGCGGGAAAAATGGTGCAAAAGATATGAGGGTTTTATTATTATGCAATTTCTCAATACATCTAGGGTGCCAGAAATGGCTCACCCAACAAAGAATGCCCTCGGTAGTAGTACCTCTCATTGGAGATAGATATCCTGGCTGATTAGTCACCAGATGAACAATCCCACAACAATAATGGCAGATCCTTATCTGGATAGTGAAATCTGGCCCAAGCTTCTCTGCTACTCGGCGTCACTCTGCAGGGCCTTCTCGGATCACCAACACTCAATTTACCCCATGAAAATTCTTCTAATGTATCCTCTTAGCCCTGCGTTAAATCTTCTAGCCTTTGCGTAACTACTGAAGCCTCTATGTCAGCCCTCAGACCCTTTGCATCACCCATGCTGGCCTCTTCAGCCTCTGCGTAGCTCCCAACTGCCTTTGCATAGCTCCCTATTGCCTCCGTGTCAGCCTCTCCATGCTCTGCATTGTCTCTCTGGCACTATCTCTGCCTCTCTACCATGTATTCTCAGCCTCGTGCTAAACTAACCCTTGCTGCAACAGATCACTAACTCAATTCTCTCAACAAAACTCCATTCTAGAAAATTGAACAGACTGATTAATTTGGTGTATCTCCAAATGATCCTCAAACCTCCTCTTATACTTTTCCTAGTGAGTCTTCAACAGCTGAGATTAAGTCCCTAATCAATGGATAAGATTAGGTTTGGCTTGATCCGTGTCATTTAGAATATTCTCACCCATTTTTATATTAATACCCATTAATATTTTAATTTTCCCAAGTTTAGACTTAGGAACCCCATTAAAAATATTAATTATTTTAATATCTCTCCAACCGGGTGGAATTTCCCCAAACCATTTCAAGGTCTTGGATATATTATGTGCCTTAGACTCTCCACCAATTTTCATGGCTATAGCACATCCGATGCTACCACAAATCAACACTCCCTCTTAGCGAGGAATGTGCTCTAGTAATGTTTCACCATGGAAGCATCACACTAATCCTCCTCTCTGGTACTTGTGCTGATGCTTGGCCTGTTGCTTCACATCATCTGCACTGCTACTTCCTGTACTGCTTCCCATGAAACTTCCACTACCGCTGCTACATTTTTACTGCAACTCCCTCTCAATCTGCTGCATCATGTTGCTCATAGCACTGCCACTGCTAACTGTTGCACTACAACTCAGTTACCGAGAAGTAGGTAATTGAATTTTCCCAAATATTGACATCCCATTTAGTATGGAAGCCCCGTGAAACTGAAGTTTCTTCTAATTCTATCATGTGGTCCCTCTAATGCTAATGCACTGCTTCACACACCTCTGTGCCTCTCGCACTATTGCAACCTCTAACGCATTGTCTCAGATTTCTGCACCCAAGTACTACCTTGTTGTTCCACTACACTTTGCTCCACCCAACCCCTGTCATCCTACTACTATCGTTAAGTGCTCTCGTAGCCAGATATGATCCAAGAGTTTGGGTAGCTCAGGGATCCTGCCCCTAGAATGTAGTCCTCCTGACTACAACTCAATGTCTCCCCACCTCTTCTCTAGAGGTGCATGAGCACTCATGGCACAATCATCATCAGTGTCGACCTCTTTCTCCGCCTTAGCTGGAGCTACCTTGGAGTGAAATCCTCTCCCTTGTTTTTCTTCCTAGGACATTGGGATGCATAATGTTCCAACTCCCCACAATGGAAGCACTTCACCTTGGAGATGTCCTTCTTCTTCCCCTTCCCTTGTTGTCCCATAGATGCTAGAGTCACATCCTCCTCCTCCTCTTTCTTGATTCGACCTCATTTGCCACTACTCCCCGCCTTGGTCATCTGTCTAACCTCTTCTTGGTGAATATTTGACCACATCTCCTCCCATCCTAGAAGAGTGTCCAAAATACTTTGGACAAATGTCTCCCATTCCTCGAAGACTGCATTCAAAGCAGTCCTCACCATGAACTCTGAATCCACTGTAGACCCCATGGAAGTAAGTTGGTCACGAATCTCCTACAATCTAAGGAGGAATGGATCTATCTTCTTTCCCTTTTGCATCTGATATGACCACAGCTGATTCTCCAATAGAATCTTCCACTGCAGAAGTTCCTCGATACAAAGTCTTCAAAGTGTCCCACATCTCCTTTATTGTGTTCTTTTCATCAATATGTGGTATGACATGATCTTTGACCCCATCTAGGATCATGCATTTTTCCCTCGCCATTGCATCCTCATACTTCTCGTTCTCAGTTGGGTCAACTGGGATATCCATGGTTCTCAAGGCAAAGTCCTTGATGCGATGTCGATCCAAGACTACCAGGATCGTGGCCTTCTAGATGACAAAGTTGGAAGCCCTGTCCAACTTGTCCTGATCCCTCAACCCGTTCATTTCCATTTCACCTCCTCTTTTGGACTCCCTATGAGTTTCGAATTCCATCCTGGAAATCTCCCTTTAAAGCCTGATTTCCCGACTAGAAATCCTCCCACCAAACATCGAACCGCTCCTCTCCAATCCTCCTTGCAATTGCAACTTGGATATGGATTTCTTGGCTAGAAATCCATCAAGGTAGCAACTCCCTCTACCTTGGTTCTGTCCCCTTAGATAATGTTTTGCACCGACATACACAACACCCCACCAACTTCTTAATCACAATCTGCCCATAACTCCCCAAGCCCCAGCAAATGAAGAAACTGGGCCTTCTAGGCTCTGCGCAATCCTGGCAATGGCTGAATCTACTCCTCCTAGCCACAGCGTTGATCCCTCCTGGCTAAGAAAGATGACCGAGCACTGCGTAGGTCTAATCTTCCCCTCTCTACCTCTGCGTTGACTCTCCTCCTAGATCAAAATGATGATGCAGGCCCTCTGCATCACTTCTTCTTTGTTGCTTATGCTCTGGAACAACGTTGTCTCGCGGGACAGCTACTACTGCTATAGATTCTCCATATTACTGTTGGTGCCTTAAGTTCCCCTGTGGTCTGCAATGCTCTAATACCATGTTGAAATTTCTATCAGAATGAGATATTTAGTCTCTAATAAATTTTTCCAGTGCAGATCAATATTTTCCAAAGGTTTGCTAGTGAAAGGCAACCATTTTTAATTTCTCAAATTGTTCAATAATAATAAAACCCTCATTTGCTACACTGGTTTTCCATTAGGGGTGTTTCTAAGGACGTTTGTCCAAAGATAATGGTGTCATAATTTTATGTATGTGCATATTTTTCATTTTTTTATTTTATATTCTGCAACATTTTTATTTGTGAATACTAAAATAGTGAGTTATTCATTATTTTTCGTAAATAAATTTACAGTGGACAAATAAACTGCATAAGTTAGGAGAATAATTTCCAGTTTATTGAAATCATGGAAATTTTACATGGTATCTAAGCATAACAAATCAAATAGGCTCTAGATAAAAGTGAGTGAGGGTTGTGTAGTTCAGAGGGAGATCTGAAGCACAAAAAACCAAATCTAAGGAGGCCTAGCCAGGCAGTGTGAATTACAGAGGCAATAATTCGATTTCTAGTCTAGGGAGCTGATATAAAAGAAAAACCAATTTGCCTTAGTTGCAATAGCAGGAAATGAGGTTGTCAGAAAGGATTTTCGGTGAGAAAATTATATATTTTCATAACGTATCTAACACAGAGATTTGCATCATAAGGGTTTTGCAATAACAGATCAGCGTAAGGCAAGAGAAAGCGCACTGAGTTTTTAGTAGCGTGAATTTCCATAAAATTCTCTGAGGGTTTCCATCATCCCAGTGACAGGGAAGGAGTTTGTAATTTCCAACAAGAGAAGGCCACAACAAGCAGTGCAAGCTTTCCAGTTGAGCCAATGTGTGTTTTAGAGCCAACAATGTGTGTGCCAGTGCTGAGATATTTTTGGAAGGTAGAGCGAGTTGCCTAGGAGAAGTAGCAGGCAAAGCGATTTTCTAGAAGGGATTCAGGAGAAAATTGTGAGCTACCCAAAGAAAAATCGTGTAGTCTAAAGAGGAGTGTGAGTGAAGGGAGAAGGCCGAGTGAATTTTCCAAAAGGAGAAGGAGATTTCTCATATCATTAATTCTATATTTTATTGAGTTTTGCAGAGTTTCTTAGAGATGGTCGCAACATGACTAAGACATCAAGAAAGGTTGGATGGTGTTGATCAGTGGTTGTCATTGATGTCAACCCAAGAAGCACCAGGGGTTACCCCGATCTTGTAATGGAATTTTGACTTGAAAACTCATATTATTTTGTGTCAAATGTCTTCTCGATGGATTCTACTCATCGAGATGTTTCTGTTGATATATGGTACACCTCCTAGTTATTTGCGTTTGACATTAGTAACCCCAGTTCGTGGCCTAAAACCCTGTGGAGTTGAGGCATGGCACTCATAATTGGTTGTGGTCATTGAATAGTAATAATTAATAATATTTTTTTCTCCTAAAATCCCTCCAACGTTCACTTGTTGAGGACCCTCTCTTAAGACATTCATATAAATAATGACCCTCATATCCTCCTCTTGTAGGGGTTTTGTGGATTCAAAAAAATCATCAAGGAATTTTCACTATACCTTGTTTTTTCCGAAGTTTAAGAATCTTAAATTAAAACCCATTTGAGCCAAAATCTTGATGAACCGCGTGACTGAATTTTAGATCTTTTTTAACTATATTTCAGAGATATGATATGAGGAAGTTAGGCTTTTTGCAGACTCCAGAATTCCATGTCAAACAGGTGACGTTGGGAAAATCATCATAACTCTCTCTGAGAATTGGATTCAAATTTCGTAAATATTCACAGAAATAGGATGGACTGTAGTTTTTTGAGTAGCGTTTTCAAGACCTAAGGTCACAACAGTGACACATGGCACTTCGTACAAGTTCTCTCTATTGAACTAGTCTACAATCAGGTCATTGTGGGAGATTGGGCATAAGTCTTTCTTGAAGAATCCAATCTTGATCAGACCTATGGGGTTGGAAAGGTGACTCAAATGGCTACCACAGGACGAAATTTCAGACCCTGTAAATATGAAATTACAGAGATACAATAGATTAAATATCGAGCTCCTAGAGGGCAAGAAAAATCATGCATTCAAGGATCATTGCAATAAGGATCACGCATCAACAGTCAAGGGTAAGTATCCTACAACAAGGTATGTATTATTAGTGTTTACATTTGAATTTTTAGTATCATCTCTGACATATGTTTTTGCAAGACAACGTAAGTATATACCGTGTTTCAGTTATATCTCTATGCCTCTATATATCAGTTAGTTTTGATACCACATTTCAGACTTGATACTACACATTTGATGCTACATATTCTTGATGCTACACCAAGTCTGCTAAATCTATATGATGTTGTAAGTTCATGTTACTTTTCTATCTTCAGTTTTTATTGTATATATCTTTAGGTCAGTTTTGGATATAGTCTTTCATAGAGTCCAGGCCTATATCAAGAGTGGGAGTCTTTGTCTACTGCTGCAACAAGTCAACAACAAAAGTGACAAGCACACTTCAGGTACACATTGTAATTTTAATTTGTGTTTATTCATTATTATGCACTTACATGTGTTTTGCGAGCATAGGTAAGTTGAAGGGTATTTTTTATTTTATTTTGTGATTGGTTTCGCCCAGCAAATTTTGCTTGCAAGTAGAAGAAGATTCAAGTACAACTTCAAGCAAGAATTCAAGAGAAGAAGTATCAAATCAAAAGAAGCATTGCAGCAGGACAACTTTTGAAGACATGACAACCATCCTGTTAATTTTAGTTATGTTCTATGCTTAGAGAAATTTATTTCACTTTTCACAGTTAGCTCAATATCTTTTCCACATTAGCAATCACATCAGCATTAAAGTAAATTACAGATAGAAAATAAACATAAATCGCAAAAGAAAAGCCAAGACAAGAGGACACATGATGTGGCGCTAGCCAGGGACAAACCCCAATGTGGGGAAACCCTTGATCAATTCTTCTTTTATGTTCTTCAATAGTTCAGCAAAGAGAGAGAGAGATAGTACATTTACAACAGAAGTCAACACTTTGACTTATCTAGATAAGAGCAAAGATCATCTCTAAGAAGATGATACATGAGATCACTTGAAGACATGTTGCTTCAATTGATTCTCCAAGGTGACTCCTTCACCTCTCATTGTGTTGAATCCCGTCATCATGTTGCACCTCACCGTACTGCACTATGTTGTACCCATCATCACAATGCTGGACCTCATGGCTATTGCACCTTATGCTACACTGTTGTCCCATGTGCCATGGTTGAACCATGTTGTCATACTGCATGTCTCATGTGCTTGCAGCACCATGCTTACCATTGCTATCCATGTTGTCCATGCTTGTTGTTGTACCATGTGCCTTCTTCCATGTCACAGCTACTGTCCCATTTTCCTTTCCATACCTTGCAGTTATCCCATATGTCTTAGCATACAAAGCTCTTGTCCATGTGTCTTAGTAGCACCAATTCATCTTGTTGTCCCATGCATGTCAACACCACCATGTCACCTTGATGTCCCATGCATGTTAGCAGCACAAGTCCTTGCTGTCCCATGCATGTTAGCATTGTTTTACTAGTTGTCTTGTTGTCCCATGCATCTATACATTAGTCCACAAACAGACCTCAATTCTGCTGCATGTTACTGTTGATTTCTGCCTAGGGTTCTATGCATGTACTAGTCTGGTTAGCGCACACCAACTAGCTTAATGTATAGGGAAAATATCCATGTTTTCCTTGCTGTCCTTAGAGGTGACTAGGCCTAGTTAGGAGGTCGTTCTAGGTCTCTCATCCATCCAAACTTCATCTCCCAATTTCTATTAGCAGTCCCTCACTGTGGCCCTATGAAGGTGTCACTAAAACTACCCACAAATCAGTCCTATGACTTTGGTTTCCCTTCCAACAGTCCTTTATTGTTGTGGCATGATAGCAAGGGAACTCGGCCCCTTCTCCAACACTTCAGACCCTTCCAAACAATGGCTAAGACTCATGCTCAATACGTTGTCCACATAGTTGTTCCTCAGCCTAATCTACCTAGCATATGCACTTGGAACAAAGCTTACTTACCATGCTGTCACCTACAGCAAACCCTCACTGCAGCCCATAAAATTGACCGCATTAGGGTTGAATTATATCAGCGTTTAGGGCTAGATTAGACAAGCATTTTGGGCTAGATTTAGGTCTGTGTTAGGGCAACCTTTAGTCTGCGTATGGGGTTGCCTTCCATCTATGTCTAGGGTTGCCTTCCATCTGCGTCTAGGGAAACCTCTTTTCCTCCAATGACTAAGGCTTCCACTCCTAGATTTCTCTTCCACTAAAACCCAAGACAAGTGGAGAGAAATCAAGATAGAAGTGTGTGTGAGAAATGACTCTCAAGCCATCTCCTTTTATACTAAAACGTTGAGCATAGGTGGGTTTTATTTGATTGTTGGCTGACATTGACGAATTGTCTTATAACACAAGTAAATTCATAACTCCATGAATACTTATCGGAATCGGATGATCTTTAGATCAATCCTACACCTCTTGATGAGAGGGATCCAAGAAAAATATTAGCTTCAATAAATAAGATGAGCCGCATGGAGTTTGGCCCTAGTTTCCAATGTTAACACTCCCTCTCAACTAAGGAGAACTCCATCCACTAATCCATATGTCTGGCTGTACTATCTCTGCCATCAGTGCCCTGCACTGCTGTATCTGCTCCGCTGAGATCTGCTCTGCTCTGCGCTGTTGAATCATGAAGAAGAAGAATTAATCAATAATGTCTCATACCATTCTCTACTAACCCGAAGTCAGTTTTATTGATCCCAGATCAATATCACAAGAGAGTGTCTCAAACCACTCATATTAATCCCAAATCAATTTCATTGATCCCAGATCAATGGAGGTCATTCTAGCATAGGGAGTGTAGTAGATACAATGATGCGTCCATCGATAGTACTACTATGGACCCTAACCCCATTTCCCTACTCATTTGGCCAAATAAGAGGTACTTCCCATGAGTCCCAGACTGCATGGCTAGGATGCCTCGATAGGAGAACCATTCATCATGTCCCTAAGTCACCACAGGGTATCACAGGGGAAGGCTGAGCCATTCACCTTGTACATAATGCATCATTAGGGGAGGGTGAGTTGCCCTATTATCGTGTGTTGCTCTAGTAAGTACCCCAAGCCCGCCAGAACTCCTAGATATCAATGCATACAACATGCAAGACCCTTATAAGAAGGTTTCTCAATGACTCCAAATCGTTCGGGAAAGTCACAAAGTTTACCTTTCCCTGGGGCTTTGATAGAATGTCTATGACCTGTACATCAGTCTCAATGCGATAGAGCATCCTCATTGATTGACGCACCATATCCCAGATAAGGTAGTGTCATATGTCTATATACTAGAGCATTCATAGAATATGGGATTCCTCAACAATCGAATCCCCCCTTGATTGTCATAGAGGATCACGATGGTACCCATCATGTGTAAAAATAGCTTGTTGAAGAGCTTCCACAACTAGGTAGCTTCACACAAGATCATACTCATAGCTATGTATTCGGTCTCAGCGGTGCTTATAGCAACCAACTTCTACTTCCTACTCATCCAGGATATCGAAGCATAACCCAAAGAGAACCAGTGCTCAGAAGTGCTCTTGTGATCCTCCACACTGCCTGCCCAGTCAGCATTCAAATAATCATGCAGTTTCATATTTCCGGCAGTGTATCTCATTCCATGAGGGATTTTACACTAAAGATATCTCAGAAGATTCTTAGCACCAATCCAGTGAGACTCAACCATATATAAGCTCATCATTCTAACTAAAAAACATATGTCCAAAAGAAAGTTCACTAAGAACATCAATGCAAATGAGTTTATGAAATTCAGAGGCATTTCCCAAATCTGGTCTGGCATCACTACCATATAACTTATGAAAGTTAAGATCCTCTAGGTAGTCACGGGCTTGCAATTTACCATTCCACATCTCAAATCCAACTCCCTCTTACTTTTTCAAATGAGAGGGTCTGCACCTGTCAGAAATAGGTTGTCCTCAGAAGGTGCCAATATGAGAGGTCTATCATCCCCAACCTTCGAGCAATGGTTTGGATCTACTTCACTCCTAGTGAATCTAAGCTTCATCAAATAGCTATCAATCCTCTTATACTAAGCTCGGGGTACTTTTCTTCAAGCCATAGAGGGATTTCTTCCACCTGCACACATGAGATTCCCAATCATGAATCTCAAACCCCTCGGTTTGTTCCAAACCTATGGACCTGCTACATGAGGGGAATGGTCCCCTTGTAAGATTTTCCTTCGGTACATCTCATACATGTACCTTCATGCTCATCTTGAATTCAAGCATCCTTGTCACCATTTGAATCACATCGGATAGGGCCCCACAATAAGTAGAACTCTGGTGCTATAGATGAGATGTGACAACTGACATGGTCCCCAATGGACTTCCTGCAACTTGATACAAATTTCCAACCCTGAATCCATGAGAAAAAGCATCCTTGAAAATTCTATTTTCAAACATGTACCTTTCCATCGATGAGTGCTACCCTGAAACCTTTGACTTCCATTGCCGAAATGGACACCAGGTTCTTCTTGTGATCAGGTACATAAAAGAGATTATGTAAATGAATCAAGTTACCCTCATTCAATTGAGGGGTAAAATTCCCTACACCATTTTTGGGATAGGTGGCATCAACTCCAAGTATAATCCCACAATTGTTGCCATCTCTACTAAATTAGAGAGATCACCCTTCTATCTAATGAAGTGCCTTGAAGCACTACAATCAATAAGCCAGATTCCCACAGAATCTGAAGAGAGGGCCAATACAAGATAACACTTCTTTATCTTATCATAAACAACATTTGATTCTTCATACCTGGGGTTCCTTTCTTTCTTTGAAGAGTAATTTGTTTCCTTGATGACTTGAATTACCTATCATTCCTCCGATCATTGAATATGTCCCTTGAATGATTGTTATCTTCATCAAGAGATGTATCCCTGCCATCAGACACTCCTTCGCATAATGGCTGAACTTATTACAAACAAGGCATCTATCTTTCTTTCCACCCTTAGATTTGAACTTCCCAATGAAGTGGTCTTTAGGTAGGCCATCAGAAGCTTTCGCTGTGCCATTCTGATAATGATCTCTGCTTCGACATCACCCTTGGAGAATTTGAAGAGGGATGAGGAATCCATTGATTCTTTTGTCCTTTCCCAACTGTCTTCAGTGATTTCTCTTTCACTCTTGCTTGGGCTTTGTCTTCACCTCAACTCTGATACCATGTTAATTTTAGGTATGTTCTGCTTAGAGCAATTTATTTCAATTTTCACAGTTAGCTCAATATCTCTTCCAGATTAGAAATCACATCATCATTAAAGTAAACTGTAGATAAAACATATACATAAATTGCAGAAGACAAGCCAAGACAAGAGGACACAATATGTGGTGCTAGCTAGGGACAAACCCAAATGTGTGGAAACCCTTGATCAATTCTTCTTTTATGTTCTTCAATAGTTCAAAAGATAGAGAGAGAGAGATAGTACATTTACAACAGAAGTCAACACTTTGACTTATCTAGATAAGAGCAGAGATCATCTCTAAGAAGATGATACATGAAATCAGTTTAAGACATGCTAATTCAATTGATTCTCCAAGGTGACTCCTTCACCTCTCATTGTGTTGCATATCGTCATCATGCTCCACGTCACCATGTTGCACCATGTTGTACCCATCATCACAATATTGGACCTCATGACTGTTGCACCTTATGCTGCATTGTTGTCCCATGTGCCATGGTGTAACCATGTTGTCATATTGCATGTCTCATGTGCTTGCAGCACCATGCTTGCCACTGCTATCTATGTTTTCCATGATATCCATGTTGTGCATGCTTGCTATTGTACCATGCTTGATGTTGTTCCATGTGCCTTCTGCCATGTCACAGCTGTTTTCTGATTTTCCTTGCCATACCTTGCAGTTGTCCCATATGTCTTAGCATACCAGGTTGTTGTCCACGTGTCTTAGCAGCACCATGTCACCTTGTTGTCCCATGCATGTTAGCAGCACAATGTCCTTATACAATGCACTGCGAAAGACCCTCAATACTTAAATACATAAGAGTGAAGGGAGCTCTACTGGAATGGTTCATGAGGCACAATACTTGCTAAGGTTTTGCAAATGAGGTAGCAAGCTAAGTGGGCTTGACTCTGGGGAAAACACCACAGTTAAGCGCGCTTGAGGTAGAGGCGATCTGGGATGGGTGACCTCCCAGGAAGTCCTGGTTACTAGGTGCAAGCCCTAGAAGTGATGATTGACGCTATGTGATTCATTTCACTGGTTTCAATCCCACTTCTTCACCCCTATGACCATCACCCGATGCAATGAGTGCTAAGTGGACTATTCAAAAATCATGAGAAATTAGTCAGTTACGACTACCTCTCATGGAAATGGTCATTGATGAATGACTTTCTTAACGCAGTTGAATCCCAAAAAATGATATCTAATACAAGGTCCTTGTTGTACCATGCATGTTAGCACTATTGTACTAGTTTCCTTGTTGTCCCATGCATTTCCCATGCATGTTAGCATTGTTGTACTATTTTCCTTGTTGTCCCATGCATCTATCCATCAGTCCACAAACAGCCCTCAATTCTGAGGCATGCTACTGCGGATTTCTGCTTAGGGGTTTGTACATGTACTAGTCTAGTTAGGGCACACCAACTAGCTTAACGTATAGGGAAAATATCCTTGTTTTCCTTGTTGTCCTTAGAGGTGACTGTGACTTGGTTAGGAGGTCCATTCTAGGTCTCTCATCCATCCAAACTTCATCTCCCAATTGTTGTTAGCAGTCCCTCATTGCGGCCCTATGAATGTGTGATTAAAACTGCCCACAAATCAGTCTTATGACTACGACTGCCATTCCAACAATCCTTTATTACTGTGACATGATAGCAAGGGAACTCGGCCCCTTATCCAACACTTCGGACCCTTCCAAACAGCAGCTAAGACTCTTGCTCAATACATTGTCCACACAGTTGTTCCTTGACCTAATCTACCCAGCATTATGCACTTGGAACAACCCCTAATTACCATGTTGTCACCTATAGTGAACCCTCACTGCGTCCCATAAACTTGATTTTGTTAGGGTTGAATTAGATTAGCATTTAGGGATGGATTAGACGAGTGTTTAGGGACGGATTTAGGTCTGCGTTAGGGCAACCTTTAATCTGTGTATGGGGCTGCCTTCCATCTGCGTCTAGGGTTGTCTTCCATCTGCGTCTAGGGCAGCCTCTTTTCCTCCAACGACTAGGGCTTCCACTCCTAGATTTCTCTTCCACTAAAACCCAAGACAAGTGGAGAGAAATCAAGATAGAAGTGTGTGTGAGAAATGACTCTCAAGTCATCTCCTTTTATTGTTGGTTGACCTTGACGAATTGTCTTATAACACAATTAAATTCATAACTCCATGAATACTTATAAGAATCGGATGATCTTTAGATCAATCCTACACCCCTAGATGAGAGTGATCCAAGAAAAATATCATCTGCCATAATTAAGATGACACAGATGGAGTTTGGCCCTAGTTGTCAATTTTAACACATCTGTATATTGTGAAGAAGTGTCAAGGCCAAGAGTCATCATCGTAAAGTTGTAAAAGAGTCATTTGTAAAAGTGTCATCATTGGAAGAGTCATTATTGTAAAAGAGTCAATTTGCCTAGAGTCGAAAAGGCATTATTGGGAGGTATAGGAGTCTCTATTGGGATGACTTCATGGTTGGGTTGTAGGTCATGGTGTGATTGGTGCTCAGTCAAGTATAAGAAAATCATTGTAAATCATATTGTATCATGGATCATTGTCCTTGGTATGAGATTCCACACTCTTGTCTCATTTCTAGTCATTATAGGGTGGCAGGGATGTGTTAGGTTGGTGTATGAAGTCGCCTACAGGCTGGAGCCTGTGAACACTTCAGGGTGGTAGCTTGGTCTAGGATGTTGGGGCATCCATTCAGTTGACTACTGAAGAAACCAGGGTGTTGGAGCATCCTTCCAGTGGGAGTTGGAGAAGAATGCTGTCTAGAATTTAGGAAGTTGTTGCTTTCATTTCAGTTGGGGTTGAAGATTAAAGAATTTATTAGAAAAGCGTTCGGTGGTTTTTGACCCGGAGGGGGTTTTCCACCTAAAATTCTTGTGTCTACTGTGTTCTTTTATTTACTGTTATTACTGCATAAACATTAATAATAATTGAAGCTTAACTAATGCTCTAAAAAGATTTAAATGTGCTAATTTCTAAGGAATAATGATTCACCCCCTCCCCTCTCAGTATTTCCAACAATTGGTATCAGAGATTGGTTCCTTCAGTAACAACTTAACCATTGGAAGTCAGTTTTCATAGCATAGAGATGGGAAAGTCAAAGAAGCAGGTTACAAGGATTTCAAAGGAAGGTACAAGTACAACAAAATATGAAGAAAGTGAGTATTGTGTACCAACCCCTGATTTTGATGTAGATAATTACTGGATATGGGAATCCAGGATGGAAGTACATTTGTAGGCACATGGAGTATGGGAATCAATTGTTTCTGGAGACACATCTACCGATGAAGCTAAAAGGTACAATTCAAAGGCCATGAATGTAATTTTGAATGTTTTTCCAAATTCTGTGAAAACAAAAATTGGTCAATGTTCAACAGCTAAAGCTCTTTGGGAAAAGCTTCATAATCTCTATTCAACAAAGAAATCGGGTCAAAATGTTATTGAAAATTCAGATCCTTCTAGTTATGATGAAGAAATGGGAGAAATGAGTAAAATAGAGTTTCAAAATCAGGTGATCAAGGTGATAAAGGAACTCAAAAGTCAAAAGGAAAAGACAAGACTTTTGGAAGCAGAATTGAAGACCGCAAAAGAAGTCATCAAAGAAAATGAAGAGTTTGAGAATATTATTAGTAGTCTTAGAACTCAATTGGAAGAAATCAAGAATACAGCGACACGAGACCTCAAGAAAGAAGTCCAACAGAAGAAATAAGAACTCGATTCAGCATTTGCAGAGATTAGCAGGATCACACAACAGATGTAGGAAGCAAAAATTGAAAGGAAGGACTATGATGAAAGATACATATCCTTTGTTGACCAAAAGCAAAAGGAATTAGAAGCATATTTAGTAGAAATAAGTAGGTTCAAGATTGAAAATGAGAAGCAGAAGGAATAGATACAGGTTCTCAACAGAGAAGTAGAGAAGACCACTCTTCTCAAGCTACAAGTTGAGGAGGCAGAAAAAAGAAGGAAGATCTTGAAAAGATGGTTTCAAGAAGATCTTGCTCAAAAGCAAGAATAACTTGATGCAACTCATGATGCAATCAATAAATTCAAGGTATCGCAAAAAGAACACTTACAAGATAAGACAAATGAAGAAGCAAAAATGAAGGAAATTAAAGATGGAAAAGCTCCAATTGATGAAGGTAAAAGCTCCACATCTTCGCAGGATAATTCTAAGAAGGAAGTTGATCAAAGTGAAAAGACAAAGAAGAATGTTGCAACTCCAAAGAACAAGACCAAAGCAATCAAGATCAAAGGACCACAACAAACTACAACACTGCCTCCAAAGAAGAATGAAAAATCTTCCAGGTATGTTCGTTTATCTAATGGTTATTGTTTTTCATGCACTAACTATGGACATATGGCCAAGAATTGTAAAGTTATTGACAGGTACAACTATGAAGGACCATTGCATTCGAATGAACCATTCAGGCACACACATTTATGTTAAATTGGCAACTAGGGCCAAACTCCATGTGGGTTGGCTTATTTCTGAAAGCTGATATTTTTATTGGATCCCTCTCGTCGAGAGGTGTAGGATTGATCCAAAGATCATCCGATTCCGATAAGTATTTATGGAGATATGAATTTATTTTGTTTATGTAATTATTATCAAGATGACCAGCACATATGTAGGCTCTAGAAGCCCAACCGACGTGTCTATTCAACCTCTACATTTTTAGTATAAATAGATGAGGATTTTATGTCATTTAAACAACACATTCTTCATGTGATCTCCTCCTCTCCACGTCCTAGGTTTTTGGTGAAGGAGGGACACTAAGAAGAATACGCTGGCCTTGTATGATGCCCTAATTGCTATACATTTCCCTAACTGCTATACGTTTCCCTAGCTGTTGTACGCTACCCTAGCCGCAAGTCAGATGTGCCCTAGTCGCAGGTCAAGGGAAGGATCCTATCCTCTGCCCAAAGGAGTTCCAATAAACAGTTAACATGAT
This sequence comes from Pinus tabuliformis, assembly GCA_031772625.1. Lineage (NCBI taxonomy): Eukaryota > Viridiplantae > Streptophyta > Pinopsida > Pinales > Pinaceae > Pinus > Pinus tabuliformis. The sequence goes on along the minus strand of CM062809.1, from coordinate 285,964,009 downwards.
GCCCTAATCTGCTGACAAGTAATGCCCAACAACAATGAAGAATATATGTATATATGTTGTCATGACTATATCTAACACAGTCTATACGTAGTGATGAAGCAAAGGAACGCAGTCATATAATATAGATCTAGCCGCAGTAAACCCTAGCCGCAAAATCTGGCCGCAGTCAAGTTTGAAGTTAAGAACCGCAGGCATGTTGGCCGCTGTCATGAATTGAAGCCATAGGCATACCTGGATATGTTGTTCAAGATATATATGGAGACATATATATATATATGTTGTTCATGGTTCAAGATATATACAGAGACATATATATGCGTTGTTCATGGTTCATGATATATACGCATATATATATATATATATTTTCATGGTTCATGATATATTATGCTCTCTACACAGTCAACATAATACCCTCATCATTTATACGCAGGGAAAAGAGACCATGCTGGCAAATTCCGCAACAAAGGAAGGGCTGATCAGCAACCCTATACATAGTAATAAGGAGGCCCTGATACGCTGATAAAAAGGAGACTAGATCTATTGTTCAAGCCGCAGTCCAACCATGAGTTCTAACCACAGTTGAAGTAAGGATTTTGTTGTGCCCTAGCTGCAGTAGAAGGAACCATAATGCAGCAAGGTTAAGGGACTGTTTGAGCATCCCTTGTGCAATCGTTTGAGAGTGGTTTCTTCTTGTTAGAAGGCCGAGTTAAATGGAGCAGTGGAACAAACTTGTTGAGGTATCATTGGAAGAACAAGAATAACGTTTATGCTGCTACAAGAAAACTGTGTGTTAGGCCGCAGGCCATAATACCACAGTCAAGCTTTTCGTATGGGTATGTGAGGGCTCAGATCATTAGCATAATACATGAAGCTGTCGTGTCTAATATTGTTGAGATCTCAAGCTATTAGATGGTTGTATGACACTACTGTAATGTGAGATGGACAAAGCTATTGTCATGGGTTAGTATGACTATGTTGAGGGTATGTCAGATGACAAGGATGCAACAAGGTGATGGTTGCAACATGATGGGGCAACAAAGTGATGATGGATGTTGTATGATGAGTGGAGCATATAAGTCATTGAGCGCAGATCAGCGATCAAAGAGCAACTCAATGATTGGAGCAGCTCAGTGATAGAAGTAGCAACATGAAGTGCATAACATGGTCATGATAAGTGCAGCATGGTGCAGCAAGAGGACAAGATGCAGCACCTTAAGAATCATTTGAAGCAGAGTGTCTTCAACTGATCTCATTGTTATACTAAATGTTCTTTGGTCAGATCTAGATAAGTCAAAGTGTTGACTTCTGTTGTAAATATACTATCTCACTCTCTCTTTCTCTGCTGAACTTTGAAGATAAAAGAAGATTTGATCAAGGGTTTCCCCACACATTGTGGGGTTTGTCCCTGGCTCGCGCCATATCTTGTGTCCTCTTGTCTTGGCTTGTCTTCTGCGTTTTATATTTATGTTTTATCTGCAGTTTATCATAATGCTGATGTGATTGCTAACTGTGAAAATTTAAATAAATTGCTCTAGCATAGAACATACCTAAAATTAACATGGTATCAGAGCTAAGGTGAAGACAATGCCCAAGAAAGAGTGAAAGAGCAATCACCGAAGACAGTTGGGACAAGACAGAAGGATCAATGGGTTCCTCATAATTCACCTAGGGTGAAGTCAAGGCAGAGAATGTTATCTGAATGGCGCAGCGGAAGATTATGATGTTCCATCTTAAGATCACTTCATCGGGAAGTTCGGATCTAAGGGTGGAAGGAAAGGCGGATGCCTTGTTCGGCCATTATGCGAAGGAGTGTCTGAATGGCAGAGACACATCTCTGGATGAAGATAACAATCATTCCTGAGACATATTCTATGATCAAAAGAATGACTGGTAATGCAGGTCATCAAGGAAATGGTCGACTCTTCCACGAAAGCAAGGAACCCCTTTTATGTACCTGATCGAACCTGATGTCCATCTCGGAAATGGAAGTCAAAGGTTGTAGGGTGGCACTTATCGATGGAAAGGTACGTGTTTGAAAATAGATCTTTTAAAGATGTTTTTGAGTTCAGGGTTGTATCAAGTTGCAGGAAGTCCACCAGGGACCATGTCCATTGACTCAGCTTTAGAGGTTTGTGAGTCAAATGGTGACTAGGATGCCTGAATTCAAAAAGAAGAATGAAGGTACATGTCTGAAATGTACCGAAGGAAAATATTATAAGGGGACCATTCCCCTCATGCAGCAGGTTCACAGGTTTGGAACAACTCGAGGAGTTTGAGAATCATGATCAAGGAATCTCATGTATACAGGTGGAAGAAAGCCCTCTATGGCTTGAAGAAAAACACCTCAGGCATAATATGAGAGGATTGATAGCTATCTAATGCAGCTGAGATTCACTAGGAGTGAAACCGATCCAAACCATTACTCGAAGGTTGTGGATGATAAACCTCTCGTACCGGCACCTATGTCTGACAGGTGCAGACCCTCTCATTTATAGGAGACAGAGGGAGTTGGATTCTGAATGTGGGAAGATAAGATGCAAGCTTGTGATTGCCTCGAGGATCTTAACTTTTAGAAGTTATATGGTAATGATGTCGGACCAGATTTGGGAAATGCCTCTGAGTTTCATAAACTCGTTCGCGTTGATGTTCTTGGAGAACCTCCGTCTGGACATCTGTGTTGCAGTTAGCATGGTGAGCTCATATTTGGTTGAGCATCACTAGATTGGTGCCAAGAATCTTCTAAGATATCTTCAGGTCACAATCTCTCATGAATTGAGATACACTGCCGGAAATATGAAACCACATGATTATTCGAATGATGAGTGGGCAGGAAGTATGGAGGATCACTAGAGCACTTCTCAGTGCTGTTTGGAATCTGCCTTGATATCCTGGATGAGCAGGAAGCAGAAGTTGGTGACTCTGAGCACCACCAAGGCATAATACATTGCTGATAGTATGGCCTTTTGTGAGGCAGTCTGGTTGCTGAAGCTCTTCAGTGAGCTGTTTGTACACATGATGAATACCATTGTGAATCTCTGTGACAACCAGAGATGGGATTCGATTATTGAGGAATCCTGTATTTGACAATTGCTCCAGCAGATGGACATCAATTACTGCCTTATCTGGGATATGGTAAGTCGATGATCAAGGAGGCTCCATCACACTGAGATGATGTACAGGACAGAGCCCTGAGGAAAGATCAAATTTGTGATTTTCCCGAACGACTTGGAGTCGTCGAGAGACCTTTGTAAAAGGGTCCTGCATGCTGCATACATTGAGCTCTAGGAGCTTTGGGGGGCTTGCAGTTCTATTGGAGCAACATACGACCACAGGGTGACTCACCCTCCCCTGGTGGTGCACACTGAAACATGATGATTCGCTCTCTTGTGGGACAAGATGATTCGCTCTCTTGTGTAGCAGGATGATTAGTTCTCCTGTGAGGCTTGGATTGATGTATTCTCCATGGCGATTGTAGCAGGATTGATGTGTTCTCTTGTGAGGCCTGGATTGATGTGTTCTCCATGGCGATTGTAGCAGGATTGATGTGTTCTCCTGTGAGGCCTAGATTGATGTGTTCTCCATGGCAGCCTGGATTGATGTGTTCTCCATGGCGATTGTAGCAGGATTGATGTGTTCTCCTGTGAGGACAGGATTGATTAAGTTCTCCTATCGAGGCATCCTACCCATGTAGTTTGGGACTCATGGGAAGTACCTCTCATCTGATCAATGAGCAGGGAAATGAAGTTAGGGACCATAGTAATACCGATGGACGCATCGTTTTATCTACCGTACTCCCTACGCTAGGATGTCCTCCATTGATCTGGGATCAATGATACTGGTCTGGGACCAGTGGTAGGAGTTGTACATGCTATGACGCTGACTTCGGGTCAGCTGAGACTGGTCTGGGACCAGTGGTACATACTCCAAGACTGACTTCGTGTCAGTGCAGTACTGGTCTGGGACCAGTGAGAGTGGTGCATACTATGATGCTGACTTCGGGTCGCTTGAGACTGGTCTGGGACCAGTGGTGCACTCTCTGAGACTGTGATACTGGTCTGGGACCAGTGGTAGGAGTGGTACTTACTATGAAGCTGACTTCGGGTCAGTTGAGACTGGTCTGGGACTAGTGGTATGCACTCTGAGACTGACTTCAGGTCAGTGGAGAATGATATGACCCATTCTCGATCAATTCTTCTTCTTCATAGTTCAGTGGAGATGAGCAAGAGCAGAGCAGAGCCAGCAGAGCAAAGCTAGCAGAGCTGAGCTGAGCAGAGTAGAGCCAGCAAAGCCAGCAGCACTGAGCAGAGTAGAGCTAGCAGAGCCAGCAGCGCTGAGCAGAGAAGAACGGAGCTAGCAAAGCTAAGCAGAGCAGAGCAAAGCCAACAGAGCTGAGTAGAGCCAGCAGAGCTAGGCAGAGTAGTACAAGGCACTAATGGCACAGATAGTACAGTCGTACATATGGATCAGAGGATGGAGTTCTCCCTAGTTGAGAGGGAGTGTTAAATTGGCAACTAGGGCCAAACTCCATGTGGGTTGGCTTATTTCTGGCAGCTGATATTTTTATTGGATCCCTCTCGTCGAGAGGTGTAGGATTGATCCAAAGATCATCCGATTCCAATAAGTATTTATGGAGATATGAATTTATTTTGTTTATGTAATTATTATCAAGCCGACCAGCACATATGTAGGCTCTAGAAGCCCAACCGACGTGTCTATTCAACCTCTACATTTTTAGTATAAATAGATGAGGATTTTATGTCATTTAAACAACACATTCTTCATGTGATCTCCTCCTCTCCACATCCTGGGTTTTTGGTGAAGGAGGGACACTAAGAAGAATACGCTGGCCTCGTATGATGCCATAATTGTTGTACGTTGCCCTAACTGCTATACGTTGCCCTAGCTGTTGTACGCTACCCTAGCCGCAGGTCAAATGTGCCCTAGCCGTAGGTCAAGGGAAGGATCCTATCCTCTGCCCAAAGGAGTTCCAATAAACAGTTAACATGATGCCCTAATCTGCTGATAAGTAATTCCCAACAACAATGAAGAATATATGTATATATGTTGTCATGACTATATCTAACGCAGTCTATACGCAGTGATGAAGTAAAGGAACGCAGTCATATAATATAGATCTAGCCGCAGTAAACCCTAGCCGCAAAATCTGGCCGCAGTCAAGTTTGAAGTTAAGAATCACAGGCATGTTGGCCGTTGTCATGAATCGAAGCCATAGGCATACCTGGATATGTTGTTCAAGATATATATGGAGACATATATATATATATATATATATATATATATATATATATATTGTTATATATATATATATAGATATATATATATGTTGTTCATGGTTCATGATATATACATATATATATATATGCTTTTCATGGTTCATGATATATTATGCTCTCTACACAGTCAACATAATACCCTCATCATTTATACGCAGGGCAGAGAGACCATGCTGGCAAATTCCGCAGAAAAGGAAGGGCTGATCAGCAGCCCTATACATACTAATAAGGAGGCCCTGATATGCTGATAAAAAGGAGACTAGATCTGCTGTTCAAGCCACAGTCCAACCATGAGTTCTAACCATAGTTGAAGTAAGGATTCTGTTGTGCCCTAGCTGCAGTAGAAGGAACCATAATGTAGCAAGGTTAAGGGACTGTTTGAGCATCCCTTGTGCAACCGTTTGAGAGTGGTTTCTTCTTGTTAGAAGGCCGAGTTAAATGGAGCAGTGGAACAAACTTGTTGAGGTATCATTGGAAGAACAAAAATAACGTTTATGCTGCTACAGGAAAACTGTGTGTTAGGCCACAGGCCATAACACCACAGTCAAGCTTTTCGTATGGGTATGTGAGGGCTCAGATCATTAGCATAATACATGAAGCGGTCTTGTCTAATATTGTTGAGATCTCAAGTTATTAGATGGTTGTATGACACTGTTGTAATGTGAGATGGAAAAAGCTATTGTCATGGGTTAGTATGACTATGTTGAGGGTATGTCAGATGACAAGGATGCAACAAGGTGATGGTTGCAGCATGATGGGGCCACAAAGTGATAATGGATGTTGTATGATGAGTGCAGCATATAAGTCATTGAGTGCAGATCAGTGATCAAAGAGCAGCTCAATGATTGGAACAGCTCAGTGATAGAAGCAGCAACATGAAGTGCATAACATGGTCATGATAAGTGCAGCATGGTGCAGCAAGAGGACAAGATGCAGCACCTTAAGAATCAGTTGAAGCAGAGTGTCTTCAACTGATCTCATTGTTATACTAAATGGTCTTTGCTCAGATCTAGATAAGTCAAAGTGTTGACTTCTGTTGTAAATATACTATCTCTCTCTCTCTTTCTCTGCTGAACTTTGAAGATAAAAGAAGATTTGATCAAGGGTTTCCCCACACATTGTGGGGTTTGTCCCTGGCTCGCGCCATATCTTGTGTCCTCTTGTCTTGGCTTGTCTTCTGCGTTTTATATTTATGTTCTATCTGCAGTTTATCATAATGCTAATGTGATTGCTAACTGTGAAAATTTAAATAAATTGCTCTAGCATAGAACATACCTAAAATTAACAATTTATTTAATGGTTATTGCTTTTTATGTGCCAACTATGGACATATGGCTAGGGATTGTGAAGTTTTTGACACGTACAATCATTATCTGCAAAACCCTAGAAGCAACTTTGCAGGATCAAGAGACAGGTTCCATGATGATTTTTTCAGAAGAAAATACGTGCTAGATGGTCCAAACATTGAATGTTTCAAATGCCATAACTATGGCCATAGCACTCGCGGTTGCAGATATCAGATGGAATCACCTATGGACAACATTGAATGCTTCAAGTGTCATAAATATTTGCACATGGCTTGAGATTACAAGAATAAGAAGGTTTGGAAAAGGAAACAAGTACAGGAAGACAAGCAGAGAACAAGGTTTTAGCAGTTGTGCTTTCAGGATTTGTAAAAGAAACATGTCTTGAGGAATTAGCAGTTGCTTCAAATAATGACTCATGTCAAGATGGCCTTTTAGGTGACTCACTATTTTGAACAATCTGGCTTGTTGACTCCTTAATGTTTTTATAGGAGTCTATGCAGTAGTATATGGCACAAGTCTACGATCGATAGGAAGGTAGTTTGAACAAGATGGCAGTTCCATTAGAGGTTCAGGGGGAGAAAAACAGTTGAAGGATTACAGGCTACCAGGAACAAGGCAAGATTAGTCTACAAAGGATATGCACGGGTTGAAGGAATCAATTTTGAAGAAACATTTTCTCCCATTTACTGAATGGAAGCTATCAGGATATTTCTCACTTATGCTTGCTTGATAAAAATCAAGGTCTACCAAATGGATGTTAAGTTAGATTTTATAAATGGTGAATTGAAGGAAGAAGTTTACATTGAACAACTCGAAGGTTTTCTTCTCTCTAACATAGAAGACTACGTCTGCATATTAAAAAAGGATTTATATGGTCTCAAGTAAGCTCCTAGGGCTTGGTATGCGCTTCTTGACAGATATCTACATCAACAGGGATTCAAGAAAGGAAGCACTGACAACAATCTCTATGTGAAAGTGGATCAAGATAACCTAATGATTCTCGAGGTATATGTGGATGATATAATCTTTGGAAGCAATGATGACAGATTATGTAAAGAATTTGCCACAAAAATGAAAAGTGAGTTTGAAATGTCTATGCTTGGCGAGTTGACACACTTTTTGGTGCTTCACATTTCTCAGCAGGATAAAGGAATATTCATATATCAAACCAAGTACATCAAGGAAATGCTCAAAAATTCCAGATGGAAGATTGCAAGCCAGTCCTTACCCCCATGATAACAGGTTACAAGTTAAGCTTAGAAGATTCGTCAAAGCATGTGGACCAAAGATTGTATAGATCCATGATTGGTAGTCTCCTATATGTGACAGCCTCCCAACCTGATGTGATGTAGGCAGACAAGTAGCAAGATTCCAAGCATCACCAAAAGAATCTCATATTATTTTCGTCAAAAGAATTCTTTGATATCTTAAGGGCATAGAGGAATATGGTCTATGGTATCCCAAAGGAAATGATCTGGTTATCCAAGCTTATACAGATGCAGATGAGGCAAGAAATGTTGATGATCGTAAGAGTACCAGTGGAGCAGCATTCTATCTAGGTGGTTGTCTTGTTTCATGGTTAAGTAAAAAAGCAGTCTTCAATCTCGTTATCCACAGCAGAAGCAGAATATATCGCGGCAACAGATTTTTGTACACAAGTTCTCTGGATGAAGCAAACTTTGAAAAATCTTCAAGTCAAGTTTGATGAGCCTATTCCCATCTTTTGCGATAACACCAACACCATCAGTATCTCCAAGAATCCTATGATACATTCCAAAATGAAGCCCATTCTGATTAAATATCATTTCATTAGAGAGAAGATCGCCAAAAGGAATATTAAGCTTGAATATGTTGGCACAAAGGAACAAATTTCTGACATATTTACCAAACCATTACCTCGTGAAGCATTTGAGTATCTTCGCCAAAAGCTTGGGATTCTCCCAAGTTTTCATTAGACTCTTTCTCTTATCTACTCGAGTAGAAAGGGGGAGTGGAGGTGTGTACAGGTCCGCAGGATGGTTGTTTGTCAGGGGGAGTTACCCTTTGCCATTGATGACAAAGGGGGAGAGAAGGCAGTAGGAAGAGGTGTCATGATCGCAGGGGGAAGTACTTGCGTTGCCATCCATGCCAAAGGGGTAGATTATTGATCAGTGTTTGTCATTGATATCATCACAAGAAGCACCAAGGCTACCCTGATATTGCAAGGGAATTTTGACTTGACAAATCATATTATTTTTCATTAAATATCTTCTTGATAGATTCTAGTCATCGAGATGTTTCCGTTGATATATGGTACGCCTCCCAGTTCTTCATGGTTTGAGAGTTATTTGCGTTTGACGTTAGTAACCCCAATTAATGGGCTAAAACCCTATGGGGTTGTGGCATGACACTCATAATTGGTTGTGGTCATTGAATAGTCAATAATAATAATATTTTTTTCTCCTAAAATCCCTCCAATGTTCACTTGTTGAGGACCCTCTCAACTCAAGACATTCATATAAATAATGACCCTCATATCCTCCTCTTATAGGGATTTTGCTTCAAATAGGTCATTGTGGAATTTTCGCTATAACTGTTTTTGTACGAAGCTTCAAAAGAAAAAATTAAAACCCATTTGACCCAAAATCTTGATGAACCTCATGACCATATTTTAGATCTTGGTTCGCTATATTTATGGAGATATGATATGAGAAAGTTAGGGTTTTTGTAAGACTCCCAAATTCCATGTTAAACAAGCGACGTTAGGAAAATCATCATAATTTTCTCTCTGAGAATTGGATTCAAATTTCATAAATAGTCATAGAAAGAGGATGGATTGTAGTTTGTTTAGTAGTGTGTTTAGGACCTAAGGTCACAACAGTGACACGTGGCACTTCGTAAAAATTTTCTCTACTAAACCCGTCTATAATCAGGTCATCGTGGGAGATTGGGCATAACTCTTTCTTGATGAGTCCAATCTTGATCCGACATGTGGGGTTGGAAAGAGGACTCAAAGAGCTACCACATCATGAAATTGTAGACCCTGGAAATCAAAAATTACATAGATACAATAAATTCAATATTGAGCTCCTAGAAGATAAGAAAAATCATGCATTCAAGGATCATTGCAGTAAGGACCACTCATCAGCAGTCAAGGGTAAGTCTCCTACAACAAGGTATGTATGATTAGTGTTTTCATTTGAATTTTTAGTATCATCTCTGACATATTTTTTTGCAGGACAACGTAAGTATATATTGTGTTTCAGTTATATCTCTATGTCTCTATATGTCAGTTAGTTTTGATACCACATTTCGGATGTCCTATTCTTGATACTACACATTTGATGCTACATATTCATGATGCTACACCAAGTCCACTAAATCTATATGATGTTGTAAGTTCATGTTACTTATCTATCATCAGTTTTTATTGTATATATCTTTAGGTCAGTTTTGGATATAGTCTTGCATAGAGTCCATGCCTATATCAAGAGTGGGAGTCTTTGTCTACTGCTGCAACAAGTCAACAACAAAAGTGACAAGCACACTTCAGGTATGCATTGTAATATTAATTTGTATTTATTCATTATTATGCACTTACATGTGTTTTGCAGGCAGAGGTAAGTTGAAGGGTAGTTTGTTTTGTTTTGTGATTGGTTTCGCCAGGAAAATTTTGCATGCAAGTAGAAGAAGATCCAAGTACAACTTCAAGCAAGAATTTAAGAGCAGAAGTATCAAATCAAAGGAAGCATTGCAATGGGACATGTTTTGAACAAATGACAGCCATCCGTATATTTTGAAGAAGTGTCAACGCCAAGGATCGTCATTTTAAAGTTGTAAAAGAGTCATTTGTAAAAGTGTCATCATTGGAAGAGTCATTATTGTCAAAGAGTCAATTTGCCTAGAGTTGAAAAGGCATTATTGGGAGCTACGAGAGTCTCTGTTGGGATGATGTCATGGTTGAGTTTTAGGTCATAGTGTGATTGTTGTTTAGACAAGTACAATAAAATCATCGTAAATCATATTGTAGCGTGGATCATTGTCCTTGGTACGGGAGTCCACACTCTTGTCTCATTTTTGGTCATTATAGGGTGGCAGGGAGGTGCTAGGTTGGTGTATGAAGTCGCCTACAGGCTAGAGCCTGTGAACACTTCAGGGTGGTAGGTTGGTCTAAGATGTTGGGGCATCCATTTAGTTGACTACTGAAGAAACCAGGGCGTTGGGGCGTCCTTCCAGTGGGAGCTGAAGAAGAATCATTTTCTAGAATTCTAGGAAGTTGTTGCTTTCATTTCAGTTGGTGGTGAGCACCAGTATTGCAGTAATAATTCTGCAACTCCTGGGGCTTCCTACTTTACTTTTATCAACCCGGTAGTTCGTAACAAACTTGGAAGCAACGGTGTTGTATGCACAAGTACTATCTCTTAATGCAGGTTGTCACTTGATCGGCTGGTGCAAGATCACTAGGAGCTTAAGCCAGCTTCTATGAATTCTCAAAAGAAACTTTTAACTGTGATGAAAGAAAGCTAACTCTACAGAGGCTATTCTATTTGCAGAAAGAGAAAGAAGATTGGAATGTAAAAGAAAACCCTAGCAAACCCTAATTTACCCACTAACCCTACTTTTGCAGGAAAAGAGATGAAAACTGATGAAATGAGTTCCATTGACTACTGAAAAGGTAAATTGCATTTATTCAAGCTACTTCTAAAAATAAATGAGAAGAAAACATCTTTTTGTGCTTTTGAATGTTTTTATGTGAGATTATTATGCTTGTAATTTATCTGGTTGAGATTGTGAAGAGGTTTGGTGGTGAAGGAAGATGGACTTGGTTTTTGTAGAGGTAGAGGAAGGTGTGGAGAGGTCCTAAGAAGCCCCTAATACCCTTCTGAAGACTTCCATTGCAATCAGATTTCGAAAAACCAATCACAGGGAATTCTACAGGAGGCTGCAGGGGATCTACAAGAGGATTCACAGAAGGAGGCCGAGAGCTATTTTTGGAGGTTTTGAAGGTGGAAAAATGATGGGAAATGGTAATTGAAGGCTAGATGAAGGTGTTGAGGTGTCTAGAGCTTGTCAAGGAAGATCGATAGGGAACATGATGGTTGGATTTGTTCAAATGGCAAGAGGGAAGCTTATGGAGAAAAATGTAGAAATTAGGGCAAATTGGTGAAATGTTGCAAATGACTTGGGAAATCTATGGGAAGTGAGCTGGTGTTGGCTGCTTTATGGATGTATGGTGAGCTGAGGTGTCCTGTAAGAGATCTGCACATCTACTTACAAAAACTGATCGAAGAAAGGACTAGCTATACCATGGAAACAGAAATTTCTCTAGTTTGACCTAATTTCTGACCTACAACATAAAATGTTGAACAGTAACCTTGGAACAGAAAAGCATGCAGAGAGATCTATGGTAAAAGAACAAGAAATGATCTAGGCAACTGAATCTGAATCAATATATCAATATTTCTGAACCAAGTCATCACACAAGAAGTTGCATGGAAGAGCAAAATTGTGTTTTTGGTGGCAGCAGTAGTGCCTTGATCTCAAATCATAGTCACAGAAAGGGAGAAAGGAGATCAGGGCATGTTGTTGGCCCTTTTGAATCTTATCATGTCAGTGCAGTAACCTACTTGAGCAACTAAAACAAAAACAACTAAGAAAACCATCAAAAGCAACCTAATCTAACAAAGTAAAATGAATCTATGTAACAGAAACTTACTCATGAACTGAAGCAAAAACATATAAGTACAAAGCAAGAGGTGTTGGGAAGCTTGGGTTGGGCCCTAACCCAAGAGCTTCAGCCCTCTAAAATAGATCAATGTTGGCTCAAAAACTGTTTCATCTTCATTATGAAAAATAGCAGTCACATTACATAAACTGTTCTCAAAAAGGAACTCGGAAATGAGCTGAACAAATGCTACACAAAAGTGCAAAAATTATACTAATCACTGGCTAACCTACTAAGGCTCTAGGCCCCCTTATTTATACAAATGGAGTCCTCCAACAGTCCTCCTAAAATCAAGGAACTTGGCTTCGTAGAATTGGAGATAAACAGCAGTCCTTCTTTACTTGCTCGGTTGCCCCTTGGAATGTGGACCTTTGTGCTCCGAGTTGTTGATGGAGGATTCGAGGAAAGGGGTCATAAATGAAGGAGACACCCCCCTACAAATCCTCTTCCCTGTTTTCCTCGAGTTTTGGCTGCCATTTTCTCATAAATCCCTTGACTTTGTCCAAAATTGACCAAAAAATCTGCATAAAGCACACATTAGACTACATGGCAAAATGACTAACCCAATTCACTCTATTAGCATAAATATATTCAAAAAAATGAAATAAAATAATGAGAATGGTGGATTAAGTCGAAATAAGAGGCAAAATGAGCCCATATAATTACCCATTTCTGGGGCTCATCATCACCCCCCTACTGAATGGGTTGCTCATCCTCTGAGCAACTAGTCTAACTCTTCATCCTTGATGGCTCTGACAGATTCCCTAACATCCCATGCTTCTGATGTGATATCTTCCTCTTTATCATGGAAACTTGCCTTCCTATCCACCTCTTCCCATTGTTTCTATTCTTCCTCCTCTTTTACTCCTTCCAACAATCCTAGCAGCAGTGGAGGACTGAATTTAAGGCCAATCCAATTAGCCTTCAAACTTTGCATAGAGTGCTTATACAGTGGCACTCTCCTCATGGCTTCCCTCATCCTGTTTGGGGAGTGATACTCCCTGATCCATAGGCTGTGTGGCAATGTGTTCCACCTTCTCATGTAAGCATGAATGCAATCATCTCCAAACAATCTCTCCATGTCCTCGAAATGAGCAATAGCCTGGGCCTACTTATCAACATAGTCTGGGACAACTTGAGGATTAGCTGCAAGGTGTTGGTGGGCATAGATGAGAGCCATGGGTTCTGCTGGTTCTGCTCTAATCATCAGGGATTCATTCAGCTCTTTTGCCATCATTTTTTGGATTTCTACTGCCCTTTTCTCTTTGTGGCTCATCCAAGATGCCATGGCCATCAGCTGCAAGTCTCCCAACGCAGCATTAGGATCCCATAAGTTCATGTCAGTAAGTTTCATGTTGTGCAAGTCAAACTCTGCTAGCTTCGCTTTGTCCTCAGCTGAACTATGATCACATAGATGCATGAATTAGCCATAATACTGAAAACGTATTGTGCCCCTCTGGGCCAGTGTCTTGATCTGAAATTGGAGCCACTGATCCTTGAGGTACACTGCATATGATTTGGCTACCTGCCTACACTGTAATGCCTCCATAGCCCAGCTGGCCATGCAGGCTAATTGGGCTTCCTTTTCCTATAGCTACCTTCTCAAGATCAACATCTCATTTTTTGCCTTAGATTCCCTTTCTTGTTGTTGTTTTATTAATGCCTCACTGTCTGCCTGGGGTTCCTCTTCATGTTGCTGTCTTTTTAAGACTGACAGCTCATTTCCTCCTTGAGGTTCCATTTCTTGCAGCTTCTTCTTCAACATTTCATTTTCTGCCTCCAATTGAGCTCTTCTGATGCTTTCTGTATGCCTGACCATGCTCAATTCTTTGCCCATTTCTCTCAACTTATTTCCATGTGCCTAATGTCTTCCACCCCTTTTGATTTTGCAATCTGCATCCATGTATGGGTCCTGACTCTTTCCTTTTCCAGCTCGAAGAAAAGAGGGACTGTAAACTTTTGTGGGATGATTTTTTCTCCTTCCAAGAGGTTGTAGTAAAAGCCTAAGTTAGGCTGATGTCCAGGCTCTGGTATATCTTTTGCCTTGTCTTCCTCCTTGGTCTGTTCTTCTGCCTTATTTTCAAGTTTTTTAGTTTCTTGGAGCTTTGCCAATGTCTCCTGTAGAGAGGTCTGTGCCTCCCGTAGGACTGTTTTAGAGTCCATTAGTTTGATCCTTTCTTTCCAAGTAGAGGTCTTAGGACTTCCTCTTTCGTAAGTGATGGGGGTTTTGGAGGGAGATTCCTCCCTTATTGCAGTAGGGACATCATCAATGATGATGGGTTCCTTTGAAGGTGGCTGAGGCTTCCCCATATTGATTCTGGTGCTCTTTCGAGCCTTGAAGTACATAGATGGTTGTCTCTTCCTTTTCCCTTTGGGCTTGGCTAGAGTACTTAGTGCAGCAAGAACAACTGTTACCTCTCTTGCTAGTGTCTCAGGAGACACTTCTTCTTTTTTTGCTTCTTCCTCTTCATCTGTTGTTTTTCCTGTTTTTGTTGGTTTTGTGTCTGCTGTCTCTGATTTTGTCTTCTCCTCTACTTATTTAGTTTCTGCCTTTCCTGTGGCAGCCTTTTTCTGAACTGTCTTAGGCTTCTTCTTTTCAGTTCTTGTCCTCTTCTTTCTCTCTGTTGTGGTTTTACCCTTTTTTGCTTTTGATTCTTTCTTCTTATCTTTTTAGGCTCATCTATAGTGGTGTCATGTTTCTCCTCTCCTCTCTGTTTTTCTTCTTTTTCTGTTTGGGGTTCCTCTTCTTCATAAATTTCCTTCTCAGCTTCCCCTTTTTGTTCCTTCTCTTCACTGCCAGATGGACTAAGGTCATCAGTGAGAGTTTTTATATCATCCTCTTTAGTCATGTTCCTGAAAATCTCCCAGGCTATGGGGATTGTGTAAGTGTGAAGGGCATCCTCCACCAACAATTTAATTAGCCCATGGTGGGCCAATTGGTCTGGAATCCCTGCCTTCAATTTGGTGCTAGACTCTTTTAAGGATTGGAGGAGAAAATATGGAAGACTAAGTTTTCTGGATGCATGAAGGTCCATGCCATATCTTAGTTCATGTAACAGTCTGAAATGATACCCATAGACTATGTTGTATCTTCCTTCACAGGAGATATATTTCATGATCTAATAACTGACCTCACCCCATGGATAAGGTATACTTGTCCTCCTGATGCCATTCTTATCCTCCACAGAATGTTCATCAGGTTGGAAAAAGGTCTTCTTGGCCACTTGACCCAGTGGTTTTTCTTCTTTGCTCCAGGGGAGTCCAAGTGGGAGACTTGTGATCCTGCTGATGAAATCCAGTGTAAGTTCTATGGTTAGACCCCTAAAACTGACGATGGCATGGTATTTTGAGTGAGGTTTTAAATACAATAAAAATTCCTCTGTGACTTCCTCATCATACCCATGAAACTTCTCAAATAAAGGCATGCAATTTGCCCTAGTAAAGAGGGTTACCACTTATGGATGTTCATGCAGCTTAGTTGAATTCAAAGGCTTCTTCCTCATAAAACTCCCTATCATGATGTTCAGAGACTGCTGGAAATTCTCAAGTGAGGAGGAAGGTAGCAAATTTCAGACCCGGAAACAGAGAAACAACTAAGGTTTTCTTGCTGGAACCAGAGGGAGAGTTTTTCGTGTTCTTCCTTTTTAATAAAAAGAAATTGCAACTTTCCTTCCTTCCAAACTCTGTTCTTAAACTGAATTTACTTCTCGGTCTATTTGAGGAAAACAATATCTTAAAAACAGAGAGTATACAAGACAGTGTTTTTTCTTTTCACAAAGTAAGCAGACTACCCAATGCAAATTCACTTTTTTATAGCTTAATTTTCCAGGGTTGCATCATCTTTTTACACAGGAGAATACCACGGAGGAGAAAGAGACAGTTTTTCAGTGTAAAGAGCAAATGGAGAGACTATATATATTTTTTTAAAAACACAGGCAGACTCTATTCTCATTTTTCCCTTCTTTTCAACTCAATACTTCGCTTCAAATCCCACCACCTTTTGTATATTATGGAAATGTAGAGTGGGTTTACTGAGCCTACCTTTTCGAGCTCGAATTTGCCACAAAATAGATATGCCCAATCTATTCTGTTGTTGCTCACTACCTTGGTCAAAATCCCTTTCAAAGCTCTGTTAGTGACTTCCACCTGTCCATTTGCTTGCGGATGATAAGGGGTGGAAAGTCTATGCTTAATTTTGTGATGTGTGAGCAGGTCTTCAATCAGATTGGAGGTAAACTGACTCCCTCGATCTGTGACTAATTCTCTTGGATATCCAAAATTGTAGAATATATTCTCTCTAAAAAACTCAACTACTTTTTCTTCTGTTGCTACCTTGACCGCCTTTGTTTCTGCCCATTTTGTCAGATAATCAATGCACATGATGATGTAAGACTTCTGCTTTGAAGGAAGGTTGACATGACCCATAAATTCCATGCCCCAATTCTCAAATGGCTTGAAAGTCACTTGAGGTTGCAGGGGCATCTCATCCCTTGGAGTAGGTTTCCCCATCATTTGACACCGGTCACATTGGCTTATATATCTCCTTACATCTTGATGAAGAGTGGGCCAATAGTACCCTGCTTGCAGGATTTTGAAGGCAATCATCTTTGATGCAAAATGGCCCCCATAGGGCCCATCATGACAGGTTAGGAGAATGTCAAAAACTTCCTCCTCCCTGACACATCTCCTCAAAACCTAATCTGGGACAAGTTTGAAAATATTGCCCCCAATCCAGGTGAAAGGGGCACTTTTCCTCACAATCTTGCTATTCTCTTTTGACGACAAGTGTGGCAGGAACTATGCGGAATCCAAGTAATTAGCTATATCAGCAAACCATGGAGAGAGTACTGAGATAACAAATAGGTGTTCATCTGGCATTTGATCATCCACCATTCCTTCTTCACCTACAGGCAGATCTATTCTAGACAAAAAATCAGCAACAACATTTTCCTTACCTGGCTTATCAACAATGGTTAAATCAAATTGCTGCAATAAAAGCAACCATCTAATAATGAAAGCATTTACATTTGGTTTGTTCATTAAGTACCTAATTGTAGCATGATCAGTGTGTACAAATGTTTGATAATTGGTGATGTAGTGTCTAAACTTATTTAGGGAATGGACTATAGCTAGGAGCTCCTTTTCAGTTACAGTGTAGTTTAGTTCTGCCTTCAACAAGTTTTTACTTACAAAATATATGGCATAAGGCAGCTTCTCATTAATTTTCCCTAAGGCTGCTCCTATCGCTTTGTTCGAGGCATCTGTATGAATGTGGAAAGGTAGGGCCCAGTTTGGGCCTCTCAAAATTGGGGCAGTCACAAGTTTACTTTTCAAGGTATCCAGAGCCTCTTGACAGTGGTCAGTCCATATGAACTCAGTATCTTTTCCCAAAAGACCAAACAACAGAGAGGCTAGCTTACTGAAATCCTTAATGAATCTTCTATAATACCTTGCTAAACCTAGGAAACTTCGAACATCTCTTACCTTTTGAGGAGGTGGGACCCTTTGGATGATGGAAATTTTGTTGGAGTCCACCTATAATCCTTGCTGAGAGATTGCATGACCTAGCACGGTCCCTTCAGTCATCAGGAATTCACATTTTTTAGGATTGAGGGACAGGTTCATTTCCATACACTTGTCCAAAACTTTTCCCAGGTTAGAGAGAGCTTCCTGGAAGTTAGAACCATAAGGGGTAAAGTCATCCATATAGATTTCCACTACATCATGAACCAATTTAGCAAATATACTCAATACTGCTCTCTGGAAAGTGGAGGGAGCATTGCACAATCCGAAAGGAAGGACCCAATATGCAAAGGTACCCCAAGGACAAGTGAAAGTGGGCTTACCTTGGTCTTCCGGGCTGATTTCGATCTAGTTATACCCCGCTAAACCCATCTAGGAAGGAGAAAAACGTCTTCCCTGCCAGGGCATCTAACACTTGATCTATGAAACGCAAAGGAAAATGGTCCTTCTTGGTGGCCTTTTTTAGTTCTCGATAATCTACACAGATTATCCACTTCCCATTTTTCTTTGGCACTAGCACCAAAGGAGAGACCTATTTGCTATGAGAGATAGGGTAGATGAATCCTGCATCCAATAACTTTTGCAGTTCTTTTTTGATAATGTCCTTAAGGGCTAGATTCATCCTCCTTTGAGGCTACCTGGCTGGTTTGCAATCTTCCTTAATGTTAATGTGATGAGTACAGACTGCAGGGTGCACTCCCTTCATCTCCTTATAGATCCAAGCAAAAGCATCCAAGTGGTTTCTTAATAAGCTACATAGTTCTTTCTCCTGATTGGTGGATAGGGATGAGTTGATCTTCAAGGTTCATTCTGGGCCGAATTCCACATTCTTAACTCAGAGAGAGGTTTCTTCCACCAGCTCTTCTAATGGCAACACACTGGGGGGTGGATTCTGAATCAAGTTTTCAATAAGATCATCCTCGTTTGTGCCCCCCCCCCATGGTAGCTTCCACTGCACACAGTGGTGGGAATAGATTTCATCCTCATCTTCCTCCTCCAACCGAAGAGGTAAATCATGTTCTAACAAAGGTTGGGCAGGAGGATATAGGACTAGTTGTTTGGACATATGCGCATTCTTGATTGTCATATTCCCAGCTCGACAAGTGATTTAGGCATCTGCAGTAGCCGACCAAGGTATTCCCAGGATGAGAGGATACCCAATGAGCTTTGCCTTTGGCTAGAGAACCAGGAAATCAGCAAGGTACTCCCAAGAATCGATGGAGACCATTACATCTTCCATAATCCATTCAGGGGTTTCAGTGGAGCGGTCTGCTAACTGTAGTACTATTGTGGTCTTTCTCAGGGAGCCCTGAAGGTTGAGCTTGAGCATAAGTGTTCTTGGTCATCACATTAATGGCAACCCCTAGATCAATCAGGGTATGGGGGATTATGGTGCCATTAATGTGGACATCGACTACAGAACTTCCAGGGTCTAGATATTTCAAACAAATTACCTGCCCCAACATCAGGTTGGACAGTTGTCCTATGACATTGATAGTTGGAGCATCTCTCTTGCGCCTACCTGGGTGCCTGAAGCACTTCTCCTTGATCATTTTGTTGTATATAGGCACATCCTTTATGGCTTAGAGAAGTGGTATCTTTACACATAATTGTTTCAATTCTCCCATAAGTTCAGTTTCTTCTGGTGTAGGTTGTGTGGTTCCAGTTAATCTCTCAGAAAAGGGTGGAATAGATTTTGGTTCACTTTCCTCTTTTTCTTCCTCATCCTCCTTAGGGGAAGGCTGGTTATCTGTTATAGACATTTTTGTGCCTTACAGCATGGAGCATGAAATGTCAATAATCTGAGGGATCCAAAGTCCCTAAACATGTTGTTCCTACCCCTAGAGGAACAAGGTCAGCAAACCACAGCACTTCAGATCAGTTCTCCACTGAAAAACACTCAAAAACAGGTCAATTTCGGATCAAAGCAGCTGCTCCACTAAGCATCTGCGCTGAATGTCAAAAGCTCTATGGTGTACCTGCGTTGCATAGCAAGTGCAACAAAGGCTACCTGCGCTGGGCGTACTTTGACATGTGGAGGAATCTTTTCTCAATGTGCCAGTGCCCAGGAAGCTTCCAAAATGACACTTGAATCAGAAGATTCGCCTAATGATGAGTAAAGAGGTTCTAAAACTCCAAGTGGAAGCTAGAAACTCCGAGTGGACTCAAGGACTGAAGAACAACTGGAGTTGAAGAGGACAACAAGTCACACATCAAGCTGACTTATCTTCACTCCAAAACTCTATATAAGGATCTCATCCCATGGGATCTGGAGACCGAATTTTGTGCAAAGAATTGATGTTGGTTTACAGTTGTGAGTATTGGGTGATTCCTTGAGGGGGTGAAGAGGAGATTTCTTTCCGTCGGGAAGGTGATGCTGGATTGGACCTCTCACGGTTGTATCACCGCCTGAACCTTACTTCCTTATATTAATAAAGCATTTGAGGTTCTTCTATTCGCATGTGTTTCAATGGTGTATTGTCTTACTTGCGTATTTGATTTATGCTAATCCTTGAATCAATTATGAATGCATGCTTCTTGTAGTTTCCCTTTCTTGTCTTGTTCGCAGGATCTCGTGTAGCTGGGCCCGTGAGAAGACTTGGAGCTGGGAGCAAGCGGCAAATAGAGGAGATTGGATCGACCATTTGCGCAAGACATCGGTAAGTGGATCTCTTCCTTTCATCTCTTGCATGTCATAAAGAAGTAACTTTAGATAGCTTTGCTTCAGCTGTTGCTAAGGAACTATCACCCTTAGAGTGGGATAGGGTCATTCTGTGTTGGATACTTTTCCCCACAACAGACTGGCGACTCCGCTGGGGATCGTGTCTTGTTGGTAGCTTGTGTTTCTTGCTATTCATTTCCTAAACAAAGGGAGTACCGAATCGAACTGCATTCGAATCCTTCGAATGCAAAGTAGAGGGCAGCTACTCTAGCTCAGTGTTGGGCATGTTTATGATTTGAAGAGCTGATCCACAAGGACTCTTTTTAGCTCTTTGTGATAGTGTTCATCTTCCTTAATCATCCTCTAGTGTATACTTGGCTGATAGCCTCTGATTTGGCCAAAAACCATTGATTTTTGAGCAAACTGTGAACCAGAATCTGAGAGAGACGAGAGTTTTCTCTTCAGTGCAGCTGCAGTGAAGGCTACCTGCGCTGCAACGCAGGTCCCGAAGGGGCTACCTGCGCTGAATGTCAAACTGACAGTGTCTTACCTGCGCTGAACCAGTTTTGCATTGTGCAACTGGGGTTCCCTGCCTTCTGTTGCCCAGTTTTCAGTATTGTTTTTGCAGCCTGTTGTCAACCTGTATACCCATCTGAAACTATCTTTCTTTGCCATCATTCCGCCTCAGTTGTGTGAAGAAACCATGATTGTTCTTATTGTATTTCTTACTTTCATTCACAGTTTCCCGTAGCGAAAGTGAACTAGTCTTGCTGTGGCCTCTTGGATCTAGACCTGTGATAAAGTGTCGTTGTGATTCTAAGAGCTAGTTTATTGCTGTTCATAGCTGCTTGAGCATTTGCTTTCGTTATATGGTTCGGATTTCAGTATTTCTTGTGTTGAAACGAGTGAATCTTAAGGTGTTCTTTTGATTATTGGACAAAAGCTTGTTTGCTTTCGCTTGAAATTGAATTCGAAATCATACAACAGCTTTCTTTTTGTAATATCAACATTAAGGAAGAAGAAAAGAAATACTTGCATTGTGCATGTGCATTTTGACAGTTTGCATGTCGATTTAGGAAAGTGCATCAGTGTGTGCTCTATGATCTGTTTGAAAATATGATGTCTTTCTTTTCCCTCAGTAGTTAAGATTTTCATAAGTTGAAAGAATTGAAAAAGCTTGCTTATCATTCTTAGACTGCATTTAGGAGTTGTATCATACATCACGTGGTGATCCATAAAGGCAAACTGCTAAGCAAGATCAACCTAAAACGAACTAAATTTACATAACAACACTTTGAAACATAACGAAACACAGTAGAGGTCTAGGTAGAGACGTGTTCCGGCGTCGTTAAACATAGTGACTGTCGATCTCTACGAAGGTGGGTGATTCCTCCTGAGGGACGATAGCACTAATACGGACTTGTGCTCCCGCGTACCGTCGCGTATATTGGGAAACCCCTATAGGAACAAAGCCTTTATCCATAGGAAGCCATGTCGGCCGCCCTACTGATCGCGATGCAGTGAACACAGCATTCACGAAGATCGACCACTCGTACCGTAAAACGTATTATGTGGTTTCGTGAAAGGTTTGGCACACCCTCTGCCTAGAACTCCAGAGTAGTTTCTTTTGGCCTTTTTCAAACTCTATAACTGAAAAAGTCCATCCGAGCATTTGTCACTTCGGGCTCGTTAATACATCGAAGGAGACTAGAGTCATCTTTAGCTTTTTCTCGACTCTTAAAAAGTGAAAAAGAAAGTTGTGTCTAAAAGCGTCGTCATAATAAAATTCATTTTAAACGGAACATAATCACCTCCTATTCCTGCGTTGATCTTCGAAGTTAGTCTTTTGGCATCGTAAGTTCTTGTAGAATCGCTAAGAAATCTTTTGGATAGACTAGATATGTCTGAACAACCGTCGACATCTAGGACTGTGTCGTCTGACACAGCAGCAGCAGAACCTCCTGTTGCTACTCCAACGATGTTCGCTGGTATACCATCTGTCCCGGAAAATTCTCAACAACAAGCCGGAGTCCCATCAGGGACGACGATATGGTTAGTTCCTATTTCTTCATTCGGATTATCATCTGGTACTTCTTATGTTGAAACTCAACAAATTGATCCAATGTATCTTCAAAGGCCAATTTACCCTTTAAGTACTGGATTTCCACCATGTGGAGGGCAGTATGCTCTTTCATTGTTCCCTCCTAGAGAACAACCATATGAGAGTTTACAACAAGGATCAGGTCAAACTGGAATTACATCCAGCGGTTGGGTACCAATACTGCCCCAACAACCAGGAGTTGTATATTCAATGCAACCAGTACACCCTGTGTCGAATATTCCCACCACACCTTCTATGGTGAATGTGTCGCAAGTACAAACGCTACCTGTTGTAATACAACAACCTCTTGTCTCAGCGGCTCAATCACAATCTCAGGGTAGTGCCTCCTTATCTGGAGCGACTCAGGCTCAAACAAGTATTGTGACTCCTCATCTTGGTCAATCATCCAGTATTGGTCAACAGCAAATGGTCCAACAACCAGAGCTGGTTCAATCTCAACAACCGCCATTCCAGCAATCATATCAAGGACCTGAGCAACAAGTCTTTGTAAGTAATGGGCAACCATGCTATAATGGTTATACCCATCAACCTTGTCAGAGTTGTCAGCATTATGCTGGTCTGCAAAGACCCATTGCTCAGGCGATACCATCTTATCCTGGATATGCTTCGCCTAACCTGAACCAACAGTTGCCTTTTGTAGCAACTCTAGAATTACCAGATCTAAACCGGCTAACGAATGATCCAATTGCTTATGCCCCTTGGTGGCCAGCGATTCCGCATAAACTTCCATCGGACATTCCTAAATTCAATGGAAATCCAGGTGAAGATCCGTCGAATCATGTGATGACATTCCATCTATGGTGTTCATCAAACACCCTGAATGATGATTCGATAAGACTTCACCTCTTCCAGAGGACATTGACAGGTCCAGCGGCTAAATGGTACATTGAATTGTCAAGAGCCTCTTTCGACAATTTCAGCTCCTTAGCCACGACTTTCTTAACCCATTTTCAATTACCAATCAGGTATGAAACAGGAACCGAAATACTAACCAACTTCAAACAAACGACAGCTACTCACATATCTGATCATATACATGAGTGGCGTCGTCGTCGTAGGATGGTGAAAACTTACGTTCCCGATCAGCTGTTAGCTGAATGGTTTATAAAGTCGTTACTTCCGGCTATAACGGAAGATGTGGCCAAGGGAGGAGTCGTAACAGAGGAGCAAGTCATTGCTCGCGCTCAATATTTAGACTTAGTATATACTCAGTCTGGCACGCTCTACGACAAAATACCTGATGCCCCTAGACCTGAATTTTCAATTCCTCCCCCTCCTAAATCGAATATTGACTCTCACGCCAGTAATGGCGTGACTGGCAAACGCAAAATTTCTAGTCAAAATGCAAATGAGGAACTTCTTGCCTCAGAAGTAAATGCCATGTCGACCGACAAGGGCAAACAACTGAAGCAACAGGGGGCAAGAAAGAAAAAGAAAAGGAAAGGGAAACCCCCGACAGGGTGTCATATATGCGATGAGGATCATTGGACGAAAGATTGTCCACATATAGCTGAAGTTAAGAAACTCTTCAAGAGTTCGAAAACCCCAGCAATATTGACTGATCCGTTTCCTAACCCAGGCCAAAATCTGGTTGCTAATCGAAATGCTTCCCGATCCCAAGTTCTTATGTTGTCTACCTCAAAGCAGCAGAATAATGCTTTGACAAGGAATAAAGATTACAGGAATCCAAAGCAGTTGAACAACAAGGCAAATAAACAACCTAGTAGTTCAACAACAACTTTGACCAAAGTTGTGCCACCCATCGTTCCTAAACCAATGATAAAGTCGCCAAAGGGAGTAGTACACAAATCGACATTTAATCCTTGTGAAAAAATAACACAGGATTATAATATAATAGAGGACCTAGCTCAATCGTCGTCCGCTATGTCGACGCCTGAGGTACAGCAAAATTGCCCCTCCCAAGAGCAAACTTTATTACCAGCAATAGGTGAGATTGGCCCAATGGATTCCAATCTTGTGGCCTTTGATCATAAAGGATATGACCCTCAGTTACCAGCTCAACTAGATTTCCTTATTCAAGTGAAAGCCCTCAACAAAACTGTTCATCGAACAATTATTGATGAGGGGGCATCTACATGTCTTATGTCGATGAGTTGCTGGAAAAATTTAGGCTCACCACCCTTGTCGAAATCGTCAACGACCTTAAAAGCATTTGATGGACGATCATACACCCCATACGGGATTTTAAGTAACTTGCAAGTTGAACTGGGGGGCAAAACAGTAGAAGTTGATGTTGAAGTAATCGACGGAAATCTCGATTACAACATCCTATTGGGAAGGCCCTGGATATATGCCATGGCCGCAGTTGTGTCGACCTACTTTAGAAAGATTGCATTTCCCTTTCAAGGAGGAATTACAGTCGTCGACCAACAAACATTTCTCCCCAACAGTTCACAAGTTACGGGAAGCAGCCCAATGATCCATGGAAGCGATCATTTGCTCCAAAATATTGGAGTAGGTCTCCTAAAAGACCCTGCCTTAATGGGTACTTTTGCCCTACCGCCGGTAGGTAACCTGGCGGAAGTAGCCACAGTGGAAACCTACAATATGAAATCTTCTATATCCAACGGATTCGGAAGATTACTAAATATTTTGTCAGCATGGATCATCGCCCTAATGGAGATACTGTAAATACAGTGGGCTCCGAGGACGGTTCTTATCTCGTGTCAACCTCGTTGAAAAATGAAACAAGGAGTCATGAGGATAGTTCTTTTACTATGTCAACCTCATTAAAAAATGAAACAAATCCCCTTTTCAAAATTCAAAGGTAAACCTTCATTCCAACCACCAAGTTGAATGCAATGAAGCTTGGGGGGCACCCTCCTTTGACATGCGTTATTATGATGCTGGGGGGCATGCAAATAAACGAGCAGTTTTGGCAAAGTCCATGCTCGTTAAAAAAATAAACGCAAAAACGAGCAGTTTTGGAAAGTTCATGCTCGTTAAAAAATAACGCAAAACCGAGCAGTTTTAGCAAGAGTTCATGCTCGTAAAAATAAATGCACCTGTGAGCAAGCTTCCCCAGAGTTCAAGCTCATCCAGAAAAAATGAACCGGTAAATAAACCATTTGAGACCGTAAATCCAAGCCATAAAAGCCTTGTCGTGTTTGCACCATCACCTCCACTTTTCATTTGGCCGATCATTCACATCCACTTGATTGTTTACCTATTTTGAGGAACAGCTGCGAAGAGTGATTTCACCTAGCATCCTTGTGACAATGCCGTGATTGGAAAATTCCAACCTGGCACCTGGAATCTGCTGCTATCCCTGTTTATCACTCGTTCCTCAAAATACGAGTCTTCTTTGAGCTCTTTTCACTGACTCGTAAAATACGAAAAGTTTGCCGAGTTTTTGGCCTTCCAGCTCGTTAAAAGGACCGGAAGATATCCCTCCTCTAGATTTTAATCTTTTTGGACCTGAGGATTATTGCACAAAAAGATCGAGCGCTTGTCTAGTTCGGCTCGATAAAGCTATCGAACATTCATCCCTTCTGTATTGTTTTTATACTTTTTCGACTTAAGGGATTAGATGACGAAAAAGGACCTTTGGAGTTAACTTTACGTACCTTTTTAGACTCTCTAAAAATGAAAAGGACCGAGTTGTCTTTGTCGCTAGACTCGTTAAATACATTAAATAGCGACAACTTGTCTTTAGACGAAAGAGTTTCCCTATCGCTAGGTCGTTAAAACATAGCGAGGGCTTGCCCGAAGGGCAGGTTATAGAACAAGCATATGTTATCCTCCTCAAGCTTGACAAAAATAAGAGGTACTGGTCAGAAATGACTGGGGAAAAATTGGAGAACCTCAAAGCTTAATGGTAGCAAGTCGCTCTTGAACATGACACTTTTGCCTCCGTAAAAACATTGGGTTGGGTTGTTTTCATTCACCGGTCCCTTCACCATGGTCTCGCCATACCATCCACATTTGGGGTAATGCTACCGATCCATCACATCAATGTC